>WNWU01000001.1:12222574-12398472 GCA_012654045.1 Ptyas mucosa | reverse complement strand
ACCAACCTTTTTTGATGAGGAAAAAGAAATCTGCCTTAGCAAACAGCAAAGCCAACAAGCTGTTTTAGTTTCACTTTTGGTTTCAGCACAAGGAGAAAAAAAAAATGTGCTCTTTGCAGCAGGCACCTTTTTGCAGCTGTGGCAAGAATTTAAAGTTTTTTTTTTTCTCTAGCCATCAGCTGGAACTCAGGAGGCAGTCCCAATAGATTGGGAGTGGGCAGGGTAAGCAAACCCCGTTCTCCCGCTGTTTCCTAGCTTGCAGGGAAAAAGTCATTTTTTTCGTGACCCGTGTATAAGCCTAGGGGGCATTTTTCAGCCTGAAAAATGAGCTGAAAAACTCGGCTTATAAGTGAGTATATACGGTAATTAGAAGTACAGAACAAGGAAGTTCACCTTTTGGAGTTTCCATACTTTAAACACATTGCCTTCACTCAGAAAAAAATGTTTGGCTTTATTAAATATTAAGTGATTTAATTTAATGTTAAATATTTCCATCTTATTTTATTTCCAGATTTTGCTACATTTTTAAAGGGGCAAAAGCAGGTTCTTCAAAGTGCTGTATATCCTCTAATTTTAAAAATTATCACATTAATAATAATGACAAACTATAGTACCATAGCAGTCAAGATGGTTCTAACATTTGCACCACTGCTGTCACGAAATTTAGTGACTGCACACAACTTTGTTGCTTTACATATGACAAAATAAGTATGTGCCCACAGGCTGCTTTAAATATATGACTAAAGCAGCACAGAAGTATTCTTGATTTAGACCAGTCACTTAGCAGCTGTTTGAAGTAACAACAGTCCTCCCCAGGGAAACCTATGACCTGGTTCGAACAGCCACCCCAACCCGCAGTCCCATTACTTCATTTTAGGTATTAAGCAACCAGACCATATTTGCCGCATCTTCTGAATACATGACTGTGTTTTATGTTTTGCTGAAAACCAACACATACTTCCAGTTTTTGACAAAACAGACCATAGCAGACAACTGGTTTGCTTAACAACAACCCCAAGAAAGATAAAACCAGGTCAGTCATATGAGTGACCCACTTTACAATAGTCATGATTTACAACTGTAATGGACAGGCTCCATTACGGCCATAATTTGAGGGACTATCTGTATAAATTTGGCAAAGACACACACACAAAAATCACATCTACCAAGCAGTCCTTATACAACAGCATGAGAACCAAGGAAAGTCATGTTTTCCATGCAGTCAGCCAAAACAATGTTTTACTGGTCTAGACAAAAAAATGTTAAGGTATTCTTTTTTCAGTTCAAGAAATAACTTGACTCATCAACAATCTAAACTGCCTCAAAATAACTAGAGTCTGACATTCTATGACATGCACAGTTGATTAATGACCTAAACGTCATACAAGTATTTATGTTTACTAAAGCCAATTCATCTAGACCAGGGCTGTCAAACTCACGGCCTGCAGGCCAAATGCCAGGCTCGCCACACCCATGCCTGGTTTAGCGAAGAGGGAAAAAGTCACGATATATCACGTGACGCCGCCTTGACCACACGAGTTTGACACTCCTTATCTAGACTATATAAAAATCATCCAATGACTTATCACCATAAATCTGGTTCTCTTAAATCTGTTATTTAGCTTTGTTAGAAAAAATGATGTATAAATTTAATTTAGATTATTATATAATTAAGAAAGCCTTCAAACCAATACAGAGAAAAGTCAACTAGCCCCAACTACATTTCTCAAGTCACTCGGAAGGACACGTTCATATATATAGAAATATAATTTCTTTTGAAAGCAGGCATCAGAATTTTATTTTTAATGTATGCCAGTGTATACACAGAAAAAGTGACAATAAAGGTTATCTTACTTTATCTTATCTGTACAACGGAGCTTTTTGATATACACCCATTTTGATCTGTATCCTTTCTTTCTGAGTTATATATCACCTACACCCGTGCTTCACTACGAAACTATGGGATCGGGCTTGATAAATTGACACTTACAACTTGAATCCTCCCTTATCCTATCCCCTTCTCTCCCTCAGCTTTACCCCACAGGAACATCTCCTATCCTATCCCTTTCCCTCCATGAGGCTTGCCCCACAGAAGCCTGTCCTATGCTATCCCATTCTCTCCAGAGTTATTTTCAAGTTGGGAGGGGGAGTAGAATGTCTAATTAGCATCAGAGTGTGTTATAATAATATAGGAAATACTAATGCTCTGATGGTCATTTCAAAAAATCCTTTCTTAGTGAGCACCTAGAAGCCAAGAGGAACATACGTAGCAAATTTCAAGTTTGTAGGCTTTATGGTTCTGGATATTTCGCGATTACTGCGTGACTGGTTTTCGCTTTTATATATATACTATAGATAACAAGAGCCCAGCAAGTGCTCCACGTTTTGTGCTGTACAATTTTCCAATTCAATCAAATCTTTAAACATTCTGCTTTGTTTCTGTAATTCCTTTAGAACACTACTACTTATTTGAGATTACTGGAACTAGTTAGATAATTCTGATAATTTTCAGAGAAACTCATAGAATTTTGTCTTATTGACAACTAAATCTTGCAATCTTTACAATTTCTTATTCCTTCACCGTTCTTTCCATTTTCATGTTCATGACAACACGTGATCCGGGGTGGATTCTACTTACCTTTACTACCGGTTTGCAGTGGGGCTGTGCGCACGCAAGAGCAAAGCAAGCGCGCATGTGCGCTCTTCTGCGCATGCGTAGAAGCATTTTCATTACGTCGGGGTCGGTGGCAGAGCCTCCCGCCGGTTTTACTACCAGTTCTATAGAACCGGGGCCAACCCACCACTGACGTGATCAATAACAAAGCAATAGGTGATAAATCTGAGCTAATTTTTTCTATGTCTATTCCACACTTTTAACTTACTGCTTATTGAATTATTATTGATTGTTATATGCTGTATCAAGTTAAAAGTGATTATATAAACCACTTGGAAATCCTGCTCTCTCAACTAGTCTCCTGGCTAACTTAGATAGTTGGCTTGATAATACAGTTTGAAGTTTGGCATTGTCAAGCTATCCTTTTTTTTTAATCTTGTAAGATCTTAAATTTAATTTCCTTCTTTTATCAAACCACATAAAGGTAGCTATTTGTTTCTTCTATTCATTAATATCCCATTTTTAATAATTATTGAAATAATTTGAAACAGCAAGTTACACCTTGGCAGAATGTGATTATATCTCTTTGAAGCAAATCTAGGCTGATCAGGAAATAATAACTCAGTTGGGGTTTATTCTCTCTGCAAGTATGTCTGTAAAAAATACTCTACATTCAGTAAAGAATCACTTTAGACTGCAAAGACCCTGTTCTCAGTCAAATGATCAGAGGGAAAAGGGAGACAGTTGGTGGATTCTGAGTCAACTTTTTTCCCTATAGGGAAGCAATGGGGGATTTTTTTTTTATTCATTTGGAACTTTTTCTCTACAGCTGCTGATTGGATCCTTCCCATTTCCAAATGTGATTTCCTCCCTCCCTCCCTCCCTCCCTCCCTCCCTCCCTCCTTCCTTCCTTCCTTCCTTTCTGTATCTCTGTCCTGTCCTGTTCATTCTTTGGAGACTTATCCTTGTGACTAACAAGAGTTCCAAGGCAAAGACCTTTACATATTTCCAGTATTTTGTTGGATTGTAAAGAACAAAAGCTTAAATGAAAACTAACCACGCATGTTAGGAATAAAGGCACACATACCTTTTCCAAGATGAATCTATTTAAATAAGGCATATATCCCTGATTAGAAACAGGTCCTTCATCATCATCCCTAAAATGCTCCTCTAAGGCCACTGGATCATGAGGAACATTCAACAATGTGCAGAGGTTGTGAGAAAGGACCTAAAAATAGAGAAAAACAAATCAATTAAGATGATTTCCATACCTGTTTGTATAGATTTCTGGACAACAATACACATATAGTTTGCTATTATTTTTTTCTGGGATGCTATATAATTCCTGATGCTATTAAATACTGAAGGAGAGGGGAAACACCTGCAATATTATTTTTGAGAAAATACAGACTCCATTGGAATTAAAGAGATAAAGGAATGACAAAAGGGAAGACCATTTGACCATACCCGCACTGTAAAATTTAGGAGTTCATACAGAATGCTTACACCACCAAAAAATTATACTGGCTTGAGAATGAGCATGTAAACCTATTTCAACTCTAAGCTTGAAATATAAATGAAGATAAATGCTGTTCCACAAGTGAATGGTCATAATCTTTATTCCTTTATTCCAGAATTAGTAATTGATGCTCGCTTTTTTTCCTTGCCAATGCTTACTAGAGACACACACAAAAGTACCTAATCTCTTTGTCAACGAAGGAAGAAATTTATAGAAGACAGTTCTTTTAGAAGCCAGTAATTTGCATATTTACAGCCAACACATTCAGCAAATGTATTAAAAGCAACCAAGAGCAGAAGGGGCATCTTTAGTACTGAAAGCCTGGAAACCGTTCCAGAGCATCATTCCCACAGCTGATTATTTTTAATTGTTTAGAACCAAAAGTAAGGAAAGCATGACTTCTAAAATTCTTTCTAACCTCTTTATTCTACAGCATCCATCTGTATTTCCTTTTATGTAACAAAGCAACATTTTGTATATGTAATTATGTACTTTCTCTATATAAACTATTTGGAGGGTCTCCACTTATGCATTTTTCCCCTCATGTTGTGCATGTGAATGCTTGTGCATGCCCTGGAAATCACAGGGGAGGCTGCATAATCTTCACTGTAGGTCACATGACCAGAAGGAGGGTGAGAAGAAGAAAAGGTCTTGGAATGGAGCATAGTGCAGCATTCTGAACATCTGTGTGTGTTTCTGTCCTACCATTCGTAGAAAGAATATGCAGGGAATTTTTTCTGGCCCATTTTCAAACTCAATCCATGTCCATCAACTGAGGGAGGGACAATTTGGACAGGAGCAAATAACAGCATGTGCACAATGATGTAATCCCCAAATGCCATGACATACATACTTGCATCATTACCTCCTAGTACATCATATTATTAGTAAGATTAATGTAATTGAGCACTTGTCATTTTGCAATTATCAAAGATTTCAACTAATGCTGCTGAATTAATATTCTTTTGAAGGCTTCTGTCCCCAGAATCAAATTTGGTTCTATTTAATTAGAGATTTGTAGAATAATCCCAATGAATGGTAAGTGACAAACAGAAACTTGAGATTCTCAAGATTCTGTTTTGTCACTTATCATTCATTAGGATTATTCTTGAGATTCTTTTTTATTCCAACAGAAGAAAAAAATATAGCTTAGGTTTGAACTATAGAGACCTAATGCTTTGATAGCTTGGTTGTTTGTGTGCAGACATTTTGTTTCCTGACTAGGTAACCTCCCACTGATAAATGTTACCTAGCTAAGTAATGAAACATTTGCAAGCAAACAACCAAGAATGCATCAAGGACTCTGTGAAAACTTATTACTCACTATGCAATTTCTCTCATTGGGTTTTCTTGCGTATCACACAAGCAGCACTGACAACGAATTCAAGGAAAATATGCTAAATGTATGGCAGAGCAGTGCTAAAAATATATGGCAACTAAATAACTATGATTGGAGGACTTTCTATTACTTAGCCTCAAAATCATAGAATGAGAGCTGGTCTATTGGTAACCATTGGTACCCTTGAGAATGTTGTCTATTGTGATCTAAAATGGCAAAATTGCAATTCACAAATCTATCAGGAGAAAGGAAAGATCGGGGTATTTTTCTTTCTCTTTTTTATACTCTCCAACCCAATGGAACAGTTTTTCTTAACTTATTTTTCATTACTACCCCCACTAAGAATCTTTTTAGATATTTTTTCCTAACCTCCCCTAAAATTTTAATACCATAAAGATACAGGCAGTCCTCATTTGGCAACTACAACTGGAACTGGTGATTCAAGTGTTAAGTGAAATGGTTGCTAAGTAAAACTATGGCTGTGCTTATGATCTTACTTCAGGTTTCCTTTGCTTTACAAAACTGCAAAGATCATAAACGTGAGGATTGCTCATAAAATTACTTTTTTGTCACTGTTGTAACTGAAGTTACTAAATGAGGCAATTGCTAAATGAGAACTATTTGTGTGTGTGTGTGTATTGTTTTATATATTGAATGTATATCTGCTTTGTACACAAAAAGAGTAAATATAAAGTTTTTCATTCAATGTAGGGCTAAGAATGCTTAAATAAAATACTTATATTACAAGTTAAATTAAATATTAAAAATCTACTTAAGTTAATTTTATAAGTATCTTTGCTGAGTAACTTTTAATGTAATTTTTACATAAATTGTATCAAATTACATACATAAATTAGCAGTTTATTTAAATGTATAATAGCGGTGTTATCAATTTTTTGAAAAATCATTCAAAATGGTTATTTTTCCAGTAAATGTAAAACAATAGTAAAAAATGAAATTCTTACAAATTACGTTTACTGAGCTTCATTTTTAACTTTTGCTTCATATGAGAAAATAACTTAATTTTACTATTTTACAAAAGAAAGTAATATACCAAGAACAATTTAATGGAATCTGTGAATCTATTATTTTTTAATTAAAAGTTCAAATTTTGGTGCAGTATTTATTTCTAATGTCTCTCCTTGAACATACTATAGATCAATTGTTTCTTTTCTTTCTTAACGTATTATTTACTGAACTAATACTATGTTCATCCACATAAGATTTGGAAGACAAGTCATTCTACCTTAAAAAATTTGGAAACAGACAAAATTTGCTCTCTGAGGATTGGCCATGGCAGCCTAGTAAATAGCAATAATAGCACCTAGACTTTTATTTTTATTATATATATATATATATATATATATATATATATATATATATATATATATATATTTTTTTCAGACAGTCCTTTACAGCATGCTCTAAGTGGTTTACAGAGACAGCATATTGCTCTGTAATACAGTAAGCAAAATTAGTACTATAACAACCAACAAAACACAATGATATCAGTTCTGTTCCTACATTTAAAACAATGCAATGGCATAAGACCAAGTGTACATCCATCCATCCATCATTACAGGTGTTTGTTGAAAGTGGGGTGGGACAACCAGCCCTACACTAATCAAATCAATGGTCTTTAACTTCCCTTTAAAGGACATGATATTTCCACAAAGACTAAAGGAAGAAGGGATAAGATTCATGTGGCTAAGTTTCTTTGGTGTCCAGAGTCCTGACACCTGCAGCCTGTGACCCTGAAGTGAGAAACTAAAAGAAGGCCCTATTCAAAGGAATGTAAAAAAACAAACAGGATTGTAGAGCAAAAGACCAGCACATAGTTACAGGCCAAGTTAAGCACAAGTTCTGTTCCTAAATCTGTCTTTGGCTCAAATTTGTATGTAAGGCAGAATCATCAGTTACTCTGAAGGCAGAGGGAAAGAAAATTTTGGTCGCCACGATGTAAAAAAGATGTTGAGAATCCAGAAAGAATGCAGAGAAGAGCAACAAAGATGATTAGGAGACTGGAGCCTAAAACATATGAAGAACGGTTGCAGGAACTGGGTATGTCTAGTTTAATAAAAAGAAGGACTGGGGGTAACATGATAGCAGTGTTCCAATATCTCAGGGGCCACAAAGAAGAGGGAGTTGAGCTATTCTCCAAAGTACCTGAGGGTAGGACAAGAAGCAATGGGTGGAAACTAATCAAGGAGAGAAGCAACCTAGAACTAAGGAGAAATTTCCTGATAATTACAACAATTAATCAGTGGAACAACTTGCCTCCAGAAGTTGTAAATGCTCCAACACTGGAAGTTTTTAAGAAGAGATTGGATAACCATTTGTCTGAAATGATATAGGATTTCCTGCCTAAGCAGGGGTTTGGACTAGAAGACCTCCAAGGTCCCTTTCAACTCTGTTATTTTAATCATTCTAATTAGAATCTGTGTGCATGTGTGTGTAGTTGTATAAATAATTTAGACAGGAAAAAAATAAAAAAGATCACGGTGCTTTCATTTCAGCTTGTTTTGCATATGGGAAGGAGTATGTCTTGTATATCAGGAGGAGCATTCATGTCCCTTCTTGCATATCAGAAGGGATATGATTTACATAATGGGAGTATTTGCGAGGTAAAATCGTCAACAAACCGCTGCAGCTGTTCGATGCTTTCATTAACCACTGAAAACAGGCTGTACAGTATATTAAAAATGCACACACTACTTTGTGACACTCATGGAGGCCTTGTGCAACTTTGGCGGATCTTCAGCTCAGGAGGAAGAGTACCATCTGCCATTTTGAGTCAACAGCCTGCTCGTAACTATGAGTTGTTTGTAAGCCGGATGTTCTTAACTTGGCGACTACCTGTATCATGGCATTCATTATTGAAGATCTTAACTAAACACAACCGCCAATAGTTAAAACTGGTTTGAATAATGACCTCCTGAAGACTCCTGTGCTTTACTGAGACATAAGAATAATGTATTAGGTCCAGAGCAGCCCAAACAATGTTTTGGACCAAGTTCAAAGGACAAAGGAAGGAATTGGAAACATCAACCAGGCAACTTTTACAATAACCTTGGCATGACATCAAAGCACAAACCAATAATGCTACATTTTCCTCTGTCAGAAACCCTCAGAATCTACAAATATTCTAATACTCACCCAACCCTGATAAACTGAACTGATTTCCTTCTATGCCTGCTACCTTTAAGTTCCAAAGTATCCTACAATATCATTCATGAATGTTCTGTGTTCTTTATAGTTTGATGGAACAATGTTAATAACGCAAAATACCAGTATTCTATATGCTTGTCCAATTCTAAGGATAGTACCTTTTATGAGACAAAACAAATACAAAAGTCGTCAAGACTCCCTCTGAAGATAGTCGAGGAGCTTCAGTTAATTCAAAATTCAAATATCTGGTTATTATTAAAGCATATAATGTTGCTTCTGTAATAGGTTCCAGCTAATTCTGTGTTTATCAGATTAAAATAGGTTTGGTCCACATAACTTGAAACACTGCCTACACCTTTATAAATCTGCCCTAGGTCCTAAGAAACTTACTGTTGAGTAAAATTGTAACACTGACTAGCAAAAGAGATTTGACATTTCTATGGTAGCTTTTCTGTCATGAAGGCTTACCTGTTCCAAATTAAGAATCATGCAAGCCAACCTATTTTTATGACACTCTTAAAGAAAGGAAAAATGGACTTTGAAGAAGGACAGGAAGGCTTTAAATCATGGGTGTCTAACTTTTAATTTGCTTCGGCCATATTAAGTGAAGAGGAATTGTCTTGGGCTGCATATAAAATACGTAACACAGTTAGTAAATATAAATAAAAAACTTCTTGTTAAAAGTTTACAATGTTGTGGGGCCACATTACTAGTTGTCCAAGACTGCATGTGGCCCGCAGGCTATGGATTGGACCCGCCTGCTTTAAAGAGATGGATGATTATCTATTTTTACATGAATCAATGAACATTTTATTTTAAAGATTGATCTTTTACAGATAAGCTTAAAAGTTACTCAAGAGCAGGTGACTAGAGTAACCACAAAACATTCTGGGAATGCAAGCAGCGGAAACCATAAGTAATAATACTACAAAGGAACAGGGTTAACAGGAAAATAGACGTTATGGGTGCTCCAACACAGGAGATTTTAAGAAGAGACTGGACAAACATTTGTCTGAAATGGTGGCGAACCTTTTACTCACCGAGTGCCAAACAGGTACGCACTTCGTTTATGTGTGGCTCCTCCCCCGAGTGCTGTGCATGCAACCACACTATCTGCATATGCACACACCTTTCGCATGCCCCCTGTGCGCTGCATGTGCAGTTGCACCATCTGTGCATGTGTGTGGCTTTTGCCCGGCTCCCTCCATGCGCTGCATGCGCAATTGCACCACTTGCACGTGAGCACTTTTTTGCACATGCAATTCATGCACACGAACGCCATCTGCATATGCACATGCTGTGCGCAGGTACTCACATGCACAAACGCGCACACATCACAGGAGAGCTCCGAAGACCAGCTGGGTCTCTGGAATTGCACACATGCGCACCAGAAACCCAAACACCAGCTGGGGCGCGTGTGCATGCAAAGCTGCAGGTGAGTTGGGCAACTGCTCGCATGCCTGGAAAGATGGCTCTGCGTGCCACCTCAAGCAAGCATGCCATTGGTTCGCCATCATGGGTATAGAGTTTCCTATTTGAGCAGGAGGTTGGACTAGAAAATCTCCATGGTCCCTTCCAACTCTATTATTCATCCCTTCAATCATTTGTGTAAGATGCAGTAAAGTACTATTAAAAGAAAAAAAACTTGTAAATTAAAAGCATACAGGATGATAACTCTTATGTCCTGTCTAAACCAGTGTTCCCCAACCTTTTCAGCTTTGCGGAATGGCAGAGGTGGGGAAAGGATTGGCTCTGCACGAGCAGCCGGAGTGTGTGCAGCTCCATTTGCGTAAGCGGCAGGCACAAGCACCCGCCACTCACACGAATGGAGATGTGCGCATGCGCACACTCGCCCATTGTTCACAGAAGTGGAACCATGCACGCGCTCGCCTACCACTTACATGGCCCGGTTCTGTAGATTAGGGACCCCTGGTCTAAACCATGCTCTATCACCAACGATTGGAGCAAAGATATTCTATCTCTGTAGATTTGCATTTAATGTATCAGCATTGATCATCAAAAAATAATATTAAAAAAACAATATAATGGGATTATATAAAGCTTCACCCTCTCTCAAACTGGAAGATTTTCAATAGTAACCATCCTTTTTCACATTGTTATTAAGGGGGGAAATCCTTTTGTTTTATCATAAAAAGGCAAATTTCACAATCCACCTTCATGACAGAACTACTATTAAATCTACATGATTTATACGTTAATGCTTGGAGCTAAGATGTTGTTGGCTGCAAATTGCAGACTATTTTTAAAAGCAGAAGTTGTGAAGGGCACTGCAGTGAATTATCAAATAAACCAAAGCACCTTCTCTACCCCCACATGCTCCCAAATGCTGAGGGAGTGTATCTGTTAAGAGTAGCCAGATAAAAATTGCATTATATAATCTGAAGGACAAAGCACCCTTCCCAAACATGGAAAATTACAGATACAGTGGCCTTGAACTGCCAGCATTATTGCCACCACCACCTGAGTTCTTCTCACCAAACAAAGCACCCTCACAGAATTCACACTTGTACATAATTTGAGAGAATCCATTTGCAAAAGTTAATTAATTAAAAAATATGATTCCAGTACTGGGAAAGATTTTTCTAAGCAGATTTTACTTAGCTATCCTCCTCAGGAAAATTCAGTTTTCAGTTAAAAAAAAAAGGTAATTTATGATTTATAGGTGCATCATTCATTCCAAGTAATTAAGAATATCTTGAACAATATTATCTTAACAGAGATTAATACAGCTCTGTTCCAAATATTACTTTCCCCTAGCTTTTCACTGTAGCACTTCCTCCTCTATGCTACAATGCCTTGCTTCACTGGCTCTAATACTTACACCATTTCCTCTTTGAACAAAATAGAAATGTTAACCTTAAGAACTGCCTTAAAACAGTTGAGGCTGCCTACCTTGCAGCCTTTTTTGCAGTGTTAAAATATCTATGGTTATAGATTAAAATATGGAAAATACACAGCTTTTAAGGGACAGGAAGGTCCTCCCAAACTCTTGCTAATAAATTCAGCAATAAACTGAATTACAATGGTACAGTTTCTTATTTTAAAAAAAATACAGCCAAACTCTTTATAGTATTGATTTGGTGGGGTGCTCTAATGCAGGGGTATCCAAGCTTGGCAACTTTAAGACTTGTGGACTTCAATTCCCAGAGTTCTTCAGCCAGCTTTGCTGGGAGTTGAAGTCCACAAACCTTAAAGTTGCCAAGCTTAGTGCAAGAGAAAGAAGACATACATTTTTTGAAGAATCCATCTCTTAACACAAAGATAATTTAGGCTCTGCTGAATTTGGCAATGAACGCTGCAGAATGGGTAGGCTAGTTTACAACAGGGGGCAAAGTCTCTGCTCCCTCCCTCACAAAAGTTTGGTCACTATAGGAATACAGTAGTGCAATGTTTTGTGGGTTTTAAAAATGGAAGACGTAACAGGTTTGGTTTGTAACGTGTCAACATGTCTACATCTTTTCTAATATTATCTCCACTTCCTTCATGCCAGAAAGCAGTCCATCAGGTTTTGAACCTGCCACTTGTATAACAAAACATTTACAACCTTTTAAATGAAAAAAAAAACCTGTATATATTTAGATTCAAGATATACATACTATAATACTATCCATAAGATTTTTTTTAATATTGAGGTGTAACATTTTTAAAAAGTAGAGGAGCAACACTTAAAATAATCTAAAGTTTCAAAAATTAATTACATTTATTTTAGAGTACAGTGCTGTAAAAGCAAATATGCTAAATCTTAAAATACTCATAACCGTTTGACTACTCATACTACAGAAGCTTCAATAACTGCTTGCTGCACCTCTGCCCTGGGAACTGTCAATGTAGTTAATAAACTTTCACTGCAGCTTCACACAGAAAACTGACACAGCACCTACTCTGCTAGCGTTATTCAATGTAATGCAGAAAACAAATGCTAACTTCTTCCTGTTCCTTATTCTTCTCTACAATGTCCAAACTAAAGTAATTTTTCTCCTTGCAGTAAGCAGTGTGTTCATATGAGGACATGATAGCTTCCACAGCATCACTGTGGTGTGGAAGCACAAGATCTTTGCATTAATCTTGGCCATCGACTCTGTGACATCAAATCTACTCTCAAATTTCAAGACAACAATTTCATACTTAATCTAGCTTTTCATTTAGAGTTACTACCCATAGTCTCAATTTAAGTAAAAAAGAAGAAGAAGAAAACGTTTTGAAGAACCGTGTAAGACTCCCAGCAATGTTTATAAAAATTCCACAGACAACTTTCAGAACACTTATAAAGACAGAAAAGTATTCTGGGATTTCATTCAGTCCTGCCTAATTCTCTTAAATCTGCCATGAATTATTAACAGAATTCACAGTTGCCAGCACAGACTCCAGCCAAACTAGTGATGTTACAATGATCTACTATCCGAGGCATTCCACAGGTGTAGAAGCCTTTTCATAACATTCTTAGTGTTGGCTTACTCAGAGGAAATGAGGGCCAAGGGAGCCTGCTGGAATATGCCCAGATTTACAGATCAAAGATCTACAAACTGTGCAAGAGTGCTGTGATGAACGCTCCAAAGAGTGTGTAGCAAGAATGGAGCTCTTGACTACTTGTCCTACTTCGTCTCCAGTACAGAATATCTCCCTTTGGCAAGCTCCACACGGAGCTGAAACAAAAGCCAGTTCTTTCATTCGGGTGTCTGAATGTTGTAGCCCCATGGAGTAGAAAGAGCAAAGACCAACTGAATGGAAGGGGGTGGGGCATGCTACATTTTTATGCTTTGCAGCATTAAATGTGAAATACAACGATGGAATAATTCTTATAATAAGAATAGCTTTATTCCAACTGTGCCTGGCAGTCCAACCGTGGCCTAAAATAGCTAAGATTATATGCTCTTCATTTTCACAGCACAAAAATCCTGCAGTAATGAGCAATTTCAATTCGTCAGTACCTACAGCAAAAAATGACAGTCTTCTAAGCCAAATTTAATTTTTAGCTCAATAGCTGTGTGTGTGCTAGATATCACTGTGCTTAAATCACTTATTTTTTTAAAAAAATACGGGAAGTCCACATCCCTAATTAAGGATAGAATTATGTCTTTGTTTCAGCATGTCAAGCAATTTTTTTGAGTTCTATTACTTGAAATACTGAAGAAGGGACCACACTTCAGTGCTAGAACTTTGTAGCAGATCTGGGTTCCATCCCTCACAATTAATATGTATCTAATATCAAGTCTTAAGAAAGCCTTACCTAAAACCCTTTTAAGATAAAGTGGGTTTTATAGGTTTTTTGGGGGGAGGGGAGGGCTTGTGTAATCAGAGCAAGGGTAAAACTAGCTATGGTAAAACAGAAAGTGGGTGCCTTAAGAATACAGCACATTTTAAAAAGCCAAATACAGGTAATCCTTGACTTACAACCAGTCACCCAGTGATTGTTTAAGTCCTTAGTTCCAATGGCTCTTCACACTCACACATGACTGCATTTCAGGTGCTTGACAATCAGCTCTCTTTTATGTCCGAGTGTAGCATTCCGTGGTCACAATGTCCACAATTTAGAACAGTTTGGTTTCCAGCAAAAAACGCCCATAGGAATACTTTGGTTCACTTACTGACTACCACAAAGCAAAAAATAAAATTGGGTCCGGTCACACGGTTACCTCAACTTGTAACTGTCTTGACTTATGATGAAAATTCCAGGCTCCATTATGGTTGTAAATTGAGGATTACCTATATGGGTTTTCTCCACCATTCATTTTCTTAAAACCACTAAGGTTAATTTACTTTACTATAAACCACTGGTAACCAAGAAAGGGATCAGAGTGCAGAAAAAACAGGAGAAGCTCATTATCTCTCTAGATTCTTTGCTTTTTACCCAAGAACTAGAAAATATTTTTATATAAGGCACCTTTATTTCTTCTTAAACTGTTCCCAAATTCAAGGTACATTTTATTAATTAGAATACATCAATTAGAGAGAACTCTAGAATAAGAACAATTATTCACTTTAATTAATCTAAACAGATCTATGATGTCTGGGTTAAGAAGCTAAACTGGGTTGGTTAATACTTGGATTGCGACAATCAGAGAGAGCCAGCATGGTCTAATGGTTAAGGCATTTCACACTAGAAATCAAGAAATTGTGAGTTCTAGTCTCACCAGCTGGTTGACTTTGGACCAGTTACTCTCTCTCAGCCTAACTCAGCTCACAGGGTGTTGTGGGGAAAATAGAAGAAGGTAGAAATTTTAAGTATGTTTGCTGCCTAGAGTTATTGATAAAAATAATAAAAGTGGGATTAAAATATAAAATAAATACATACCAAACCTATAACTAGGAAATTGAAAAATATCCCAGAAGAAAGTGGCAATAGCAAAATCATTTCAGTACTTTTGCCAAGAAAACTGCACATTATTTTCCATGTCATTGTGGTTGTGTCACCAAGAAGCCGAACTCAACTCAAGGCCAACTTTATCTTATTTGATTCAGTTTCACGTATCTACACCCACAACAAGGAATATTAGGGACTATTCTTAGAAACAGCCAAAATATTTTGATAAGGTTGAGGTAGGCAAATAAAATATCACAAAGCTGCAAAAATTTAGAAAACAACAGAAATTACTTTACTACACATCAAGGCATTAATCTAGCTGAAAGCAGTCTTGTCTAGCTGACTGACTCTTCAAGAGAGGGGAATTTCCAAGTTTTATATGGAACTATGAAAGGCTGAACCTTATTTTTGCCATGTAAATTAGGCACTCTAGCCCAGATTCTTCTCTTACACAAATGCAATGTGATCAATCATTAACAGTTTGTTATCCTTTTACAAGTATGTCTCATTTGACCATTTAAGATAAATCACTGCCTAATAGTGTAACATCGTCTCTGAATAATCTAGCCACAAGACCAAACATGTTGAGAATATGAGTACATGGATGTAATTTCTAATCTGCACTAAAGCAACTGCATAATGCATACATTTTGATATGTAAGCTGTTTTAAGATTTAAATCCCACCCCGCATGCACATTTAGCAATTTCAGCGTTTATAGAACTCTAGCATGCCTATAATTAAATGGACAATGAACTCATCCCAAATTACAAAATGAGCACATAGCAACATTAGTTAGCCAACATCATCACATTTACATGAAGTGCAGCATAGCTGATAGCCAAGTGGCCCTAAGAATCACGCTACATTGTAAATATACATAAATGCCACACTAGTTTCTTGTATTATTTTATAATTGTTTTAAATTAGTTAAAACAAAAGAACACCTGAGTTACTATGTAATATCCTTATTCAGATATCAAGGGGGGGAAGTTTTTTCTCTTTTTATATTTCCTCTAGAGTTCTTGATAAAGATGGGCTAATAATTTGAAATCTGCTTGCCTGATCCTGTGCCAGTGAATTCTATCACTTAGACCCAGAAAACAATAAAATTGTCATCTAAAGAAAAAAGCGTTTTCAGCCTCTCAACTTGCAGAAACAAAAAAGTGAGCTTACTGGAGGGGGAGAGAAGTATTACTAAAAGTCTCTCAGAAGCCCATCTTGAAAGAACATACTTTGATTTCTGGATTCTGCCAAACGGAGCCCAAGATTACTCTGATCAGGAGTTCTCAACTCCAGATCCTACCTGGGTTCAGATATCCTACTCAGTAATTGCATGGTTTATTTGGTTTTGGCTTCAAGTGTTGTCTGAGCCTAGTCTAGGGGATTCCAAAACATGCTTTATGGTCAAGCATGTTGTGTGAACCCACACAATTGTCTTCCACATTGGCTCAAGGTTGACTCAGCTTTCCATCCTTCCGAAGTTGGTAAAATGAGGACCCAGATTGTCAGGGGCAATGTGCTGACTCTGTAAACCGCTTAGAAAGGGCTGTAAAGCACTGTGAAGCGTTATATAAATTTAAGTGCTATTGCTACTTAATAAAGTCTGATAAAGTAACCAATGGCTTAATGTGAACAAAGTTTTTAAGTAAGGTCCTCTATGAAGTATACAACAAATGAAACCTCTCTGCAAATACAGGTGGTCCTCGGCTTACAACAGTTCATTTAATGACCATCCAAATTGACAATGACACTGAAAAAAGGTACCTATGATTGTTTTTCACACTTATGACCATTACAGCATCCCTATGGTCACATGATCAAAATTCAGATGCTTGGCAAGTGGTTCATATTTATGACAGTGTCCTGGGGTCATGTGATCAGGTTTTTGTGACCTGACAAGCAAAGTCGATGGGGAAGCCAGATTCACTTAACCACCGTGTTGCTACCTTAACAAATGCAACCATTCACTTAACAACTGTGGCAAGAAAAATCATAAAATGGGGCAAACTCACTTAAGCAAATGTTTCACTTAGCAACATTTGTGGTTGTAGCTCAAGGGCTACCCGTACAGCCATCGTACTTGGAAGGCATCCAAGCTGCCTGTACCACCTCCATCTCCCATCCTAAAGGACACGCTCTCTGTTTTTAGCTCTGAGCCCAAAAGACAAAATGGTTTGGTGAACTTTTTCCCCCGATGCCATTCACTGTGAAAAATAAAGGAAAAGCTGTCTAGGTGGAGAAGAGTTCAGGTGGGACAACTGGGCTTAGCAATGGAACCGGTACTACCCCTTGACTCTAGGTCGCCCCTCCCTGCCGCTCTGACCCATGGCTGGAAGGCTCCTCGCGGCCGCCAAAAAAGGGGAAGTGCCTAGGGAAGGCGCCTCCGGGGGCAGCAAAAGGGCTTCCCCCTCGAGGGCTCCCCAGAAACTGCCTCCCCCCAATCCCCTCGCCTGGTGGAGGGCTCGAGGCGCTCTCCCATCTCTCCTGGACTTGCCTTAAGTTGCGACTTGGAGACTTTACCACTTCTGTCCAAGTCGAGGGCGGTGAAAGCGTGCCAGATGGGCTTCAGGAGCTCTTCCTTCAGGCTCCCCATGTCTCCGCTTCTCTGCCTCCCGGCGCCTGGTTCAAAGCGCGCCTCCCCTTCCGAGGGAGCTGCTCCGCCGCTCGAGCCGCGCGACCTTCGCACCCCACGGCTGCCTCTGGCAGCCTCCGGCAGGCGGCCCCGTTAGGGAGAGCGGCCTACGCACCGCGAGGTTTACGAAAACGTTGTGCGGCTGTGCTTCCGTCTCAGCCCGGACCCCGGCCTGGAGCCGTGTTTTGCAGTGAGAGGACTTAACTGGAGGGGACAGGCGTCTTCCTTCCAGACCAGGCTCTGACTTCATCTGTGACGATGGGCGGGACTAAATTGCAAAGCCTTTTCCCAACAAAAATGCAGAGAAATTCAGGCAGATCTTCCGCAAATCCGGGTGAACTCTTGATTGTTTTATATATAGCATTACCCTTCGCTGCAGCCTCGTGTTTACTTCCTTTGGGGTATATAATTGCAGCCTTCGTGGGACGCTGATCTCAAGAAAGCTTTCCTTCGCCTTCCTTTTGCTTTACAGGGAAAACAAAAAGAACAAGAGTTGTGGGGGGTGGGGTGGAAAAGATTTGAAATTGGAAGAGAAAAAAATACCACATGTTGTTCTCTATCTGGTGTAAATTGGAAGGAACATAATACAGGACTTCGTTTGCTAGGTGTATAACACTATTTCTTCATGGAGAACATCTGTCTGCTATGATGATACAGCTTTGCTATGCAAGAACCTACAGATTTTTTTTCCTCCAAGCTATCCGTTAAAAAGTTTCTAATAGGACTTTAATTGCTTTGATTTAAACGTAGAGCATTGAGTAAATGGTATTTATTATGGTATTATGTATTTGGTAATACATAAGAAGTTTTTCAGTTGGTTCTGAAATCTGTTATAAAACATGCACAACTAGTGTGTAAAGTTGTAACAAAACAAAATTTTGTTTTGTTTTGTAAAGTAACAAAACAAAATTTTGTTTTGAATCTGGAATAAGCCATTGCATTCCAGAAGTTCTGCCAAACTGTTTACAATACACAACAATTTTGTTCTATAGGTGATCCCAAGCTTCCAAATGTTATGTGTTGATTCAGCCAAAACCAACTGTTCTGTGGACAAAAATATTACATATATACCGTAGAATGTTTTGTGCATTCTTAGTCATAAGCTAATTATATTGATGCCAAAACTGCACATTGCCCAGGTGCATACATGTACCATGCTTCAAACCATGATATATGAAAATTAAAAACAAAATAACTTTATTTTATTTCTCCAAAACAAGGAAACCATATCTCTAGGTAGCCTAACGTTCCTTAAAATATGTTCCTAGGATTCTGGACCCTAAGATATCCTCTTCTCATTGGACTTGATTTGTAATAATAGATCATTGTGTTTTTTGTTTTCAATCTTTGTGTAATTGCAATAGGTAAACACCTTTTCTTCCTCTAATCCTGCAGTTGGTTGCTCAGCCAACTGTCCTCAGTCCTGAAGCCCATTTATCATGAGATGTCCAGGAACTCCAGTGTGGTCCTTGTTGAGCCAGGCAATGACCAATTCAGTATGAATGCTGTAAAATACTTGTCACCATATTGTTTATGGGAGAAATACCCTTTGTGTGGCTCCTCTGATGAGACCTCCCCAGAATGATTGAACCTCTGGCATAGCTGTCTTCTTTCTCAGAGAACAGAAGCCCCACAATCATATCAGCCCCAAACAACACTAGAGGATTATTATTGTATCAATATATGGCAAAACACATTAAGACATGGTTCTTTACATATATTTGAATCAGAGAAACCTGGCAGAATAGTTTTTGGACCATTACAGAAGAAAAAGAATATGAGGATCAGAGAAAACCTGGATTAATTATCAGTATTTTCACCTGTCTTGACAACAGAAGGTGGAGCTATGACCTGTACTTTTCAGACAGGGAGTTGAGGCAGTTAAAGCAAATTGAGATACCCAGATTGGAATTCTGGGTCATTTTGAGAGACTAACAATAACAAAACAATTCTGGTTCTGAAAGCATCTACTCTTCTACACTTCAATAAACAGAATGTAAAATTGCTCAATATCTACCAAAAATATTTTTTCTTTAATTTTTGTTCTGTGCCTGGAATATATTTTTAAAAGACCTAGGAGAAAAAGATTTGGAAAAACTTGAAAAAGTTCAACATCTATTCCAGACAAATAGATATAAATGGTAAACTAAGCAATAGGATGAAGCCTAACTGAAGGGATTAGCATAGATCCTCAAAATTTAAATCTTCCCTCATTAAACTACTATAGTTTTTAAGAGGTCAGCAGATCCAGCTATACAGATGACCTCTTGTCATTGAATACTTGGATTTTCCAAAAGCCTTTGGAAAAAAAACAGTCAATAGCTCTTGAGTAAATTAAGCACTCCTAGAATAAAAGGACCAACCATTGTATGGACTGCTAACTCAACAAAGACCAGAAAGTCAATAACAGGAATATATGGACAATTTTCTCACTGAAGTCTCTCAAGAATCAATCAGAGGTTTATAATTTGGAAAATGTTCTTGACTTGAGAGTAAATTGGGGACTGGCCATATTTCTAGAAGTAAATCGGGGACTGGACTGTTCAGGGTGATAAAGTGATCTGAAGAGCTTCTGAAAAGTGAATGGTCACCCAAATGGAAAATGCAAAGCAGTTTAATGTGACACATAATGGGATTACCACATCACACCACAACACACCACCAAAAGAAAGTCATATATAGACTGATGGTGTCTGAGCTGTCTTCAACCAACCAGAAAGAAGATCTCAGAGATGTAGTGTTGAGAGTTCAACAAAAATGACAGCTTAATGTTTGGCAGATGATAAACAGCAAATCCCATGAGTAAGGCATAATTGTAATTATGCGTTTCAAGCATCATCGGTATGAGAAAAGTCTAGAACCATGATGGCGAGCCTATGGCACGGGTGCCACAAGTGGCACACGGAGCCATATCGGTGGGCACACAAGCTCAGTTCCAGCACACATGCGTGCCCCAACCAGCTGATTTTCGGGCCTTCTGGGCCCACCAGAAGTCAGGAAACCCACTGTTTCCAGCCTCCAGAGGGCCTTTGGGGGGGGGGAGGCCATTTTTGCCCTCCCCAGGCTCCTAGAAAGGCTCTGGAGCCTGGGGAAAGCAAAAAACAGGCCTACTGGGCCCACTGTGCCATCACGTGCCAAAAGCGGGGTGAGCACGGGGGGGTGGGGCGCATAGAATTATGGATGTGGGCACGCGTGCGTGTGACTCCACTGGGCTCCCCCCGCTTTTGGTATGCGATGGCAAAAAGGTTAGCCATCACTGGTCTAAAACATTTGGGGCATTTTCGCTTGGAGAAAAATTAACTAAAGGAACATTATACACATGATCCGGGTGTAATAAAACCATGCATGGCATGGAGAAAATGGGAGAAATGCTTTTGTCACTTTCTGAAAACACTAAGATGAGAGATAGAGCTGATTTAGTTCTGGAAGATGTAGAATATAAGAAAGCACTTAAGATAGTGATTGGATTATTGTGCCATGGAAGGGGATTGGAAAAGGAAGGAAGAAATGGTTTAGAGATTTAATGGTAAGAGATTTAGTTCCTTAGCTGCATTAGCAGAGGAATAGCATATCAACATCAACTTCTCATACAACTATGAGAAGTTATACTACTGTTTTATGCTGCACTAGTGAGGCCCCATTTGGAACACTGTGTCCAGTGCTAGTCACCATAATACAAAAAAGATACTGATACCCTGGAAAGAGTGTAGAGAAAAGCAACTAACATGATACCAGGTCTACAGAATAAATTGTGTGAGGAATAGTTAAGGGAATTAGGTATATTTAGCCTAATGAAGAGAAAAATTAGGGTGATATGATAGCTGTCTTTAATGAGGAGCTGCTATAGAGAGATGGGGATCAACTTATTCTCAAATCTCCTGAGGCCAGGACAAGAAGCAATGGGTGGAATCTCATTAAAAAGAGATCCAACCTAGAACTAAGGAGAAACTTCCTGACAGTGAGAACAATTAACCAATGGAACAGCTTGCCTCCCAGAGTTGTGGGTGCACCATCACTGGAGGTTTTCAAGAAAACATTGGACAACCATTTGTCTATGTTTATGCAAGGTCTCCTGTCATGGTGGGGGGCTTGGACTAGACCTCCAAAGTCCCCTCCAGCCCTGTGATTCTATGATTCAGGGCTATATTTTCTGGATAAAAGAAGGTGACATAAGATGAGCTGCGTGATACAAAAAAGTGAAAATGTTTCAACTAATGATATTGAAACATGAGGAGGTTGATGAGAGATGCTTTAAGCAAAACCCTGGGGGGTTGAAAATGGAAACTCAGACCTGAGAAGTTCAGATAAAAATGTGTACACTCAAGAAGGAAGTGAAGGATTGACCACAGCTAGATTTTTAAAATAATAAAGAGGAAGAACATTTGCTTATGAAGATTGCAGCCCTTGTTTCTTATTTATTAATGCTCAGACTATGAGCATTATAAAAGTTCAGATGAGCTTCAATTCATAACATATACAAAGAAAAATATGACTTATTTATTTATTATTGCTTTAAAAATAATTAAAAAGGGGAAAATAAACAAGATAATTATGATTAAAAATAAATACATTATCAAAAAAAGGGGGGAATAGTAGTTTTTGTTTTTTAAATGAAGACCTTTCTAGGAGGTATGAAGTAGTAATGGTGAAGGATTTCAAATGTTCAATTATGACAAGATCTGGAAGGAAATACTCTACCACATATAGTCTCTCTCTAATCTGTGAGATACTTGTGACTTGTTTTGCTGATTATCACTTTCCCCTTCAGGGAGTAGAATAATACGCAGGCAATCAACTCTGCTTGTCTTGATCCCTGCAATATGAACAATTGAAGGTTTTCCCAGGTTAAAGCATTAGGCTCATATAAATTGTATCCTGGATACATTACTAACAGTCTGGTCCAAACTACATAAACATGGTACACAATTTGCCAAATAATTGAAGAGGACAAATGTACCTATCCTCAAAAAGGAATAGGCTCCAGGAAACTACAGATCTGGTAATAACAATCTAACATAGATCAACAAAGTTTCCAGAGCAAATGGAATGCTGGAGCCATGCAAGCTTCAAAACTGATTAAAAAGATGTGCTTTAATCCTCATGCAAGCTGTTATTCTTTGTAAAACCTTTCTTTTTCCAGACTTCCATGTGTGCATGAAGAAAGATACTTTAGGACTCACATTAACTTTAATAACTTGACTCTTTAAAGCAACCACACTTTTTGTCCTGACTCCCACAGATATCTGGAAAAAAAGAAAGCTGCTTTACTTGTGCTGCAGAGAATTTTATGTGAGATTTGAAGCACATTTTTAAAGTCATTTTTGAAGTGTGCACAATGCTTTCAAATGCCCTTTCCCCGCGTTGTAAGATGTGCTATTTATAATTATAAAAACAGTTATAAATTATACATAATTGCACACATATATCTTAAATGGTGTTACTGCATATCTCCACACACACACACAGGCTAGAAGTTAGGCAATTTTAAATGATATTACTCTTCAAACCTGCTCACTAACCTCTAGTTTATAGGAAGGTAGCCAAATAGATACTGGATTCTTGGAATTTCAAAAACCATTGACAAAGTCCTTCACCAAAGGCTCCTGAGCAAATCCAGCTGGCATGAAAAGGACAAGTGCTCTCATGGACTGCCACTGGTTGAAAAACAGAATGAGTAATTCTGTGTAACTGCCTATTGATACCAAACTGTTCAGGTTGGTAGATTCAAAAGGGATTATAAAAAACTCAGAAAAGATCTCTCCAACCTGGCAAATGCAGTTCAGTGTAAACAAATGTGAAGTGACAGAGATTGGCACAAAAAAATATAAATTTAATCTGTATTGGTGCCAACTGAGCTAGCAGTGAAAGGAAAGGAATCTCAGAGCCCCTATGGATAGCTTAATGAAATATCAACCCAGAATGTGTAAAAAATGATTATGAAATCATTAGGATTTTGTAATCATTAGGATCATTAGGATTTGGAAATAGAACTGCCAGGATAATAAGCCTTTTTATCATTAGATACCAGTTCAAGTAGAGTACTGGTCATTCTATCTTTTCCAGAACCAAAGAAAATATAAAAACCACAACTAAAAGAGCAATCCCTCTTTTGAGCAGACTGCAGCTAATGGTGCCTTAGACAAAAAAGAATAACATAAAGGTATGTATGGAGTCCTGGTGGCACAGTGGACTAATTCACTGTGATTAAGATCAGCTGCTTGCAATTACTGCAAGTTCAAATCCCACCAGGCTCAAGGTTGACTCAGCCTTCCATCCTTTCTAAGGTAGGTGAAATGAGGACCCAGATTGTGGGGGCAATAAGCTGACTTTGTATAAATATACAAAAGTATGAAGGCTATTGCTTAACGCACTGTAAGCCCCCCTGAGTCTCCGGAGAAGGGCGGCATATAAATCAATTTTTTTAAAAAAAATGATAACTTTTTTTCCCTTTCTTTCCCAATTTTAAATTTGTTTTGGGGTTGGTTTTTTTTTGGTTAATTAAATACAATTTAAAGTAAGTGATTTTAGAACTCAAGGTCATCCATTCAAATGCAGGAGCAGAAGGAAATCCTTTTAACACAATGCATAATTATATTGTGGGATTTGCTGCCGGCAATTCTAGTAATAAAGCCAATTTGGATGGCTTTCAAAGAGGATTGGGCAGGTTCATAAAGGACCAGCTATTAATATGGATGTCTATGTACCATACTGCCTCCTCGGTCACAGGCAGCTGCTATTGAGCCATATAGGGAAAAGATGTCTGCATGAGCTATTAGGGTGTTTTTTTAAATCACCTGTCTGCATTTGCCCTCATACAGTAGTAGCTTCTTTGGAGGAATTTTTGCAAACACGTAGCATCCACTAATATATACATATATCCATATCCATACATACATGCACATATACATACGGAGGGTGGTTTATAATACAATAAAAATGTGGATTGTTGGAAATAATTTTCAGATGAAATTGACAGAATGATAGCAGAGTTCACTATGAATTAGTAGGCAATATTTCATCAAGGAGTGCTTGTTCCCCTCGGGAATCCTTCTCTATCTTAGAGACTATTTACCACAAGTGCTCCCATTGTGCTAGGGGCAAATTGAATTTTTGCCCATGGTCTTTTGTAAAGGGTAGGAAGAACATGACTCATTCATGGAAGAATCCTAATCTAAAATTAGGATTTGAAACAATCCCAAGAGTTATTTTGGTATTTTGGGTTCTCCCACATACTCCCTACTGAACCATTGTTTTTGAAGGACAAAAAAAAAAGACAGAAAAAAGTATTACCATTGTCCAAAGATTCTGTGAAAAATAAGAAATACCAAAATAGAAAAAAAAAAAAAAAACCCCACCCAAAATACAAGCTTCTGGCATATAATTATTGTCATAGAGATGCTTCTAAACACACATGCACACCCCTACAGAATTTCTCCTTATTGCCCTGGCAAATAAACAGTGATGTTGCTTAAACTCATCTCTGAATAATGTTTAGGTGTGAGATTATGGGGGGCGGGGGGGGGGGTAAAATGACCAAAAAAATCCAGAATAGTTTTAAAACATAAACTGTTAAATTAAAAAAAAATAGAAATAATTGATTGTACCAGATTGTTGTCTAGAACAACTTCCCTGATATAATGTTGCTTATTGTTTTAATGTCTTTTACTGATTTTGAAATAGTTAGTTCCCAGGTTAGGGATAAAAAAAAACAGAAAAGTGTAATAAAAATCTGAGAACATATCCTATTGGCTAAGGATTTTGTGCATTTCTTCTGAACTTTTGAGAAACATCTCCTTATTCACCATTAAAGCAATTTATGTATTTTTTCATTTATTTAATGTATAACTATACATTTCATAGAGTAGCTAGTCCTGAGCTGGTGCCTATGGCTTGCTTAGATGCTGACAAAGAATGCTGCCTAGGTGGCTGGTGAAAAATGTCATACAAGAAGATTCTTATATAAGTTTCCAAAAAGTCAAGATGGCTGCCTCCTTTTTATATGTGTGGTGACGCACATAAAAAAGGATGGATTTGATCACATAGTTGTTGCTGCCATGTTGACATTCATCCCAGGGGTGAAATCCAGCAGGTTCTGGAGAACTGGTAGCGGAAATTTTGAGCAGTTCGGAGAACCAGCAAATATCACCTCTGGCTGGCCCCAGTGTGGGATGGAAATGGAGATTTTACAATATTCTTCCCACTGGAGTGGGGTGGGAATGGAGATTTTGCAGTATCCTTCCCCTGCCACGCCCACCCAGCCACACCATGCCCACCAAGCCATGCCCACAGAACCGGTAGTAAAAAAATTTGGATTTCACCAGATTCATCCGCTCCTCACATTCTTGCTTATATTTATAAGAGCAGTTCCTCAAGCTACTTAACAGATACTAAGTATAGGTAGTCCTTGACCTACAATAGTTTGTTTAGTGACCATTCAAAGTTACAACAGCATTGAAAAAAAACCCTTATGACTGTTTTTCACAGTTATTACCATTGTGGCATCCCCATGATCACGATTAAAATTCAGATGCTTGCCAACTGGTTTATATTTATGACAGTTACACTGTCCTGGATTCATGTGGATCATCTTTTGCATTCTTCTGACAAGCAAAGTCAATGGGGAAACCAGGTTCACTTAACAACTGTGTTACTAACTTAACTGCAACGATTCACTTAACAACAGTGGCAAGAAAGGTTGTAAAATAGGGCAAAACTCACTTAAAATATGTCTCACATAGCAACATAAATTTTGGGTTGACTTGTAGTTATAAGTCGAAGACAACCAGTACAGTAGGTTTGAATTGTTAAACAAATTCTTTGCTATGTCAGCTTTGATGGACCATGGAGAAGTAGGGTGCAGATGAGCCAGCTATTCCTTATCTAGAGATGAATGAAGCATTTATAATACTTACAATCAAGAAAACAAGAGAAAATTGAACAACTTGAACCCAGTCTCTGAACAGGAGAAAATATGTTAGTAGAGTATTCCATAGACTCTTGTGCAACCTAGTGGACAACCTTCCACAGTGCAAGTCCAACCTACTTTTGCAAGACTGGTGTGTGAAAAACAAGAGTGATTTAAAGGTGGGGAAAAATATCTGAAATTGATAATTACCCTGTGGTAAGATGGATGGCCAATACATTTTATAAATAAACAAACAAACAAACAAACAGTTTTGTGGGCTCAGTAGCAAGCTAGCAAGGACACGTATTATACCCTTATTATTTTCCCCATTAAAATCACAAGAATGGGTCTTCCATAAACATAGAGGCAAATATTACAAATGAATGCAATTGTTTTAATGTAAGCACATGCTGTACTATCACAAAAAACATAAGTTAATACTGCTAATCATTTGGAGGAATTTATTTGCACTCTGACCTTTTAAGTACTTGGCAGGGAAATTGTCTCATAGTCTTTCAATGGTGACTCATATCTTCAGGAGGAAACATTCACTAAGCTATGGCAATGACAATCACTTTTCCCTGAACAGCTTAATTATCAGAAAATGCATCAAGTTAAACAAAGTGTCCTTAAATTTAGTACTGTAGCTCTTTGTGTATCCAAGAATGTATATTTTCTGTATTGTTAAGAATTCTTCTGTATTTTGCACACTTATTAGGGGCTTGCACATGAGTAATACGTGAGTAAATGGATGGAATCTGATGGTCTATTTCCATTTATGGAAGCAAGATTTTCCTCAGGCTACTGGAAAGTATGATCAGTCTTCCTTGCAGCCTTCCCAGCATATCCTTTATAGAGGAAAGCTGGGGGAAGGAAAAGGATAGTACAGTGGAAAGAAAGTGAGATAAAATAATTGATTATTTTTAGATAATACTAGATTCCATCAAACATGCCTAGAATTAGATAGGGTCTTTTTTGAGCTTAATTCATAGTCATCTTAAGATAAAAGTCTTGTGTATTATCTCTTTAAACCCTGTTTCTAGCTCTTCTCTGGCAATCAAAATTAACCTAAAGGCAAAATTTTATCTGGCAGCATAGCCTGAATGTGAAAGTCATCTAAAATAAAACCCCTAATTAAATATGTAACATCTAGGAACAGAATATCTGAATATCTGCTTTTACACATATAAGGCTAGATATTAGAAATATCACTAGATATTCTAAATCTAGTTTATACCAATGCTACTCACTATATCTCTCATCTTTTTAACTCACTTCCAAAATGTCCGTAAGAGCATCATGCTTTGTTTTCATCTTTTTAAAAATATCTCATCAATTTCATTCAAGCATACGTTTTCCTTTTTGTCTTAAGCCATTCTTTTTTGCAATTTTGCAAAATCACCTTGATATACTTTTATAGTGGTTAACCAGTTATTTTATATTCAATCTACATTCATTCCGAACAATACTTTATTATCTCTTTTATTACTTTATTATCACACAATTTAATTCCTTTTTCATTTCGCTCACTGTATTTTATATTTCTTAACATTTCTAATTCTTGCTTCCACATGATAAAGTTGGCAGGCAGGAGATTCTTATACAAAATACATTTTCACTTATTTTGATAAATCACATTCTATCCAACATTTCTAGTTTATAAATGTTATTCTTGTTATTAGGTAGAGGGGAGCACTACACATCATTCTTTTACTCTGTTTAATGAACTATTCATGTATTTTCAAGTATGCCTTATTTCTATCATATTCCCCTCTTACTATATTTGGCAACCACACTTGTTTCTCAATTGCTCAAAACATTCCACAGTTCAAATCTATTTGCTTTATCCAATTTCTCTCAAGTACTTTTTCTTATAATCATAGATCTCTCAATGAACAAAACAACAAAATTCTGGTCTGCACATGCTGCACTGCACTCCCCAAATTTTGTTGGCACCTCACATAGCCTTCAGTTCAGGGGTAGTTTCTACTTACCTTTACTACCAGTTTTCAACGGGATCACACACGCGCACTCGCTTAGTTCGTGCACGCACCTTGCATCTGCGCATAAGCTTCGGCACATGAGCAAATCACGGATGACGACATCCGGGGCAGTGGGTGGGGCCTCCTGCCAGTTTTACTACCGATTGTGAACCGGTCCGAACCGGGAGCAACCCACCATTACTTAAGTTGGAATTCTGCTTTGTTTCTGTAGTGTTTGCTTTCAATCTTACTTTTCCATTCATTTGTATAGGGAAACAAAAGGACTATTCTTTAAATGAGGGGTCAGCAACCCGTGGCTCTGGAGCTGCATATGGCTCATTCATCCCTCTGCTGCGGCTCCCTGTTGCTGGTCGGCTCCACAATTGATAGGGCTTTTGGTTTGGACAGGTAGAGGAAAAAGGATGCTAGGAGAAGACTGTGGTGGGGGAAACGGACTTCCAGTTAGCTTCAGAATTGAACGGGGGCTTCCGGTTAGGACCTTTGTGGCTCTTTGAGTGTTTAAGGCTGCCGACCCCTGCTTTAAATCCTCATGCTGATTGGTAAATGCATATTAAACAAGGTAAGAGTTGTTCCATAAGCGAACCACATCCATATTTTAACATTCCTCCAATTATAGCTATTCCTGAAACTTTACCGCCATACATTATCTACCAACATTCTCAAAAAAAAAATTTTTCATCTTTTTTCTCATGGTGATACATTTTAGCATTCATTTTGATTCATCTTTAACATACAATTCTTAAACAAGTTGACAAAATACATTTTTAGAACCCGTTATTTCAATTTTATCCCAAATCATTATCATTTTCAATTCCATTTGCACTTGGGGTCTCCTTGTTTATTCCTCACCCATTTCCAAAACATCTGCACTTTTAAAAATCTTAATGAACAAAAATACGGTACTTACAACCAGTCCTTGAAGTTGCAACTGTGGCAGCATCCCCACTCACACAATTATGATTTGGGCATTTACAAGTGTTTCCTGGTCACATGATCACAATTTGCAACCAGTTGGCTTCCAACAAGCAGTCAATGGGGAAGCTGGCAGGAAGTCACAGGTTGCATTCTCATGTCACACTTAATGACCTGTGATGATTCACTTAATGACTGCGCCTGGAACCAATACTAAGCTGGACATGATCATGTTGTTTAATGTTAGTGTTGCTGGTCCCAATTCCACTCAGTGAGGACATTTTTTCCTCGCACATAGCCTTTCATTTCAGAATTACATCCAGCATCCATTTTCCTACCTCCCAATAGCACAAGTCCGTTAAACTCTATTGCAGTCTATTTTTTTTCAGTCCCAAGCAACTTCCACATCTGCTCTTACATATAACTATTCACTCTATTGGGAAATGAATATTGCCACACTTTCCTAGTTATACTAGTGACTCATTTCTTTCAGTTCTTCCAGGTTAATTTTTGAAAAACAGACTCCTCATGCTACCAAAGAGTCTGTCCATGAATTAGAATCTCTCATTATCCTTTTATCTTTGTTTCAATATTTAATCATGAACACTTTAATATTTTTATTCATTCCTTTTCCAAGTTGTCCACATTATATTAACATTGTGCTTCTATTACCAAGTGGGAACAGGTTTTTTTCTAAGCAGATATCCACCAGTGACTCACCAATCCCATTAATTTTTAGGACTTGATCTGGCCCATAGTTTTTATGTATGTTCTCATCTTTCCATTTGCAATAGAACAACAATGACCAGCCTTAGCTTATATTTAAAAAGCAGGGTATAAATCAAATAAATATGCCCTAGTTCTTTCATCATCACCATTCACTGGTGGTGTAGTAACATCCATCTAGGGATTCTTATTTTCAGAGAATATGCACGCACAGCCACCTAAATAATATGTTGCTTTTAATTTATAATTAACTTTTTTCCTCTATATTTATATATATATATATATCCCACTTCACATGAGATTTTATTCAAGTATATTATATTATTCCCTTTAGTTTCACATTTTTATTTCCATTTCACCTGAAATCATGCTTTACTGTTTACTCCCCTTTCATTCCAAACTGCAACTTTCCAAATGTCATGGACATCACCAGCTGGACCTATAGATATTGATCTCTGATTATAATTTATCTTCTTGCTAAAGACAGTACTAACCATTGTTGGCATTTTTGACTAGTACAAGCACAGCCAAAGTCATGTTTTATCCCAAATATCTTGATGATATTCTATGAAAGTTAGGATTTCTAATCAGAGACAATCTTAATAGGGCAACCTACTATTGCCTGCATCTATCTAACTAGGAGGTATGTACATTGTAACTGGCACACATCCGGGATGAAATGAAGAGTACTGAAAGCCACATCCTGTCTTGAAAGCATCAGGCAATACCTCTACTGCCCAGAACAGCAGGACTGCATCAATGGGCCTAAGCAGACCTAGGAATGTTTTTCTAGAATAGTACAGGTGTAATCTTTGTAACTGATCACTTTCCCGCAAAAAAGACAATGTTAATTTCCAAGTGGCACTTTAATATTTTGATGCAATGCTAATTAAAAACAGAGTGAAACATTCAAGTAGGAAACTGGTTTAAACCAAAAAGCCAGTAATAGATAGCATCTATTTGGGCAATATTGAAACAGATTATTAGGTACCGATTATATTATTCTCTTAACTAAAATCGAAATAAATTTCAATAGGATCTTCTGAAATTGCAAACTACAGTTTTTATGTTGTACAATGTAACAGCTATATACAGTTATTTTGAAAAAATGTTAAAACAGTATATTTATGTACAAATAATGAAACATATGAACAGTGACATTCACATATTAATAGAGGAGGGAAGAGAAGGTAGAAAAGGAAGAGGAATTAACTTGACAACTTTTATTAGAAACAATTATAAAAAAGACATTTACACTAACAATGTAATTCAAATATAAAATTGGTGTGCTGTCTCTGTACACAGTACACTAGCTTCAAAGAAGGAAGCTGCTTTCACTAGAGCAACTCTGGTATTTTTCACATAATTTTTTAAAAGAAAGCCCATTAACACAATGATTGTTTTAATGCTACAGTTTACAGCAAGACAAACTAAAAATAGCAGCAGTTTCACATGGCATGTATCCACAAGGTTACTCCTGTGGTTTGCAACAATGCCTAACAAAGTGCTCCCAGTTGAATCCACGAATAAATTCACAACAGATTTACCTGACACCAGGTATGGTTTGGCTTGTTGTCCTTTAGACTTTCTCCATGGCACTTCTTATCTCCATGCCTGATGGAGCAATTTATAAAGTAATTCTTTATATTATCAAGAAAACGCCTTTTCTAACAATGCATTAAAACTAAAAAGCAGCACACCATTCCAATGGATGGCTCTTGGCTCTGGATGATATAATATATACTATAGTCAAAAGCCTGTTCAGCAATGGCTCCATCCAGTGTTCTCTGAGCAGCCTTCCTTTGTGCATTGGGATCTCCCTTTCTTCAACTCCACAAAACATCTCCCAAATCTACTCAAGAGAATCCCTTTCCTCACAATCCTAAACCCTCTAGAATAAATTTAGGGAATGCACAGCACTGAGGAGAAATCCATTTCACTTGGTGGTGGCTATTTTTCCAGAAAATGAAGATCTTGAACGTAACTTCTAAATATTGGGAGAAGCAGAGAAAAGATAATTGATTAATTGCATCTTGTAAAATTCAAATTGCATAAGGCTTCTTTATAAAACCATTGACAATGATTAAATAGAAACTTAGAAACAGACTCCTCTCTTCTGTTCCTAATTCAATCCAGCAATAATCAATTATCTTCCTTTGTCAGTTTATGAAATAGAGTCATTAGTATATCGTGAGACTAACTGAACGGTTCATTTTTTTCCCAGTAAGACGAGCAATTCTATTCTGTGCTGTAGATCTAGTTGTCATTCGATCTGTAAATTGTGCTCGCTCCTCAGCAGCCGCCTTTGCCATTTGTGCTTTCTTCAACTCCCTGCAAAGAAGTACACATCGGTTATTTCCCTTTCAGATAATATTGCAGAAATTGTATCTAAAATCATTAAAAAGAATCTGAAACAAAGGTATAACATAAATGGCATTGCTACATATTTTACTTCTACAGCATGATTAATTGGAGATGGAGCAATTCATAACACTGTGTACATTTGGGCTGTGTTACTTCTTTTCACACCAACTTTAATTTTATCTCTCTTTCTATGGAATAATTCTTGTAACATCCCCATCTTACGTTCCTTGATTCTTCACAACCAGTTTTACTCTCTTGTGCTCATCGCCCCAAGAAAAAGCTGCTCTGAATCATACTCCTGCCACTATCCATATACACAATAAATACTAGAACATCCCAAATCACACATATTCAGTCTCACCCTAACCACCCCATCATTCTCTTACATAATTAACATTCCTTCCTGGCCATTTAAACAGAATAGCCAACAAGGATCCCTTATTACCACTCTCAATATAATCCTCTCAGATCAATCCTTCCCCAATATACAAAACCTTGATTATGGCCCTCCAACTCATTTATTCATCCTTCCACTTCTCACATGAAGGATGATATCCAAGAACCAATTTTCTATTTTAATCCACCACTGAAGTCCAAAAGTCAAATCACCCTGGCTACACCTCCAGAGATCTAACTATTTAAAGAACTCTACACAGAACTCCATCCCAGTTTTCAAACCAAGTTCAACTTTGTTCTTAAGCAGACCCCAAACAGCCTTGCTCTGCCCTACAGTCAACCAGCAGCTTACCAGGCAACGCTCCAACCCCAAATTCAAATATGACCATTAATGCTAGAAGGATGTTCCAGCCTTCATATGTATTTTGGAAGCAGCCTGACAACATTCATGCTGCTTTTTCCTCCCACATACCAAGGTTGTTCTCCTGCTACTGTCACTGATGAAATCTTCAAGCCTGTCACCCACCAATTGCTTCTCTTCCTTCCTACTTGCCCTGGACTGCCAGGCTCTAATGCAGAGTTTTCAGGAATTAGCCCTAACTTAGGTCACTTGGTCAAAATCATTGAAATGCTATTGTAGTTCAATCCTTCATGAGGCTGTCAGCAACTGTCAAACCAACTGCTATATCCACACTAACTCCAAAATTTTTAGCTTTAGTCTTACTTTTATTCCCCAATATTGTTTTGCATATTCTGTAATACTCTGCTTTACACTCCTTTCTTAAATTCAGCCTCAGTCTAAACTTATCCCAACTTTAACACATTCAGCACTGGACAATCTACATCACATTTAGTACATTTTCAAAAAAGAAGGAGAAAGGGCTGCAATAAGCTTATATAGGTAGTGCTCGACTTACAACCTTTCATTTAGTAACCGTTCAAAGTTACAACAGCACTGAAAAAACTATTTTTCACACTTACGATCGTTGCAGCATCCCCATGGTCATATGACCAAGATTCAGCTGCTTGGCAACTGGCATGTATTTGTGACATTGCAGTGTCCCAGGGTCATGTGATCACCTTCTGCCAAGCGAAGTCAATGGAGAAGCCAGATTCACTTTAACAACCATGTTACTAACTTAACAACGGCAGTGATTCACTTAATCACTGTGACAAGAAAGGTTGCAAAATAGGATAAAACTCACTTAACTGTCATGTTTAGCAATGGCAAGTTTGGGCTCAATTGTGGTTGTATGTCGAGGACTACCTCTAAAACTCTACAATTTTGAACCAGTCAGGTCTCCTTTAAGAGCCCTATTGAAAAACAAATCCATGAACCACAGAAGAAAAAAAATCAGAATATTTTTTTTTTGAGGGGGGGAAAATCATGTAATAAAGCTAAACGACAAAGAAGATCCTTTGCTGCTAAAACAACAGATGGATGAATGAGGGGACTGTGGATGAGTTTCAGGATATATGCAGGATGGGGGATATTTCCTACCAAAATTTGAAAGCTTTTTATGTTTCATGAATATGATTTTGTACAGATGCCATTATCCATGAGATAATCCCAATTTATCAAGACTGAAAAGCATGCTATTTCTGGCACTGGAGGCACTTCCTTTAAATTATCAATTTCAAACTCCATTGATAAAGAAAACAAGATAACTTGTTTTCTTTTGATTTTCATGGTGCAATCTGGCATGCCGCTCATATGGATAATTTTCACATTCAACTAGAACAGTCACTGAATTCTCACCTTCCTTCTGATTATAGTATTCTATTTACATTCTGTAAATTACCTTTGGATTTTTATTTCATCAACTACACTGATAATACTTTAGAAAACCATCCATCTTCCAGGGATGAAAGCCAGGATGGACTTTTGCACATCTCTACATCATTCTTTTAAAAAAGGTGATATAAACATGCCTCTTGCAACAAAAAAACCCCCTATCCATTTTCTTCTTATTGGGAGTACAAAGATCTTTCCACAGCAAGTGAACATATTGTCTTTAAACACTTAGAAATCAGTTTCACTCCAACCTTCTGTATTGGCACCCTAAGTTATGTTTCTGAAGCCAAAATATTGATGTTCTAGTTCAGATCCCTATGTATTAATGCTTCAGAAGAATTGCAGACCTCTTTATTTTGTTGGACAGTTGTTTACTATCAATATTATTCCTCAGTACTTGAAAATAGGCATAGTATAGATTAAACTTACTTCTGCAACAAAGAATTTTTGAACTTTTCAGCATTCAATTCTATTCGTAGCTGCTCAGCGCTCTTTCTCGCAGTGGATAACAATGCAGAATGTTTAACTAGAGCAACTGCTGAGGGCCTTTTCTCTGGGTCAGGGTTTATCATAACCTGAAATAGATTAAAGGTTCATTTGATTACTGTTTTCATCTTCATATATGAAGGAAATATGTAGTTTGTTGCTATATATGCTTAAACTTACTTTTAGCAAGTCTAATAAATCTTGAGAGAGGACTTGTGGGATTTTGGGTAGTCTTCCTTGTCGAATTTCATGCCATTGATCCCCATTGGCTGGCAATGGTTCAGACCCAGCAGCACATATCAGTGTTAATGCCAATGCAAAAATATCCGCTTTTGGCAAGTAATTATAGTTCTGGGGGGAAAATCATCATACAGAAGACACCAAATTAAACAATCTTTTTCTCTACATTCCAGCTCTGTTTTTAGAATAGAAATCTAAAACAATCCTTCTATAAATCTAATCAAGATTGACACTCAAAGTTAATTGTTTTGCCATAATTTAAAAGTGCATTACCTCTTGTAAAACTTCATTGGCAAGAAAACGACTATCTCCTTCCTCCACCTGAGGACTGGCTATTCTAGTGACGTGACCAAGATCACCTTTATTAAAACAATACAGGATAAAAAATTACTTTCTCAAACATAAAAAAGGTTTGCATTAAAAGATATAGTTCTAGTATTCCCTACCTATTTTGAAAACAACTCTGCTAGATGACCATTCATCTTCATCTCCTTCTTCAGATGTAGTAGTTGGAATTGAGGTCCTAGATATGAAGATATTACCTGTCAAGGAATAAAATTATAAAAAATGTATCAAAATATAAATTAATTTCAGAGGTAGACTTCTCACTGCTCTCTTGGGTCTCCTTGAGTAATGTACACTAGTATTAACAGCTTCCTTGGAATGAAGCCAAACTTTTAAAGAAAAGCAAGGAAACTTAATCCCACAAAAATATTTCCAAAACAAATACAACAGTTGGCCAACCACATTATTTAAAAAAAGAACTTTTGCACTGTATTCCGTAGTTAGATTTGAAAAGTTTCAGTTGCTAAGGTGTGGTTCACTATTCATTTTGATACTACCGTACATATATGTTCATTGTGGAAAAACATTAAATCCTTACAATGCAGAATACATCAGATTTTATAGTACTTACTAGGTTTTATATCCATGTGCACTAGTGACATTGAATGGATGTACTTTAAACCACGAGCAACTTGTAGTAGCAAATCTTTCAGTTCTGGTTCACCAAAGTAACGCATATTTCTATAATTTTCACTTATAGCATCAGCTAAACTGCCACCTGCATATAAAATTAAAGGATATTAAAGGATTAAAAAACACCCTGTGTTTTTTTTAGCATGTAATATTTAATAATCATTCTCAAAATTTGGCTTCATAATGTTGATAGAAACCATAAGCTTACAGAATGGATTTGTTTATTGCTGGTATTTCTATGCCACTCTACTCCAAATAGCTCCAAACACATGTGGTTAAGATCACTACTGAGTTCACAATAAAGAAGAAATAGGAACTCTAACTCAGACTTTATATTCATGCTAACTCTAGATGCAAGTAGCACAAGGAAAATTTGTTATGTAGTGCTAGAGAAAATCTATACTTTTTAAAGTACAAATTCACACAATGAACTGAATTACAAAATCCACACAAATGTAAATAAGCCTGACTTTAATCAAATGCTTTTTAATAGTAGCGTGAGAGCCAAAACTATGAATTGGAATGACTGAACTACAAACTAATAATAATCTCAGAAAACCCACTATTTTTAGGCTTCTCTAACTCATATGCAATAAGAAGATATCAACATTAGTATCAACTAAATTTTGTCTAAATGATGCTCATGAATGTATATAAAACATTTGGAACATTTAACTATTGATATGCAAAGAAAAATTTCTTTTCATGTAAATTAAGTCAGGTTTGCTTATACAGTCTCTGTAATTTTTGTCAAAAGTTTCTTCTATTTTATGTTATTCTATATTATGGATGCATCAATAGATGCTTCAGAGGTGTCATGTGTGACTTTTTCCATTGGCTGGACTGAAATCCTGTCTATTGTTAAAATATATCACTGGAGCAGAAGGCAAGAAAAAAAAATAAGGAAACCATAGTGCAGAGCTGTGACATGGTCACAAGAAAACTAAGTAATAGTAAGACAAAGAGAGGTTATAATTTTGGCTTCCATATGAATCCCTGGTTATCAGCTGACCCTACATTTCCATTGTGGAATAAAAAGGACGTTGGTCTTACCTGACACATCTCTTCTCAGTGTGCCGCGGGAGAATCCAAGCATTGAGATATACCCAAGCTTACGGAACCAAGGGTGGGAGATCGGCTGATCCCGGGTCCCTACAGTGGAATGAACTCATTGAAGTACTCTCCATCCAAAGGACACCTCAGCCGAGGCATACATGTCCAGCTTGTAATGTTGGATAAATGGTGATGGAGAAGACCAGGTGGCCGCTCTGCAAATGTCCTCAGTTGGAGCCTGTGTGGCCCAAGCAGCCGTAGTAGCTGCATTTCGAGTGGAATGGGCCGTGATTCATCGAAGAACAGGCCTCACCTTCAGTTCATAGGCCTTTGCAATGCAAGCTTTTAACCATTGTCCAATGGTGGAAGAAGACACCTTTCGGCCCATGGCAGATGGCTGAAACGAAACAAATAAGGATTCTGTCTTACGAAACAACGCAGTTCTCTTAATGTAACATTGAAGAGCCCTTCGGACATCCAGTGTGTGCCATTGTTCCTCTAATGGATGAACAGGTCCCGGACAAAAATCAGGTAAAATGATCTCCTGGGCCCTCTGAAACCATGAGTTGACTTTAGGCAGAAAGGAGGAGTCCAGGCGAAGGACCACTCTGTCTGCATAAAAGATACAGAGATCCTCACGTACGGATAAGGTGGCTAACTCAGAAATCCTTCTGGCCGAAGTTATGGCCATGAGGAAGGCCACTTTCAGAGTCAAAAACCAGAGGCTGGAAGTCTTTAAAGGTTCAAACGGAGCTGAAGTAAGCACCTGGAGCACCAACACCTGTTGTGGCCCATCAGCGGCTTCTGCAGTTAGTAGCTGATTCTGACAGCGAGGAGGCTGGTGTGGTGCAGCGCCAGCAGACTGTGCAGTTGGCGCTCGAGTCAGACAATGAGGAGGCTGGAGAAGATGTGGTGCCAGAGGATGGGATTCAGCCAGGGCTTTCAGAACCTCCAGAAACTCCCATAAGTGAAGAGGAAGAAGAGGAGGAGCCTCTTCTTGATGCACAAGCACGCAGAGCTGTTAAAAGGCAGGAGTGGCTCCTCAGGAGGAGGTCTCTCGAGAGTAAGGCTTGGGGCTAATTGGCCACTCCCCTAGCCTATTCAAGGAAGGAAGACGACTGATGCAATTTGCAGGAAACAAATTTGTTCATATTCCTTTGCGTCTTGATTCCAGAAACGTTTGATTGGGCTCTTGTTTATCTCATCAGTTTTCCTGCAAATTGCTTCTGGGCATTCTGCCAACCACAGTAAGATTATGGTCATCTGAAATACTGTACCTCAGAATTGAGTTATTATTCTTTGGATTCTTGTCGACTGTTAATGAAGTTAAATTAACAACCCTTGTTCAGAAAAGACTAATTTAAACTGTACTTGTGTTCGAACAACTACTAAGAAAAACTCATTAGTAGTCCTTAATTAGTAAACTAAGGTTTGTACGGACTTTGTGTGTGCTGCATTCTTTGGGGTCTGTAGCTGGGGCAGAACAACGCCAAGTCCCAAGTAGGGTAATGATGAATCGGAGGTTTCAGGTTGGCAGCTCCCTTAAAGGAACTGCGAATCCTGGATTGGTGTGTGAGCACTTGTCTATTCTCACCGGACAAAACTGTTGCTAAGGCTGCCACCTGTCTCCCCAGCGTAATCCTCTGTCCAATCCGTGTTGGAGGAAATCCAATATCTCTGGAACTGAAGCTACTAAGGGATCAATGGAACCCTTGCTACACCATCTGCAGAATGCTGTCCAAGTAGCATTGCAAATTCTGTTTGTTGAGGGGCGTCCAGACACCTGGATGGTCTGGATGACTTTCCGTGACAGTTTGTCTCTCCTCAGGATGTGCCTTTCAAGTGCCAGGCAATCAACTGGAGCTACTGGGGCTCTGGGTGTACTATGGCCCCCTGGCTGAGATGAACCCTGTCCTGAGGAATTCTCCAGGGGTGGGAGATGGAGAGACTCATGAGATCGCCGAACCAGGGGCGTCTGGGACAATGTGGGGCAGACACCTTCTGCCCCCAGTGTCGGGAATCTGGAAAAGAATCTTGGCATCTAAGCATTCAGAGAATGGGCGAACAAGTCCACTATCGGGAATCCAAATCTCTGGGATATTTCGTTGAAGAGATCCGGGTGCAGGCGCCATTGCGAGTGGTCGATGGTCGTCCTGCTCAACCAATCCGCCTGCACATTGCTCTCGCCTAATATGTGTTCTGCCCTGATGGATAGGAGTCTCTGCTCTGCCCAAAGCCCCAGCTCCTCCGCTGCCTTCGTCAGGGACTTGGAACGAGTGCCTCCTTCCCGATTTATGTGTGCCTTTCCGACCACATTGTCTGTCAAGACAAGCACATTGTCTGTCACCTGCTCCTGAAAGTAGCATAGGTCTGGATGGACTGCCTGAAGCTCTAACCAGTTTATGTTGTTTATCAGGTCTGTTGGAAGCCACCAACCCTGGACCACCTGTGATTGGAGGTGGGCCCCCCAGCCAAAAAGGCTCACAACCGATGTTAAGGTGATGCTTTGGGGTTCCGTGAACATATTCTTCTCTATGACCAGGGAGGTCCACCAGAGAAGGGAGCGACTGACCTTTACAGGGAGTCTGACCTTGGTCTTTGAACTGCTGTTCCTGGCCCTCTGATGGGGCAACAGGAACCATTGCAGCGGTCTCACGTGAAGCCACGCCCAAGGTACTATTGCTACACAGGAGATCATTTTCCCTAGAAGTTGGGAAAGAAGATTCAAGGGAACTGATTGAAGATCAGATTTTGGCTATCAGGTGTCTGATACTGTCCTTTCGGTCTGGAGAGAGGAATACTTATCACCGCTCACAGGTAGAAGAGACAAGTGAAAAGAACCAGATGGCTCTTTCCGGAGTTTATCGAAAACTCGTGTCTTTGCAGGGCTAGGGACACAGTGTGCAGGTCCCTCTGAGCTTGAACTGTTGAGACAGACTGGATTAGTATGTCGTTGAGATAACATTGTAGTCTTACTGGAAGAGCTCTGATATTTGCTGCTACTGCTGCCAAAAGTTTGGTAAATGTTCTGGGAGGCGATGACAGGCCAAATGGCACAGCCCGATACTGAAAATGACTCCCTGCATAGGTGAAGTGTAGGAATTTACGGTGGTTAGGTCTTATGGGTACATGTAGATAGGCCACCTTGACGTCTATAGATGTCATCAGGTCTTCTTCCCTGATGCAGCCCAAGATGGATTGAAGAAACTGCATCTTGACGCGCCTGTATACTATGTAGGTGTTGAGCTGTTTCAAATCCAGTATGCCTCTCCAGCCTCCCGAACTTTTCGGTACCAAGAAGAGAATGGAATAAAATCCTTGTCCCTCTTGACCTGTGGGAACCAGCTCTATTGTGTTGATGTCCAATAACTGCTGGACTTCAGCCTCCATCAGGTTCCGTTTTTCGATGTTCACCAGGACTGGACAGCAGATAAATTGGTTTGGGAGGCTGGAGAGAAACTCTAGTGTGAGGCCCAACCACACTGTTTGAAGTATCCACAAATACATGGTGGACCTTTCCAATTGGCTCGCGAAGAGTTGTAGCTGCTCGCCAATGGGAGAATTGATGAAATAGTCATTTGCCCCTATAAAAGGGCCTGTTGGAGGAACCCCAAAAGGGCTGCTTAGCTGAAGGTTGTCTTCTCCCTCTATCATGGTATGATGATCTATCAGAAAAACATTCAGGGCCCTGGGCGTAGGTTCGCTGAAATTGGGGAGCCTGAGTCAGGTCGAAATGGCTGTCTCTGGTAATAAGGGGTGGTCCTGCGATCCACTCACCTATTCATCGATGACATTTCTCTTGTCCCTATTCTCAATAAGAATGGGTTCTAGTGCTTCTCCAAACAGATTGGCAGCCTTGTATGGGGTGGAAGCCAATCTCCATTTGGAGCACATGTCTGCTTGCCAATTGCGAAGACAAAGAAGGCGATGTGAAGTGACAAAAGACGTTAAGCCCTGGGAGGCAAATTTTGCCACGTTGAACGTGGCATCTGCCGAGAACTCTGTGGTTGCCATCAATTTATTCACATCCTGGTGTAATCTAGTTTCCTTTGGGGGAAGCCTTGCTTGTAGTTGGCGGAGCCAAATTAAAGAGGCCCTATTGAAAAAGAAGGCCGCTGATGTGTCTTGCAGAGCACCATCTCAGTCTTTTTGTCCTCTGCCTTCAACACTTCAGCTATGTTGGAAGGCAAGATGGTGGACGATGTTAATGTTGCCACTGAGCATCCACAGCTGGCAATTGAAGGATCCCTTCAAGATCCTGATCCACACTGTACAATTTCCTGTCATTCCCGCTAGGGGCTGGAATGCATCCAGATTGTAGCCATTGACGCTGGATAACGTCTAAGAATAGTTTCGGTGACAGAATAATGTCCTGTTCCGGAACTATTTCAGAAAAAAGGCCTTCATGAGGATCTTGAATATCCTGAGACTGGTCAGCAGTAGATGTTGCCCTCCCCATGTTAGTGGTGGGTTTGGCTTTATGTAGTAAGGACTTAAGCAGAGAGGGTCGAAAAAGGCCTGAAAAGGCAGGTCTATCAGGAGCCATTCTTTCATCATTGGAAAATTCCTGATCATACTAATCCTCTTCTCCTAGTAAGAAGCCTGTACTGTGCCTGGACAAATGCGGAGAATGAGGCTCATACAATGAAGGCATATCCCCAGAAACCTGGGTATGCATACTAGGATGGAAGGACTGGGCCTGGCTTTTTTGTTGTAGGCCTACAGTTATTTTGTAGTTACATTTTGAAATTGCATCAGCAATCAAATTCCTTAAGTCCTGAGGAAAGTCAGCAGTAGGAGTCTCCACTGAGTGGAGCCCTGCAGCAGTGGGTGTAAATGTGTCTGTAGGTGCTGAGCTCCTTGAAGGACCAGGACCTAGATCCAGCCCAGCAGGTGCTAGGCCAGAAAAAGGGCTAAACCCTTGATCTCCTGTCATCAATGCCTCTTGTAGTACCCACCAGGTCCTTCTCCCTTTGTTGCTCCTCACCAAGGTGAGGGGACAAGACAGGTAACAAAGATTCAGGGACAATCGCCTCTATAAGAGAGATAGGATGTTCCCCAGATGCCTGTTCCTGTTGTTGGGCCTTGTCAGATTGTTTTTCTAAGGTCTCTGAGCCTGCTTCTCCAGGGCAGTCATAGCCCGTGTGGCCAAAGGTTCCTCAGAATTGCCTTTATGGGAAGATCCCTTGGCAGTAGCTCTGGTGGATCTAGAGCTGTGACCTCTTGCTCTGAGGGTCCTGGGGGATTCTGATTGGCCCTCGTTAGGGGACAATTCCCTTTCAGCCATCCTATGACCGCCCACAGTATATACAGACCAGTCCTGGAGGCTTTTTCCACCGGATCTGGTCTTCCTTCGTTAGGGTGGTGGAGACCTGCCATTGTGGTCAGGAATCTCGGCACCTCTACTTGTTTGGATTTTGTAACGCGAGTCAGACAACACTGTCGCGCCAAATCCTGCCGTGCCTCTCAGCTGGTCCCAAAATGGCGCCAAGCAAGCTTCTCCCTTGTTGGTGCCTTGTGGAGAAGCCGGAAATCCAAATCGCACCTGAAACTGGCGCAAGAGACAGCAAAGCCACCACACCAAGTTTCCAGCCGCTGCCCAGCTGATATTCATGCTGAGCGAGTTGTAGCGCTGCTGCCCTCCAACACCAAGCTGCTCACTCAATCTGGACAAGCTCCTGAGTGCCGGACGATCAAGGCGACTCCACAGCTCCCCAGAGCATAGCCGCGCCTCCCAGCTGGTATATATCATACTTTTTTCATTTTTGTTCTGCTCTGTCATAATTGTAATCACACACTCAAACACCTGTACAAATTACTGAAACTGAAATCCTCAATCCTTACTAAATCTTTTAAGGTTTTATTTTAAGGTAACAAGGACTGACAAATCTGTAACAGGCAATAAATATACTATTTATCTTTCTAAGCCACTTCCTTAACATCCTACTATAAGTATTTTTCCACAGTCATTAGAACAAAAGCTTACTTACCATTACAATATTCATTCTGAATAAGCATATGATCATCTTCAGCCCAAGCAGAGAAATATCTGACTACATGTGAATGCTGTCCCAAAACGGCATGAGCATAAACTTCTCTAAGAGCATTTTGTCTATTATGTTGGGGAAAAAACAATTTCACCAAAAATTATTATCAAATATTAAATTGTCAAATAGAATTCTGGTCATTTTACTAAAGTAATTATATATGTATGTATGTAGGTAGGTATGTATGTATGTATGTATGTATGTATGTATTCTGCCTAATGCAATAGTGTAAAGCAATTCAGGTAAAACTTCAACCAAACACGTATGAATGTACAGGAAACAATGTTTCTTGCATGAGGCAAAAAAATTTTTGAATTAGAGATATGCCTGGCCCATTTCAGGTAGGGCCAAAACAAATCCCAGAACATTTGAAAAGGTCTAATAGGATAAATACAGCAAGGCTGGTGCTCCTTATCCTTTTTCCTACTTTTTTTGCATGGCTTACGTGCTAGTCTTCCCCAACCCCTAATTTTTCTTAATTTTTCCCCCCTTGCTTTTGTTTAGGAACTGCACTTTACATTTAATTGCAACTTGTTCAATTGGCATAATTATCTTGCCCCAATCTTTCCAGACAACTTCCTTACATACCACTAACAACCTTGCCCTTTTCCATTACTTCAGCCCAGAACATCTGTATTCTGAATCCATGCCAGGAAACATAAATATGACTGATCTGTTCACGGAACATTTTGTACATCCCTAGAAAAGAGTTACTGTAGAGTCAGTTATATTTAGGATTGTTTTAAATATATTAGTGGATCTATGTTAATTATTTTGATACAAAAATGGTATGTACAACTATACATTCCAAAGGTGCTTTTTTTCTAAGAGGCAACTGGACTTTCTGGTTTTTCTTTGAAGACGTTTCACTTCTCATCCAAGAAGCTTCTTCAGCTCTGACTGGATGGTGGGGAGAGCTGAAGAAGCTTCTTGGATGAGAAGCGAAACATCTTCAAAGAAAAACCAGAAAATCCAGTTGCCCCTTGAAAAAAGAACCTTTGGGACAACCATGACCTGGATAACTGAGAAACTCCGTAGAAATACAATTATACATTTTTTCAAGTACAAACAATTCGCTAACCTAATTGCAGAAAGGTTATTATATATTTTTACATGAGTTATGGGCACAGAAACAAAATATAACACAAAATACTTTGCATTTAAATTGTTACTAATACTTACTCATCAACTGAGCCAGCCAATGGTTTCTTAGATCGCTTTATTGCATAGATGCAACCATCAAGCCTTTTCACACATTTGAATACAGAACCAAATTCGCCAGAACCAATCTTCTCCAATTCATGAAATTCTGTGGCATATCGAGATTTCATATTGCTTTCTGTTATGCTGATCCGCTAAAATTGTATAGACATAAACACTGCTAAATTCAATGTCACTGAAATGCGTTTATTTAGAAATTGTGGTTTTATGGAATTTTTTTTTTTTACCTTGGCAGGTCTGACAGTTTCATCCTCAAGTTCTCCATCACTTGCTTCCATGTCCTCATCACAGGAGCTAAATATATAAAAATATACAGAAATAGAATGAATTCTTAACTTTCCAATAAATTTTTCTAAGTAATACATCATTCAGAGGCAAGATGAAGAGAGGACATATGGGATGGACAAGAATAATGCTAGGAGAGTACAGAGAATCTTAAATGAAATTCACTCCTTGAGGTAGAATTGTTTCTTGTTGTATTATGCTGATACCACAGCATTTGACCAGAGTAAGTTATCTCTGTGAAATAGTGAAAAAGTCAAGTGAGGAATGGAATTATTTAAAAGAAAAAAAAAGGATAGGAATATAAATTGAACAAAATGCCATTTATTTCTGAATCGGTTTTGAATAAATAAAAATAGAAATCTGATCCACAGAGAAAAACTAGGCCATAAGCTCCTTTCTTAAACAATAAGATCATTTAAGCTAGCTATTCTTAACCAAGAACCAATCAGTATGTTTCTCCTGATATGTAATATCCCACGTCTCTTTATCTCCACATCAGTGGAGGTAATAGTTTAAGAATAAACATAGAAAATCATGGCTTCAATAATCCACTCAGAGAAGCTAAACATGCAGCAATTTTGGTAACAGTGACATATTTTAACATAATGATTTTGTTTTGACTATCACTCCTAGCTTCATGAACCTACCTTTTTTGGGGTGTGTGGGAGTGTGTGGTCCATTTCCATTCTGGTTTAGCCAGAATTCCCTGTTATATTCCATAAACTAGGGTCTATATTCTTGCTCTGTTAACTAACATTTAGCTTTCCTTTTCTGTGCCATAGTAGAAAGCGAGAGTTTCATTGTAAATATACCTTAGTCATTGTTACTTTCAATTCAAATGGTTTGAAATGTTTTGCTAAGTCACAGTCTGAGCACTGAAACCATGATTCAATATACAATAAGAGATTTCACATGTCATAAACTATATTTTATAAAGTATTGCTTAGGTTTATACATTAAGCCAACGATTTGTTAACAAACTATTTTGATTTAGTTCAATGTATAAAGCCAGCTATAATTGATCTCAGGTTCATAGATTAGAGTTTAAATACAATACAACATAATAAGCCATACCAGGCTCATATCTACTTTAATCCTAAAATTCTTTTAAGCACCTGTTTTTACCTCTTCAGGCAACCACAGAAATTCTCTATTGCTCTCATTCATACTCTTAAATACTATTTATTACTGATTGTAATAAATTCACTTATGAATCAGTAAGATGATATGGACAAAATCCATTTTCTTTCTCAAGGTAGGCCTCTGGCTGGCAATTGTAAGAACTATATTTTAATAAACATATAGTAGATCAGATTAGCCAAATCCGTTGTTAAGTATAATACAGATTGTGCAACACGTTTGGAAGACACTAAATTGCAGAATTATACTTTCTCAAGTAATGGTGTTTTTTTAAAAAAAAATTTTTTTTAAATAACCCTGATGTATCAAAGATCAGTTTTGATACTCACTCATTCCAATGTGTTCTCTTTCTCCTTCGACACTGTCCAACTGAAGATTGAAGAAAGACAGAGTCTGGAGTAAAGGGATTAATGTTCACATGAGGGGCTTGTCCTATATCACATTCCTGTTTTACTAGTTTTCCAACATTCATAAAGAGAGAGCCACCACGAAGTTTAGCTGAACTCGAGCCCATTCCTTCAGCTCGACAAAGGAGACTCTGAAAAACCAATACAATATATTTAATGAAATAATGAGCATTTAAAATGTAATACATCCATATTCTTGTCATAAACCATTCTTTGTGCTTTCCTTCTGACACACTACAACAAAAATTGGCTTCTGGTGTTATTCCTAATACATAACTCCTCTGACAATGAACAAAAGAAATCATTACGGGAAGAAATACTGTAAGATACTGTAAAATACGCAGATATTTTCAAAATTAAGTTGCAATCAAAGCTATGAGTGTTAGCTATTTTAGCAGGCAGAGCAGTTATTTTCTATCACAAGAATGTCAAACTCAATTTCATTGAGGACCGCATCAACATTGTATTTGATCTTGGGGGGCAGGGGAGTGTGGCCAGTTCAACACCACTTGTGTTGGGGGCGCCTGTGGTGGCCCAAGCGCTCTGCCAATGAAAACAGAGCTCGGGAGCGCCTCCCATGGCCACCCAAGCTCCATTTTCGCTGACAGAGGCACCATGGGTCAGTCCCTCGCTGTTTCCAGGGTGGCCCCATGGGCCAGATCTAAGTACCCCGTTAGCCAGATCTGACCCCCGGGCCTTGAGTTTGACACCACTGTTCTATCAGTACGTCTTGGAACTGAAGCCAAGACACGGTGTAAAAACCATCAATAATGCATGCTTGAAATTAAGTCTTTAAAAGTTTCTAGACAGTAATAAAATCCTAATTTTTTTTAATCAGAAAATCCTGCCATGTAAAACACAGGCTTATTAAAAAAAGTCAGGACATAAAAGGGCAAGCTGGCTGAGAAGGCATGTGGAGAAGGCCTGCCTTCCACACTAACTCATTTAATTTTTCTCTGGACATGTGGCAGATTTTGCCAGTCAGTTTCTACACTTGGCTACAGGAGTTCATGTCCTTTACAAATGTTACTTTCATCTTGTTTTTTCTGAATTGGAAGGAACACTATTCCAAATGGCTAATGGTTAAGTGTAAGATATTATTGCCACAATGAGAGTATCTATTTCAAAAATGAAACAAAAATTGAAAATTTCTAGCAAGTTTTGGCAAACTTTAGAAGGATAAAAAGTGCTAATAATATTTTTAATTAGCAAATGTTAGTAAAAGGTATAGCTGCTGCTTACTTCATCAAATGCATAAAATGGCCTGACTTATGTAAGACTAAATTGGGGAAAGATAGGGAAGTGGGGAACAGATTACAAGTACTACATCGATTATTAATTATGTGTTAAAAACCCAGTGTCTGATGACACCTTCTGATATGTATTCTGATGAGACCTTCTGACATTGCCTAAAACTTTTTGATGCACATGGGTTTTCTCTCAATGATGCTGTTAAAGTTCTGCTTTTCCAAAACAGTCACACTGAGGTCTGTTATGGTGTCCTGGACATTTTAAAATGCTCTGATATACTTTTTTCCCCTTGTTTTGGGTCCCGATATCAAACTTGTACTTATTAATTATTTTATGCAAGCTTGCCCATTTGTCCTATGTAGAATCCAGAAGCAAATGACAGCATATACCACATTGGAGGAAGAACAAGTGAGAGTGTCCCTCATCTTGTGTGTGTACTTGTTGGTGCTGCTGATGTGGAAATGGGAAGAAAGTATACACCTGGTGTATTGCAAGGTGTGTACTCATGCTTGCATTCTTTTCGCGTAATTTCTTGTTGCTCATGAGAATCACCAGGTGATTGTCCATATGTAAGCATGGGCCTATCAGTATCAGAAAACAATGCGCTGTCATTGTCCAGTATAGGCTGTAGCTTACTCATAATGTTTCAGTAGCTTGAGCTATAGATGATAACTAGTGGTATTCTATTTTTCTGTTGTCTGCTTTTTTAATAAGTCCTTCCTGGGAACTGAACTGGCTCTATTGATCTTGTTGAGTGGGGTAGTTCAGTGTCCCGAGTGATTAGTTTTTCAGAACCGCAGGAAGAAGATTCCACTCATCTTAATCAAATAACCTAGAATAGCTGAAAGAATACAAGAACTAATCTTGTAAATTAAGAAAAGCTGAAAATTTCCCCCCCTCACTTTCAAGATGTCCATATGGAAAATCAGAACTGAAGTGCAAGAATCTAACATTTCCAGCAATAATTATATACTCTAACCTTCATGAACTTTTTCTGTCAGCAACAGATTTGGCCAGAAGAAATGTTACAACTCAGATCTCCATCAGTTTAAGTAAATTTAAAATACATATTAATCAGATTACATATTCTGATTCTACACAAATCCACTCATGGCTGAGAATGGATGCATACCTTTATATGTATATTTCTTCTATGTATGTTCTACTTACTGAAGCTTTGAAAAATATGAAAGATCGATGCAGTAAGCAACAAATAAGAATTTCTAACAGTAACAATACAGGAAATCAATTAATTATAGAATATCCTAGTGAATCTTCATCCAAGTAATAAGCAGAGCTAACAAGCTTAGCTTTTTGAGATCAGCCAAAATGCACTACAGGTAGTCCTTGACTTATAACCATTCATTTAGTGACCTTTCAAAGTTATAATAATGCTGACAAAAGTGACTTATAACCAGTTCTTGCACTTACGACCATCTAATGTCCCTGGACACTTGGCAATCAGCATGTATTTATGATGGTTGCAACATCCTAGGATTACGCTATGTGCTTCCCATAAGCAAAATCAATGGGGGAAAATTGGATTCACTTAATGACTGTGGCAAAAAAGTTCATAAAATTGGGTGCAGTCATGTGTTGATCACATCACTTAACAACAGATATTCTAGTCCCAAATGTGATCATAAATTGAGGGACTATCTGTAAGGATTTCCATCTACCAGAAAATAAAGTCATTATAAGTATATGAAGCTATACAAATCTAAGTCAGTTCATTAGTTTCTCTGGCCAAGTAGTTCTGTGTATCAATGGCTGTACATTGTTTGGGGCAAATGAGGTATTTTTCACTACCAATCACCCAGTCTTTCTAATCATAGCAGCCACGTGATATTTAATACATTCTGAATACAAAACTTTTTAGAATTATGCTCTGATCCCTTTTTGACAGTGGTTCAAAAATACTGTACCTAATTTGTGACTTATAATTGCAGCAAGACCAAACTAGAGTCATTTGTTCTAACTAATGCATAATTTGAGCTTTACATTGTCAGATTACTGTATAGTTTTCACTTTTATAGTCATTTTATGATTATTAACAGCTAAACTCTACAGAAAATTGCAGTATCATATGCAGCCCAGCCCTGTCTACTGTTAGAACATCATGAATTATCTCCTTGGCATTGTTATGGCTGAGGCAGGCAAACTTTGATCTCCCAACATCATTTGTGATTTCCCAAACTGGGTACAAGTAATTTTCCCCCCAGAAAACCGACAGTGTCCTTTATACCTAGTATAATTGAAGTTAAGGGATAACATAGATCAGTGATGGCTAACCTTTTTCTCGTGTGCCGAAAGTGCAATAGCATGCAAATGTGCCAGTACCCTAAAGCAATGTGCCCCCTGCGCATGCGCGCACAACCGCCCTCCACACTCCCCCTCCCTCACGCATGCACATGTGACAACCCCCCCATACACTCTACCGCTTCCCGTGCATGCGTGCACAACCCCCCCGTCCCCATTTTAGGCCAGTAGGCCTCCCAGGCTCAAAAATGGGCTGGGGGGTGCCACACACCCCGTGCTCCCCCACAATGCGCATACGACCCCCCCATGCATCCCGAAAATCAGTTGGCCGGCAGGAAGCATGTGCGCGCATGCATGGTGGAGCTGAGCTCGCGTGCCCGCAGAGAGGGCTATGTGTGCCAGTTGTGGCACACATGCCATAGGTTCGCCATCACAGACATAGATGTTTACAGCCTCTGCAAAGCTTAGGACAAACATTTTATGCCTCAAAATACTCAAACCTCCATATTTCAGTTCTACCACTCCAATGACAGCCACCAAAGAGGATACATATAGAAGATATGTATCATAATATCCCACTGAAAATGATTGCAGTCTCCTTGTTTTAGGCCTTGAAATATCTAGAATAGTATAAATGACTGATACATTAAACGCAAACCATTTATACACATTCACAAACTCACAACAAAAGCTGAGTATGATTTCCAATGGAATCTTCGCAAAACACATACAATTTTTCTATACATCTAAAGCTTCCCCAGATTCTTCATAGGTTCCTGAATCTACCTCAGTAATCCAATCTAGAATTCTGTTAAGCCATGTCTTACTATAAGTAAAATCATAGTTATATTTCCTGACAATTCATTTGGAATATTAAGATTATCTTAATAGGCATGAAAGCCAGCAGGGTGACTATCAATCCAACCTCCCTCACAAGGTTGTTCTGGGGAAAATAGAAAGAAAGAGTATTACATATGTTCACTTTGAGTTACTTCTAAAGTAATAAAGGCGGTTTAAATATCTAATAAATAGGCTTCCATTTTCAAGATATGCATTATTTTAACATACAGTATTGATAGCAAAACATTAATTTGATATATGAATGACAGCCTCATAAAATGCTTTATTGTTAATTTAGAAGGCTTGATACATAAAATATAAACAGAAAATTAACTTCAGTTGTAAAAATATTGATTTTACAATGACCATTATCTTAATAAAAATCAAGAAAAACTAATACATCACTCTCAGAACAAGCAGACAATTATGGTCTCAAAATCAACTCATTTACATCTCAGATTTCTTTATAATGTAAAATTCACATAAACTTTTTAAAGCAGATGCTTTACTTAGAAAAATCACCAGAAAACTTTCTCCATTATTTCTCTCTTTTAAAAAGGATGATTTCCTAATATATACTGAGTGATCCTTGAACTGATTTCTTTCAGGAAAGTAAACAATCCAAAATCACTAAGCAAACCTGAAGGTCAGCATTAGGATCATAAAGGTTGAGTACTTTTGTAAGCCAATTGTAGTGGATTTACCACATACTTCACAATGGGGGAGGGGGGATTATTTTGTTACAAATTTTAGTTTAGTTACATAATCTTAACTGACAATCTGTGGGCAGGCCTTACCAAAATGCCAAGTTTTCTGTAACAGGCAAGCAAATCTGTTACATAACTATTATGATACAAGGGTTTGGCACTGGAAAAAAAATGCTCTTGGCATTGATTTATGAACTGAGAAATGAAGGGCTGCCAGAATTTAAAAGGTCCTCCTGATGACAAATCCACTCTGTCTTTAGTGGAGCTTGTCTGCCTCTTAAAATGCTACCTGCAGCAAAATATCAACCACAGGTAAAGTGGCACGTAGGACATTCAAATACTTGCTGTACGTGTGAAACATGACCCTTATCATTACACACAGCTAAATAGACTGAAGGTTAAAACTCCATCTCAAACTCATCTTACTTCTTGAAAATTGTCTTTTGCCTTGCCCACAGGGGTTGGGCATTGGTCATCTTCTTTCCCTCTGCGTTAACATTTGAGACCTTTAACAGAGCAGAAAGCACCCTCAGTGAAACTCTAAACCTGTCTGGCACCAAATGGATAATCCCTCTGAAATGTCCTGCGCAGAAAAACTGACAAAAGACAGAAAGGGGGCGTGGCGGTTAATCCAAGAGCGCCTCTTGCCGTCTTCCCTGAAAAACAATTCTTTTTTTTTCCTCCAAAGCAGACAATACCGACTTTATTCTGACCACACAAAAGGCCAAGAGGTCATGGTCAGGGAGGAAACCAAACGATCTACTCGCCTGGCAAGAGGATCGACCACCTAAACTCGCCTGAGGTTCACACGTTACCCACGTGCTCGGACGAAATAATATCAAACAGGTTTCCGACTTTCAGTTAGTTTCCCCACCCCACCCCCAAAATAGCATCCAGCAAGCAGTCCCGCCGAAGTGGCCAAACGTCCCTTCTCCTCCCAGCCCTCCACCGGCGGCAGAAGGAAGAAGCACTCCTCCTCGGCCCACGGGCCGCGCGTTCCGCCCACCTCACCATTGTCTTCCTCCAGGGCCCCTTGCCCAGCTAAGCCTCCTCTCTCACCTTCGGCGTATGCGGAGTATCGAAGAGGCGCAATTTGCGAAAGGTCTTGTGCGGCGGTGTGCCGGGGTACTCGGGCAAAGGAGAACCGGGATCCGGGTGTTCCCGGTACCGGATTGTATCCGCTCGCGGTGGCGGCGATGACGACTGACCGTAAAAACGGCGAGGACCCTTCAGCGGCGGCGAGCCAGCCATGAAATAAGCTCCGGGGGATTTCACCGGAGACGAAGAGCCGAAGCCTTCCTCTTCCCACGAGTCCCCTTCCTCTCCCGGGAGCGCAGTCGAAGCCAGTTCTCTCCCAACCTCCTCGGGGTTGCGCGGTGGCTGAGGCTCCAACCGAGCCGGGGTGCGGCTGCCCGAAAGAGGCGAGTCGGCTTCCTGGAAGGCCGAGTCTTCCCCGGTGCTGTTGCCGCTGCTGCCGCCTCCCTCCTCTTCCTCCTCCTCATAGCCGCCTTCTTCCTCTTCTTCCTCCTCCTCGCAGTCGCTTCCACCGCCCGGGAAAAGCAGTTTCTGTCGGATAGGGGCCGCAGCCCTCCGGACCGTCAGGCGCCGCGCCCCCGTGGCCAGCGGCGGCTGCTGCCGGCTCAGGAAACTCATGGTGGCTGAAATCGTACACGCTCTTCTCTCCCTTGCCGAGGCTTCCGTTCAGACAGGCGCCTTTGACAGGCCAAATCCTGCCCCCCTGCGGTCAGACTCTCCTCCGGCGTGCGTTCACACAGTCTCCAAACGAGCGTCCCAGCTTGTCCCAAAAACCTCCGGCGTTCTCCACCCGACCCACAGAATCGCCTGTTCAGACTCCGCGGCTTTCCCGCGACCGTTAGTCACGTGCCGGTCACACCGGCCAATCACACACGCCCCCTCCGTTTGAAAACACCACTGGCGAGAGGCGGGGCCCAACGTGATGACATCAGCGATCATTTGGCGCGAATTCGGGGGGTGAAAGAAGGAGGGGTTGGTTTATTGGTGGGTTGGACTGAGCGTGTGGGTGGGGAGAGGGGGAATTTGCCGTCTGAGAGAAAGGGGGGAAGTGTTTGAAAGGCGTAAACGTGGCTGGAAGTTTAGTATTTGATCTTGGGGGAAGCGTGCTGGGAGGTGGGGAGGGGAGGGGGAGAAAGATAAAGGAGGGTTTCAAGTGGGTCCTTCGAACGGTCGGGGGCTGACTCAGATGGAAATCCCAGTATCTAGAGTGGGCCGAAACTGCGGGTTTTAGTCATTATATGTGTCATCAATCTCTCAATTGTTTTTACGGCCTCTTTCCTTTTGGATGCGCTTTGCTGCCTGAGGCGACCAGTTTTTATAGTCCGGGAAGCTGAATCAGCGCTCGTTTAAGCTCTTAACTAACCCCACCGTCTAAATTGAGTCGCTACGTTTCGAAAGAATGAGGCGCAGAACTCCGGATGTAGACCGGCTTGACCGAAGTGCAATGCGAACGTCTCTTATTTCCTTTGCGATGAAACAAATGAGGGCGCCCTGTGTAGACCCTTTTCCCTCAGCTTTCTAGGCAGCTTTCTTGGTTCCTCGAGGCTGCGAGTCACGGGCGCTCGTCTGTTGAAACGTTAGCATTGGCGTTAATTAATCTCTTTCTTGTACTTTTTATTTTTCTCCCTCCCACTGGAACGGCTAACAGCAGCCAGAACGGTTTTTCTGCAGTTTATATTTAGAATTTGGATCGCTGTGATAAATGTATCCTCCAAACGGTTAACCGCAGGGGAGCGTTGCTCGCGCTGGGTTGTTTAAAGGGTTTCGTCCCTGCTGGAAACGGAAACTCGAGACTGCGAGGAGAAAAGCCTCTCCAGACGACTTTCGCCTGCCTGAACAGGCAGCAGACTTCCCAGCCAAAAAGAAAAAAGAAAAACTAAATCGAGCCGAAAGCGGCCTCTGGGGACAATGGTGGACTTTTAAGGCTTGCCGGGAAAAGAAAAAGCATGTTGTCATAAGAGGGCGTGAGGTTGTCGTCGCGCTGAGAGAAAACACCATGTACAAAATTGCGGTCTCAGCGTTGGTCCCAGATGGGTTTTGAGTGAACTGCAATGTAGGGCTTTCTTCTGCCGGGTCTCCTGCACCATTTGTTTCCTGCTACGGTGCCATTGAGCCAGTCGCTACTGCGCTTTCTCTACAGTCGCTCCAGCTAAAATAACTAACTACTTGAAAGAAAGGAAAGCCCAGACCAAAGTTTGCAACAAACCAGCCGCGTCCCCATGTTTGGCCTGGCCGTATGAGGGTTGGCTGGACACAGTAGTATCGACTGCTCAACGGTTAGCTTGTCTTCGAATTAACTCCAAATGTAAAACTTTTTTTCCTACATAAAACAGGTTCAGTGGACACAAATCTAAGATTAAAATAATATACAGAACCCAAGACATTTTTACTTTTGTCTCTGAAGACAAAATATGGCTGATTATAAAAGTCTGTTCATGAACAATATATCAGAAATTCTAATGTATGTTTATTTAAAATCAAATAAATACCAAAGACAAATATCTAATTGTCAACATGTATGTTGAGAATGGCTATTGTGATAATCACTGATTTCTGCATTCATCTCTGAAGTGTTACAACCTTCACCCATTCACAATAAAGATCAATGTATATCTAAAATTTGGCACATGCATGTTTATATGTTTAACTTTCTGCTTAAGTTGCTGTGTTCACCCCTTACTAAGCCACTGTTTAATTACCTATAGCTTATTAAATGAACCATAATCAACATGCATGGTCACCGCATGTTGACCAAAATCAACCAACCATATACTGTATAAATCAAGAAAACTAAAAATTAGGGGGTATTTTTCTAACTGCATGGTAGCATTTGTCAAAGTCTGAGCCAGATTCTGAACTCTGTTTCCTGTGATTAAGACGTGACTTCAAATGGTTTTGTTACCTTAACAAAGCCTCAATAAGAATTGTATTTAAGATGTGTTTACATAACCCTCCAGGCTAATTAAACCATGATTTAATGAATGAACTCAATTGCTTGGTATGTGCAATACACTAAAATACAAATTACCCAAACACCTTTTGTATGCTGATCAAATCCAAACCCAGCCTTGCTTGAATTGTGCTTAATAGTTCCTTGGAAGCTACTGTATTTCCCAAGGGAGCTAGTCAAAAAATAGGAAACATACAAGTGCTGAGATTACAAGCTTTTAAAATTACAAATGTAATAATAAACTGGAAAGCAGTTTTGATGTACTAGTTAAGGGCCCAGACTAGAAACTAAGAGACTAAGCTCTATTCCTGTCTTAGGCAAAAAGCCAATTGAGTGATGTTGGATCTTAGGAGGCAGTGGCAAATGGCTTCAAAAAACATTGCCAAGAAAACTGCAGGGACTTGTCCAAGCCTTCTCCAGGAGTCAAAAACTGCCACCAAAAGGGGGAAAAACTACATGAGGAGCAATAAAAACAGAATAACAGTTGAAGATACTGGAACAGATAAAAGGGAAAGGTATGAAGACCTTTTTTCATTTGTTGTTTCTAGCATTCTTCCATTCTTCTGGGTTAAAAGAAAGATGACACTATACTGATATTTTAATTGTTTTATTGATTTACAGAGGAATGTGTTCTATTGTTAAATCACTGTTACCTGCCTTATCTCATTTGCCTGCATATGTATTTTGCTGTTCATTGGTTTTATGCACCTTATCTGAAGAACCATTCATTTATGGTTTTTCAGAAATTATTACCATCTAATTTTTTTTTTGAAAGATCAGATAACCTTCTACGTAGAATAATCTACTAAATTTCCAAGATCAGCAAAGGATTTGATTAAATAAACTTGGAGGCCCTTCCGGTTCTGTGATAACAAATTTATATGATCAATAAAATTATCATCTGAAAGTGACATTTTTTGCTGCAATCCTAGCTGATTATCTAAATATGTTGTGACAAAAGGAAATACAAAAGAACTTACACAGTGAAAGGGTCAATACTGGTTTGCTGGAAAGGGGAAAGTACACTTTAGATACTATTAATTAACCATTACAATAATTGTACAATGTTTTGACTATAAGAGTGGGAAGTTTTTGTAAGTTTTTCAAAAAATATGACTTGTGTAGGACTAATGCTGCCATCTAAATAGATGCTGCAACATTGTAAGTACAATTTACAATACACAATGTTTTATTTCCTAAGTGTATGAACTGCTTTTTACCAGAGATTCTTGATAGAAATAGAAATATCATTAAATAGTCATTCTTGCAATATATTTGGATTGATCTCACTGGGGCTTTTCCAAGATAACCATTGAAGGTTCTTGGATAACCAGGAAGCAGCACAAAGTATATCAAAATAGTCTGCTCCAGTAATAAGTTTGGAGAGTGGTACTGAACATGGCATGCACAAACAATAGAAGTGGACCTTGCATGAGATGGTCTGACACCACTTCCATTAGTTTAAAACCCCAGTTCCTCCCCCTGGCTGGATTGCGGTGCTACTGTTCTTACAGTTTTCTGCAGGACAAGAAATTGGTGGATTTCTCAGCTGCTGGAAGAAATTCCCACCAACTACTCCATCATGATCTAGGAGCTTGGAGAGAACCCTGTGTCTTTTTTTAACTATTTGGTGTTAACTACAGAGGGTAATGTTCCTGGAGAGAACCAGAGTCCAGATCCTCTCTAAGCATAATTAGATTTATGGTGGCAGTAAAAAGAGAAAATGCTGCTTTCACATCATGTCAGAAAGAAAACTGAGTTTAAAAGAAGTCTGGATCATGTGGAAGTATCCTTTAATAACTGAAGTTAAGGAGATGTGTGTAGATTGAATGACAACTCCCAGTGTCTCTTGCTACTAGTCATATTTCTCCAGAAAAGTCAGCATTTGAAATTGCTGACACACGGAAGACCACAAGTTTACTATCTATAACAGAAGCACAAAACACAAGATGCACTAATGAGATAAAGATAGATTTCACTATAAGAACCAAAAATACAATTGGTATATTGTATTCAATAGGTCAGTGGGGAAGAAGGAGAAAAATAGAGGGGCAAAATTCTAAGTAAACTTATAAAAAGATGAACAAATGTTATTTACAACCTGAGAGGATGTGGGGATAGAGTGTTGAATTAGATTTCAAAACTTTGTCCAGATTAGGCTGTTCTCAAATGAGACAAGAGTTCTCATGTATAAAATCCAGGGTTTTCCTTCTGAGCTAGAGGACTAAGAGGAAATGCTCAACATTCAAAAGTCATCACTGGACAATGACTTTTTTAGGACCAACCTGTTCAAGTTGTGTGGCAATTCTGCCCTAGTGTGCATAGCCACTCATGCTCTAGTCATCTCTTGGTTCAATTAATGCAACACGCTCTACATGGGGCTACCCTTGGAGAGTTTTTGGAAACTACATCAAGTGCAGAATGCAGTAGCATACTCTACGGTGGTATGTAACACTCCTGTTGCACAGGCTGCATTAGTTACCAATTTGCTTCTGGGTCCAATTCAAGGGGTTGGTTATTACCTTTAAAGCCTGATATGGCAAGGGGCCAGGGTATCTGAGGAACCATCTCACCCAATGGTACTAGCCACTGCATTCACACCAACAGAAGAGGCTTGCTATGGACCTGTTGGCCAAGGAATTCTGGGATCAAGGAGAAGAGCCTTTTTTGCTGTGGCCCTGACCCTGTGAAACACTGCACCATTGGATATGAGAACTATACCAAGGCTTTTGGCCTTTTGAAAGGACATTAAAAATTTTTACCAGTTGGCTTGAGGCTAGAGGTAGGCTGTTGCTGGTTTGGGCGGACTGGTTGTTACGATTTCAGACCGGTTGTTTCTGGCAGAGAGAAACAGCATTCAACCTGGCTGCTTCTCTCTGCTGCAGAGCTTTCTGGATGGGACTTAGAGGAAAGCGGCAGCTCATGGCTGCTAAATTTTGCTGTGCTGCACAAGACGCTCTCCCAGCCAGAGCAGCAGCAGAGAGAAACAGCTGCCGACCCAGAAAACACGTGGAGCCCTGAGCGCCAAAGGCATGCCCAGCACCGACAAGGGCCGCAAGAAGCAGCTGTGAGATCAAGCAACATCTTGATGGGTGGGAGGCCCGAGAGAAAATTCCTCCCCAAGGGCTGCCCACCCGGAGTGCTGCTGCCACCACTCTGAAGCTCGCCCTCAAGGCGGATCAGTAAGTTCTTGCTTTGCTCCCTGGGAAGGGCTCCATCATGGAGGGCTGTGTGCCCAGACTAGGCACTTTGTCTCGGGCCTCCCGCCTGCGCTGGTGGGAGGAGGAAGTGTGTGGCGGCAAAGGCTGCCTGTAATTTTTGCAGCCAAAGCTGGGATGTCTGCAAATTTGCATATGTATGAGGTCTTCTGCCTTGAGCAGAAGGTTGAACTATAAGACCTCCAAAGTACCTTCTAGCCTGTGATTCTAAAGTCTCCAAAACAAGGGAATTTGCTTAAATTGAGTATGTGTGTGTGTCAGTGGTGGGATTCAAATTTTTTTACTACCGGTTCTGTGGGCATGGCTTGGTGGGCATGGTATGGCTTGGTGGGCATGGCAGGGGAAGGATACTGTAAAATCTCCATTTCCACCCCACTCCAAAATCCCCATTTCCTCCCGATCAGCTGGGACAGAGAATAGATGGGGGCGGGGCCAGTCAGAGGTAGTATTTAAGGGTTCTCCACTTCTCCGAACTATTCAAAATTTCCGCTACTAGTTCTCCAGAACTGGTCAGAACCTGCTAAATACCACCTCTGGTGTGTGTGTGTGTGTGTGGGTGGGTGTGTGTGTGTGTGTGAGAGAGAGAGAGAGAGAGAGATGTGGCTTCTTAGAGGTGCATTTTGGATAAATATCAAGAGAAATGCTAAAAGGGCAATCGGTTTGGGATTAAATTCCAAATGAAATTGGGGCTTCAGGGTAAGGCAACATGAAGAATTTTCAACTGCAGGTTTTTAAAATTCTTACTAAAATGAATGTCTAGAGGCAGTCTCTTTAACTCATTAGTCCAGAGGGAGCAAAAGAGATAGGCTATCTCTTAGGCAAAGAAGCAACATTGAGTTGGCAATGTCCACCCAGCCACGCCCACCCAGCCAGTCATTAGGGCAGAGAACTGGTTGTTAAAAAATTTGAAGACCACCACTGCTTGAGGCCCCAAAAGGGGTGCTTACCTCTGTAGGTGGTTGACAGAGTAAGAAGAACTCATCCCTGTACCATCTGTCTCCTTTGCTCCTGGTTTTATGCATAGTTTAATTTTTTTTTAATTTGCATAGTTTTAAAACGTTAACTTTTTCTATTTATCTTTTTATGATATTCAAGCCACCCAGAGTTGCCTTATCAGGGAGTTGAGCAGCATATAAATTTAATAAATAAATAAATACACTTTATTATTTATCTTCAATATTTACATACCACCTCAATAATGAAAGTTCTTTGTATAGAAAGAAATACAAACAATTAAATACAAGAATACAGGATGAGAATAATACCGGTACCTAATTTCAAAACCAGCCTGCAGATAAGCAAACAAGTGAACATTAAAGGTATATTGCAATGTGACCTTTGTGCATTAATTATCTTAGCCTTTGTTGGGTTGATAACATTGTTTGTTCCTGCTCCTAAGCATTCTTAACCAAAGCTAATCAGCAACATTGTATATTGAATAACTCTAGTTTCCTAACCAGGGAAGGTAAAACAACATACTTAAAGAGCTGTGATCCTTCCAAAATTCTCAGGTGAATATTATATGGTATCAATATAACATAGCATGAAATGCCCCTATTCTAGATCTTTTCCTGTAGTTTCTCTACAGTAGGCAGTAGTCGAATCTCTCTTTGTAGTTTTTTAAAGTCTTTGGAGAAATATGCTTGATTTAGGGACTTTGATTATTGTTGATTTATTGTTAGTTTTAATTCTGACTTTCCATCAGAAGCTTTAGGCATTGTGCATAGTATGCCTTGTGTAATTTTTCTGCATAATCACAACCTGATCAGTTGGTTGGGCTGAGAGAGAGAGAGACAAGCCTAAAATCACCCAATGGATTTCAATAGCTGGTTGAATAGTAACCATTAGTTGAGACTGCTTAAAGTTATCCTTAGCTGTTCTAGTACTAAATTAAAATTTTCTTCTTTAAGCAGGTAACAAGCCATGGCAGTTTGATTGTGAGTGTATTCTGACCACTGACCATTTGATTGGTGGCAGAGTCAGGGGACCATAAAGGATGGGATTAACTTGAGACATAGTACAGGTAGGCTTCGATTTATGAAGTTATGACAGATCCTCCCCAAAAGGTACTTATGACCCATACTGCAAGTTCTGACAGCCTCCATCAGTCCCTCTGGTCACATGACTATATTTTGAATAGTCAGCAACTAGGCTGCATTTACAACTGTTTGCTGCATCCTGCTGTGATTACTTCTGCTTTCCGACAAACAATGACCATAGCAAACTATGGATTGCCAATTACTGTGGCATTTGCTGAATGGCTACCATTAAAAAGTTTGTAAAATCAGACATGGTCACATGACAACCACTAAACGATCTGCATGACTTATGACTGTAATTATGGGCTCGATTACCATCATATGTTGACAACGACCTGTGGCCAGTGGTGGGTTGCTACCGGTTTGTCCCAGTTCAGGCGAACTGGTAGCGGCAGCGGTGGGAAGTTCGCATGAGCGAACCGGTAGCAAACTAAATTGAAACCCACTACTGTCTGTGGCCACCTTAGATTGGTGTAGTCATGTGACTTCCTTGCTGCCTCTGGAGACTTTCTTCCATGGCCATTCTAAATTAGGTAGCAGAAGAGTTTCACTCTTTCAGATTGACCTTTCCTCCTGAACCCATTAGGCCCAGAGACAAGGAGCAAGAAATAACCAATGGGGGCAACTGTGGAGGGTGGATAACCTGCCTAATGACCTGGGAGAAATAGACACCAAACGCTAGTGAGTTGATTAAGGGCTAAACTGGCCATTCTATCCAGCTATCAAAATTTACCTCATCCTCGCCCATCCCACAACAAGGAGAGTAATTAGTGGATCTATACCCACTAGCTTGTTGGGAAGGGATGGAAGCAAAGCCAGGGAAATTGAATTGTTCATAATTGCCCTGTACTATATTCATAGAGGTAAAGTATTGCATGATTAGGCTGGAATGATCCAGCATTACAGGAATTCCAGAGTTAATTCTTTCCTTCTTTTCCAAAAGGCTAATCATATTTGGCCATTCAACAGCAAAAACAGCAAAATGATGAGCGCTATTTTAAAGATAAATCCTTAGATGATGCTACAACCCATCCTGAACTGGTCTCTGCTTCATCAGAAACACGAAGTATAACCTTCAGTATCTGTCGATGCATCCAGTGAAGCAGATTCTAGTCCACAAAAGCTTATGCTATTGTAAATGTGCTATCCTTTTTATTGTGTCACATTATATGGAACTTCTCTATAGCAATGTCTGCTCTCTGGAACCCGAATAGACCCTACTCTGTTCTGCCATTTGTTCAGAAGAGCCATGAAGACTTGGATCTCCCCTCAAGTTTTTGATAAAGGAGAGTGAGACCCCACATTTCATTCCACTTGCCATTTTTTAATTTTAATTTTTTATTAATTTTTTATATATTTTTAATTGTTGTGATCCATCCAGAGTGCTGCACAATTGAGTGTTGGGTAGCATACCAGTTTAATAAATTATTATAGTTGGTCACCCAGTCAGCCTGATGTTTAGAGTGGGTTTGGCATTTTGATCCACCTATTGAGTCCTTCCAAAGACCTGGGATAGGCAGATGTTGTTGCTTAATAATATAATGATATTGTCACAGGGTGTAAGTTATTTCAAGTAAAGCTCCCTTTTTCAATTGACTGATAACGGTTTTGTCAATGCTGATGGTGTTCTAGTGCAGTGGTGAAATATAAAATTTATTACTACTGGTTCTTTGGGCGTGGCTTGGGGGGTAATGTGACTGAGTGGGTGTGGCCAATTTTTTTCTTAACTTTTAAAACCATTTTTTCTACAACCTCTGGCCGAAGAGCTTGTTAAAAAAATGCTTTTAAAAGCCTCTGATGATCCCAGCCGCGCGATCCTTAAATTCCAGGCAAAAATTTAGAGTCTACTGGACAACTTTTGAACTACATCGGAAAACTTGTAGGCTCTTTCACTTTACTTATTACAGGTGCATATTCTACGATACATATGATTTGAAACTGTTTTTGTTGGTTAAATTATTTTCCTTGATGCAGCTTGGTTATAAACACTCAATATCATTGAATCACATGCCAGCTGGCTCTCTGATGGAATTCAGTCAAGGGACATGCTTTATAGCACTAGTAATTGATACTCACTTCTATGAGTTAATGGAATGTGGACCTGACAGTTCTATTCATTTTAAAATTTATTATATATGCAGGCAAAATCACATGAGATTTGTTTGAAAATTTGGCCCAAGCATATATTATAAATTAAATCAACATGTTGAATGTGTAGGCTACTGTGTGCATAGATCTGCTGAAAAGCAACTTACGCCTAGGTTTTTTATGTATGCTTATTTTGTATGACTGGTTGATTTTTTTTTTGGTCTATCTGCAATAATAAGAAATTATAGGGGGTTTTGTATAAACTTACTATATTTCCTGTGAAGTCTGAAATATAAATACAATCTCAAACAAATAAATACATATTAATCTTGCAATTTTATAATATTTAAGTAAGAACAAGTCTGACTGAATTCAGCAGAGTTGATGTCTGAGTAGATAACTATACACTTACAGTGTAACAGTGCTACATCTCTATTTACTAAAAAATAATTCCCACCAAATAGAATGGGTTTCCACCTGAACAAAAACACCTGGGTGACAGTCAAAGATGAAGCCCAAATGTATGCTTTTGTTTACACAAAGGAAAAAAATAATCTGTTAGTGGAATTGAAACCAGAGGAGGGGAATTTCCTCTCCCTTGTGTAACTCCCTCATGCAGGCAAAATAAAAAACAATAAACCAAACACACACATACACACACACTTTGGAGGTACAACAATTGTCCATAACAAATTGAGGGTGAAAAGGTTATCTTCTGGCTGTACCACTCATAAGCCAAAGCGCAAGATTCATTTCAATCATTAATAATATAGAGTTTTATCGGGGTTTATTTTTCCTAAAGAGGTCATAGCCTTTGCTTTCCAACTTGAGGACCTCCACTATTAAGCAAAAATTTTGGTTAAAATTTAATGGCTACCTCAGTAGGTGGGCTTTCTGTGTGCAGATTTAGCAGCAATAATCTTACAAAGTAAATATTGATAAAGTCTGCACAGGAGGACTGTGCTGGTTTTGAAGGGAGTGAAGGCCAGAAATGTCTTTGACATGCAATTCTCAGTTCTGAATTGATCTGAATACCTAGCTATACAAACTGTATATAGACCTTGAAGATTTTAGTACTGTGCATAAAGATTCCATTAAAACACACATAGATAAGATTTATTAAATAGTCACTGTCAGAAAAAAATGGGAGCAACACATTCAGAGCACCCATGTCTTCAGAAAATGAAGTTGTAGTGCTAAAGTCAGTTTTGTTTATCCATTGCCCCAGGTAAGAGTTGCTATTCCTGTCTCTCCCTTCCAATCTTATGCAGCCCATTTTATGAGATCTTCAGCATAATTTTAGATTCTTTTCTGCCTCTTATTCCATATTTTGCTGCCAGAGCTGCAGTTTATTTCTGTCTTTGTGGCATAATCAGGATTAACACAGTAATCTTAATCCCTGGTATTACTTAATTCAAAAGTATTATCCTTTCAAAGGATTATCTTAATGAAACACTCAGGTAGTAGATAATAGATAATTTTTGTGCCACAAACCTAGAGAGCAGGCACGGGTCAGAATAAGTAATCCTTGCCTGATGGACTATGTATACTAGATTGTGTCAGATATATTTATGTCCTACCCTTCCTTTAGAAAAGTTCAGAAAAGTTTGATGTCTTTATGTTGGTAAGCTTGTTCAGTAACTTTTCCAAGCAACTAATATTGTTTTTTCATCCATTGCTCTGAACATTTCAATTCAAAAATATTGTATCCCAGCAATATATAATGAACTACAAAGATCAAATATTTTAGCTCCATTTACATATTTTACCAGACTGCAAAATGATTATTATAGTGCATTTGCAGAGTAGCAGCTGACCATATTCAATAAGACATTTTGCTACAATCATTGTGTATAACATTTTGTAATGTATATTTGTGTATGATCATATTACATGTGATTTGTATGTGATTGTGATGTGGGTATAAAGCCTAATCCCATGTATTACTGTGTAATATACCAGCTAAGTGACAAGAGTTATAAATGAGGATATTCTTTGACTATTCCAAGCAATTACAAGGTAGGGCTTAAATCAGTTATTACCTATCAAATGGGATCAAAATGTTTTAATGATTTTTAATGTCTAACTTTTTATTTTCCCTAGTTATTCTTTATCTTTTGATACCTCTACAATCATTTGTTTTGTAGTCTTTTGTATCAGCAAAACATTCCATTTAAAAATAAGCAATCTAAACTGCATGTTTGGTATTTTTTTGTCAGATAAAAATATTGAAAAACAATGAAGTTGCTTTAAAAAACCTTAGATTATATGAAATATTTTAAGAATCATGCAGTTATAACCTCCTTCTAAAAGAGCTATGTAGGAGAAATTCCTTAAACTAACATGGCACCGTTTCCCAGAAAAATTATAAAGTCAAACCCAGTTATGGGAATAATTGCTCATTCTTTCATGTGATTAGAAAACATCAACTATAAGAGACTGTTAAGATACACAATTTCTGTGCCAGGTTAAACAATCATGTTTTAAATCTTAAAATTTCAAAATATTCTCAAAATTTATTTTTCTTGCTCATTCAATCCCAATACCTTTTAATGTTTTAACAGATAAAGAACATCAATAAAAAGGCCCAAGAAACTATCAGATACATTATTTTTTAAAAAATATGGTGGCCAACATTTTCTACTGCTTTAATTTACAGCGGCAGAGTCCGCCCCTGCAACTGCATCAAATTCACTAGGTTTTTTTTTACTTCTTTCCCATGTGTTTTCATTGTTGCCACAGTGACATCATTGGCAGGGCACCAGAGCTCCCAAATTACATAATAGTATTTTTGCAGAGGATTTTGAATCAGGTATATCTGTTAGAGATGTCTGTCTTGCTGACAACTGATCTATCTTGCTCTATTTCCATTTGGGATTAAGGCTTACATTTAGTTTGGGAACTGGTAGTACTGATAGTCCTCATTTACTTACTGTTATTGGGACTGGCAAACGTGATCATTAAAATGGTCACTTAGTGAAAAATTACGTGACTGCAAGAGAGCTTGATTTTAAATAGGACATGTATTAACTGATTGTAATTGCAAACATATAACAGAGATACTGCAGAAATTATAAATGCAGGCATCAGTCATATAGTTACTTCAGTACTACTGCAATTGCAAATAGTTGCTGTTCAGGATGGTTGCTAAGTAAAAACTATCTGTATTTTCAGTTTCTGAAAATTTTCCCCATCCCTCCCAAATGTATCTGATGAAGTACATCCTGCTTTACAAGTTTATGCCATAATATATATATATATATATAGCCTTGATGAACCTCATAACTATTGATTTTTAAAAGTCTACACGTCACAGTAGAAAAACCTGTCTTTATAAAAAAATTGAATGTTTTTAATAACTACGGTGTTTCTTTGAAAATAAGACCCTTTTATTTTTTTTTGAACCCTGAAATAAGCGCTTGGCCTTATTGTCATGCACTCAAAAGCCTGATTGGGCTTATTATCAGGGGATGTCTTATTTTGGAGGAAACAGGGTAGTTTTTATTTTTTTTCCAGCAATGATTGAGATTATGATGACAGAAATTTAGGTTACTTAACTAATCACAATCATTCAAACTAGCTAACCATTCTCTCTTATCCTATTTCAAGATGTCATTTCAAGTTAAGTAATATGTGGGCAGAACAGCAAAATATTATAGAGTGCAATATTCCAGTTTGGTATTCCACTTAGCCACTATACCTTTTCTAATATATTTGATATACTGTATTGCTCCATCACACTAAGCATTCACAATCACTAGGGATTTCCTTATTTATCTCTTTCACAACTTTTTTTTTTGCACTTTTTGAAACTTTTCTGTAAAACTGATGCTTCCTCTCTTGTGGCTGTATTATGTCGAATTGTTACACAAGAACCCATATTTTAAGTTCTCTACAGTTACTCTCAAGCACAGATGCAATGAATTAAAATAGAAATAAGAACACTTGCTTCACCCTTCGTTCTTGTTAACTCTTTAAAGAAGAAAGGTGACTGTTGCAAGGTGCCTGTTTGTATAATTTAGATCAGGAGTCCCCAACCTCTGGTCTCTGGACTGGCACCGGTCCACGGCATGCCAAATAAGAAAAGCCGCATCCACAGCATGCAAGTAACACATGAAACCACGCCACCTTGGTCTGTGAAAAAATCTCTCTCCACAGAACAAGTCCCTGGTGCCCAAAAAGGTTGGAGGCCACTGATTTAGATCCTGGAAAACAAACTATGAATATGATAATAGCGTAAGCAATATCATCTCATTTTTTTTCCTTTTACTTAGAGCTTATATGTATGTACTCCAAATGACTGAACAAAGATAAAGAGAAATTGTCTCTCATATATAACATGATGGTAGACAAGTAAGTAGAAACACCAGTTTTAATTCCTTTAATATTGAACAACCAAAGGTTTCATTTTATACATAATCCAATTCAAAGACAATATAATAGCAATTCTGGTAATTGTCTGTATTTACAATCAGTGAGACAGGAGAGGAAACTAAAAATGATAAATGTTCAACATGTGTATGAACCACAATTAAAATGGAATATTTACAAAGGTTTCAAAATTCAAAACTGCATATAAGAAACAATTAAATTCGTGCTTCCAAAGGATTTTTGAATGATGATTGCTGTTATGATTTAAAGAGTTGAAATCTTCAATAATGCCTTCATTGATTTTGTATGACTTTAAAATTAATTCCAGCATTTCTTCTGTGACTGTTGCTTGTCTTTAGTCTGGTTTGGAATATAAGCAAGTGAATTTAATACAAAACCTAATTCTTTGTCCTGGGTAGAGAATAATGAATCTTAAGAGATGGAATTCAGTATTCCCAAAGTTCATATACATAAACATTATACACTTTAAATGTTCTTCACTGTTGCGTAAAGTATATGCACAGCATTAGTGAGGGAAAAACATTTTATGGTTTTCACCTGGCATAGACTTTTGTTGAACAAAAATAAAATAGAATTCTATTGTTCCTTTAGCCAAGTTATGAGTTAATCATCAATTCCTGGTGTTTCACCTTGTTGTATTCTGGAAGCTATTCGAATTGCTTCTTCCAAAGACTGCTGTTCTCCAAGCTGAAACAAACAAAAAATAGCTTAAAATAATTTTAACGTATTTTTCTAAAGTGTTTAAATGTGTACCAATATTACTTATGTATGTATAATGGTAATAGTTTGTCATATTTTTTTTGAGCCTACATACATAATTTCAAATGATTTTTTTTTTAAACATAAGAACTTCTTTGAGGTACTTGTTTCTGGATTCTGTTCATTCTGATGAAATTGCTTCTAAGCATGAATTACAATGGATCAGAAATTGATAATGCAGAACTGATCAGCCTTTTCCTAAATAATTACTATATAATAAATGGCTGAAATTTAGAGTGTGTAACAATTATTTGTATTGAAAAAAGCAATTTATACCATATAAAATGAACCAAATCTGTGGTTCTGCAAAATTAAAGCAGATTATTGGATCCAATGAAGGTTACTGGGTTATATTTATATTTATTTGTATCCCACCTTTATTATTTTTACAAATAACTCAAGGCAGTGAATATATCTAATACTCCTTCCTCCTCGTCTTTTTCCCCACAACAACCTCTCTGTGATGGGGATTGGACTGAGAGAGAATTACTGGCCCAAGGTCACCCAGCTGGCATTCTTGGCTAAGGCGGGATTTGTAGAAGAAAAAAGAGTAGAAGAGTAGAAGAGAAATAAATGATTACTGATTCTCTCTTCTCTAAGGCTCTCAGAATTACTTCCTGTAGTGTTCCAAAAAATCAATAAATCTCCAGAAGCAGATTGTGGAGAGCATAAAAGGATGCAGAGAGATACAATTTGTCTGCGGTCTTTCTAGGCCTGCAGATTCTCCAGTTTGTGAAATTCTACTCTGGATTCAATCCATATATTATTAATAACATATTCCCAATGTATATTACGTATCAAAATTACCTGCACTGCAATTTGTGTTCCATTGGATGTTGCCAGCAAAGTAACAGGTCTAGATTCTGCACTGACTAAATGATGTCCATGTTGCTGATGTCCAATTTCTGGTGAAGCACTATGAAAAGCTGCTAAATCCTGAGCCACAATGGCAACCTTAATAAAAAGCACAGAGAAAAAAACTGAAATACTGAAATCTAAAAATAATTAATTCTTCTTTAGTTTTTAAAGTCATCAATAATCAGTCTTAATATTTTAAAAATAATATACTAGGACCGTGATGGCGACTAGGACACGCGTGCCATATCGGTGGGCATGCGAGCACTGCCCTAGCTCAGCTCCAGTGCGCGCCACCTGGTTTTCAGGCTTCCGGGCCCACCAGAAGCAAATGGGCCATTTCCGGCCTCTGGAGGACCTCCGGGGAGGAGGGGTGGGGAAGGCCGTTTTCACCCTCCCCAGGCTGCTAGAAAGGCTCTGGAACCTGGGGAGAGTGAAAAACGGGACTTCCAGTCCCACCAGAAGTTGGCAAACGGGGGGGCATTGAATTATGAGTGTGGGCACACACGAATGTGACCCCCTTGCTTTTGGCACGCGACGGCAAAAAGGTTAGCCATCACTGTACTAGGACATAAAGAGAAACATATGAATAATACCTCCTTCAACACATATTCTAGAACCAATAGTAAAGAATGAATATTTGCAAATCAGTAAAATAATTTACACAATATGCTAAGATATACTATGCATTAAACTATAAATAATTCTTCCTTCTGGTCTTTGGGCACAGAAATAAATGGCAGTTACAAAGTATGTTGATTTACTTATTGCTAACATTCCATGCAGCTTCAATCTGACTTAAAACAATTTACAAAGTTCAATGATGGTGCCAAAATAAATTAATACATAGAACAGTAAAAAATATTGGACTTCTGTTGCACTGAGCTCTTTTTTAATTTACTTCTTATTGCATGTATTATCCCAGACTTAACTAGATTGGTTAGAACTATATTATAAATCCTGTAATATTGCTAAGATTTTTATTGTTACAATAGTAACAAGTGAAGCCTATATATATTTACCTAATGTATTATCTGTAATTTTATTTTTTCTGTTGTATTTTCCTCTTACTTTTAGACAGTTGCTATATATTTTTGACAATGTATCTTTGTTCCTTTTATTTTTCTATTTTTAAAGCAATAAAAATATTTTTAAAAAAACGTCTTATGCTGAGGTTTTTTTCTCCAACATGTTTGTATGTTGTTCTGAGCTATACTTTTCTATTTTATTCTGTGGTTTTATTGGTTATTGCTGTTATTATTCACCACACTCAGAGTAAGGTGGCTCTATTAATTAATCAAATTAAATCAAATGCCACGCTAATGGTTAGAAAATCTGTTGTCAACACATTTATTTAGAAAGCTTCAATTGTTTGTTTTCACCTATATATTTAGAAGCAATTTACCTGTTGTCCTTCTGTGCCTTCCGCAGTGACCATTGCAACAGAATGTGTTCCTGCAGAAGAAATAACTGCATCATGTGCAGGGACTGTGATGGTAGTGCCATCTTGTGTTACCATAGTGATAGTATTTCCAATGGCCTGCATGTCAGCCTGAGATATATTAACCTGAAATAGTATATAATCATTTAGTTAACAGCATTGGTTTGAGCATAATTTGTTTATATAAAATTTAATCCTGGGATATATTAATGTATCTTTATAGTAACTAAATAAGCTAATAAAAAAATTAAAGATCAGCAAGGTTCATAACCTTAAGCAGAAGTCAGACATAAAAAACTAGAACTGGAACTTTTAAAGTAAATTTACTACACTCTGTTTTAAGTCTTAGATGGTTTCCACAGTATTGCAGTTCTTTTTTTAAGTTAATGTATGATGTGTTCCTAACATTATTAGTGTACCATTAGTGTTTTAATGACACCTGTAAAAAAAAATTGGGAACAATTTTTTAAAAGTTATTTTGAAAGCTATCTTTCATTATGGCAGATACTTACATGCTGAGTTCCATCTTGTGAAATAAGTGCCACCTGCTGACTCAGCCCAGTTTGAGTCACAGTAGCAACTTGTGAAACTACATCTTCTCCTTCAACACCTGTTACGTATGTTATTTGAGATCCTTTGAGAACATCTTCACCTTGACCTATTTAAAGGAATATGAGTTTAATTTGCACTTTAAAAAGGTAAGAATTCTTTTATATTGAGCTCAAGCCCTGTCTACATGGAAAGATACATGTTGGAATTCTGGTAATAAATGGACACGGTTCCCATTTCCACTGGCAACTTTCTAAGTATTTTTTCAACTTCCCTAGAGCTTAGTTTTTATAGTCTCCCAACTAAGTGCCAATCAGTTAAACTGTATTTTATTAGCTTTATTAAAATTATCATGGTATTCTACAAGCAGCCCCCTTAGGCTTTCCAAATATGCCAGGTTTTTACCAGCCACAAAGGTAGGGTCTAATATTGTCTTGCGGGTCAAACTCTTCTATAAGAGGGAAATTACTACAGAGAATACTTGCTATCAGGTCCTCTCCAATCACATCTCTTGATAGCAATAACCTTTTAGTAGGTGCCTTCTGGCTATTCAGATTCGGATAGGCAGAATTATTTTGGAGGAATATTTAAACAAAATGATTTGCATTGTAGATCAACTATGTCCCAAAGATGTTATGAAAGAAGAGTGAGAGAAACCAATTACTCAAGTAATTAGAAGAAAACGAGAAACCCAGAGATGCAATCAACTGCAGAAAGATATCAAACCCCCGAGGTTACTGCAGAAATATTTAACAATAAAAAGGACTTAACTATAATTTTGCAATATAAATCCAACCCCAACAGTGCTTACTATGAAGATTATTTAATTACAGGTCCCCCAATGCAATCAAAAGAAGAATATTTGCAAGTAAATCTACAACCCCCAAGGAAATAAGTTTTTGATCCCCGCTTCAAATTGAAATGGAAATGGACAATGTTGACATATTTGCTTTAAAAGTCATATTGGAGAATCTTTTGTGAGAAGGAGAACTTTTTATTTATTTATTAGATATTCCAAAGAAGAAAGATATTCTATTTTATGAAATTTTATCTACTATAGGGATTGCCATTGCTAAGTGATGTGGTCGCACTTTATGATTGCACCCCTTAATGACAAATTCTGCTCCCAATTGTCATTGTAAATCAAGGACTGCCTGTACAATAATCCAATCAAGAGAACGTATATTATGATATATAACTGGATATCATTAAATTATTGATGATATCTCACCCCAGACTGATGGATGGCCTCTTTTAATGATGCAATCTCAGAAATTTATACAGCACATTCTGTATTATTTTTACATTTATATCTTCTCTGAGACTGATTACTTTCAGAGAAACTTAACTATGTTTGTAGTAATTAACTATGAATGGCAAGTTGTTTACAAATAATTTTAAAACACAAAGAAATGGGCATCATAGAAAATGTCTGATGTTTAAGAGTAGAACTTAAAATATAATGGACTATTTGCAAGCGGTAAGGAACAAAAACCATTCTTACAGTTAACGTGAGAGAAAAATTAAGAGTTACACTAATTAACTGATACCTGGAGGTGGCTCAAAAAAAGCTTCTTGTTCTTCCTCTATTGGTTCAGTATCATTGTGTGCTGTTCGCTTGTGCATTGCAAGAGTAGAAATCTGTTTGTATGTTTTTCCACAGTGATTACAGTTGTAAGGTTTAGAATGCGTATGTACCACATGATGTTTATATAAACTGGAATATTCGGTAAAACGCTTATCACAGCCAGGGACTGTACATACATAAGGCTTCTCCCCTAGGCAAAAAAAGAGAAAGCAATGAAGGTCACTGAATAGATTGTAATGTCTGGCAATCCCATACCACCATAAGTAACAGTCATTTTCAGATATTACGTATCACTGACATTTTTGTTAAAAATAACAACTTCAGTATATTGGTTTCTTTGTTACAGTATTTCAAGTTAATCACCAATTTTCATTCTCTTTTCACTTGTCTGCCTTCTGTCCTCCCTGTCATTTCCTTACTTTTGCAGATTTATTCTAAGTACTTTCTTTTTCCTCTAAGCCAATCCTTCTACCAACCTTTGTCCACTAAAGCTTTCTTTCTTCCAGCATTCCCTCCCCTGGACCTTTTTCTTATCTTACTTTTCAATAGCTATTCAACTACAAGTAGTCCTTGAGTTATGACCATAATTGAGCCCAAAATTTCTGTTCCTGAGAAATTTGTTAAGTGAATTTTGCCACATTTTATGACCTTTCTTGCCAAAGTTAAGTGAATCACTGCAATTGTTAAGTTAGTGATATGATTGGTTAAGTGAATCTGGATTCTACATTAACTTTGCTTGTCAAAAGATTGTATGATCCTGAGACCATCATAAATGTGAGTCACTTGCCAAGCATCTGACTTTTGATCATGTGATGCCGTAATGGTCATAAGTGTGGAAATGGTCATAAGTCACTTTTTTCAATGCTGTTGTAACTTTGAACGGTCACTAAACGAACTGTTGTAAGTTGAGGACTATCTGTGCTAGTAATCATGCTCATTTTGTGGATCAATGCCCACCAGAAACAGCCACCTCCCATCCATCACCCTCCATTGCTGATAAGCACCTGAAATTGCCTTTTTCAGAGATTTCTCTAGCACCATAAATATTCTGGAAAATCACAAGGAATCATTTTATTTTTATAAAATTATATGCTTATAAAATAATATGTAAATGTACATATATTACAGTGTTTTTCTTTTAAGTACATATAATACAAAACATCTGATCTCACTATTTACATATAACATCTAATTTTTTTGGAAAATATATGAATTATTGAATTCCAGAAATGCTAAAAAAAATATAGAGAATTCAAATGGAGAATTATGAGCTCATTATTTAGTAAATAATGAGACCCAAAGTATAATTGTTTAGAAGGATGCCAATCACTTTCATCTGAAAGAAAGAGACTCTGAGTCCATCTGTGGGAATGCCTGGAAAATGTGCTAATAAATACTGAAAGAAGAAGAAAATAATATTTATTTTGGGAAACTTTACCATGCACTATGTATCAGCAACAGTTTCTCAAGAAAGAAAGTAGCATGCTTAAGATAACACATAGTATTAAGCATATTGCAATATATATATATATATATATATATATATATATATATAGTTTTTCAAATGTCTTTCTTTTCATGGATCATTTGAAAATTATTCTTGGGATTCCAATTCTGCAATTCAAAGTACATTATTCCAATTTTTATTTTACAATCCTAAAAGATAAAAATGTATATCATATTTAAAACCAATGAATTATGATTAACACAAGCCATAGACCCAGGCCTTGTTATTCTGTTAAGACTCCAATCTAGAACTATCAGAATGAATGGTTAGATATCAAATGCAAAGATGAATACCCATATTTTCAACTGTTTTACAACCTTATTTGCAATGACAGTTTGAGAAATTCTGTTCTAAAGTTGTATTCACATTATTTTAAATTCCATTTTCTCTGATTATCATTAGAGAATATTTCAAGTTCTACTTTGTTAAGAGGAGAATGAATTGTTTCCTATTCTCCCAAAAGACCTAAAATTATCCCTCAAATGAAACTGGAAAGTAAAGAAAATCATGGACTATAAGCAAAATATATCAAATACCATACCTGTATGTATTCTCACATGATTCTTATAGTTAGTTGCACTGGCAAATGCCCTTCCACATCCTGGCTCTGTACAATAATATGGTCTTTCCCCTGTATGTGTCCTGATATGAACTTTTCTGATGTTAGATGTTGTAAATGACCTACCACATCCTTCAAAGGGACACTTGAAGGGTCTTTCACCTAAAAAAAAGTTAGATAAACAAATTACAATACTTTAAAAAAAGCATATTTATTTATACACATTTGGCACTAAATATGTTAATAAATAAATCTCTCCACTTTTTTTTTACTATTTTGAATAAAATAGATTATAGTTTTCTGATACTTTAAATAAATTTCTAATGTTGCCTTGTACAAAATTATGAGGTCTAAAATATACTGAAGAACCATCACAGAATTTACCTTTTGCTTCATTTTGCTTCATTTATTTTGGGTAAACAAACTGTACTGATCCTCAGGCATTAATATTTAATATTTTCATCTTTTTTTCTTTAATAATTCATATCAATGAATTATGCCTAAAGTTGGGGGAAATTTTGTAGATTCAATACCATTACTAGCTTAAGTCAAAGATGCAGCTAGAGAAACTTCCATATACAAATAATGCAATATTTTTAAATAGGTTTTGTGTTGGTCTGTGACCGTAATAAAGGTTGAAAATTTACATGTTTTATTACTCTCATTTCTCTGAAGGTTAAAATGCCAATATTGGGTATAGTGGGAAAGAGCTACTATGGTATGAGCTACTCATACTGCATATGAATAATTCACAAAAACAATAAAAACATCACTAAATGAAAGGCTAAACATTTTAAAGTACAAATGAGACAGGATGGAAAGAAACCTGGAGGCAAAGATTTTGAATGTTACTATGTACTTTTTGATATTATGTATTGTGTACAGAATCTGGTTTAACTGCTGCTGGCAAGTTTGCCATTTCAGTTACTCCTTAAATTAAAAGGAAAATTCCTTAGAAATAGACCATATTCCAGAGCATTAAACTTCTGGATTTGTGCATTCCCAGTCAAATACTGAACTTTGGACACATATTAGTAATATAGTTTTTTTACACAAAGTTTATGTGTCATTAAAATGTTAAAAGTGGTTTGTCGGACAGCATGAAAAACTGCTGCTTTAGAAAGAAAAGGTCTCTTTTGTTAGTGACATGTTTGCTCTCTGGATTGTAGCACTGGCTGTGTAATGAGTATCAATTATCCATATGTAAATAGAACACTCTAAAACATATGTGTATTAAACTCACCTATGTAATAAAGAAAAAAAGTATCTTTTCCCCATTTAACTTAAATACAACTATCATATGTCCGTACTGATCAGTACTTAAATCCCTACAACAAATGTTATATTGCTAGCATACCCTTATGCTGCTGTGCGACACTTTCTCAAGTGCTTTTGCTAAGAACTGTCGAATCTCTGTATACTGTCATGCCACAGAGAGAAGCCTAAGAGGGATGGGTGAAAGCACAATTTTTATAATTCAATGTATTATTGAATATTACCGAGATATTTATTAATCCCCCCACTACTATTATAAAACACCAGATAGGAAAAAGCCTTCAAATTACTTCCATGAAAGACAACTATTGGCTTCCTCCTAGAAAAAAACTGCAATTTTTTACTTTAAAAAGCCTGCCAGTTTTCTGCCAGAAAGATGTATGTTTTGAAGTGTGTTTACTACAATATTACATTGCCATAGTTTCCATAATCCTTTCACGATGCTTTATATCATATCGTTACAAGGGAGAAAAGAGCTGAAGTGTGCTAAGACACACCCAATAACAGCTTTTCTTTAAAGGCAATCTTTAGTTTAAACAGAAGGAATGGAATGTCTGTAAGAATGTTACACAACCTGTTTTGATTCTTTTTCTTCTTTTTTTTTGAGGGCAAGTGATAAGGATATGGTTATTTTAGAAACTGGACTTTTAACAGGGAAACACATTTATATAGTTTCGTAGTTTCTTCCACTGTAGATTTCAGTCTGTATATTGCAATGTAAAGCTAAATTTATGTGAAGTCTGTCTCCCTTGTGAAGACATTTAATGCTGAAAACTAGAGAAGAGAAATAGGATGCTGAGCTCTACCTGTAGAGACAATTTGGTGTAGTGGCTACGGCACCAGGCTAGAAACCTGGAGACTGGGAGTTCTAGTCCCACCTTAGGCAAGAAACTAACTGGGTGACTTTAGGCCAGTCAGTCTCTCTCAGCCAAATCACCTCACAGGGTGTTGTTGTGTTGGGGAAAATGGGAGGAGAGAAGAATATTAGGTTTGTTCACTGCCTTGAGTTATTTATAAAAATAATAATAAAGATTAAAACAAAATCTAAAAATAGATAAATTAACACCTTGTTCTTCTATGGGATTTTCAATTTCAATTTAGATCTCAGTATTTCTGGGGGATATATTCTTTGTGCTTACATTAGAAACATATGAGAAAAAATAATCATTATTCAGGATATATGTGATAAATTTTGTTTGTTTTCTTAGGCTGCCACAAGGCAATTTCTATTTGAAATTTTTAGTATTGTTATCTGAAAGCCAAATATTACCAATACATAACAAGCATAACTAAGGATTACCTCCTGGAGAATATATAATGTGTTAAAAAACACAAGTTAAAAAAAGCCACTGTGGGTGTAAACTGTCGGTTTTAATTGCTTTCTTCCTGAGAAACTGCAAATACCAATTGTATATAAGTTGTCTCCACATTTAATATTGAACCACGTCCAACAGAAGTAAAAATAATGTTTCTACAGCACAGATTTGTATTACTTTACTTCTTCTGGAAGTAGAGAAATGAACTGGATGGCAACTTTTTTCAGTCTTTGATAGTAAATCGGCAACTTCACCGTTGCCTGATATTCATTTACTGTATGAAATTTATGGATGTGTGGAAACTATGAGGAGAGGTACCCTGTTTTCCCCAAAATAAGACATCCCGATAATAAGCCCAATTGGGCTTTTGAGTGCATGGCAATAAGGCCAAGCGCTTATTTCAGGGTTCAAAAAAATATAAGATGGGGTCTTATTTTCAGGGAAACACGGTAACAAAAGCTTCACAGAGGAGCAGAGACAAATGAAGGAATGGAGTATATACACAAGAGGCTAACAAATGAAATGAAGGAATAAACAGATGTGAAGAGCTCCATAATAGCACAGAGAAAAAAAGAATGAACGGGTTATAGGACTTTTAGATAAAAATCAGGAAAACCAAGGTAATCTGTCAATACTGTAAAGAAAATAATGGCAAAATCAGAAACAGAAATGCTGTAGTGTATACTGGACATGTACAGAGAAAAAGAAGGAAGGTTAGGGTAGAAAAGGGATCCTCAGAAGCTGAGTTGTACAAAACTGTCCCTTTTACACGTTTGTTAAAAATGTATTTTTTCATTCTCCATTGTTTAATATCTCAAAAAATCTAAATTACACTTCGGAATGAAACATCATCAATATGTTGATGATTTCAAAGTCCATTTATTATTCGCACCTCAAAGATCAGACTGAAGTTAGTGATGTGCTAAGTGAGGCTAAAAAGCAAAGCAGCCAATTAGAAGGTACTGCTGGTAGACTGTCAGATTAACCAGCAATTATTTGTTCTATTTCTGATAAAATTGTACAAAACCAAATCTACAGTTTTTGGATACTTTTAGGTTAGGTCCCTATGGCATAAACTACATTTCAACAGTTTCAACTTTGTATCAGCTGCATATCCTCCTGGCAATCACCAGACAAGTCTATTGCAAGGTCTCCCATGTGGGCCTCTTCATGAAGATTATGCAAACATGATCATTGGTGAAAATACAACAGTTAGCTAACCTAAACTGTCAACATTAGCCATACATAATCAATATTTAAAGAACTTCATTTTTTTCCTTTTTGTTTCTAGGTTTAACTGATTTGTGAATGGAAATGGACTTTTACTCTGGTACTTTCCAACTGCAAACATCCTACTAAAGAAACCAACTGCATGCAGAATTTTAGGTGGCTGGCTGATAAAAAAAAATCATATTATTTTAACTAAGAAAGAGTACAATTGTTATTGCTGCTACTGAATATTACTAAACAGTTATGTTGTCATTATTTTATTCTAGATCTACGGTGCCTTTACATGATTAAATTGCTGGATTTTTATATAAAGTGAGTCAAGGCGTTACGAAACTCAGGTTTTTATTTTAAGTTTCAAAATGTTCAAAGTAATTTACAGCTAAGCCCTCTATTTGTTTATTTAGATATAAGAATTTCTGAATTAAATGCAGTAAATTTAAATTTCTAAATAGATGCAGTAATATATTTGACGCTTTAGGCTTTAGAACAGATTGGTTAAAGGTAGATGAGCTTAAGAAATGTTTTATGATATCTAAATATACCATTATAAACATTAAAATTGTATTAATATGCAAAATACCTGTATGAGTTCTTATATGTTTCTGCAAGTCTCCTGAAGTCTTGAATGACTTTGTGCAGTTTTCTTCTGAACATCTATAAGGCTTCTCTCCAGTATGAGTTCGGACATGACTCTTTAATCCATAACCTTGACAAAAATTGAATGATTTAAAATCTTTTATTCCATCTGTCTTTAATTTTCTATGAAATTCAATGATTTGCATATTTCTTTCACACCACTAAAGTAGTAAGCTTGCATTATTATAAATCTTTAATTAAAATTTCCACTTAAAAAGAATTAACCCCCTACCTGTTGCAAATGCTTTTCCACAACCTGGATGATCACACTGATATGGCCGATCTCCTGTGTGTGATCTTTCATGTACCTGTTGAAAGACAGAAATCATATAGTTTGTAGTATGATTATATATACAGAATGTAAAAAAAGTAAAAGCAAAAGTCAACTTGCCCATACTGGCCAAAATGAATTAGAATGACCATTTTATAATTTGAGTGATGTCTTATAAGGATCAAAAAAATGTTTTCATCACAACATGTATACATAGCATATTTAATAGTTTGCAAAAACAATGTCATTCTTATAGCAATACTTTTAACACCTACCGGTAGTTAAAACTTTTGAAAGGAAAGTTAAAAGCACAGAAGCAGAGTTTCATCATTTATCTAAATTGACAAAAGACTTTCTGTTAGAGAATTAGAGGAATTCTATGATTAGATTGCCTGACTCAGTCAAAAACCTCCCAAAATAGAAAAATCACAATGTTTTTATCATTTTCAAACAATTCTTATACCAAAATGTCTATGTTAGGCCTACTACTGTTATAAACTAAATATAAATATAAATGTGTGTGTATGTATGTTATAATATATAACACCATATTAAAATAATACATATTTAATATTTTTTATTTGAACTGTAGCCCATTCTCCATAGCAGCTAGGAAATTAAACTGATGTTAGCAATATTATTAGAAGTTTTATTTATTAAGTGTTTATAACTAAGCACTTAGAAGTACACTTAGAATTTATTTATTTATTTATTTATATTTTATTTATTTGTCGAGTACTATTAGATAATATATGTATAAGTAGAAGCATGAATTGAATACATAAAATGAATACAATTAAAGGGAACATTAGGATAGGGACAAGAGGCACGCTGGTGCTCTTATGCACGTCCCTTACAGACCTCTTAGGAATTGGCCTGTAAAAAGAGGTAAAATTTAAACTATCATCTGTCATATGTTGACTGCATTTCTATCATTTTCAGATTTAATTGCAAAGAACAACTGGAAGGTTTGAACAGCTTTTCAAAAATAACCTTAAGGTGATGAGCAGTAGTGTACAATTTTCCACAGCCATCATAATCACAGCGAAAAGCCTTATCTCCAGTTGACTGGGACTTAGTTGTTACTCTTGTGCCATGGCTCTGCAAGACAATCTAAATGGGAAGAAATGACAATATTAACATTTCAGTCATATCTAAAGTCTAGAAAAGGACCTGCATTAAAAAACAAAGAGTACTTTAAATGGTACAATTCAAAATGTTTCCTACATCTCTTGGCACCTAAATATCAGTATTTTCCTAAAGATTTCTTCATCATTAATTTTATGATTTTTTAAAAAAAAATTACATTGCATTGCAATCAGACAGTATGAAGTACAAATAAATAGGGATCTGTAGTATTAGCTTTGAAGGGAAGAAGGTGCTTTGGAAAATATAGGGCCTTCATATAGAATCCATGGGCAATTCATTAAAAGTGCATTATTTCTTTTTCAACACACACCTATATACCCTTCAAGTCTAAAGCTCTACCCAGCCCTCAGTGAATTGCCAATAAATGCTATTTTGGATTAGTCTGATTTTTTTTTAATAGAGGTCTTACAAAGAAAAAAATCCAGGCAGTTTATCGAAACTGCATGGTCCTTTTTAAACTAAAATTTATTTATGTTAATAAAATTATATATAAAAAGAAACTCTTTCATAAGTATGTAAAATAGTTTGATACAATTTGGATATTTTATCAATCAAGGAGAAATAAAACCGCCTCTAATGTCAGTTTTAGATTCTATATTACAGTACCCATATCACTTGGAAATACAGCACTTTTATCTGACTTCTAGGACACCTGAGAGTAGAATATTAAACAGAGCCATTGTAAATGTTTCTGAACAAGCAGGACTGATCTTGTTTTCTCTCCATGTCCAGAATATGTTGTGTCAGAAATTGTGGCTTGCTCATACCACAGAGACAGAATGGAACACCTATAATAATTTTAAGTATACCAATAAATAATAATTATTGGTAATAATTTACAGAGAACAAAAAATAATCAAAAGTGAATAATTAGCTCCCACACACCACACCCAGTCCTTTAAGAAAAATTAGGTTTCCACTAATGTCTCAAAGACCATTACTATGGAGGCCAACAGATCAGGACGTTGTTCTAAACAGGTAGTGGCATAAGAAAATAAAACTAACAAAAATGGCTTACTGTTCTCAACTCCTATCACCTCACAAAAATCAGCTGCTCCTTCCAGGAGGTTCTCAAAGAAGCCAACTCTTGTTCAGGTAAATAGCCCTAAAGGTACCTTGGCACCAAGTTTTATAGGCTTTTATAATTTAAATTAACATTTGGAACTGTATCCAGAAGACAAATGATAACTAATGCAGATCCCACAAAATAAATCTGTAATATGATCACAGCAACAAATGCCATTTAATAGAGCTTACCAACAGGTATACAGATCATGTGATTTGCTTTTACCTATATACTTTTTTGTAAATTTAATGTATATACCTACATTCTTATCTTAGGATGTGTCTTGTGTTAGGATGTGTTAGCACACATTAAATTTGGAATAGTGTGTCAGACAAAATTCAGATCAGAACCGAAAGAAATGATTATTTGCAGTGTACAATTTTGAAATGAGAGAACGCCACACCCATGAAAGGTACAGTTCTCTCATATAATATGTGCAGAAACTGTGCAACGCTCTGGGAAAGCTCACTTGTAGTCTTTTTCATCTTGCAATAGAAAGGAGGGATTATCCTTGGATGAAATTTATTTATATCCATTTCAACCCTTTTTTGTAGTGAATGGACAATATGATTTAACAGTACATGGAAAGGCAATTTGCACATTCTATACGTAGTATAACACATTTTTATATGGTCAAGAATAGAATATTTATGTTAAATTTCTTTTTATATTGAGCAAATCCCTTGGTGAACAAAACTAGTGATTTATTTTTATTCTAGTTTAAAAAAAAACAGAGGACAGATTAGATTATTATATACCTGCATTTTTTTATCTTGTTCACTGTCACCTATCATCCCAGTGCTACTAACACTGTCACTTCCATCAATAGACACCTGCAAATAAAAAAGAATAATAACTTTAAAATCTGCTTTGTGCTTGTTCACTTTCACAAAATTTTATTCTCTATGAACTCTTCATCAACCTAATCAAATAGTTTTACACAATAAATTAAGTAGAAGATTTTCCATGGTTGTTTTAAATAACAATTAGGACATCCAAACTACAATTGGCTTAGGGGCTGTAGAGTAGGTAGTGCTGCATTGTCCACTGCAGTGTACACAACTGCAATCTAAGGCACTAAAATCAATTATACTATATCTATGCAAACAAAGGCCAAGATCTCTTAAATATGCCTGGTAAATTTCTTAATATTAGTTTCAATGCAGATATATTCCTTCTGCTTATAGAAGAGTCTTTCCTCAAGTGGAAGGTTTGTTGGGAAAAATAGAAGTTACAGTTTTTGTCTATTTTCCATTATAGGATTTCCATCTAAGGATTCCATACTTCTCCAGAATAACATTTTAGGAGCCAATGCATATTTTCTTGCAGGAGTAGGAATTCCTAACAAGGATAATTCTGCCCCAGAGGGAAAAAAATTATAGCACACCACTGTTGAAATTTCCTAACCCTTGTTATTTGTTATTAAAATCATCTTTAAAAATGTAACTTTTAACATTCTTATCTCTAAGGAACTATATTATAGAACTGATTTATTGACATCAAAATATGTTATGAGCTGTCGTGGCGCAGTGGTTAGAATGCAGGCTACTTCTGCTGATTGCCTGCAGTTTGGCAGTTCGAGTCTCACTGGCTCAAGGTTGACCCAGCCTTCCATCCTTTTGAGGTCAGTAAAATGAGGACCTAGATTGTTGGGGTCAATATGCTGACTCTGTAAACTGCTTAGAGGGGGCTGTAAAGCACTGTGAAGCAGTATATAAGTCTTAATGCTATAGCTATAATTAATTTTCCTTACAGGTGAATGATTTATGATCAGAATTATTTTCTCAAGATCTTTTTTGTTTGCTTCAAATATAAAGTATAAAAACCAAAGATTCTATATTTTATTAATCATTTAATAACTGGTATATCCATTATGTCTGCATTTCTTTGATTGTACTTCTAATGGTTTGCTGTACTCCTCTCTAGTCTTTTTTACTGTTTCCAACCTCCATTCAAACTCTTTCTGGATATCAATTCTATTATATATTTAAGTACAGTCAGTTTGGTTTAAATAACAGGATTCACATACTGCACAGGAGTTCCTTAAATATATTTTATTGAATAAGCTACAATTATGAGTTCACACAACATGCTAAACCATAAACAAGCATATATGAGCCTGACTATTGGCTACTCCCCTATCTGTTACATCATATTTTAATTGCAATATAATTCACTTTGATTTTATCATGTTCACCAATATAAACCATATGTAGTTGTAGAGCAAAGTACCTTGGCTGCATATTGTTCCAGAGCAGTTATGGTATCTGGGTCAATAGTAGCATCTCCTGTGTGAAGACCTGCCACTGTGCCATCTGCCTGAATAGCTAATATGGTGTCCGATTGTGGCACTTGTACTGTATGGTGAATGTAAGCAGTGGTCCCATCTTCTAGTTGTACTGCTTGCAGGGCACTCTGGTCGTAACTGTCTGATAAATTATTTAAGATGAATATTAAGACAATAGATCATCTAGCTGGTCATAAAAGGAAGGGCATAATTAAGAACGCCATCCTATTGTGAATTCTCTATTTCATTCATTACGTAATGGAATATGAATGCAATGTTTAAATATCATTAGATCTACCAGCTCCCCAGAGATATTCAGCAGCTTATATAGAGGGCCTATAATATCATTAGCTACCCAGGCAGGCAAGTAACCTAAAATCTGCATGTTCCCAGAAACTCACCTGTCTAAGTTTCTAATAGTTATATGTAGTTGTAGAGCAATTACAATGGTTAAATCACCTATGAATAAAATCCTAGAGGTCTGGGATATTTTTAAAAGTATGGCATTTTAAGGTCATTGTTCAAATGAAGTATACAGTACATCAGTTGACATTTAAAACAAGAAAATGTGTATGAATTTATTCATAGAAGGTTTAGCAATTAATATCCAGCATTTAGAGGGCTAAATCTTATTACCACTTTACATATTTATGCATCAGTAATTTTGTACATTAGCAAAAGAACTTTTTATGCTTCAATCTCAGGATAAATTTAAGAGCATAGATGGATTAGCAGAAAAAAGTTATTTGGAATGTCCATGGGTGTATTTGTCTCACTTCCTTAAATAAAATCCACTCTCAAGGAATTATCAATTGGTAAATAAATGTGTTCTGAATTGCTTCCCACCTTTGAATCCAGATCATTGCATACACATAGCACAGAATAAACTGAGTTGTACGTACAATTATAGGATGTTTTAATTGTTTTTCTTTAAACTTATGCAGTAAAAAATGTTATTGAATTCCAAAGATTTCAAAAAACAAAGTAAATTTCTTGTTTTATGGTATAAATACAATTTGAAATACACTGGTTATTTGCAATAGTTTAGAGCATATACATTGTTTATGTGATTAGTAATAAATGTGTTGTTTTGTATTTTCTATCAGCAAAATGCCATCAACAATACTTGTCTGTTGAAAGAAATAGCTCAGGTGATTTTGTTTGATGTCATTCATAATCCCATATGCTCTCTCCGGAAATATGGGAATTAATACTGAAAGCTAAAAAGACAGTAAGTGAAAAATACTTTCCCCAAGTGAAAGCATATGGGTGTTAATTTTTGGGCATTTCTGTAAAGAAATGTATTGATGTAGGGCAAATCTTAAATAATATATTTCATAAATTGAAGAGAAATTGAGATAACTTTACTGGAAAGTCAACAATATATTGACATATAATTTACCTTTTGAAGCGTGATGTATAAAGGCGGTTGTTCCATCTTCAAGCTGAACTGCCTGCCCATCTTCTAAATGAAGACTGTCTCCTACATCAAAAAAGGAAAAGCAAAATTTCAAAGATACAATATCCTATCATTACAAATGTTCAAGTCCTTATTTTAATATTTTAACTTGCACTAGAAAATATATTAATAATGAACTTCAAAATTCAAACATTTTATGCAGTGTTAAAATAACAAAGCATTATAATTAATTTTATCATGAAGTCAATAGACTGAAATTTGTATTTAATATACTTACTACTTTTAGACATGGGAACATGTTGGACATAGGCAGCTGAGCCATCTTCCAGCTGTATCACCTGGCCATCCATTAATTTGCCATCTGAAATAGAAGTATAGTCTACTTCTATACTTGGTAGTACAGTGGTCTAAAGCACCCTGTTATTAACACCACCTGCCTGCAATTATTGCAGGTTCGAATCTCACCAGGCTCAAGGTTGACTCAGCCTTCCATCCTTTCTAAGGTAGGTAAAATGAGGACCCAGATTGTGGGGGCAATAAACTGACTTTGTATAAATATACAAAAGTATGAAGGCTATTGCTTAGTGCATTGTAAGCCGCCCTGAGTCTCCGGAGAAGGGCGGCATATAAATCAAATTTTTTTTAAAAAAGTATATTGAACATTGTATAGCCCATCATCTCCATCAAGAGGAGCAAGCTGCAAAAAATTAGGCTGCAAATTTAACCCTGGAATGCATTTTCAACATGCAGACATATTTTCCATAGGTCATTCTCCAAACTCATCATCCAGCATCTGGATTTTATATATGTTATCTTTCTTGCTGCACTGGAATTTCTGTATACAGAAAATGTCCTCAAGTTGCTTATCTCAAGTTGAATCAGATCACCTGTTGGAAGGCTGAGAAGCTGAATTAATATGGCTGTCCTCTCACTTTCCCAGACAGATTATTAAGAAAGAGATCATATGGACTGGGAGACATCCTGGGGGTAATAGCATTCATATATTCTGCTGATTTTGGATTGGTGCTCAAAATACAGCCAGGAAAGAAGATCCACTTACATTAATGTTAATTCTATTTTGACTTCATCATTATTTTACTCAAATAAAACAACTAGGGGAATGAGTGTATCTGTATAAGGTATATGTGTGTGAAAATCAGAGGAAACTTATTTTTTTAGTTTACTTTTCCTTTTTCTCAACCAAACAAGCAATTCAAATTCATTTTCAGAATAGCCATTGAGATGCTGTTCACATATATGTAGGCTGATCTGAATTTCAAAGAAATGTAACAACTATTTTTTTTTAGAATTGACCCCAATGTTACATTTTAAACTATGTTATTTTTATATAAAATGGCTACAAAAGTTCAATTTTAAAATGAAATGGCTGAAAAAGAACAATTTTTGTTCTAAGCCTCCAAAGGTCCCTCAAGATATGGTTATATCAGCAGGCCTAGAGACCCCAGATCATGTAAACTGATGGTCCATGACTATTAACATCCTGTTTATTATTACTGGTTTTTAACGTTTTAAAAATTTGTTAATGATAATGATTTTAGATGTTTATTCTTTTAGTTTTGTTTAAGTCTTGTATCCTGACCAGAGTCACTTGCTTGTGAGACAGGCAGCCAATTAGTCAGATAGTCTCTAATTGTGGACACACACAGAGGATCTGCTGATTCTGAATTAATGAATATAGCCCTAACTGTTTCAGCCAAGCTTCTATTAATATTCATAACAAATACAATAACTTTGTAAACTGGTCACAGCATGAAAGAATAAATTTCTGAGATTATTTTTATTAAATAAATTGCAATAATGCTCTTCTAGCTATACCTTTTGAATTGTGTTGTATGTAGGCAGTGGATCCATCAGAAAGAGTAACTGCCTGTAAGCTCACTCCTTCCATATTGTCCAAGTTGTCTCCATCTACAAAAAAACAAACAAACCACCACCTGGTATTTGCATTTGCAGCACTTACTACACCTCTACTGCATGAATTACTAAGACATTTTAACCTTTGAGATATAGGGATATATTTTGTGCAGCATTTTAAAACCCAAAGTGCCAATGTATGTTTTATTTTTAAGTTCAAATAGATTTGGGTTTGTTGGAAAGGGGATTATCCAAAAAACTTACCTTGTACAGCTACAGCTTCTGTTAAACAGAGAGTGACATGCTGAGCTTCCATCCCTCCTCCAGAGAACTCTGTCATTCCCTGAGAATCCCGATTTATCTGGGCTAGTAACATTGTCTACCTAAACATAACAAAGTAAATACAAATAATATTTGAATTAGATTCAAACAGTATTCCTTACACCAACATTTTAATATTTCTCAGACCATTAAGTATTTGTGATTAATTTTTAAGGAAGAAATATTTTTGCAAATATTTATAATCCTCTAATGAGGCATTGCAAGAATCCTTGCTCCTCCCAAAAATCTTGTCTGAATTATTTTTAAACCTTATTTTGAATAGTTTTGTCCTCCAAGGGAAAATATTGAGACATGTTAAAGGTTCAAATATTAATAAACATTCTGAGGGGAATAGTTTATGCACCAAAGTGGAAAAAGTTCTAAGGAATTATGATATCCCTTTCTAAATAAGAAATTGGGGACTGAAACAGAAGATTGGTTTACTTTAAAGAAAAGACCACAGCATACATACAAGGTCAAGTCAATTAGCTAATGCAATTGATACTATTGAATAATAAAATAGGGTCTTCAGTTGGTTTTTCTACATTTGCTCTGCACATGTAGGAAAACCAGCCGTTGGGCTCAGGATGGTTGATTTGTTCTGCAATAGCTACTAAATAATAGAAAGCAACTGGCAGCACTGAGCTTTCAAAAAGGCTAATCAGATCAGATTTAAGACTAGCTATCACATAAAATTCCAGGGCGATAGGGTATACTGCAAATCAAAACATCATGGAAGATGAGTGGCAAACCAATTCCATGTAGTTGTGAAAAACCCCACAATTTTCTTTGTATGTAGGTATATGGAGCTGAACTTGTCTCAAGAATATTGAATACTCAAAGGATACTTTACTTTTTTTGATATTGATATTACAAGGCAGAATAGATATTCCTGGGAGTTGTTTCATATTTTTGTGATTGGGGACTGAATAAAATAAAATTCAGGTACATGATAATGGTATACTTTTTGGGGGGTCTTTTGTGGCTTTTAGCAGGATTTACTTGTTAATCTTAGATTAACAAATCTACTTTATTTATACTTTTTAAAAAAGCAGAAAACCTAGCTGCTAATTTTTGGCTTTTTGTTGTTGATTTGCAAGAATACAATCCTGCAATGACCCGAGGACCACAAAAACAGACAATGGGTTAACATGAGCAGACACTGTGCCTTTGACTACTAATTCTTCTCATATATGCTCCTCGAAATCAGCATGTATTTTTAGTTTTTTATCTGTTTCTCTGTACATGCATTTTTACCTCCTGCTGTCTCAGCCATCCTAGGATAATTTCATATTCTGTGTTGTCTGTGCAACAGCCTTATACTATGACTGTGATTCCTATTTTTTAAAAAAACATTTATTTAATTATTTCTTCCACTTTTGTTTGTTTGTTTATTATTATTAATTATTATTCAGAAATATGGATAAGGAAAACTAAAAAACAATAAATTAATCAACAAATCCTGGTTTATACACAATTATAAATCCAGTAATAGAATCAAGGAGCATCAGAGTAGGTACTGTATGCTCCCATTCTGCACCAGCCCATTTGTAGTATCACAGAGGAGGTTGCAGAAAAAAAAAAGTACTTTTACATTTAAAATTACAATTACAATTTTAAATATAATCAAAACTCAGAAGTATGCTTTGGTATATTGTATGTGTGCATAAGATTACCAAAATCAATACTTAGAGCATTTTAACTCTTAATGCTAATTAATTTGAGAACAGATGATTTCTTAAATGCAACTTAATTTTATTAATTCGTTTCATTAAAATTACCAAGTACATTTTCAAAGAGAAAGTTGTTTCAGCTATATCACATGAATTTTTCAAGATAAAAGCTCTGTTGCATGAAAAAGAGGCAAAATTGAGGCAGTTTGGTCTAATGGTTAAGGCACTTGGCTGGAAACTAGGAGATATGGAGTTCTAGTCCTGCCTCGGGCATGAAAGCTGGTTGGGTGACTTTGGGCCAGTTGTTCTTTCTTAGTTCAACATACTTCACAGGGCTCTTATTGTGCGGAAAAATAGGAGGAAGAAGGCGTATTAGATACATTTACCACCTTGAGTTGTTTATAAATGAATAATAAAGGTGAGATTGCCCTCCCCTGTCAAAAGAGGATTTATTTAGAAAAGCACAATTTCTTTCTGAGTTTAACCAGGTATTTACAGAAGCAGAGAATGAATACAGTTACTTATTCCTTTTTCCCCTAAGAAAAATGTTATCCAGTGATGTATTGCTTCTGAAATAGAAGCTCCATTTAGCTATAATGGCTACTACTAATAGAATCCATGAATTTGTTCATTTCTCTTTAAAATCATATATGCCTACAACTTTGACAATTTATGACACTGCATGAAAAAATTTAGTTTTGAACTATCAAATACATTCAGAGTAAAGCTAATTTCATTGTTAAAGAAACTGGTTAATATTTAAATTAATCCACCTGATTACCATATATCCAAATGTGTTTGCCTATGGACAGAGCAGCATCTGGCATTATAATAAATTCATCTCTTTCTGTGCACCCATGTGCTCCACAGGAGCCTGTGAGCAGATTTCAGGAATGGGAAATCCCATCCCATAATTCATTAATTAAATTTGGATGAATTTGATTCTTCCCATCCTCAATTTTATACACTTTCATAACATTTTTTGGCCAAGGTGCTTAAGTAAAAAAATAAACTTTATTTTCTTAGGTACAAAAAAAGTGCAGTGTTCTTACACTGACAACAAATATACTTCTTCAAGTCCAAGATATTTTCAATTATCTCCAGCACCCCAATTCTCTCATCAGTTTTTCCGATGAAGAAAAACTGTTACCTTTCAATTGTGGTACTGAACAAACTGAGAATACTTTTAACTGTAGAAATAAACCTTCAATATTAGAGATTATTCACTAGTAAAAACTAATAATGAAGGAAAGTTTAAGTATTTTGGCTGCATAGTGCAAAGAGTAATTGAAGACCTGATACTTGGGGGGGGGGGGGGGAATTAAAGCCAAATGAAAAAGTGGCTAACAGAAGACAACCAGCTATATTATATCACTAATGATGGAAGCATGAGCTTACAGGAACTCAATGAAGTAGTTACTGACAGTCCAGAACTCCTCAGAAATAAATCCCACTAAATTAACAAGTATTTCTGAATATGATACCTGTTTATGTTGTTAAGCTTCCAGTCAATGCCTACATTCTTAGGGAAATTTTCACTTTTCTCAATGATTATTACTTCCAATTAAGTAGGCATATAGATAGTTATCAATTTAGGACAATTGAGCCCAAAATTTCCACTGCTAAGACAGACAGTAGTTTATTGAGTTTTACCACATTTTAAGATCTTTCTTGCCATGGTTTTTAAGCAAATCACTGCAGTTGTTAAAGTTAGTAACGTTTATTAAATGAATCTGGGTTCCCAACTGACTCTGCCTGGCAGAAGATAACAAAAGGTGATCATGACCCTGGGACACTGCAACTGTCATAAATACATGCCAGTTGCCAAGCACCCAAATTTTGATCATGTGACCTTGGGGATGCTACAATGGTTAAGTGTGAAAACTGGCCATATAAGTGACTTTTTTCAGTGCCATTGTAACTTCAGTCACTAATAGTTGTAAGTCGAGGATTACCTGTACAATCAAAGCTTAGTTGTTTTTCTAATGGAAAATCCTTATCTTGTAAAGTGGATTATTGGGAGGGGAAAAAATATATGGAGAAATTTTCAGGACCCAAGACCCAACATACTGACAATTAGCATCATCCCCATCTAAGAGCAAATGCTTCTTTAATATATTTAATATTGTAATATAGAATATAATACTATTATAAATTCAGTTCTCCATTAAATTCTTCTTCTCTTAAGGTAATATATACCTGGATGAATGCTCAAAATACTTCTAAGGTAAAAAAATAAAGGCTTATATATAAAGGCTGTACCTCATAATAGCAAAATAAAGACCTGGGAGAGCAACATCAGTCCAAACTAGTGTTGCAGGAAATTTAATCTACTTACTCTGATGAAAAGAATATTGAATTAATTAGGTTGACATTTCAGAATGGCAATGTTTCCTCAAGTTAATCACAGCATAATAGTTTTCTCTCCCTTGATATTTAAGACTGATCAGAATGAAACTTGATTTCAAGGCTCACATCATAAATTTCACATTAGCCTTATTGTCTTTGCAATGTAAGATGAAATGAAAGCAATTATTTGCTTAAACATAGATCTGAATCAATTATCCAGGGATTGAGGATCAGTTTTAATTAGAATAGCTAAATGAGAAGATTCCAACTATTTCTGTGTTGCTTACCTGTCCACAAGTAAGGGCAAAATCAACTCCTCCCCCCATTACCACCTTGGCATGAGCCTCTGCTAAGATAGTTCCTTCTACAGACGTGAGATTTTCCATTCAGAGAATGGTCATTCTAGATTTAATCCAATATAACTGAATTACTTGTCAAAAGCTCTAGTATACATATGGTAAAAATACCTCTTAATGAACTTTTTCAAGAATAAAACTCCTACTCTCATTAGAGCAGTTAGGCACTATCTACCAGGACAAAATAATTGTGTTAGGTTTAGAGAATCCTGTGATCCAAGGAAGGCACAGATACTTAAAGTTACAAACAGATGCTATTTTTGTACCCCTGGGTTCAAAATTACCTTCTTGAAAATGAACCCAAAGCATTGGTCCTTGCCACCTGGGTCTTTTATGATATTCCAACCTGCTTCAATCTATAATAAACTGTGATTTAACAAGAAGGAACATTAGATGGAAAGATTTGAGTGATTATCTTACATAATAGCACTCAAGCAACTTTTGAGGGTTATATCTAAATATAGTTATAAATCAGTTTTTCTTAAAACTTTTTCTTAGAACCTTCTCACTTCCTTAAAAATTATGGAAGGACCTCAAGTGATTTGTGTCTATGGAGTGTAATTATCAATATTTCATGTATTAAAAATTAAAACTGACACATTTGTTGGTACCACTTTTAAGAATTGCTTGTTGGGGTTTTAATACTGCATTATTTTTCAACATAGGCTGGTAAATAATTGTGATCTTGAGGTCCCCTGAGAGGGTCTTGGGGGACTCCCAGGATTCTAGGACCAACCTTTAAGAATCACTGCTATAAATGAAACACTAACACATCATTAAGGACACAGCTTTCTATCAGAACTTTTATTGAAAAGTTTTCCTGATTTTGTAGGACATGTCATAAAAACTGAGTTTAAAAAAGAAATAATAAACTGGGTTTGAGACTCAGAAGCATGCCTCATGTCTGTAAGATTTTCTAATAGATTTAGATGCATACATCTGCAAGCAGACTCATACTCTTTCCCATTAGCCCCTACACCATGACCATTTCATTCCAGGGAATTCAAGTCTCTAGCTGCTTCATAAAATTAAAAAGTTGTAATTATGATCACTGGATGAACAAATCTATTTTTATCAATCTTGTTCCTTCTGAATGCAAGTATTATTTTCTACATAAATCTATTTCGATAAAAGCATATTTACTATGTCCCACTGGTGTTTGCAACTAAGCCCTCTTGATCTTTGATCTTCCCTTAAGCGGGCAGATAAATTCCTTTTAAAAAATTAACATTTTATTCATATGCGGCATGCAATTTTCTATATTGCACATCTTAATTATATCCTATGTTAGGAATACATATATGTTTTATATGAGTTTAGAACCCTCTATTATTTTTAAGAGTTCTTAAATAAGATTTGCAAAACATGTTCTAATATTAGTGGAAAAATGTATCTTCCTGATATGGATAAGTATATTTTATAAATATTTACTGAGATGATACCAAGTCAATGTATGTTTTATGGGAGAACTGGAATTGTGATTTATTGCAAGATGGCAAAAATACGATATTAAATTAAGAAAGTTATTGAGTTTTCAGAAGCATGTCAAAATTATCGTGACATTATTTTCTTTCATGAATAAAAGTGAAATTACTTTCTACTTTTGTTTATATATTTTTTGTGGAACCAAAATATTTGTGGCACTAACATTAAAAAAAAAAGTCTCAAGGAGACAATCCAAACAGTCCACAATCGTAAAATCTCTGAAAAATAATGAAATCGGTGAGCCAGTTCAGATATAGGTATTAGACTTGCAGTCCAACCAACACACACCAACCAGATCTAGCTGAATTTAAAAAAAAAATAAAATAGGGACCCACAAGAAAACTTCATTTCCTATACCTAAAAAAAAAAACCCCACACCTGGGGGTTTTTTTGGGCCTGTTGAAAATCATGTATGCAGAGCTTCTTCCCATCAGTCATATTTGCGTAATATAATCAGAAGAAGAAAAAACGTGTCGTGCACGTCCTTAAATAACGGGTAAAGTGTTCAAGACTTTACAGATCGACTGAAGGCAACACAAGTTTGTCGCACACACCGATTTGGAATCCCCCTTTCCGAACCTGCAGCTTCAGGTCGCCGCTCGTTCATATTCGAGGTTTTGTCAAAAATGGTTCCGCTGCTTTTTTTTTTTTTAAAGCGCGGCGTGGGTGAATGAATTCACCGGGGAGCAAGGGGCGACGGTGACGTTTTGAGACTCCTTCGGCTCAGGATCGATGTCGGAGAACAAAAATGCCTCAAGACCCCCTTTTTTCTGTCATCATGGCTTGCAAGGGCTATACAACATGAACCTTCTCCAGTGACGCAGCCCCTAAAGCTTGAGAAAGCACACTCCCCTGGAAGTCATTCGGATAACAAGTCGCCCGATTCCGAAGACCCCGAGCGGGTACTTTACGCGGCGATTGTCTCTCTCTCCCCCCTCTTCCCCCGAGACAAATACATCGCAGGAGAAAAGACCTGGAGCCAGGGAAATCGAGAAGGCGGGAATATGAAGGAAGGGGAGGGGGGAAGAGAGAGCGAGGGAACGGGCGGGCGGCGGCGGCAACGCCTCGGCTTTATTATTAATATGAGCCGCGATACTAGGGCGACTCCCCGTTTTCTCACACATTTCCCTCTGTGGAACATCGCCGCAAAGGGATTAGGCCAGACCAAACCCGAGAGTGAAGCATCCCAGTCGGAGATGGCGGCGGTTAGAATAAGGCACACTGGGTAAAAACACATTTATATACGAACCTCGCTGAGAAATTTTCCAACAATTCCTTCGTCCGACCACCATGCACCAGGACAGGAAACGGCCGTCTCAGCGCCCGCCCGCCTATCCCAGCACCGCCCAGAGCCGCGCGGGGAGGCCCTGCCACCAGCAGTTGCTTAGGTTCTCATTGGCCACTTGGAGATTCCAAACTCCGCCCAGAGTCGCCATTGGGCGTTTTAGCTTTAGATGGCACCATCTATTGGTAATCGGCCCGTGGGACCGCCTTCACGCTACAGGGTACTTGACTATGCTGAGTTCGGGGCCGTCGCAGCAACCATTTTATATCACGTCGGGCGAGGCTGTAATGCGTCAGTGAGGGAAAAAGGGACTGGCGCCATTTTAGTCCCCCCCCTCCTCCCGGGTCTTTCCCCATGAGGGGAGTCATATCGCTACTGTTTGAAGCAAACTATTTGAATTGAACCGAACAGCTTTGTGATTAGAAGGGCTCGATAGAATGGAAAGTGAAAAGGAAGTTCCGTCTTCGCGAAGTGCTTTTGTTGTTTTTGGGATGACCGTCTTGCTAGTCACCTTGGGATTTAGTCGACCAGTGCTCAAGCTTTTATTTTCTTGGGTGGGAAGGCTTTATCTGTCATCACCGCGGCGAAAGAAGGTATCACTAGAGGAAATCGCTTCAATTTACTATCGACCAACTTAACATAGTATTTTCGATGTCGTACCGAGCAATAATAATAATAATAATAATAATAATAATAATAATAATAATAATAATAATAATCCACCTTATTCGGAACTGCCTATATGCTCACGTTACCTTAACATCTCTCAGTCCTTGATTAGGACTTGAACTGTTAAGTTTTTAACAGTCCCAGGCTTTGAATCAAATTGAAGATTAAATCTTAAATAATATAATAAGTGGGTTGTGATAGTTCTAAACTACCTTAGAGTGACTTTCGACAAAATTTTCTTTAAATAGCTTAAGTAGTTTAGTAATTAGTTCGAATGTTAAGGCTTCTGCCTCATAAGAAGAAGTGAAATATTTTAGATTAAATTATTTGGCCGGTTGAATAAATCTCCGAATGCACTCATTCTGATTTCCAATCCAGAATGATGATAGCTAATTCAGTGAGCAGGTAGCATGTTTTCGCATTCTTTTTGCCACTGTAAAACTTGAGATAGTCTTTAGACTTCCCAATTCTTACGCTATTAAGATGAGAAAGGTCACAAAAAATACACAAGTTTGTAAGAATCTCCGGATGAAGCAGGTAGGGAGAACCGATGTGATCCTGAAGTGGAATCCCGGTGATCCTTAAGAGATGGGTGAAAAAGCTGCAACCCTTCAAATTAGATTATCTGGTTTAATGATGGGTATGATTCCTGGATGGAGTGCCTTTTTTTCATTATCAAGACTATTTTTACATTGTGTATTTGATAAAAAGCTCAGTAGAAAACAAGTTGAATTCAACATACTGTAGTCCTTTTTACTTCCTCAAACCATCTCATTTTTTGCAATCTTGCTTAATGAATAGATTTTAAACACATGCATTTTTGTGATTTTTTAACTGCCCTAATAGTTTCAAACTGGAAATACCTCACTTTTCCTACATTTTAACATAGGTTGTATTAAAATGTTCCCAATTAGGTGGCAATACTTGGGTGCTTCTACAAGGTTAAGCAGTCAGACCTGATTGGAACTTGGATTGTTTGTTTGATAAGTAATTGGTAATTAAAACATGTCATAAGTATCATTAGCCATCTGTCATGTATATAGGCACTTACTGCCTAGTTACATTTTTGATGGGTTTAGCCCAGGAGTGGGTTTTTACCGGTTCTGCCCAGTTCGGGTGAAGCGGTAGTGGCGGCAAGAAGCTCCGCCCACCCACCATCAAAAACGCTCTGCACATGCGCAGAAGTGTTGCGTGCTCACAAAGCAAGCACACCTGCCCAGTGCGCTACCAATAGCGAACCAGTAGTGCTGGGATTTGAATCCCATCTCTGGTTTAGCCTCGTAATGACTTGACATTCCTGGAATAGTTTACAAAAGAATGCTGACAATCTCTTCTATACAGAACTGTCAACAGTTCTGCCTTATTCTTTATTCCTGGGTCTCCAAAAACATTGCTTCTTAGTGAACGAGTACTACAACTATTTTAATTGAAATAGAATTGTTGATTTGACGCTGTTTCAGATGCCAGTACAAGTTATTGCACTCTTCACAAATACACTAAAGATCACTAACCAATAATGGCATCGGACCTGGGTATTTGCGGGACCGCCTTCTGCCACCAATAGCCTCCCACCGGCCAGTACGCTCCCACAGAGAGGGACTCCTCAGGGTGCCATCGGCCAGGCAATGTCGGCTGACGACCCCCAGGGGGAGGGCCTTCTCTGTGGCAGCACCCGCCCTCTGGAACAACCTGTCTCCGGAGATACGCAAAATATCAGATCTCCGTGTTTTTTGCCGTGCCCTAAAAACTTTTCTCTTCCAACAAGCGGGGCTGACATGAACCCCCCCCCTTTTTTTTAAGATTTTGGATTTTTTAAATTGTTTAAACTGGGTTTTAGCTATGAGGTTTTTAGATTTATGGCCAAAATTTATAATTCTTTTAAATTTTTGTATCAATTGTTTTTTATTTCAGGCTGTACACCGCCCTGAGTCCAGCAGAAGGGCGATTTATAAATTGAATAAAATAAATAAGTGCAGTGTGCATTTATAGGAAAGTACTGTATTATAAAATATGGAAATGTAGGTTGTGCTTTTTATTTAAGAACTATTATTGTGAGAAAAAACAATTAGTGGTGACAAAAAACTGCAACTCTATTTACTATTTTAGCTTATATTACTGCATCAGGGAGAAAACTTTTGTTGCTAGTATTAATTTTTCCTATGCTAACTGTGCATAGCAACTCCATGCAAACAAAGCAAAGGATACTGTCAGTTCTGAAATTTCTGCAAATGTATTGGATAAAATAAAAGCCGAGATGGTACAGTGAATAGAGTGCAGCACTGCAGGCTACTTCAGTTGACTGCTAGCTGCAGTTTGGCAGTTCAAATCTCACTGGCTCAAGGTTGACTCAGCCTTCCATCCTTCGAGGTGGGTAAAACGAGGACTCAGATTGTTGGGAGCAATATGCTGACTAAACTGCTTAGAGAGGGCTGTAAAAGCACTATGAAATGGTATCTAAGCCTAAATGCTATTGCTATAAAATGCTAAATTAAAAATAGCAATTTAACTACCTCAGAATCCCCCACATTTGTGTCTCAAGTTATTGTTGCTTCTTGTATCTTAAAGTTTGGGGTTTTTTTTTTTTTTTTTGGCCTAGTGGCCATTTAGAACAGATTGCTTTAATTTGGAGTCATAAGTATATCAATGAAGATCTTAAGAAAATATGGGCATTTTATCTGAAAGCTGACTGAATTTAAAGTAATCCCTGCTTCCAAAAAGAAAAAAAATACAAAAATGTGATCGCCTACCCTCCACATATTGGCAACCTGGGATTTAGTTTTGGTTTTTATCAACTGTTCTTGAGATTACCTCTTCCACAATAAGTGTATCATGCATCTGGGGTACAGCACATGCTTAAAAAACTATCAGGGCTGAAATGGTAGTACTTAACTGTTAAATTAATGGATTAAAATAGGGCAATCATTTATAAAATGAACTATCTGCACAAGAAATCATTCTGCATATTAACATTTATCCCTCCAATATCAGACACATTAAGAAAAATAATGGAAGATGAATAAAGGATAGTAACTGAGTGGAAAAATAAAGGGGGAAACAACTTGCTAGGAATGAAAGGTGTGACAAAAATATTTATTAGCATATAGCTAATATCATACAAAGGCTGATCCTCCTTTTCTATCTGCAGTCATTTGCATCTTCTGCATATTTAACCAATTATCAGTAATGACTCAGTCATTATTTTACCACACAAGATTTTACTCCCAAATCTACAATACGGGTTTTTAATGACCAATATCACTTATTTTCTGCTCAGGCCATCTTTTCCACAGGGTAGGAATATTAAATCAAAATTTTCCTGTACTGGAAATTTTTTCTATGAAAATTCCTGCAAGGAAAGCAGTACAGTAATACTACCACTGCATTTCTTGCAATTTTTATAAGCATAATGTGGTTAAATAAGTATAGTCCTCATTGAACTACTTTGAGGAGTATTTTTTTAAATGTAGGTATAGTAAAAATATCACCTGGGGAAAGTGTTCATAAATTATGACATTCTAAATTAGTTATATGAATTGCCAAGTTTTGTAAAATTTGCATCTAGCACTTTTTGACTATCCAAGTTTAAGTATCACAAAGAAAAGCTGGAAACTTCTTTCTGGATTGTATCCTTTCAGATAGCATTTATGTACCCTAACATAAGTACATGTTGTCTGTGAGGAATAAACTTCATTCATTTTAGCCTTTATTAAAGAACATTTAGAAAGGAAATTCAATTGTGATTTATCAGAGTATATAACCATTTGTAAAATTCAGGTTATATAATAATTGTTACTGAAAATGGCACAGCATTTTAGGAGAGATCTGAAAGTTTACTGCTTACCCAGTGAGTGCTTCAAAAGGGTGTTAATTATAAACAATTGCAAAATCAATAGGTATGTAATGCTAATGTGATAAACATACAGATAGGCCAGCAAAAAATAGAGATTTACTTTTCCCCGAAGTAAAACTACAATGATTTAGACATTGTATTTTACTAAGAGTTCTGGTGCAACTAGTATTGAACAATTGTTCACTTTTAATATAAAATTTATACTAAACATTCAATCTATTATTTAAAATATTCATAAATTAATGTTTCTAGTGTTCATTTTTAAGATTAGGCTCAAAATCTTTTTCTGGGAACCCACATTGTCCTATTCTGATATGTGTATTTTAATCTTGCCTGAACTAAGAAAAATCTACAACTGTAGTAAGACATATTTAATACCTGGGGGGGGGAAAGGAAAAGTCTGTCCAATGACATAAACTCAGAAAACAGAACAGCATCAAAGTATTTACAGACAGATACAAGAACTCACTTTAAATCTACCCAAAACTGAATGGGAAATGCTCCTCTAATCACTAGCTATAGAATTAGAGAAGTCTTTAATTGAATCTGTATTCAGTCAAAAACAGTTCAAGGGCTCTTGTATCAAGCTTGAGACAATTGAGAGGTAGATAGTCCACTAGGAAGTCAACACTCCAAGCAGTCTGCCCCCACTAATACATAGAAAACAAATACTCATCACACAAATTGGTTTTCTGAAGATTGCATTTTTGAATATCATAATATATATGTTTCATTTCAGTTTTATTTTTATATATATAAATTCAGTTCATTTAACCTGTCTTTAAAGTTTTGGAGGCTTACATTTAAATTAAGGTAGCTTGTTCAATACCAGTTATAACAGCAGATGACCATTAATATAAAAACAGCCAGGAGAAATAAAACATTTTGCTTAAAAGATTTGACACCAATGATCTTATTGCAAGATCAGAAACTCAGCATCTATGATTTTATCTTACGTATTTATTTTGTAGATGGAGCACTAAGCCAGCCCAGTCACATTATTTGATGTTCCCTTCTTCACCAAGTCACTCTTCAATAGTGGTCCCAGCAGGAAGAAGTCTTCTAGAGTATAGCTAAAATGCTATTATATCACCTGACATTGATAAAACTGTTGCTTCAAAGATGGGACTTGGTAACCCTGAGACCACGTCTAGATGACCATATCTTAAGTTTAACTCAAAATATTAATGAGACTTTTTCTGAGGTGCAGCCCTTTCATGGCTATAAGTCTCTGACCACAGATCCCTATTTCAGATCAAGGGGTTGTATTATACAACACCTTAAATTTCAAATTAAGTTAGGATTCTGACTTTTTCCAAACTGATATCAAAGGATTTTATCTTCAAATAGAAATCTATGGTTAAAAACAGTTTAAATGCTGCATGAAGAGGCTGCATTATTGACAAGATTTATTTAATTCTTAGACAGCTGCATAAACTGGACCACTGTTCTAAATGGATCAGGTAAAAAATCCTGGATTTTGGGCATCCTAAAGTGGGAAGGGAATAGATGAGAGGAGATCTTTGAAATGTAATAAATTCTGACCATATTCCCATATATGGGAATAAAACTTTAATTGACTCCAGCCCAAGTTAGCCAAATTATATTTTAATAGATTGCCTATGTAGATGTTTCACCACGCATCAAAATACACTCCTGGAAAAGCAGAACTTCATGTCAGTTTTCACGTTGCTGAGAAAATAAATTTCCACTCAGCATTTAAACATGAAGATTTCTATTTTCAATTTTCCATTTGTACAATGACAGCTTTAAGAAAAAAAACAAAGGACACAGAGTGTTGCCATTTTTTTCTTTTTTAGCAGCAATGAAATACCACTAGCCCCTTCTTTACATATCAAATTCAAGTCACAACCAGTGGTAGCTGCACCACAGTTCACCAGGTACAAAACTGCTAGTTTTAAATTAATAACCTGAAATTTTCCCCAGAACATCCCTTTTTTTATAAACAAACATTTTGCTAATTTTGTACATAGGCTAGCAGGCTTGTTTCAATATGAAAGTGCTAAATCATTTACAGATTTTATCAGTTATGTAGTGCTACAATAAGTGTCCGATATTCTACATATGAACAATCTTGATAAATGGAAATAATGAAATGTTAAGTAAGGCCATCCAATTGCCTTTATGTACATTAAAAGAATAGATACCCATTGGGGGAGGAAAAAGAAAATTGGGCAAATACTCAGTCCCACAGTTGTAAAAATTAAATTGGCCTTCAAGCTTGTGTACTGTAAATGAGACCTTTCCAACAGTCCTGCAGCCAATGCCTATTTTCTTCATAGAAAGGAAGCTGCCTTCAAGACATCTCCTCTTGATTTCCAATATCCACAGTGTATCATTTGAAGCTCAAGTTTCAGGTTCTTCCTATCTTCATAAAACCTTCTTTCCAGTATTAGGTTGCATGATCAAGTCCCACTCCTGGGTTGTTTTTTCTTTTTAAAATATTCAATCTATCATTTAGCGTGAGCTGTAGATAACATGAACCAGTTCTGGAACCACTATATTGGGAGGAACACAAGCTCTTCACTACAATCACACAGTAGGAGGAAAAGTAGTGATAATTCAATTCATTCCTGGGGCTGGACCACCAAAATTAAATGAACTTGGCACAACTGGAGCACTGAATTTATATCCACCATGTTTTTCAATCATTTTGGATTCTAGAAGAGAAAAGATAAAATTCTTTAGTGTCACAAATTGTTTCTGTAAAACAAGCTATTCACAATCAACAAAAAGTTCTAATGTTAAAAATACCTCAAGAGATCCTCAAAATCAGTTCTTTACAACTGCATATTAAAAAAAGAAGTGTTCTATAAAATAACAAGCAGAAGAATGAGTAATATATTATATATACTTTTCCAGCCTTAAAGAGAAACAAGTAAAAACTTAAAATTATCATACTCATCGTATTGAATCTGGCTGGTTCAAAAAAGTGCCCTGATTTAAAAGAAAATGCAAAATCAAAATCAGAGTCACACAAGTGTGATGAACAATATAGAAATTTGATTAAAATATAAAGATTTCTTCCAAAAAAGTATTTTATCAAAGTATTGACTGTTTCTGTGTCCACAATGTTTTTAAGAGAAATGTCTTCAGACATCCTCATCTATAAATAATTGAGAATGAAGATGTACATTTTAATCCCATCAGTTTATTTTGTTGCAAATCACATAGTGTTATTGAAAATATAATTATTTACACAATTTGAGCTGCAGATGTGGCTGACCCTCTGACAGAGGAAGCTGGGATGACAAATGAGTGCTGATTCTTTCTGACTGAGAATTTCACAGCAACATACACCTTGATCTGTCTCATACAGTATTTGATTATGTGTTTTCAAAGACAATAGGCTATTGACCTTACAGAGAGCACCTGAGAAATATTTTAGCACAAAGTACACATCTAATTTGAGACAGATTCATTCTTTAGTACAAGAGACTAGGCTTAAATTTGGAAATTACAGTTTCTTGTGTGGGTGGAGTTTGAATTGAACATGAGTATGGAACATGGATCTACTTCAGCACTAGTCTGCCTTCCACTTAGAAAGCCTCTAGTGTCCCCACTCTTCTAGCAATGACTATGGCTACCAAGGAGTTTATTTCAAAATGCAGGTGTTAATGGGATATGTCTGAAGGGTCCAACAGGAACCCTTGTTTGGGCCTGAAGGACAAGTCCTGTGACAGAAAGTGATATATGACTGGCAGTGAAAGGAGGGATACATCTCTGAGAAAGTGGTACATGATAAGGATATGGGGAAACTTCCCCTGTCAAGAAGATAAATCCCAAAGTGCAAAGTATTTGCAGTGATCTCCTGATCCACCTGCCAGAAATCTCATAGTTCAGAAACTATGCAAAATATGAAAGTTTACTGCTTACTTCAAAGGGGTCCTCGTTGGAAATTGAATGTAACAGCTAAGCAGAGACCCACAAACCTTTGAAGTGCAAGAATGACTTCCTGAAGAATGATATGAATATCAATATCTACTTTGACAGGTAGCAACTCTCCAGGGTCTCATTCAGAAATTGCGTACATTATTTTGTAAACTAGAGCTACTTACAATTGCACCTGGAACTTTCTGCAACCAGTTAGAACTTTTACAAACGAGTTACAACCCATCCCTTTATGCCAGCAGATACTGGATAGGCAGCTTCTAGTTGAATGTCTTAGGTTACATATTATAGAAATAAGACAGCATTAAACAGGTTATGGGGTGACTGTCTAGGTCAGTGATGGCTAACCTTTTTGCCATCGCATGCCAAAACGGGGGGAGCGCAGTGGGGTCACATGCACGTGTGCCCACCCTCATAATTCTATATGCCCCACCCCCCTGTGCTCCCCCCGCCTTTGGCACGTGATGGGCCTGGTAGGCTCGTTTTTCACTCTCCCCAGAGCCTTTCTAGGAGCCTGGGGAGGGCAAAAATGGCTTTCCCCACCCCCACAGAGGCCTTCTGGAGGCCAGAAACAGTGTGTTTCCTGACTTCTGGTGGGCCCAGAAGGCCCGAAAATCAGCTGGCTGGTGCATGCATGCATGCTGGAGCTGAGCTCGCGTGCCCACCGATATGGCTCCGCGTGCCACCTGTGGCACCCGTGCCATAGGTTCGCCATCATGGGTCTAGGTTGTGTAAAATCATTCTCTAAAGGCTGGCCTTCTCACCCGGAATCCCACAAGTACCAGGCTTCTAATGTTCTATGATTTTTTTGCAATATTCCTTGCAAGATACAGGGTTTTGCTGGATACACAAAAACAGCAGAACGGCCAAACCCAGATAACAAGGTTCTGCCCAGTACAGATGACTGGCTCCCCATAAGCTGGTTAGTACTATATATTTTGTTTTGGTGAGATAGAATTTATTCTCATGATCTATGTAATTCAGACTGAACAGGGTCATGTTCTTTCTTAAGGTTCTGGAATGTCTACTGGAATGAATTTTGTATCTTGTATGTTTCCTGCTGTACCAGAATAAAAATGAGTCCTCCCCCTCTTCTCTAACATATCATATAGCACTTATCAATTTGGTATTGCCATTTTAGCAATGGACACAGAGCAAGCATGTCAAATTCACATATCCTCAATGTAGCCTTAAGGCTTGGATCTTGCTGTGCCTACATTCTTGGCAGTCAGCTGATCATGTTGACTGTCAGCAAATCACTGCTAATGATGCTAACTCCAACTTCCTCAGGCTACATAAGGATTACTAAACTTGGAGCTGACCAGGTCTACTCGTGCAGAAGGAAAGGCTGTTAAGAGAACTGTCACAATGGGTGGCATCTGTAGTCTAGTACAGCACTCGCTTTGTAACCCTCTTCTCTACCTCTGGAATTGCTTCTAGAAACTCATCTGGCTTCAGTTTGACTTGTGAGATAGGGTGCATAATCTTCCCTGAAAGAGGTATAGGAATTTGCTTCCTTATGACAGTAAACCATGGTTCTATGTGGCACATCAATCCACATCAGCTGTGGCTGCCGTGGATGCTTTTTAATGACACTAGTGCTCAAGGAACCAAGGTCTTTTGCTTCTTCCTCTTTGTTGCATAGGAGTTTGAGGACCAGTGACTTTCATTCTCTCTAGTGTTCACTGAAACTTTTTTCTTGGGTATTACCTTGTTGCTCCTCTAGAATTTGAATGTCTTTCTTTGGCACTTGGTGGCTTCTTCTACAGGGATCTGAGCAGCTGATTGCTGACCAAGCCTCTCTGAGTAACTACCAGGCTTACATTGGTTTTGCAAAGTCCTTCTGAAAAGGATTCTTTGACCCTTCTGCACTGCTTGTTCTGAAGGCCATATGAAAAGGACACGTGATTGCTCTTTTCTTTTTCTTGTCAGCTCTAATATAGAGCTGAGGAAAAAGTCACCCATCTTGAAGATGCAGAGTTAAAACTAAAAAAGGAGATTCCTTCATAAGAGGGGAAGAAGTCTAAACCAACCTTCTAGTGGAAGAGTTAAATTTAGCCAATTCTTTTTGGCTCCAACTTTGGTGATCAAGATTTTCCTAATTTAAAGAGGAGGTAAGATGAAGCTCTTTCAGGGTGAAACATCCCTCAGCAAAATACTAATGACATGAACTTAATATAGCCATGTAAAATTCAATTAAAATGCATACCATGAGCAGCTCTTCGCTGATCTGCTAAAGTTGCTATGTCCTGTAACTGTTTTCTTTGATCTTCATTAAGACCACGTGTCAATGCTTGATACCATACTGGGTTACGATTCTGAAGTGCTGCAAAATATATAGATCTGTAAGCATTTGGAAAGTTCTATGAAAATCAGTCTTAATTTACTATTTTTAGATGCCTCTTGATTACTATTGGTAGGTCTTAGTCTGTTCTTTGCTTTCTTGCTGATGTTCTAATTTTGCTTTTGCTATTATAATTAAGTATCCTGCTCTGGGATTATTTTTATGGAAAGTTTTATAAATAAAATAAATAACAATAATTATACAGTCTTTAACCCTATGGGGAAAGAATGTATAATTAAATGTATCAATCCAATAAAACTTATTTTTATACATGTTTTGAGATATCCTTATGAAATTAGTTTGATCTGCATATTAATGTACAACTGAAATTCGACTTAGTACAGAGTAGATCAAAATCTATTTAATAATTGTTAGGTGGAATGCATCTACAATTGTTGATTAGAAATAATACAATGTATTTCATCACTTGAAATTATTTTCTCTCTTCTATTCTTTGATAAGGCAGACATGTCAGAAAAAAATTCAAGCAAAATATTATCACCAGAGAAATATTAAATAAGAATTAACTGTTACTCAATTTTGCTGAGAACAAAATCTACTTGTTTCTATTCTTATATGTACGCATATCTTACTTCCCCCAAAGTTGAAAAATCCAAGGTTGTTCTTTCCTTTGAATGTCATTTATAGACTTTTCTGCCTAGCTATTTCCATAGGAAACATAACCAATAATCTGACGCTGTAAGAACTATTTGCTATAGCAATAAAAACATTTGCTCTAGCCAAGATAATCTAAATATTTATCTCTGATAGTCTAATTTTTACAATAAAAAGTGAAGTATCTACTAATAATTCTGCTAAACTATTGATTTCCATCTAACCTGACTCATTTCAGATTTGCTGAATGCTTAGGCTGTAGCTTTCAAATTCCTTGAATGTCTCCTCTGAATCTTTTCAAATTACATGCATCCCTTGAGTTCCCATACTTTTTACAAGCACATTGATAATACATATTTTAGAAAACACAGGGATACAGATTTGCAATGAAAACTATGGCAGCTCTTACTCTGAAAAATTGCTTTAAATATTTGATATTCATCAACAGGGTTATCTTCATCATCAATAATAGTTGAATATCCCTCCAGTGCTGTCTCTTCAGCATCATCGTCTTCCCAATCCTCATCATCTCCATCTTCTCCAGCCTGTTTTGCCAAAATCTCTAAATACTCTTGACCATCTTCATCGATATCATCTTCATCACTTCCAAGTTCTTCTGTAACCAAACAACGGGTTTTAAAAGTGCTCAAAAATTTCATCTAGACTCTTCCCGTTTAATTATTCTATTATTTGTATTGCATAAAATTCCACGTTTTTGTTTTAAATCACATGGTCTTTAATACACTAAGTTTAAATTTAATCATATGATACTATATTATTCAGCTACCAAATGATAACTGCAAACCAGATATAACAACAAAAGAACACTAAACGAATTGGGCCAATGATTCAACAGTGTAAGTCTACTTAGCTTTATTTTCAAAAATAAAAAATATAGGAACAGACTGAAGAGCACAACAAATATGACTAGGTATGTGCGATCAATGCCTATATTCTAGGGACAAATAGTTCCAGAAAATGAAATATATGTTTCCTTGACCATACTAAATTTTCATTTTGATTTTTCAACCACCACCATTCTGATTTTCTGAAATTAATCTTCCAAATGGAAAGATCTTTCTAATTTGAAAAATTAAATTCCAAAACAAAAACCGGTAAGTCCGTGAACAGCCAATCATTTCTGTCCAGAGAAGAAAATGAAACACTCCAGAAAAATTCTAGCAATGGTAGCTTTTGCATATTCTTAGACATGGCAAAGGACCAATTATTCATATGTAAGAGACCCAAACAGAACAGAGAATAGAGTACTATAGGAAAAATGAGATGTACATAAATACTTCAGTCCGATTAAAAGGCAAAGATGAAACAAATACAGGAAAAAACCACAAGACACACCAAAAATTTCCTGAAAAACTTTCTACAGCTACATCAGTAATGTTGCTTATCATCTTTACAGGAAAGACCATTACGTTACCTGCTTCTTCATCTTCCTCTGCTTCATCGTCGTCGTCATCACTGTCATTTTCATGTTCAGCATGGCAAGCATATGCCCTTTTTAACCCATTAAATAAAAGTATGAAAGCTGGCAGGATCTGACCCGAAATCTGATTTAAAACCTGTGGTACATGCTCCAAATCAATCAATGCACACAGGCCTAGGACACACATTTTTCTATCATGAAGTCTGCAATAAGAAGGAAAATGTTATATTACTTTTGGTTTTAGGAAAGATGCCACAGACTCCACCTGAGATATTCATAAAGGGCATGGCTGAAAGATCAATGTGCATGCCCAATAGACCTTGTTACGTTTCTTCATATAGATCTAGCCCACATTCCCTGAAGAAGCTAGATGGAAAAGAGGCACTCGTATCTATATAATCCCTTCTCTCTACATTAGAATTTAATGAATTAAAGCCATAATCCCAGAGACAACAAGCTTACCCCAAGAAACAGTCTACATCATTAAGCCACTGTGTAATGAAGTGATTTGTAACAGGTTCCACGTTATTGGGGAAGCGAAGATTTTCCAAGGTATTTAGAAGTAGATGAGGATTGTAATAGAGAGCAGCTATGGCAACCTGGAGGCACATTGTCCGTAATTCGCTTGTTTTAACTTCTCTAGTTAATCGTTCTAAAGCAGCTTCCACAAACAAGGGTATACACTAAAGAGACGGACAGAAAAATGTTACTAAAGTCAGAGGCAAATATTAACACATCGCTGTAGTGATAAACATTTGATTTTCAATATCTTTATCTTGCAGGGCATGTATTAAATTCTTAACTTTTAAACTCTCTAGTACAACAGAAGACACTTCCAGTTACTCAGATCTGCTCTTTTTCTATCTCCCCTCCCCTCCAAGACTTTTTAGCATTAGTGGAGATTATTTGAGATATTAGTTCTCCACTTGTTGCCCCCTCTTACTTGACTGCCAAAGAGGTGGTAAGGAATTTGTTCCTGGCAACACTCAACAATTAATTGCAGGGGGAATGCTAGCTATACTGGAGGAGGTGTTTTTGTAGGTATAGAAATATTAGACAAGATAAGAAGATAATGGGCCTAAAAATGAAAACCAGACTTTTAAATTGAAAGCTTTTGTTAATGATTGAGTTTCATTTTACAGGAGCCTCTGAGAAGGACTGAATTACATGAAAAAACTGAAAAGAATTTGATGTGACAGAAGGTTTTAAAATTAATAAATAGAAAACAAAGATGTTGGTTAAAAATTTGACTGCACAAGATCAAGGTCAGGAGTGAAATGCTCTGAAGTCTGCTACTACTTCGCTACTGGTTTGCTTCATGCACGCATATGCGCCAAACACATGCTTTGCGCACAGCACTGAAAAAGGAGGATTAAGAAGCCTTTTCTGAGTCTTCAAAGGTAAGGAGAACGGGGGGGGGGGGGCAGCTGTGCTGTACAATTTAGATTCTCTAGAAAGCAGGATTTCCTGCTTTCTAGCAAATATGAATCACACGGCACAGCTGATCGTCAGAAATACCGGTTCACCTGAACCAGTAGCATTTTTTTTACTACCAGTTTGCCCGAACCAGTAGCATTTGTTACTACCGGTTTGCCTGAAACGGTCCGAACCGGTAGCATATCACCCCTGACCAAGGTGTTTTGATGAAGAAACCTGGTTTTAAAATTGAGAAAAAAGTTAAATATTTGGCAGTTAGATAAGAATAATTATGAATTTGAAAAGGACAACACTGAATTTGATGTATAGTTCTGTACAGATGATATTATTGCTAAGATAAACTTTTACTGAAAATAAAGAGGACAAGCTTGTACAGATAATCCTTAACAACAGTTCACTTAGTGACCATTTGAAGTTAAAATGGCACTGAAAAAAGTGACTTGAGTGTTTTTCATACTTATAACCGTTGCAGCATCTCCATGGTCATGTGATCAAAATTCAGACACTTGGCCACTGGTTCATATTTATGAAGGTTGCAGCGTCCTGCATGCGATTATGTGAACCCCATTTGCAACCTTCTGACAAGCAAAGTTTTTAAGGTTTTTATGAACAGACTGGACAGCCACTGGTCTAAAATGGTATGGGGTCTCCTGCCTGAGCAGGGAGTTGAACTAGAAGACCTCCAAGGTTCCTTCCCGCTCTATTCTGATTGACAAAGTCAATGAGAAACCAGATTTACTTAAGATCTGTGTTAGTGACTTAACAACTGTAGTGATTCATTTAATAACTGGCAAGAAAGGGCATAAAATGGAGCAAAATTCACTTAACAACTGTCTCACTTAGCAACAGAAATTTTGTACCCAATTGTAGTTGTAAGTCGAGGACTACCTGTATGATAAAACAGGCCAAAAAAAAGGGGGGGATATAATTACAGTTGAACTAATGGGCAAGTACTTGGAAGAAAGAGTTGAAATTTACAATGAATCATAATTTTAAAGAGAATTTTTATAAAATAAGTAATTGTTGGTACATGACAACTGATAAATTGGCAGCTTTGATGAAAGAAAAGACTTAAGACAAATGTTATTTCTACTTGGATACCCACTTTTGGACCTTGTGAGAAACTGAAAGAAATGAAAAGTTGATTTTGGGATTTGATGATTAGAATTATATGGGACTGTGGAAGTAACGTAGACAAGTGTCTACACTTTAATAAGAGTTTCATATATTCTTTTAATTTTATATCTGTACCAAAGAAACTCAGAAGACTGCGTGTTAATCTTTTAAGTGTGTAATTGTTTTGAAAATCAATAAAGTTATATGAAGAAAGTGTTACCTTGTAGTTTTTTTTTTTAATTCAAACACCCATTATATCCATGATAATGAATGTTTCAGCTTTTGTATTCCTTCATGATGGAACAAGCTTTTTAAAATTCTTTCCTTTTTTATTTACATTGAAAACTTGATGTTTTCTTTTCAAATGAGCAGGAATAAAACAGAAAACTCAGAACATTATAATACTGCTATATTTAGAGGACATGTATTTATTATGAGTGTTTATTTACATACAGATGGGAAGTAACTGACCATCTCCACAGTATGGCTTCCTTCACAGATTTCTGATGACATATTATTTAACTTACCTGATCAATTCCACGGCCTTTACATTGCAAAATGATAACTTCTAATAGTTTTGCTGCATGACATTCTGCATCTTCTCCTGCTACACCTGTAAGGACCTAGGAAATACATGAACTATGAATTTTGGTATTCAGTATTACCACTTTCTATAAATAAATTCAGCTATATAAAAATGTTGTCACCTCTAGGTTTCATCAATATATAAATGACTAAATCTTTTTACATAACTATATGAAAAAAGTACATTAAAAAAAAAGGAATATTATTTCACATTTTTAAAGCCAAATTCCAGTTAAGATTCCACAAACACAAACCAGTAAAAGATCTGAATGTGACATGTCAGTTTTATACACTTAATGGAGGGTGCCATATGGCCCAGGGAACCACTCCATTTTGCTTCTGTAAATTGATCTGCGCAATGCTGAGGAAATCTCCGGAAGTCTGCATAGTACTATCCGCGCAGTATTAGGGAAGCAGAATTGAGTGGTTCGTCCCTGGGCCATGCAGCAGCCTCCCAAAAGCAGCAGCCATTTTCAGTGTGTCCATAATCCTCATGGTCATGCAAAAATGGTGAGAGCTTCCAAGAGGCTGCTATGCAGCCCAGGAACAAACCACTTCATTTTCCTTCCATAAAGTGGTCTGCACAGTGCTGAGGAAAGCTCCAGAGACCATCAAAAGATAAGTGTGCAATGGGTGATGGAGGGTGGAGATCTAAGCCCTACTTGACCCGATCGGTCGGAGGGGGGAAAAGGCCTGAGGGGATTGGGGGGGGGGGGGAAACAGGCCCAAGGGCTGTGGGGAACCTAGGTGAGGGAAGCGTTGGGAAGGTGAAGGAAGCGATGGGAAGTGTGGGGCAGATGGGTCTGGGATTGCGTTAGGCCTTCCTCCTGGGATACCCCATGCTCCACTTGTATGTCTAACAGTTGTATCAGGGAGAACAGGGCTGGAGGTTATTAAGTGAGGCCATTTCACTTGCAACCATAATAGGCAAGCTCCATTACTGTCATAGAGAACTACCTGTACTACATATAATAAAGGGGATGGGGAAAGGCAGAAGTGAAAACTGAATTAATCTACCATGTTGGAATTTGGCTCCAGACTGAAAATCCTCCTGTATATAAACACATTCTATGCAAGAAATCTCCAATCAAAACAGAGAGACTGTTCATTTTAATAGCAATGTTCAAAAGAATTCTTTCAAAAGAAACGAAAGCCAATATGAGAACTCAGACTCATTCTTGTTTAAAGGAAAGGACTTGTCCGCCAGATTTTAAAAAGCTCAACTTTCTAAGAGATTCCTAACATTTAGCTCTGCTTGGCTAATTGACAGCACACCTGGAATTACCATTCATGCAGCAGTTAACAAAATAGTAACAAAGGTGTTTCAAAATTCTACCTCATTTCACACCATTATGTTTGAGAATTTGGAGGCTGGACAATGGTAAACTTGTTTTTCAACATCATTAGACCAGTACTATGATCTCATGTTGCTCTTTGGCTGCAGATGGTATGTGAGCAATATAGTCTATGTGCAGAACGCAAATGGACTTTATCACTAGACATAGATAATATACTATGCACATTTGACTGCAGCCATTTAAATCTTCTCTGGAAGACGAATTAAAATCATAACACGCATAACATTCACATCTCTTTTTTCCTAGTTTTAAAAAGGCATGCAATATTATTCTGAGGAAGATACAATGGGTTACCTACCTTTTTACACATACTGTAAATCATTTCTAGGTATTTTGTGTCTGACAGGAGCGTGTCTGTATCAACAGTCACATAGTTATGCAACAGTGGCATCATATCTGTATTTAAAAAGAATAATGCTACAAATGTTATGTTTCCACCTCTTAATGTTCATAAAAATAAAAAATACGGTATGCATTTGCATTTCAGTTTATGTCATATCATTTCCCCTTTCTAACATGAGCTCCACAAGGCATAATGTATTCACCTGTAAAGTAATCAAAACCATCCTGCTGAAATACTTCAAAGACCAGAGGCAGAAGCTGCCACATCTGTGCAGAGACCTGCTGACAGGTCAGACTGTGAGCCAAGGAGAAGATTTCCTCATAGAATTCTGGAACAAATCAAAGTAATATTAAATATGACTTCGATCAAATTAGTAGTAGATTGTTTAATATGTTTATATTATTTAATACAACTAAAACAATTACCTAAAACATGCTGTTGTAGAACTGTTCCAATTACTTGTAAACAGATACCTTCTAACTGCTGAGTAATCTGAAACAGAATATTTAAATGTAAGACAAGATATATATAAAATTGCGTACTTTAAAATGGAAAATCCAATTTTGAGATTCAAATACCGTATTTTCCGGAGTATAAGACACACTTTTTCCCCTCCTAAAAGAGTCTGAAAATTTGGGTGCGTCTTATATTCCGAATGTAGCTTTTTCGAAGCTATTTTTCAGCCCTAACGAGGCGCTAACGAGTGAAGTGATCTCCGTGGTTTGCCTGCTTTTCTCATTGCTTCTCTCTCCAAAGATCAGTTGTGCTCTAGAAGCTGTTTTTTATCCCAAGCAGGGGATAAAACCCAGCAAACTAATGTGCTGAAACTGACCAGACTAAGGGCGTTAGCCAGATGAATACCTGGTCGGCAGATTTCCCCCCCTATTTTCCTCCCCAAAAACTAAGCTGCGTCTTATAGTCCGAAAAATACGGTAGTATGTGATCCATCCCCGATGATCCATATTCATTCTTTTCCCTTCCTTACATAATACCTATACATTTTTGCACCTTTTCAGAACAACATTTTAAATTTGCTTTATCTTTCTGTTTTTATTTTTTTCTTCCAGTCCAGGTGCAGAATTTGTCAGAAGTTATTTTATTCTAGAAAATGGATCTAATACTGAAATCTGAAACTTTTCTTTCTGGGGTAGCTAATATACAGGTGGAGAAAAAATATGGGACTTTTTAATATATGGCTATGGCAGCAAGGTTGTTATATGCTTAAAGTTAGAAAGAGTATATACCCACAATGGAAGGAATGGATTTTGAAATTAACAGAGTTAGCCGAGATGGCAAAATGCTTTGCACAGAGATAATAATTTGATTAAATTTCATGCACGATAGATTTTTTTGCAGGATAAAGAGAAGAATCAGCTTTTGACTTTGTATTTTGAAGATTAGATTAGACTTAATTAGAGAAATAATTTCAAATTTTAAAATAAAAGGTTATCTACCTTTGATATCTTAGAGGGGTTTTTTAAAAGATGAAATTAAAAACATTTAATCAATATTAATTTTTAATATGAAGACTATGAGATTTAAAATATTTTATAGCGAGAACATCCTACTAAAATAGGAAGGGGGAGGGAATGCAATTGCAAATAACCACAAAAATCCTTACCTCTTTGTGATCTTCAACTACACTAAGAAGTGTATCAATAGTATTCAAGATACCCATAGCTGTTACTGCTTTATCATCACTGCCTTCTTCATCTGGTCCTGTCTGAATCACCTGGTTAAAAGTCATTGCCTAAAAACACAAACAAATATCAATTAAAAGTTATACAGTTTGAGAAATGGATAGTAAAGAACCAGGGAGTAAAGAAATCTGACTATGTTTCCAAGAATGTATGCATATTTACATTATAAATAAATAAACATGCCTGTGTGAGGGACAAACTATAATCAAGCTATAGATATAAGATGCACTTAGATACACCCACATTATACCAATTCTCCGCGAGCTGCACTGGCTCCTTATTGGTCTCCGGTCACAATTCAAGGTGTTGGTTATTACCTTTAAAGCCCTACATGGCTCAGGGCCAAGTTATCTTCGAGACCGCCTTCAGCTGCATAGCTCCCAGCAACCGGTAAGATCCCACAGAATTGGTCTCCTCCGGGTCCCGTCAGCTAAACAATGGCGGCTGGTGGGCCCACGGGGGAGGGCCTTCTCTGTGGCTGCCCCAGCTTTCTGGAACCAGTTACCTCCTGAGGTCCGGACCATCCCCACCCTATTGGCCTTCCGAAAAGCGGTGAAGACTTGGCTTTTCCGGCAGGCCTGGGGCCATTGATCTCACTCTTGTGATCTGGCGAGATCCGGCCATGAATGGCGTGAATGAGTTTTTAATGTTTTTAATTTTTAATTGGTTTTTATAATGATTTTTAAAAATGTATTGTGAGCCGCCCTGAGTCTTCGGAGAGGGGTGGCATATAAATTGAATTAATTAAATTAAATTAATTAAATTAAATTAAGAGAATTTGGATTTTGTTTTATGGCTCGGGATTAAAAAGTTGATGCGGGGTTTGTATTCTGTGGCTCATCGGGAGTTATCGAAGTAGCATGTCTTTGCAAACCATTCAAAACAGACACTCAACAGAGCACCGTCATTAACGAAGCACCTCTCCTTCTTTCCTAATTTAGATGATCTCAAATGAAAGCAGAATTTTTAGTATTTCAAAAGGGTACTTCTTGATACTTTCGTTATTCCGTGTTATTGGATACATATGCTGCACTTAACCACAAACACAAGTTTACCAGAGTGTAAATGTACCTATTAAGATACACATTACGTTTACCAGAATATAAATGTACCTATTATCCCTGGGTAGCAGTCAAACTTTAGTTAGCAATAGCACTTAGACTTAGACTTATATACCACTTTATAGTCCTCTCTAAGCGTTTTACAGAGTCAGCATACTTTCCCCAACAATTTGTGTCCTCATTTTATCCACCTCGGAAGGATGGAAGGCTGAGTCAACCTTGAGCCTGGTGAGATTTGAACTGCCAAATTGCAGGCAACCGGCAGCCAGCAGAAGTAGCCTGCAGTACTGCACTCTAACCACTGTGCCACTGTGGCTCATCCTACACAGCTAACATCCTACACAAATATTTAGGAAACGTCTGGAGATAAATACAACTAATGAAAACACTAAAATAGATGAGATGGGCAGCAAATATATCTAATAAATAAATAAAAATTAAAAATGTACTGGGCCCAGACTTACCAAGTGCTGTGTCATCTCAACTGCTATAGGAGTAACTTCTTCACTATATTCACAGATCATTTTTTGAATTACATTGGTAAGATCATCATTCTCAGTTTCTCTAATTATGTGAAGAAGGGCCTGCATTACAGGTCTAATGAATGGTGTTATATATTCTTTAGCTGCAAAGGAAGCAAGAATAAACATTACTTTTTTATAATCATTAACAAAACTGAATGACTTAAGCATTTTTATTTGTTTTTTTAAAAATATGATCTGAAAAAAGACCCTTTCAATTATTATTTACTCAATTTTGCTGGCTGGCTTTATTTTGAATAAATATTTCATTAGTACACAATCTGCAAAATTCCAGGGCTTCCCTATGCCCCTCCCTGAATATTTGCACTTATTTCTCTCTTATGTGGAAAGAGGAGGCACAGTTCTGGCTCATTCTTTTTTCTCAGTCTGCACCCATGGGTCTGTTTTTTCTAAAAATTCTCCCTTCCTAGCTGTAAGATGCTCCAACCCTCAAGATCAGCATTCAAACTGCTCCAACAGACTAAATAAGAGGTCACAAACTCATATCCTTCCAGCATGCACCTCAGTTATATACAACACAATGATAGCTAAAAACAGGACACCATCTTCTGATCTTGTAACAAGAGTGACAAGAAAGTGGACTTCATGTGTCTAATCTAGAAGTCCGCTCTTAGGTTGGCAATGGGGTGGGTCTCACAATGAGAGCTAGGATCTGTCAGCTTTGGGATTGTGTTTCTGACCCCAAACTTGTAGTTTTATGAACATTGCAGCAACCCTGGTGATGATGGCATGCTGATCTAGAGTGCTATTCCATCTCAACTTGTTTTGCTTGGACAAAAAGCTGTTTCTTGCTAGACAAGGTGGTGTCACAGGTCTAAGTAGAGCAAGTTCCAACCTCCAACCCTATGGAGGCAATGGCAGGATCTATAATTCCAACACTTTGGTCACCAGCTTAGTTAAGGGGGAAGTGAATCACATTTGCTGTTGTAGCTCTTTTTTATGCAATAGTCATCCACCATACTGTTCCATGTTCCATTCCAATGGCAACAGAAGCCCTAATTCATCACTGCATAGATATTGTAGCTGCTCAGGTTCATTACTGGACATGAATGACCATTCTATCACACTCCCTCTCATATTATGTAGGCAAACAAAGACTTCTCTGCTTTGGCACCTGCTTTATGGACATTCTCTACTCTGAAGTTAGATTACACTATTCCTTTTAATGTTCTGTAAATCCCTCAAGACCAAGCTTTGTCAAGAACAGGATATCTTATGATGGTTCTAGCACCGTGTTTAAAAATACTAGATGGTTGTATTTTTAATATGACTGTTTTAATAATAGTTTAATATTTGTACTGTTTTAGTGGATGTATACCACCCAAAGTCACTTGGTGTGAGATAGACGGCCATCTAAATTTACTAAATAAAATAAAGTTACACTATCTGTAGATACTTAGTTGAATTTAGCAGTGTTACTCAGAAAGATCACACTACCTTGTTTTGCAATGTTATTAATTAAACAGTACTAGCAACAGCACTGAAAAAATTCAGAAACAGATGTAGCTATTTATTCCATGCAGAAACCATTTTGATGTGTATCACAGAATTCACACTTATCAGAATACAGGTAGTCCTCAACCTACAATCACAATTGAGCCCAAAATTTATGTTGCTATGAGAGAAATTTGTTAAGTGAGTTTTGCCCCATTTTACGACTTTTCTTGCCACAATTAAGTGAATCACTGCAGTTGCTATATTAGTAACATGGTTGTTAAGTGAATCTGGCTTCTCCATTGACTTTGCTTGTCGGGTCACAAAAGATGATCACGTGTCCCTAGGACACTGTAACTGTCATAAATATGAACCAGTTACCAAGTATCTGAATGTAAATGACCATGGTGATGCTGTGATAGTCCTAAGTGTGAAAAATGGTGATAAGTCAATTTTTTCAGTGCTATTGTAACTTCGAACGGTCACTAAGCGAATTGTTCTAAGTCAAGGACTACCTGTATAAAAAGATTTTATTGTTACAGCATTCGTGTTAACAACTAGGTCTGCTGGCCTAGTGATAATTTCACTTTAAAACCCCTAGAATAAATTACATGCTTACTTTTTTCCAGTGACTCATCATTCCCCACTTATCTAAACAAAGGTAGCAGGGAAAAAGCCTAACTGATTAGCTAATCAAGCAGACCCTGAGAATTCTATCCCAGGCTCTGTTGCATTTGCATGAGTCCACAAGAGTAGCTCTTCAAAGATGGTATCTATAATATGTGTTTATATTTTGCAAACTACATGATATATTTGTACAAAAAATCCAAACAGGAAAAGAATTTTATAGAGGTAGAGATATACCTCTTTCTAAAAAATGAGAAAATAGAAATGGAAATAATAGAAATAGAAAATGGGGAATGGAGTGGAGTGGGGTAGGGTAGGGTAGGGTAGAGTAGAGTAGAATAGAGTAGAATTCTTTATTTGCCAAGTGTGACTGGACACACAAAGAATGGTGTACATACTGAGAGAAAATAACCTAGGTATGAATTTGGCTTCTTCTGACAACTGCAACTAGACAGGGTATAATTTTCTTTTAAAATAATTTTAAGTAAAGTGGTGACTTGCATTTATATAATAAAACAATCAACAGAGAAATAAATATAGCTGATTATAATTGATACCTTCCATACTGATTTATCACAAGTCTGGCTATTTTTCTTTTCTTGTTTAAATTTCACATGCAATAAAATTTTGAGCTGACAAATTGTTTCACATTTGCTTTTAATTTATTTCCTGATTCTCAGCTTCTTTGACAAAGAAGAAAATGTACCTCTCTCTTGATTACTAATCAAAACTTGCAGTGCAATGGCAGCTTCCACTTTAACAGGCATTTCTCTATCATCAATCAGGCATCTCCTTGTTAACTCCAGCGCTGTCTGAAGGTTCTGGTCACTCTTAAATTTAACTTCACAAAAATAATGGAGAACCCAGCAAGCCTGGTAAAGTTGGTATGCAGTAAAACACATTTAATTATGGTCAACATGCATATTACTCTACATACATGTAATTATTCCATGGGTTAACTGTCAAAACTGTAAAAATATAATACTTCAAGAACATTGGATTTCCCTTCCCACTGTGATTTTTGAGAATTTGTAGATTAGTTAATGATAAATTTGCCAAGATCAATATTACAATTGCTACTTGTCCTAAGGCTGCAGATTGTACATGAGATGGAATACAGAATGCAAGTGTACCATACTGCTAATTACAGCTACTTTAACCCACTTATGGTATTTATTTTTTTTAGCAGGGATAGGGTTACACAATTAGCTTTTTAAGTCCCTAAAACAATTCAACAATATACTTTGTGGTAGTATTGTGCATTAAGAGCTGTCTCACTTTTTATAACATTCCATTATTAGTCTGGTTTTATAGCAGCAAAAAGATTTAGTATGTAATTTAGATACTAACTTGCTTGATACTAAAAATCTTACTCTATAATCCTTATAGAAAACTATTTTTCTTGGTACTCAAAATATTATTTTACAATTGTTACAGGAGACGAAATTAGATAATATTGAAATGTTCTGTAATATTTGCTATATAAATACAGATTACAGAACCTTGTTATAGAAAAATGTTATTAAAGCTAATGAAATTCTTTGAACAGGAAACGAATGTCATCTGGAGGCAGAACAGACAGGCCACAGTTACATTTGTCTCTTTCCCTTGAAAACAGCCCTTGCAACTTAAGAATGAGTCTATTATTAATAAATGTGTTTGTTGGTTTAAATATACAGTATATCTCACCTTTTTTTCAAAAGCCCAAAGCAGTATCTCCATTTATCTCCAGTCATGAGGCTGAATTGAGAATGACTGGCTGGCCTAAGTTCCATTACCGGAATAGATTTGAGTCTTCATCTCCCTGGACCTATACCTTAAGTATTACATCATGCTGGCTGATGATGGGATTTCATGGAACTCAAAATTCTGACTGTAGTTCTGGACCAAGAGGCTTTAGCAAGATTAAAGTCATGTCCTTGTAACCTTGCACTTATTGCAATGCAACCTCACACTGGACTGCCAATAACAATGGTGCTGGAAAAAATGGACTTATAACCTTGAATTCTCCAGTATCCCACAGTCAGCCAGCATGATGTAATATTTAAGATGTACGTCAGGGAGATGAAGGCTCAAATCCATCCCAGTCATGGAAGTTTACCGTTTTAACCAAAATTTGGGTGCTTGGTAACTGGACCGCATTTACATCTGTCACAACATTTGTGGGTCATATTCTCCTGCCCAATGCCAACTGCGTCCACTTCAATTTCCCCCAGGTGGTAACAGCAGAATATAGCAGCCTCTTAGTCTCGGCCATTCTCTGCAAGGTGGCCAAAAAAGCAAATTGGGAGAAGGGGAGGAGTTATGCAGGGCAGAAATGAGTCGGCATCTTCTGGTTTAGGGATCCCCTGAAATCATCCCCTGCAAGAACCAAGGCTTGGGGTTCAGAAGGACCAAGTTGGGAATGGCGTGTATTGGGGTGGGAGCTTTGGAGAGACAGAAAACATGATTGCTCTTTTCAACTTTCCCTGGCAGCTCCTGACAAATAAAGCCAATGGGAAAGCTGACAGGAGACCACAAGTCATGGTTGCAAAAGGTTCTCATTTAATGACTTCAACTGGGACTGCCAGAACTGCCATTGCTAAGCAGTGCAACCATGTGATGTTTTGCTTAATGACCACTTTGCTTAGAGATGGAAATTCCAGTCTCAATTAGGGTCATAACCTAAAGACTATCTGTAATATCAACACTGAGCAAGCCTTCTACATTATACTTGCAGGACTATCTGCTCCAAATAAAATCTGCCCACATATGTGTTGGCCAGAAAGACATGCCATAGATTCCCTATTTAACATTCAATGGATATAATCTGTATATATACACACACCCCACAAATACATTTACATTCTGGAAAGCTGTGAAAGAAATGTTTTTTTCAAAGGACCTTCAAAATAGACAGCACTACTTAATTGAAGGCAAATATTTTGGGGGAAGGGGTAGATATACTATAGTTGCAAGATGTTACATATTATATTTTATGGTATGGTATAACATACAGGATCCCTGAACAAGGTAGGATACAAACACATGTAATAAATATATTATCAAATTGCTTTTCAGAATCATCTATTTCCTGTCACTACACATTGCAATTTTTGTAAGACTAAGGGAACTTTGTGTTCCTTTACATTCTAGAAACTTCCAGAAGTCTGGATCCAGCTTTGTACTTACCCTTGCTCTCATGTAGCCCAGCTCATTACTGAACAGAGGAAACACATGATTCTGCAACATGTACTCCATCTGATCTTTGTATATCTTTTTCTGTTGAAACATTTTTCCAAAAAGTAGATCAGTTTCTTTTTTTATATATATAACTCACTTTTCAAAAATATATTTTTATTTTTTTCCATCCTATTAACGTTAGTAACTGGGCTAAATAGTTGCTAAACTAATACATAATACAGTACTAATACTGACTTTGGCCAAAACAGTACATCACAGATAAGTAACTTTTACCTAAATTATTGAAATAAAGCAAAGACAGTGTAAATCAGGAATGTCAAACTCTCATCATCATGGCATCGTCACGTGACAGATTGCTTTTTTACCCTTCGCTAAACTGTGCGTGGCCAGCATGTAACGAATGGGCCTGCTGGCCGCGAGTTTGACAGCCCTGGTGTAAATGATTCATGTATTACAGAGGTATCTAAACCTAATCATGCAAGAATTATTTCAAGCAGAAATCTGTTACTGAGTCTGAAAGTCAAAATTAACTGATACAATTTAAGAGGTATAATTCTAGATAATCTATTTTGTTAGATATAGAATAAATACACAAATATCATGCATTTAGCACACTACGACCATTAATTTATGTCTATTTTACAAGGTCTGTTTCTTACGATTAATCAGGATGGATAAAAATTGATTTAAATTTGTTTTTAAAAAATCAGATTTTTAAATTTTAAATTGGATTTTTTTATATTTTTATCAAATTTATTTTAATAAAGTGCTTTTGGAGTAAAAATCTATCTAAAGATAGTTTTCTATTTAAGATACATTAATAATTTGGTTTATTCAGCATGAAATGGAGCTTAGTTATATAGCATGAGGCTCTTTATTCTGCAATATTGTGACTGTTGTTGAGTCAACAGCAGGTTAGAGGAGGAGCCGCTGCAGGACAGAGATGACAGTTGCTCTTTAAAAATTATGATTTAAATTGAGTTGATTTAAATCAAGCCATTTTACTAGCGATTTAAATGGTTTAAATCACTTAAATTTAAATGATTTAAACTGTGATTTAAATCAACTTGATTTAAATCAAATCCACCCTGCTATTAATTCCTTTGAATTAGAAAATATGCCCCAAGTGATCATGTGGTTGTGTTTGGAAAGTGTAGCTGCTTAATTAAGTACAAGCCTTCCGCTACCAGTTTCAGGAAAACAAACATTTTAAGATTATGTATTGGATATATTCCAACACATAATCTTAATATGTGTATAAAGGTTGAGCAGCCTGAAGTTACTGTAGCCCTTGCCAACTGTAAAAAAAAAAAAGAGCCCTAAAAAAACATTCTAAGGCCATCATGATTGCAAACAGTCATTAAACAACCAGTCATAAGTCAAAGACTACTTATAATGAAAATTAGGCAGAAAAATCTTAAGACTTTTAAAGGATCAACAAAACTCTACTTACTTTCAGAAGTATTTCAGCCAAAGAACCAATCATATGCAATGCTCCATCTTTTTTACGAGGATCTGCATTTGGCTCTGTGAGGATTTGGTAACAAAAGCCCATTGTTTTTTGCAGGACCTAATATGAGAGTTAAAAGAATGCCCAGATACATTTCATTAAACAATTATATCAATCAATCAAAAGGTTCAACCAATATTATGAGTTGAGTAACTCCTAATGCCTAATACATCTGCCTATGTTTAATTTTTCTAAATATTGTGCATGAAAATGCTTAAATGTAATAAAGATACCAGGATTAAAACTGTCCTTAGGGAATTCAGTTAAAGTGAAAAGATACACTACTGATTGCAGGAGCTAATTATTAACAAGAAAAATCTAAAATCTAATTCTGATTTCTTTGATGTGGAATAATAAAGAAACCCAGTTGGAAGATTCACGACATGTCTTTCCTGGTTTTGGGGGCTGTCATGCTTTGAGTCAGAACCTGATACAGTAATAACAATGCCAATGGTACAACCACTGCATCTTACATGAATCAGCTGGGACTTCAATGTTAGGGAGGTGGTGAGAGGTAGTCAGCAAAACTGAATTATTTCACTAGAGTGCCATATTCTGACAACAAACTAATGAATATAGTGCAAGCATGCAGATTGGAAACTGCTTGTCACACACAGTTTCTATGGAAAGTAGCAGGGTGTGCCCATGATGCCCACAAGAAATACTTCCTCAATACCTTCTACAAGCAGCTTTCCAAGTAAAGCATCCAATAGTCTACATATGAGATTTAAAAAGAACCTTTTTTTGGATTTAAGGTAATCTTTATGGAATATACCTCTTTCCTTTTACCACATGCCGTAAACAACAATGTTTGTGCAGCAGTTGTGGGGGAAATGAAGTCTTCAAATACATCTATTAAAAGAAACAATTTACATTATTTGCCTTTTGAAATATTCAGAAATTAATGCAAAACAAAAAGCAAAATCAGATATGAAGGATTCTTGTAATCATCAACCACTAGATATGTCCATTCTGAACTTCCATAAAGCATGTCTCAAAGCTGTAAAATGGGTAATGTTTCTATAATTTTAGATAGTGTAAAAGTCAACATATTGCGTATTAATATTATTTCAACAACGTCATCTAAACTGTATTTATTAAGATTCACCTAGGATATTCATTATTCCATGCTGACTGAAATTTCAGAGATTTGTGAAAAAGTTTCTTTTAAAACAAAAACCTCCTTCTTGGATCATGCTGAGAAAACAACATAAAGTATTTTGTTCTCTGGCAAGTCAACATCATTTTAGAAAATTCCAAAGTCAGTTAAGTGCACAGAATAAACGTATGCTGGAGAAAAGAAATGCAAAACTGATCCTGCAACATTTTATAAACCTAAGGCTTTTGTTCTATGCAAAATTCCATGCAGTAAAACTCCACTGATACAGTAGGATTCTCCTACATATAACTGGGTTGCTGATGTTATACTTTGAAAAGTTTAAATTCAGGGATTGACTGTAAAAAGATGGATGAGTATTAGACAGAGGCGGCATTTATACTTTGTATGTAGAAGATCCCAGGTTCGTTGCTTAACATCTTCACCTAAAAGGATCAGATGGTGGGAAAGACCCTGGAGAGCAGTTGCTTGTCAGTGTAAAGCAAGAAAGATACACAGAGTAGCACAAGCTAACTTTCTGTGTTAAAAGCATAAGAATTAACTACAAGAAACTTGTCAAAGAGCCATGAAAGAGGAGTTACTGGACAGAATGAAATGTTACCAATTGAAACATGCAAAAGCAGAAAAATCTTACTTAACGGAAGAAAGGTCATAAAGTATTTGTCTCATTACATCTTGCATGCCTCATATAAGACGTCATAACTACTACTAGTAAATCTAAATAGTGAAAATAGGTTTAGAGCTATTTCTCTAACATATCTGACATTTGCATTCTACTGTGATCTTGATCTGTTTCATATATTATGCAAAGCCTTGATTGGCAAAACTGGGATGAAATGTTTACTAATTATACCACAATATAATATAAACCATGTTTTAAAAACCACAATGTTTGAAATAATGACTGAATGTATTTATCACATTAAGTAGAAACCGAACAAGCCAACCGAGACACATTGTGATTTGTGAACCTATTACTGCTGAGCTGCGAAAACACTCTGCAAATTTAGTCAGTTCTGAATCACTTACCAAATTTCATACGTATATATTCATAAGGGTCTTCCTGCCACAGCTCTTCATCTGCATCTGTATAGCACATCAATGGGAAGATAACATCTTGGATAATTCCCTGCAAATAAAAATTATTTGTTTTTATAGGCTGCTCTTAATTTTTTTAAAAGGGGGAGAGGCTTCCAATATCAAATATTTAGAAATGTCAATGGTAAAATAAAATTCATCAGCACAAGTTAAAACACAAATCAAATTCTGCTACAGCAGAGCTCCGGGGGGAAAAATCATAACTTATTATTTAGCTATGCAGGCTTCATTCCAAAAAAACAGGAAAAACAACTTACTTGAATATGAGGTTTCAGATTTTTCCAAGTAACTGCATGTGATACCCCTTGATTGATATAGTTCAAAGTCTGCTGTAGAACTCTCGGAGCCATATACTGCTTTTCTTTATATTGATATAACACTTTCAGCAAAACCTAAGAAAATGGATTGATTAATTGTTTCTAAAGATTTAAGCTGTTTTCCAAAATGTGTTAAGATAGCAGCTTTCCACACAGCTAAGATAGAATGAGTATATAGCATGTGATCAGTGGCAAACCGTGTTTGCTAAAAGAAGCGGCAGGAAGAAAAAAGAAAAAGAAGCTAGTTACATATAACAGCATTCTCTTGTCTGCTTATATGCTAGATAAGTGGATATTAGACATGCCAGGAGAAACATAAGTGAAGTAAGATTTGGTGACTTAAGAAATGTATGTGATAAAAAAGATGAGGCAGGGTCCAGAATAAATGAGGGCTGACCAAATACAAAGTAAATAAATTAAGAGGGAAGGGGGAAAAATGGCTATGACTGGTTGGAGGTGAGATCCTGAAAAGAAGACAAGTTTGAAAAACTTTGGCCAATGCATGTAAAGCTGTATGGATGTGGTGGAAACTAGGATGGTTTATAGAGATATAAAGATATGAAGAAAAGTATAATGAATGGTTATTGGTGTGAATACATTTCAATCAGAATAGAGCTGGAAGGGACCTTGGATGTCTTCTAGTCCAAATATTTCAGCTATATTTTCTCATTTCATACTTTTACATTCTTTGGCTTACTATTTCTTACTCTTTTCTGTGTAATAGCTTATCCCAAAACGAGATAGAGTGAAATTATGTTATAGACAAATGAACTGTCTCATTTAGTATGAAGCAATGCTTTATGTACTACAAGGTGATACATACAGAGAAGAAAAGATGGCAAAGTGTATGCAAAGTCTAACTGCTTGGAATGCCAGGACTTTGGCCTCAGGGATCTTGAATTTGACTCATTATATACATCAACATTAAAATACTTCTTTTATCAACTAAGGCAGAATTTAATTCCTTTGACTAAAGAAATTGTATTCTCTAGGAAGTAATAAATTCTATTTGGCAAAAAGAAACAGAGACTACCAATTTTATTTCAAACACCTTCTACTTAGGTTTAAATGATTTTTAATATTTAAACCAAAAAATGATAGTTAAGGATCAGTTAATTCTCAATCAAACCCAAATTATAAAGAAAAAAAATCCTACCTGCTGTATACCAACAGCAAATGCCTTTAAAAAAACTTCAGCAAATTCATTGTATTCCTTGGAAACATTACCAGGGCTTCCATACCTATTGAAATATTAGTAAAAACAAATAACAGTGTAATATATTATGTACATGTAACAAAAATATAACATTTAGAATACTTAAAAATGAATCTGGGGGGGGGGGGAATGTTACCTTTCAAAAAGTCTGGCTAAGATGTGGAGTGCCCACTTCTTACATTTCCACCATGGCAATTCAGGCCTATCATCTTCATCCACCTGGAGAGTTTCCTTTTGAAGCCAAATTAAAATTTATAGTTTTAATTTATAATGTAATATGCTTCTGGGCTTTTATTTTAAAATCTAATTAAATGGGGGAACCATCTTTTGATGGGTAGGAATCACCTTTAAAATTATGGGGGACGGATGACAGCTATAATCAAGAGAGAAATGTCACAAAAGCAGCAGATCTTGTCTTGCATCTCTACAGGATAAGAATTTATTTTATTTGTATATACTCCAAAGATGTAGGTTGGGGCGTTTTTTTAAAAAAAAAATTAGGATCATATTAAGATTACAATTTTTAAGTTTCCCACCACAAAAATGTGAGAAAAATTGCTGTCAGTTTTTAACTATTGGAGGAAGCCCTGAAGTTGAGAAAAGGGAGATGGGGGCCATAGGATGCTCGTCTCTTACTATAAATATGTTTACTCTCTTACTACTCAACAAAAGATTTAGAATGACAAGATACAAAGAGAAATAACAAAGAGGCCTGCAACTTTTACTTTTGAATTTTCAAAAGTCCAAGGGACATGCTTATAAAAAAGCGAGAGAAATCTATAAATGTCACTAAAATTCCATTCTCCAAAATTTACATCGTCTATAGATAAAAATAATACAGCTGTGTATATCATTTATTTGTACACTCAGTCATACAACCAACTCACATATAATGTCATATACATAAATCACATAGTCTGTATAAAGTAAATACTTACAGCTGGTACATCTCGGTCAACAACTGTTTTCAAAATTTCTATCCATTCTGCTAGGTTTTGCTGATTGATCAACTCCAGGGGTAATGTATACTGTTGAGAAAAATTATGAACAAAACAAAAACAAGTTATGATTATAAATTAAGCAAAGATATAAACAACCTGAGAAAATCCACCTGATGTTTAATTTCTTAAATTATCCACTTTCTTGGCTAAGCATCAATATATAATTGTTCCAATCAGTATCTAAAGATTAAAACAACGTAACTGTAAAAAGGACAAACCTGCACAAGGGCATAAAATATTTTGAAGATCTGTTTTTGGATAAGGACAGACTGATCAGACGGATCAGAAAGGAGCTGGATGAAACGATCTTTCAGAACAGGCAAGAAGTGTTGCATTGCTGCTATCAATGGAGTCCTCTCTTCTGGTTTTTTGTATCTTTGAAAAATAGTTAAGAGCTAATTTTAGAAAAACAATCTATTAGAACCACCATTAATTAAAAATGAAGAAATTTTATTCTATTTCCAAAGAAAGTACTGCATTGGAAACAAATAAACCTTTACTTTGTTAATTTCTCGTTATCATTATCATAAATAACGATGTTCTTGCTGTATGTCTTTCTTTTTAAAATGCATGACGGAAAAGAATAAGGAGAAAACTATATGGACTACAATCACATAAATGCAGTTTGTCCAATGCCTCTTTTGTAGCCTCCACCAGATACTAGTTTGGGTCAATTTTTTTCATTGTTATTAGGTGTCAATTTAAGGAATGAATTTAAGCTAATCCCCCACACAACAATTTTCCTTCTGTCAATTTAGGGGTATCTTAATGGATGAGAAAAAGTTAGAGCGTATACAACTTCACACTTTAATGTTTTCATTTACAGCTGATATTCTTTAAGAAAAATATTTCTGCAATACATGGCCAGTCTCTAGAATCAGACTTACTTCAACTCAGTTCAGCACACTTTCTGGGCTGCAAAAAAATCAAACTTTTAAAATAATCTGACATAATTCCTTAACTGAGAGTGGGTTAGATACTTCTTAAAGACATAATTTTTAATAACAATATTTCTTTAAAAATAGTACAAGTTAATATGGGAGAAATTTTTGAAGCAAGTCAAAGAGGAAGCATCTTCACAGAACGTTTTCACAGACAAACATCCAAATTATTTACACAGGTGTCAAGACTTTTAAAGCATTAAAAAAGAGAGAGAAAAACACTGTAAAAATTAACTCTTCTTAATAAAAAACACAAAGACAGTAACATATTCATATATAAATACAGATAATTAGAAGTGTAGCAGTGTTTCTTAGATTTGGCAACTTTAAGATGTGTTGACACCAAATCCCAGAAACACCACATATTGGGAGTTGAAGTCCAAACACCTAAAAGTTGTCAAATTGAGAAAAACTGATGTAGCATTTCAGTATTATCTGCGAAAGAGGCAAGCATACATATATTTTAGTAGGCATATTCTATCTGGGCTCTAAAAATCCAAATTACCAATAGATAGCAGCAAAGAGATATAAACCAAAATATATCTCTGCCGTCATCTAGCAGTTTGCTGAACTTCTGCAGTAGATGCACAGGTGGGCAGAGATGACAAGTGGGACTGATTTTTTCTCATTAAGCAGGTCATCATATGACCTGTTCACTTAGTGATAATTCCTATTGCCACTGTTAAGTGGGGACTATGCAAGTTGTTTAGCTCAGAACTAACCACAACATGAGACAAATTGGGAATCCAAAAGTGCTTGCTTATATCATTGAAACTGCATCCCAGGTAATCAGGATGAGAACAATGGGCAGATAGGTGGCTGAACAAATAATTTACTTATTTATTTATTTATTATGTCAGATTTATATATGCCGCCCTTCTCCCGTAGGACTCGGGGCGGCTCACAACAATAAAAACAATCTGACAATAAGTAAAAGTTAAATAATATTAAAACAATTTAAAACATCCAAATCCCCAAGTTAAAATCCGCGGCAGATCAGGGAAGTTGGTGAAAGAGCTATGTCTTTAGGTCGGCGCGGAAGGTGTGGAGGTCAGGGGCTGTCCGGAGCTTGGTGGGCAACCCATTCCAGAGGGTCGGTGCGACCAGAGAGAATGCCCTCATCCTGGGGACCACCAGCCGACACTGTCTAGCTGAGGGGACCTGGAGGGGGGCAGCCCTATGTGAGTGCACTGGGCGGCCGGTAGGAGGTGATCCTGCAAATACCCCGTGCCCATGCCATGAAGTGCTTTATAAGTGAGTACCAGCACCTTGAAGCGGATCCGGAGGACCACCGGCAGCCAGTGCAGTTCGCGCAATAGTGGTGTTATATGGGAGTAGCGGGACGCACCCATAACTACTCGCGCGGCCGCATTCTGAACCAGTTGGAGCCTCCGGGTACACCCCAAGGGCAGCCCCATGTAGAGGACATTGCAGTAATCCAACCGAGAGATAACGAGAGCATGAGTGACCGTACAGAGGGCATCCCTGTCTAGAAAAGGGAGTAACTGGTGCACCAGGCGAACCTGTGCAAATGCCCTCCTTGTCACGGCTGTTAGATGGTCCACTAAAGACAGTTGTGAATCAAGGAGGACACCAAGATTAGGAACCCTATTCGAGGGAGCAAGACACTCCTCTCCCATCAACAATGATGGGGGAGCTGGATCATGGGACGCCGGTATCCACAGCCATTCTGTCTTGGAGGGGTTGAGTCTGAGCCTGTTCCTACCCATCCAGACCCGTACCGCCTCCAGGCACTTAGACATCATGGAAAGGGCATCCCTAGGTTGGTCCGTGGTGGAGATGTAAAGTTGGGTATCATCAGCGTACTGATGATACCGCACCCCGAATGATCTCACCCAGCAGCTTCATATAGATGTTAAAGAGCAGGGGGGAGAGAACCGACCCCTGCGGCACCCCACAAGTGACGGGCCTCGGGGAGGATCTGACCCCCCACCCAAACAAACTGCGTACGGCCCAAGACGTAGGAGAACCACTGTAGGACAGTGCCCCCCACCCCCAACCCCCCGAGACGTCGCAGTAAGATACCATGGTCAATGGTATCAAAAGCCGCTGAGAGATCAAGTAGCACCAGGATGGAATAACCCCCATCCCGGGCCCGCCAGAGATCATTCACCAGGGCGACCAGTGCCGTTTCCGTGCTGTGTCCGCGCCTGAAGCCTGATTGGTATGGGTCTAGATAATCAGTCTCCTCCAGGAATTACAGAAGCTGGTACGCCACCACAGACTCAACAACCTTCGCTATAAAGCAAAGGTTGGAGACAGGACGAACGTTTTTCACGGAGGCCGGATCCAGGGCTGGCTTCTTGAGGAGGGGACGAACCACCGCCTCCTTGAGTGAGGCAGGGAAGACCCCATCTCTCAATGAAGTGTTGATAATTGCCCGGATCCAGTCTCCAGTCACCTCCCTGGTTGCCGCAACAAGCCAGGAGGGACAAGGGTCCAGTAAACATGTGGAAGCCCCCAGTCTACCCACAATCCTGTCCAAGGTCACCTCCAAGATCAGCTCCCATCCCCTCGTCGGATCCCGGCCAGTCAGAGTCCTACCCCCTCCGAATCTGAGCGATTTTGTCCTGCAGAAATTGCGCAAAATCCTTGCAAGGGGTCCTCCCTCGCTCCCTGATGGAGGAGGGAGTGGGTCACTCGGAACAAGGCTGCTGGGCGATTTTCTGCAGACGCAATGAGAGCAGCAAAATAATCACGTTTTGCCGCTTCCATCGCCACAAGATAAGACCTAATATGGGTTCTTAACTGTGTTCGGTCAGACTCGGAATGGGAAGACCTCCAACGGCCCTCCAGGCATCTCTTCCGTATCCCTAAGCAAGGATTACCAGTATTGCATGTTTACATCTACAATTGTAGAAGACATTCCTTATGAAAAAATCATTTCTCCTGTACCTCAAAAGGTAAACAAACAATCTGTCAAATCCAATCATAAATTCAATTTCATGTTTTATTCAGATTAGAAGGTCATACAACTCTAATGTATAGAAAACAGTAATGTGAATTACAAATAAAGCACACCATATATATACATAACACATAGTAACTTACTCATAGTTCTTCACAAGTTGATAAAGACAAAGGAGTATTCCAAGCCAACAGGCACTATTATCAGACTGGAGATAAAATCCAATTTTCTCAACAACAGCAGTCCAACGAGTAGGATAATCATGCTTGATAATATGATGAATGCAAGTAGTAAGCTGTACTCTGGAACATATAAGATATTTTACAAATAATACTGCTATTTTGAGTTTCTATACATTAACAGATTAATGTTTGAAGTAGATGTAAATACAATGTGAGGATTTGAAAACATCAAGGAGTGTCAGCATTTTAATACAATAGAGTACAATAGGCATTCTCTTCTGTCAATTACACTGTGTAATGCCCATGAATTTCCCTACCCCAAAATAAATTTAAGAGCATAGTATCAGTATTATACTTTCTAGTATGACTGAAAATACTCCAATTAAATATGAATTTGGAACAAGAATACTTTGTGACCACAACTTTAAATATACCTGATCAGTTCAGGAGAATGAATAATAGCTTCTACAATATTCTCTCGAATACAATGTCTATCTTCTTCTGGTATTGAGTAAGGCGGGTTATCCCCTGGAGTAATTCCCCGGTCAGGCCAATACTGGGTTATCATATTCTTCAAGTATATAACACCTGTCAAATAACAGTATTTAGATGCCCTAAAATTGTATTATAATTCATCTGTAATAATCTAATAGACATAACTATTAGGTTACAACCAGCACACAAGCAGAACATGGAACTTTATAAAGTACTCCATCCTGTATAATTTTGTCCTAAAATTTGCTGCTTCTTTATTTTTTTAAAAAATGGAAGAAAAGTGAGCTATTTGCATATTGAGGAATAGGGACCTTATCTACTGCAATCACTTTTACTATGACAGCCTGTGTGTTGTGGTAGATTAAATCCCTAAACATCAAACTAACTATTAATCATTACTATCATCTCATAGACTATTTCAGACATAAAACGCCTAGGCATAATATTATGAATTTTGCAAAGAAAAATGGATATGAAAGTGTCTGTCACAGATCTTAAGGGCACATATTATTTATTTATTTAACTTTCAAGCTTGTACAAATTTCTTAAGCTTTGTGACTGGAATACTCAACCTGGTATGTATGGTACCTATCAGTACAACTAATATCAACATTAGGGGACTAGAATTAAGCTGAAAGAGGCTGAATTACCAAAATGCCTTGATAAGAGAAATTATGCAAAATGTGTTATATATTTCAAGATGTCAAATTAATAAACTCAAAGCAAGATTTTAGTAAGAATAATTTAATGACAAAAAACATCCTGGATTTGCTCTTCCAATATATGCAAAAATATTGTATCCGATATTGATGATAGCCATGATATCATTCTATCTTTTTTAAATCAATAAATACTTTTGTCTTTTTCAAAATGTGGAATTGCAAAGGAGGATGAGATGACCTCTTTTATTTTTACACACACACACACACACTCATGTAATCATAAATTCTGAGGGATGCTTTTATACAAAAATAATCATGTCCACTTTAGCAAACTATTTTAAGCACAAGGATTATTCTCCCGACCCAGTTTTCAGAGACCATCCTGTTCTTGTTTATATAGTATTACTCCACATTAAAATCTACTTTCCATTAGTTCATTTTGCTACTCATAGTCACTTATTAATAGCGCTAAATATTTATACTATAAAAAGTGATGAACTGTTACTTGCCTGCCTGTCTCACTGGTAAATCCAGTTGTTCTGACATAGTGATTTGAAGGAGAGTTGAAACGAAGTTCACTGATTTATGAGCCTATAAGCAAAATATAAAAAGTTAGATGCTTACAATTTTAGAAAGCATTACAAAAGATTTTTTTAACCTTTTAGAATCCACATTTTAGCTAAATGTGCATAAACATTAGTTACCCTCCTACTCGATTAGCTTAGAGGCCCCCATCATCCAATGCCTACTAGTTCCTTTTTTTGGGGGGGGGGGTCTTCCCATCTCTTTTGTTCCCTTTACCAATTTCAGAGCTGAGATGGCATTCCATTCCTCTCACAATGTTGCATAATCTCACTCAATCAGATAACCATCAGCAGAGCTTTGCTTTTTATGCTGCCCAGGCAGTGGAAGAAAAGAAAACCATCTTTGACTTAAGACTGGATTTAAAAGTGCCTATTTAAGAAAACAAAATATGTTTCACATATTTTGTTTCACTATATTCACAACTAGGAAGGTCGACATAACAAAACTGCAGTTTTTTTCACCTTTTCAATGAATGGTCAACAGCCACTGTGAGAATGGGTTTAAAAGTGTTGTCATGTTGCCATGCTAACCACAAACATGTAGCAACGAGTGTAAGATAAGAGACCACAAAATATTATCATTATTTGCCAAACAGTTGCCCATAAAGAATGTTTCTTTTCAGCTCCAATAATTTTCATTTGGAGAGCACAAAGTTGAAGAAGGCTGGTATAAAATGTATCAGTGCTTTAAAAGAGGCCATCTAATTACTTCATGAAAAATCAAGCTGTATTACGTATCAAAGAATGAGGTGCTTTTCTCATTAATATTCAGCTATGAAGATTAGAAAAGTCAACATTAAAAAAAGGTAGCAAAATACAGGTAATCATCAACTTACAACAGTTCATTTGGTGACTGTTCAAAGTTACAACGGCACCATAAAAAGTGACTTATGACTGTTTTTCACACTTAATGACCGTTGCAGCATTCCCATAGTGATGTGATCAAGATTCAGACGCTTGACAACTGACTCATATTTATGACAGTTGCAGTGTCCTAGGGTCATGTGATTGCCTTTTGCAACCTTCTGACCAGCAAAGTCAACATTTACTTAAATGGGGAACCAGATTCACTTAAGAACCATGTTACTAACTCAATAACTACAATGATTCACTTAACAACTGTGGCAAGAAAGGTCGTAAATTGGGGCAAAGTTCACTTAACAAATGTCTTGCTTAGCAACATAAATTTTGGGCTCAATTGTGGTCATAAGTTGAGGACTACCTGTAGTGAGGTTTTCCATACCTCCTGTTACCACTTTAGTTCTAGAAAAAGAAAAGCTGGAAAGATAAACCATTTTAAGAATCCCTCTTGCATCCAGGTGGAGTTGGGGTGACTGAACAGATCACAAGCGTTTACTGGTTGGATGCCCTTCCTGATGCCTATGCAGAGTTTGCAGCAGACAATTACTCACTGCATCCAAAGAAAGACGTATCTGCCACTAGCTAAGATCGAACTCACAGCCTCCTGAGAGCTTAAGCTCTAGGCCTGTGATGGCGAACCTATGGTAGCCATATCTGTGGGCACACAAGCGTTGCCCTAGCTCAGCTCCAGCGCATATGTGTGTGCCAGCCAGCTGGTTTTTGGGCCTTCCAGGGCCGTTTCCAGCCTCCGGAGGGCCTCCGGGGGGGGGGGGGGGAGAGGGCCGTTTTCACTTTCCCCTGGCTCCTAGAAAACCTTGAGCCTAGGGAGGGCGAAAAAATGGGCCTACCAGGCCCACCGTGCCAAAAGCAGGGGGTCACGTGGGGGGGGGGTCCGCGTGTCCATGCGCGGGGTGCGGGGTGCATTGAATTATGGGTGTGGGCACGCACATGCGTGAACCCCAACGCTCCCCCCACTTTTGGCACGCAACGGCAAAAAGGTTAGCCATCACTGCTCTAGGCCATCATGCTGCTCCTAGGAATCCCCCTTGCTTGCACTATGCTAAAGTACCAGATAGTGGTACTGATAAGTCATTTCTTTTTCATCTCCAGAAATGAATACGGTCTGTCTTTTTTACTGGTTTTAGAAATCTGCACCTCTGTTCGATAGACTGAAGCAGATGAGAACTGCTGCTATCCTATCCTGTGTTTTGAAATTCCAAAAAAGGCCAGGCTGCAGGAATGATAGATAAGAATTCCAAACTTTTTGACAGGATGCAAAAAGAGGATGATATGTTGAAATTGGCATGGCTGATTAATCCTGATGGCTGAAGGCCTGAGTATTACTGGTTGCTCTGGGACAGGGGAGATAAAATGCTCCAAAATGACCTGAAGACCCTTGCTTAACGCATTGTAAGCTGCCCTGAGTCTCCGGAGAAGGGCGGCATATAAATCAAATAAAAAAAAGAAAAAAGACCCACTGAAATAAATGAACTGAAAGTGATCTAAGAGGGGGAATCATGATCCAGAGAAAGATCAAAGTAAATGACATATTGCAATCTGATTGTCAACCAAGTATTATTGATACCTTGCTTAACTAAGACAGAAGGGGAATATAAAGCTAGTTACATAAACATGTAGACATAGGTATAACACATTAGAAGGATATGGTTAATTTAGAAAAATTGGCTTGAGTAGCAATAAATCAATGCTGCACTCCTTTTATGACCAATAAAGATAAGAGAGTGCACTGGCAGAGAAAATGACTGTTTAATTGCCTTAATACTATATAAATTAGCTTTGCATGGATGAAAATGAAACTAAGTTTGTATATATTTCATGTTATGAATAAAATAGGGGAAAATCACAAGAAGACACTTCCCTGCTGAGTATTTGATCATTTTCTGAAAACCAAAGACATGTGACAAAGCTTTTCTGAGCTGGGATCTGAATAATTTAATAATCTTGTATATAGAAAAGCATGACAAAGCTTCCCCAACCTGAGCAACCTCCTGCTGCATAAACCTTACTCTCAGAAGTAAATAAGAACTGACAGTTCTGGAATGTGAAGTCTGGACATATGGAGGACCCTTCAATTGTAGGGTATTGTTTTAGACCAATGTTTCTTAACTTTACCAACTTTTAAGGTTTAACTTTAAGATGTTAAGGTTGGTTGGGGAACTAAAGTCCATACATTTTTGTTCTCCCTTATAGCCATGATGGAGAACCGGTGGCACACAGAGCCCTCTCTGTGGACACATGCACTGTCGCCAGCTGCTCTTCCGGGTTTTGTCGCACACATGCACTCTGGTCATGCGAAGACCAGCTGGCCGGCGTGCATGTGCAGGCCGAACCCAGAAGAGAGCAGCTGGCTGGTGTGCATGTGTGCCGGACCAGCTGTCTGGCGCACATGCGTGCTCCGGAACCCAGAAGAACAGCTGGCAATGGCACGCCTGTCTACAGAGAGGGCTCTGCATGCCACCTCTGGCACACATGCCATAGGTTCGCCATCACGGCTATAAGGTGAGAACATCCCCAGACAAAGCTGAGTCATTTTGCAGCTATTATACATTCAAGATGTTTGGACATAACATACTACTCAGCAGTGACTCATTTTTATGCCACAGTCAATAAAAAATAACCAGAAAGAAACAGGCATGACATAAAGAGAAAGTTTGACAGCATAATCTAATCTTGGTTCAAATATAATGGAATAATGTCATTATACCGTTGATACAACTTTGACAAAAATATGGGCAACTAATCTTGAAATAATACTCTTATTCTTTTTCACTGATTCATTCATCATCTGATATGCATTGTTTGATTTTTTTAATAAATCCATTTATCACAGAGAAATTTTTTCTTATTTTAGATCTGAATAAATCATTACTCTTCTTCAATATGCTGCTTTACTCAAGATAAGCAATGCTTATATTTGGCAATATTGCTTATAAAACGAAATATGCAAAATTTTAGGGAATATATATACAACATTAATACTGTCTATGAGTTCAGTATTCATTTGTTTATTATATACTAAGTTCCACAAAGTTTAAGCTATAAAATTATTAATTGCCTATATTTTTAACCACGGTAAGTTTCAAAACCAGAAATATATCACCATCTTATACATAAAGATGTGAAACATCAGTTTAAAAAGCAGAAAGCTAAGACAAGGGAGGAAAACTGGAAGTCTGAGATATCTTTTTATTTCTAGATATTCCCTCTGCCCCTCCCCATGTTGTACTGTTTATTTTCATGATTTAAGAAAAATGATTTTAAAATATTGTAGTTCACCTCTGACATGACCCAACTTTCATCAAAAGGTAATTCATTTGCCATTCTGAGTATATCAGTTGATATAAAACCTGCTGATCTAAAACTGCCTTGTATAAACATGACATAAACTAGTGCTGTGCAAATAGTTCCAAGCTCAGCAAGTTTCACTGAGTGTGGAACAAAAGTTCTCTGAATTCCAAAATGTTGTCCCAAAGTAGGATATAAAGTTATCTCAACTGCTCCAGCATCCCACTGTGCACATTGACCAAAAGAAAAATAAAAACATGTCACATTCCTGGTGATATCTGAGGAGAGGAGATAGTGGAAATTACGAAGAGCAGTGAAAACATGCATTCAAATCTCAAACTTATTTGAAGGACTAACAGGTAGGTAGGTAACTAAGTGTATTACTATTATTTTTTTTGTACAGGAAAGTTTGAGTTCAATGTAACACTGTTGTCTTTATATTCACTGTGTATGTTGTGCTTTATCAAGCAGACTACCAAATGCAAAATTGGACACTGTGTATGTATATTAAAAACAAGCCTCAACCAAAGCCAGAAAAGTATTTCTCCATTACGTTGTTTCTGAGTATGTTGAAATGAAGGCATTTTTATTGCTTCATTTCTGGTATGTTCTGAGACTGTTTGTGAAGGCAGAGTTTGCAGACAAGTATCTTTAACTGTTGCTTCTACTGCACGGTTCAAATTTTTTTTAAAAAATCTTCTCCTTGATCAAATACCTTTTTTCTGCCTGGGAGACAAGGCAGAATATGTTTCTATATTCATAGAATATAGAATATGTTTCTATATTCAACATAGAAACACCAATCCAGGTTTTGTGACTGTAAAATGAAAAACAAGAAAGCAAGGGGCTTGTTTCATGTTTAAAAAAAATAATCCTTAAGACAGAACGCACAAAATATTTCAAGTACTTCCACTGGAACAGAAGACAGTCAAAATGTTACAAGAGAACATTCCAAATGGTGGCAGTAAAATTGTTTTGTTGTTTTGTGCATAATCCAATATTTTTCAGTTCAGCTAAACTTATTTCCTAGATGTATATAGTCGCTTATCTCAGATAAGAGATAAGCTAAGGCAATAAAAACATCAAACAATAAAATTTATAATAAATAAAACACATAAAGCAAAAAAGGCCACCAATGATAAACCAATCAACAGCAAATACATTTAACTCAGTGGGTCAACCCCTCATAACTTTCTTGTGGTCGTGGTTAATTTAACACTGGGAGGGATGGTGTCCCTGAGAAGAAGCACTTCTATGGAAAAGGCATGCTTCCTAGGTCCTTCGAGGTGACACTTTTTAATCAACAGGACCCCTTCTGTCAAACCTGATAGGACACAGATAACTGAAGAGGGATGGTCCCTTAAATAAAGCACCTCCACACTGTAAAGGGACAAGCCCTATGAATAGTACCTGGAAGAAATTGGGTGCCACTGCAGCTTGGGAAATAAAGACCTAAGGTCATTATGGGCACACCCATAATTGCTCGTGCCACTGCATTCTGGGTCAACTGCAGCTTCTAGATCAGTGATGGCTAACCTTTTTGCCGTCGCGTGCCAAAAGTGGGGGGAGCGTGGGGGGTCGCAGGTGCGGGTGCCCACATCCATAATTCAATGCACCCTGCCCTCCCACACGTGACCCCCCACTTCCCCCTGCTTTTGGCACGTGATGGCATGGTGGGCTCGGTAGGCCCGTTTTTCCCCCTTCCCAGGCTCCAGAGGCTTTCTAGGAGGCTGGGGAGGGCAAAAACAGCCTTTCCCATCCCCCCCGGAGGCCATCTGTAGGCCGGAAACAGCCAGTTTCCTGACTTCCGGTGGGACCAGAAGGCCTGAAAATCAGTTGGCTGGTGTGCATATGTGCGCTGGAGCTGAGCTAGGGCAACACTCGCGTGCCCACCAATATGGCTCCGCGTGCCACCTGTGGCACCCGTGCCATAGGTTCACCATCACGGTTCTAGATGCTCTTCAAGGGCGATTCCATGTAGACCAGTGGTTCCCAAACTGTGCGCCGCGGCTCCCTGGGGAGCCGCGCTATCGTCATAAGGGCGCCGCGAAATATTCCGCCCGCTGGGTCTAACGTCTAATGCGCATGCGCAGTTGCAAGTCGGATTGCTTATGGGAGCCGCGCAGTTGCAAGTCGGATTGCTATGGGAGCCGCGAACCGAAAACGATTGGGAACCTCTGATGTAGACCATAATGTCATACTCCAATTGGGAGATAACCAAAGCAAAGGGTACCACTGATACGCAACACAAGAGTTTTATAAAAGCCTTCCTGGTCATAGCTACCACTTGTTCTCTGAACAGAAGCTGCAAGTTCAGGAGGATCCCCCAAAGTACACTGATTCTATCTAGAAGAATGTAACCCCATCCAGAATTAGTGATGGGAAATGAGATCTAAGAGGTGAAAAATCCAGACCCGCATAGTATTTCTCAAGTTTTAGTTGAAGCCTGTTCTTCCCCATCCAGCCTTGAATGTTAAGTAACTTATTGGGGGGAAATGATTATATTCACATATAGAATCAAACCCTTCTTTTCCAAAATCTAGATTTTTAGATCATAATATGTATAGATGTTAATATCCTTAACTCCTCTTTCCTTCATTCCCAAATTTTAATAAGTAAGCAACATTAATAACTGTTTCTGTTGTACTGGAATCTAAGATCAACACTAATTGCTCCTAAATATACCAGGGTTCAAAATCAGATTTAAACTGTTTTGAAGTTAGCTTATACAAACTGATTTGATAGGAACTAATCAAAGATATACTGAGAAAGTATGATTAACTGTGAATTCCTACTTGACTTTCCCACTTGCACAAAAGGAAAAATGAAGTGGGGGAAAAAGACACTACAGCTATATACCAAATAATCTGCTTTATTTAAGCCAATTGTTTTAGTCAGAAGTTTATATATATATATATATATATATATATATATATATATATATGAATGAAGTAAATTCAGTTGATAATGAAGCATGCCCCATACTACCCATCAAGCGCTAAGCTAATGCATAACCGATCTATAGAAGAGGATGCAAAATTCACAGTTCAGAAAAGTTAATAGCTGTAATAATCACAGGGTTATGTGAGCATTTCAAATAAAATTACTTATGCTATATTATTATTTTATTCAATTTAGGCACCACCCAACTGATAACTAATATCAGAAAACCCAATATAAACCAAAAACAAGATGCCATCTTCATACGACATACATACAAAAAACCAGGCACATTCAACAAGGGGCACCACACCCTTACCATGCTTACCCAAAACTGCAATAGGGATTTTATTATTCTCTCACCATTTGTATGTAAGAATCATTCATCTGTGTAAATATCTATTTACCAATTTGTACCCCAAATGTGGTATGCATCCGGGGGGGGGGGAGTTATTCAAGTTGGACCATCCAGTTCACATAATCTCAACGAATTTCTTCTCTAGAACTCATTACATTGCAACATCCCACCCTACCATGTCAACAGGCACTCATTTCCTTGATCGATCAAAGCATATACTATTTCTGTTGTAATTTTCCCTGGGAGGAGGAAAGTTCAAGGCAAAGAAGCCAATCTAGATAACCACTTAAATATTTTAGCATTACGCGTGTGTGTGTGGATGTATGTATATGTGTGTGTGTAAACAAGGCTAAGCAACTCAACTATGCATGAAAACATGGGAACTGGGGTGTAGAAAATAGCAGAGGGTGCTCTGGACTGATGAGTTAAAATTTGAAATATTTGGATGTAGGAGGCAGTTTGTTCACCAAAGGGTTGGAAAATGGTGCAATGATGAGTGTTTGCAGGCAACAGTGAAGCGTGAAGGTTTCTTACGAGTTTGGGGCTGCATTTCTGCGAATAGAGTTGTAGATTTGGTCAGGATCAAAGTTGTCATCAATGCTGAGAAATACAGGCAGATACTTATCCATCATGTCATACCATCAGAGGTGTATGATTGGCCTCAAGTTTATTCTGCAGCAGGACAACAGCCCCAAATATATAGCCAATATCATTAAGAACTATCTTCAGCGTAAAGAACAAGAAATCCTAGAAGAGATGGTTTGGCACCCCAAGAGCCCTGATCTCAACATTGAGTCTGTTTGGGATTACATGAAGAGACAGAAAGATTTGAGGCAGCCTATATCCACAGAAGATTTGTGGTTAGTTCTCCAAGATGTTTGGAACAACCTTGAAGGAACATTGCCGAGTGCCTTCAAAAATTGTGTGCAAGTATACCTAGAAGAATTAATGTTATTTTGAAGGCAAGGGCAGTCACACCAAATATTGATTTGAAATTCTCTCCTGTTCATTAACATTTCTATTTCTGAAAATAATCTTAATTTACAGTATTTTTGCACAACTGCCTAATTCTTTTGCACTGTACTGCTCATACACAGATACTGGTATATCCTGTTTCTATGCTTATTAATGCTCCTATTAGATTAAAATAGGTAGACAAAATAGCATAAATAAATACATAAATGTGTGATATGTTATTTCTGAAAAATGCATTTTCTTTTTCTTATGCTAATCCTATGAGGTAAGCCAGATCTCAATACTGATTAAAAACAGCTGTATGGAGAATTTTCAGCCTGGGACACACTTGGAAGGCCAAAATGCCTAAAAACATTATTTATAAATACCTGTTATCAAAACATTAATTTAATATATAAACATAAAAGACTGGAGTAAAGGATTGTTTTTTTTAATAAATAATAGAAACCCCCCCCCCCCCGTCTATTAAATTAGTTGGATCTTTCTTTTTATTTAAAAAAATCTATCTCAGATTTAGTGGACCCCTACTGTATTTATACAGAAAATGAACAAGTAAATTACTTACGGTCTTGTTGGAGATGCAAAAATAATGCTTGATTAAAACTTTTTGCAATGTCTTAATGTTAATTTTGGATGCATACTTTTTAAAATTACAGTATGTGGAATTTGACAGCTAGGCAACAGAAATGGATTCTATGTGACCATATTGTTGCCGAAAGACTAATTATTCAGCATTGGAAAGACAAATGTATGACCTCAATTACCCCATGGATTGAAGACTGACACAAATGAGTCTCCTATAGATTTAAATTACCTATGGACAATGACAAAATATAGTGAAAGAAAACTTACTTGATCTGAGTAAGTGTGTGTTGTAAACAAGGCAGAAAAAGCAAGCTGAGCATTTCTGGAATTCTTTCTAAACCCTTAATAGCTCTGCATAGCTAGGAGCGAGTAAGGAAGCAGGCTTAGAATGAACTGATCAATGTAGGGATGCAGTGGGGAATTTAATTTATATGCAGCACCAAGTGGATCAAACCCATTTTAATGTGATCTTTTTCTCTCCAGCTTCTCTGCCATACCAAATTTGGCTCCCTTCTGTTCTTTCCAGTATTCTGTGTGTTTCCAATATTCTATTAAGTTGGAAAGAACTTTTCTTTCTTTTTCATCCTAGTATTTTTTCAGAAAGATCTGCTTTTTTCAGATCAACCAAGTGTTGATCTATTGGCTGTGACAGGAACTGACCCACTCGCTTGTCGCTGGAACTGATGTCATGGGCTCACAGAGCGATTGGCCAAAAGTCACCCAGCTGTCTTCCATGTTTCAGGTGGGACCAAAACTCAAGTCTCCTGGTTTCTAGCCTGGTGCCTTAACCACTATACCAAACTGGTTCTTGCTGAGTTGGAAAAAAATAAGAATTTAAAATGAATGCCAAATATAACAAGAATGAAAAATTAAATAAATATGAGTAGCTTTGTCCTAAAACATTAAAAATGCTGACAATTCTTTATAATTTTATTCAGAAAAGGCAGGCTGTAATATATATTACAAATGCTGTAAAATTGTTACTCTTATTATTCAAAACCTATCATGTTCCCTGTACTTAACAAAAGTATTGTAATGGATTTTATGTACACTGGATATGACAAATAATCAAATTAAGTGTGTTCTCAGATCACACCAGCAATTAGCATATCTGTGCTCAAAATCTTCCTTTAAATTGTATACTATTAGTTTGCTATTTCTGTCATGTCACTACAGAATGTCTTGATCTCCATGTACGTATGTATAGTAAGGATAGTATTTTTTCCACTGAAAAAGGAAGTGACTTCTGAGTGATTTATCAAGAGAATCTGAATCCAATTCAGTTTTTGAACATAAAGTCTAAAATAAAAAAATAAGAGGATACTATTCTTTTGTGTGCTCTTATCTTCTAGTACATAATATTCCTTAACACAGGAATATAGAATAGCAACCACCTGGCTCCATTACAATTCTATCACATGCAACAATAAAGCAAACAATTCAAAAATAGTACTAAAATAAAATCAATGTTGCAAAGATAAGCTTTTTCAAACCTTCTCCAGGTGCATCACTGAACGAAGCATCAGGATGGCGAAGGCTTGTTTATTATAATAGTACAATACCATAAAATATGAGTATCTATCTATATCTATATATACCGTATTTCTCCGAAAATAACACCCTGCCTTATATTTTTTTGAACCCTGAAATAAGCGCTTGGCCTTATTGCTATGAGCTCAAAAGCCCGATTGGGCTTATTATCAGGGGATGTCTTATTTTGGGGAAAACAGAGAGAGAGAGTGTGTGTGTGTGTGTGTGTATTGATAGATACAGATATAGCGATACAGATATATTTTCTATTAAAAAAATAAAAAACAAGAAAAGCAAATCTTCCTAAACTCCCTCTATTGAAGATATACAGTAAAATGTTAATCACAGATAACTTGTTAGTAAATCTTCAACAAAGATACTACCTATCTATAATCTTTTTGATGCCACTGGCAGACAAGAGTTCTGAACAGAATATTTGAAGGACTTTATTGAAGGACTTTTCTACTACCAAAGACCTCATACAATTGTTCATGAGGTAAACATTTGTTGCTTGGTTTTATGGAACTGCATCCCACAATATGCTTTCTTAATAAATAGGATACCAGTATGAAAAAGTATATAACCTAATAGAATATTTCACTGCAAAAAGTACAAAGCATTAGTCACATCTGGAAAACACTGCAAACCAGAATTGTAAAAAACTTTTGACTTATTTATGAATGAATATGCACTTGTCAATCACTTGTGCACATAAGTTTCATCCACTGGTTGTGTAGCATTAGGCCCAAACAGGAATTTTGGCTTGGTTTTGTCTTAAGAAGCCATAATCACATGGCATGCTTTATTCTGTTAATGGTTTAGTCAAACTGTTAGGAGACAAATAAATCAAGACTTCAGATTCAAATAAGTTAGAAAGTAGGGAAACCTGTTGCCTCTCAAATGTTGCTGAAATGCAAGTTCCATAAGCCACAGCAATTTTGGCCTAAAATAAGAGGTATTGGGACTTGGCAGTTCATTAATATGTGGAGGATCACAAGTTTCCCTACATTAAAAAAAAGCTTAAGACTTATCTTAGCTGCTTAGGCGAGTAGGAGCCAAATGGCACACCAGCATGTTGTTTAAGTAAGGCAATTCTCATTTTCACAATATCCCAATATACAAATTATATCAATATTTCTGATGTAACAATGCTACTTTATTACTTTATCAGATTTTTTTTCTCATGAAAATTAAAGCTGCACTCTTTTTGGTATTTACGCTAAGAATGATTACAATCTGTAATTAATAACATGGAGCTTATATATATACATATATATACATATATATACATATATATACATATACATATATATATGTATATATATATATAAATATAAATAAATGTAATCAGGCAATTTTTTAATACAAAAAATTAGTACGCACTTGTACGTTACTTGTAAAGCTACAACTCAGTATATTTAATCAGACTAAATAAAGAAGATAGGCTGTGGTTTTCATGAACTGTGTAACTTTTAAAATATATCTAAAACTTTCTTCATCTTCTTTACTTCAGTTTGAGCACCACAGACTGCATGATACCAGTTGTCAAAATCAAGGTCCTTTCCAGAATTTTAAAATTAATATATTTTTGTATTTCTACACTTAACTCATTTCCAGAAGTCAAAAACAATTGTTAGCTAAATTAACTCACTGAGATGGTGTGATCATTCAAAATTTCTGTTTCCAGAAGTAGCAAGCACACCAGTGATGACCTATTTCAGACAAAATACCTTAATCTCTTCTAAACCATGAGAACAGTAGAACCCAAAGAAACATAGCAAGTTACCTAAGAACCACAGTGGACCTTCCCATTATTTGCTACTTAAGATAAGTTGCAATAATAAAACATTATCAACACCAACTTTACTTAAAGCTTCAGTCATTCACACACAAGTCAAAACATCCTTCATATATCAAAATGCATATGGATGGTTCACTTGACTTAATCTGATCAAATTTAGCAGTATAATTCTTATAATTTATTTTATAAATTTATACACCGTCCATGTCTGAATGACTCTGGATGGTTTACAAACGAAAGCTAAAAACCATATAAAAAGACAGCATTAGAAAGATTTAAAAACAGAATTTAAAGCAATTTTTTTTAAAAAAAATGGTGGATGGAATACCCTCAAGCCACCAATCACCCCCAGGACTGCCTACCATTGTAGATCCCCATGCAGTATAACAAAAAATTACACATAATTTGGGTAATAAAGAGGATTTGTAAGGACCTTCATACTTCACCCAAGGTTTTTTCCTACTTTGATCTTTACCCTGGCTGGTGTTTCATGTGTTTTATTTATTTCTGTTTTTATGCTTTTATGCTTTTCTTTTAATACATTTAGACTCCCAGAGTCATCTTGAATAGGTGACCATAAATTGAAATGATAAAGTATCCATTTTAGATAGCTTGAATGTCTTGAATATAACCTTGAATATAATAACATGAAAGGTTCAGATTAGAAAACAGCAAAAAAAAACCCCACAAAAAACCCGCCTAAGATATCATTATTTAGCGAAAGCTAGGCATTTCATTCAGTACACTTATACCAAATACACACTGATTCTTCATACTTGTGGGGCTTTCCATTGAATCATAATCATGATGTAAGTTGCATGTTGCCTGGCTGCTTCAGGACTGCAAAATGTTGAAAAACAAACATGGTTTAAAAACAGGATGCCAGCTTTAATATGACATTCAGACTATTTCCACGAGATAGCTTGCTTTTTAAAATCTGTTTCCCCAACTAGCTTATTACATCTCAAATTTTAATTGAAAACTTGGGCAGAACACTGTGAAAACTATACGAAGTCGGTTTTAAACGCACTTTCCGGTTCACAAACGTGCACCCTCGTAAATACATAAATCAAAATTTGTGCTGTGCAATTTAGTGAAAACGAAATACGGGCTATTTCATTCTGAAAGGTGTCTTCAGCAGCCGTCTTCTTTTTCCCGCCGCTAAATTTAACCTGAAACAGCAAAGTTTGCGTCCATATAAGGAAGAAGGACACCCCTCGGTCTCCTGCACTAGAATCCTTCAGCCGTCAGTTTCAGAAAGGACCCGTTTGAAATTTTTTTCTCGCTATCATGAGCAAGCGACTCCGGCTCTTGTCCACAAGGCATGGCAGAAGGCGGGCAAGGGCCGGGCACTGACGGGCTTCCCTCAGATGAGGACGGAGCGGCTGCCACGTGCCCGAAGACAATGCTTGAGGGAGCGGGAAAGGGCCTGACATTAGGCTCGATCGCAGGAGAGGCCTTCTTCCCTTCCGCCCCAAAAACCGCGCTTCGCCACACGGCCTGGCTTCCTCGCCCCGTCCACGCTCTTGCCTCCGCCGCCGCCGCCTCCTTTCCTCTTCCTGCCCACGTTTCACTCTGGGAAAGGCGGCTCCGTCAGGCCCGCGCCTGGGCCTCTCTCCTCGCCCTCCAGGTGCGTGTGCACGTGCGTAAATAGCAAGGCGACCGGCGACAACCTGGGCCAAGTTTTCAGTCTTGAGCCTCGGCTCCTTCTCTAGGTTGGAGGTGACCTCCCAGGTGCCACCGAGGGATCGCTCGCCTGTTCGGAGCCCATCGCGGACCTGCTTCTCCTACCTCCTCCTCCCCCGTCCCCGTCCCCAACTCTAGTGCAGGGAGAGACCATTCGGCGTCCGCACGCCCGATTTCTCTCTCTCTCTCTCCCGCCTGTGCCTGGACCCAATTCGTGGCCACGAGCGGTGTCCCCGATTCGCATCCTCCCCCCGCCGCCGCCAGCCACCCCCCGTCGGCCTTGTCGCCGGGACTGCTTCTCCTGTATGCCGCGCTCCCAGGCCGGGCCGCGCTGCCACCGCCGCCGCCGCCGCCTTCTCACCTCGTTCAGCTGCCTCTCGGCTGCCTCCCGCAGCGTGGAGTCCATGGTGCCCCGCAGGGCCTCGATGATGGTGTTGGGGTCCATGGCCGTGCGGTCGAGGCCGAGACGGGCAACGCGGACGAGATCTGGGGAGGCAGCGCCGTTCGATGCGCACATGGACCCGCCGCTCTACAGCGGCAGCCGGCGGCGCGAAAGGAGGATAGAAGCGCCAAGGCCCCGGATAGAGCTACTCGCCGCCTCTGCGAGGCCGACGCCTTCCGCTCGGCTCTTGCCGCCTTTGACAGGCATCACGGGAATTGTAGTCCTCCTGGAGGGCGGGAGAGGACGAAAGCGGCCTCAAATGCCATTTTCCCCCGCTTTTGGAGCCCTCTGCTCTGCAAGATAGGACGGAGGTGGGTTCGGGGAGGGAGAGGGGGGAGAAGGTTCCGTCACCACCGATTACAAATTGGCTACAGTATTCAGACGGGAAAAAAATAAATCGCAACAACATCCACATATCAGGACCAATCTTATTCTCACTGATGGCATTTTCCATTTACTTTTTTCTCACAAGGCTGGGGGGCGAAATGTCTAAGAGGGAAGAGTCGATAGATTGTCATCCCCCTCCCCATTGTTTCCTATTCCGTAAATTTGAATGAAGTAATGAGACTGTCCCCTCACATGAAATGTAATAATTGATCTGTTCATTTGGCTGAGTGACCAATAATAGTTCTGTTTCAATTAAAAAGAAAAAAAAATGTACAAATGACACAACGGGGTGGTGGTGGTGGTGGTTACTAATACTTTAGTTGAAAGAAGATTCAAAATTAAATGGGTTTGAGCAACAGGTTTGAAATGAATGAAATTAATTTTAATTGAAAGTTCTGCAATTGAGTATGAAAAATCTAAGGCAGAAATAACAGTATGACTCAGTAATTTAAATACCAGCTGGCAATGTGATATAGCAGCTGAAGAAATAAACATCATTTGGGGGCATATTAATAGGAGCACAGATAACAAGAAGTGTTCTCTTTTGCCCTGGTCAGACCCTATTTGGAATAACACTCCAGTTCTATGCAGTTCAGAAAGGTGAATGTTGTTCTGGATTGAATTTAGACGAAAGCTACCAAGACTGAGAATAGTTAAAGGACGTGGTTATGTTTAGTGTACGCAAAGGAGTGATATAAAAGCCATTTTTAAATATTTGAAGAGCTTTAATAAAGGAGGAGGTGGTTTATGCTATCCACCAGGAAGAACTTCATGATTATATTAATTGTCAATGAATGGAATAGGTACTGCATTATATGGTGAGTTCTCCTTTATTAGAGGTTGTCAGAACAGGCTAGGTCCGTGATAGCGAACCTATGGCATGGGTGCCACAGGTGGCACGCGGAGCCATATTGGTGGGCACACGAGTGTTGCCCTAGCTCAGCTCCAGCACGCATGCGTGCCCCGGCCAACTGATTTTCAGCCCTTCCGGTCCCACCAGAAGTCGGGAAACTGGCTGTTGCTGGCCTCCGGGGGATGGGGAAGGCTGTTTTTGTCCTCCCCAGGCTCCTAGAAAGCCTCTGGAGCCTGGGGAGGGGGAAAAATGGGCCCACTGTGCCATTACGTGGCAAAAGTAGGGGGAAGTGTGAGGGGGGGTCATGTCTGCATGCGCGGGAGGGCGGGGTGCATTGAATTATGGATGTGGGCACCCGCACCCGCGACCCCCCCGCTCCCTCTGCTTTTGGCACATGATGGCACAAAGGTTAGCCATCACTGGGCTAGGTGGTCATCTATCAGAGATATTGTAGTGCACTTGAAATAAGCTGGGTGTTGGACTACAGCAGGGGTATCAAACTCAAACCCTGGGGCTGGATGTGGCCCACGGGATGCTTAGATCTGGTCCGCGGGGTTGCCCTGCAAACAGCAAAGGGCTGGCTCGCGGTGCCTCTGCCAGTGAAAACGGAGCTCGGGAGGGCCACAGGCAGAGGGTTGCAGGAGGCTGTTGCAGCTGAAAATAGACCTTGGGAGCCAGTTTTCGCTGGCAGAGCGCTTGAGCCACCATAGGCACCCCCGACAGTGATATTGAGCTGGCCACGGCTCCCTGTTCCCTGTCCCCAACATCAAATACAACCCTGATGTGGCCATCAATGAAATCAAGTTTGACATCCGGGACTAGAGGATTTCTCTGGTCCTTCCCTAATCTAGGATTCTAACGAAAAAGCAAGATATAATATGATGACACTAGAAGACAGATATTGTCAGTTCCTTTCTCTGCAGTCCTCTATATAATATATAAAATATAAATGTAATGTCGATATAGTTATTGTACTGTATTACTTAATAAATCCTTTTATTCTTACCATAACTGTTACTGTTAAAAATGTAAAACCTTATATGTTTATAATTATAAGTAACTTTTGACATAATGATACCTTATGCTTTATCAATTTATGCAGTTTCATTTCCTTGTTTATCACATTTTAATATACCCAATGCACTCCATAAATGTAGAACGTCAGCTTCATAATTCCCAGGATTTTGGTACTGCTGTTTGGAAGATTATGGGAGCTGAATTCCCAACAAGCTGGCGACTTCAAATTGATAATGGTTAAGATTAGAGTCAGTTTGCAATAAATAAATTGTATTATATGTGTGCAATACTAAAATATCACCAAAAAAAATAGCTGTTAGGATTTAAGTGTTAAAGAATTATATTTAGATTCTGTTGTTATATAGAATGCACACCAATTTTAATGTCTCTTAATTCTAAGTTAATATGCACTTGATTTAAGTAAAAATATGCAAAATGATATTTTCATTTGCTGTTCTTCCTTTACATTAGAAACATTTTAGACATTTTAAATATTCAAAACAGCAAATAGTTACATAATGTGATTTAAAAAACTGACTGATTGCCTGGGCTTTAATTCCTCTATTTCTATACTATTTTGATCATCTAAACCTCATTTACATTGTTAGAAAATTTTATAGTTAGAAGTAAGTTTTCAGTTGAAAAAAGTTAAGCTTCCAACTCTTGATATTATTTTACATGTCTCTCCTGCCTTTCCTATGGGAAGCTTCCATGACAGTTTCCATGGATTTCTCTTCACTGTAACCCCAAATCAAAACTCTATGACTTTGGCCAAGTTCAAACTTGGTCTAGCCCAAACCTTAGCTAGCAAGCTCCAGACTAAAATGAAAACTTGGTCTTGGGTCTCTCTAGTATAAATCTGTCATAATATACACTACATTATGTTGGATTTTCCTTCAACCCTAGATACCACTCTTTTTCAATTATGCACATGCATGCAAAATTCATCAATGTTGTATGTATATAAGGAAGTATTGGTTCCTGCTTTTCTTCAGTTTATGCAGGCTGTTAGTCACTGAGTGCCTATTTATATATTCCTAATACCATCCTCATTTTCTACCAACATCAATGAAAAGAGGGCAAGAAATTGTTTTTAAAATGAAGGTTTATTATCTACACTACTTGTTTCTGTGCACCAATACTCTGGCATGCTGGCATGATAGATAATTTTAAAAACCCAAGACACCTTATTTGCAAATAATTGGTAACACTGATTATGTGAGAGCCAGTATGAGATTCTCCAATTTTTTCTTTTTTAAAAAATAATCTTTAGTTTATATTTTTGTTTATCTGATTGCTGAAAAAATCAGACAATTAAAACAATAGTTTTGACTTATTTATGTTTGAGAAAGACACTCAATTCTCTTCTTTGAATTATAATGTTGCAGTTAACTTGCAGATCTAAGTCCTAACCAATTAGCACTTGTGGTATTCCAAGCAACTATAAGACAACACAGACTCATGTATGTCTAACAGAAGGTTCCTGTAAACAGCTTGCAGAAATTAAACCAAGGTAGAATTCCAGAATTCGAATCTATCTGGGAACAGTATCGTGAATTCTATAATCAAAGAAAGTTAAAATATAAATGTGAAATAAAGTTCAATGTGCTAAAGAATTGCTTAAAGTTAATAGAGTAAGTGCATTGTCAAAATTGGAGACCATGGAGGATGAACTTAAAGTACCTGGACTAAGCCTATAACTCCTTTAGCAACATCACATATACTTACCGTCTTCATAAAAGGTAAACACTCCTTTTAGGGCTTAGCACCTAGTGACTTCAAGACACATTCATGCAGGCTTCTCAGTGACAATGTAAACATAATTTGACAATGACTCATGGCATGTTTTGCAGTTCCCAGGCAGGGCTGGAAGTCTTATCCAAGTCCTAACCAAGCCTGAGTTAATTGAGTTTCTGAGCTCAGAAAGCCACAAATTTTAAACAATAAGCTTTCTCACTTGAATCAGAAGTGAAGCTTAGTAGCAACTTTATGACTAATAACTAAATCTAACTTTTCTCTTGGAAATGTTCATTATTTGGGGAGCCTTTCACTGAGCGGGGAACTAGTTTCTTAGCTCTTTGTTTTTCTCTGATGATCATAGAAAGCAGCATTCCTCATATACTTCCACCTTTTTGCAAAGTTTTAAATGTGTTTTGCATTCTCTAGAATAGCCTCTCCCAGTCTGTTTTATGTTACAGACATTGGATTATGGAGGCTCTAGTCTGGTCTGCAGCTAGAGGCACCAAGTTGGAAAAGAGTAATTTGCAGCACACAGAAGTTGACAGTTGATGTTGCTTTTTCAGTATTGAAAGTCAGTGGCCTCTTATTAGGTTGCACAACACCCACAAATATTGCATCAGTCACCAAGTCATATACAGGATATACTGTATATCCTGTTCTGGTTTCCTTGAGACAGTACTAAATGGAGCTTACTTTAACTCTACATTAAAGTTGGGTTTTCTGCTCAAGTCTCAACACCCACTCATCCCCAAGAGCCTGGTTCCTAGTTATGTTAATAGGATTTTTCATGATTCCTAACTGCTGGGTGTTTTTGTTTTGCATTAGGTGAATTTAGTCAATTCTATTATAAGCTTTCCAGAGTCAGAAGAGACAGGTTAGCATATAAAATAAATAAATAAATAAGTAAAACAAACTGGATCTGAAATGAAGTCATGCTATATAATTATTATTGCCTTAATTTTCTAATTTCTAATTTCTCCTCAACATAAGAAAATGTCATGAAAGCAGCTCCACATGCCTATAACTCTACTAAATACAGGTAGTCCTCAATTTATAACAGTTCATTTAGTGACTATTCAAAGTTACAACAGAATTGAAAAAACTGACTTAGGACAGTTGTTCACATTTACAACCTTTGTAGCATTTCCATGATCACGTGATCAAAATTCAGACACTTGGCAACTGACTCATACTTATGACCGTTGCTGTGTCCCAAGATCATGTGATCACCTTTTGCCACCTGACAAGCAAAACCCATGGAAAAGGCAGATTCACTTAACAACCATAGTACTAACTTATCAACTGCAGTGATTCACTTAACAACTGTGGCAAGAAAGGTGGTAAAATGGGACAAAAACTCAACAAATGTCTCACTTAACAGAAATTTTGGGCTCAAATGTGTAAGTCGAGGACTACCTGTAGCCGTGTTTGTTCTCAGTGTTTTATATATGAAGAAAAGTCTGTACTATAGCCATATTAGATGAAGAGAAAGAAAAATAATTCAGCCAATATCACTATGCTTTTAAAAAAATAACTCTTGTCAGTTGTGGTTGATCACCACCACATCCCAGAGACCACAGCTATTCTTTTCATTTACTTAAAAAGTTGGGAATCTGTGACTAACACTCCTAGGTTCAGAGCACCATTTCATGCACGTCTGTGCCCTCATGCGTTATCTCAAGTACTCTGATCAACTTGCAGCTCCTTCGGCTACGCCTTTCACAGAAGGAGGTCAAGTTTGCGAAACACCCCGCGCCTCCCTCAAACCCAACCCGAGGAACGACGCAGTTGCGAGGCAAGCAGGAAGCGCTCCGCGGCGAATGCAGCTCTGCGCCTGCGCCAAATACATCAGGCGAGGTGGTGGCGTGGACGAAGGAGCCGTCACCGACCCCGCCTTCTCTCGCGGTTCTTGGCGCGGGGGAAGGTAAATCCGGGCCTGTTTGTTGCCGGCCGGCGACAGTGGTTGGTTGGCTCCGTTACCGAGGGGAGTATGGCTCAGCGGGGCTCAACGCAGGCAGCCTTGGGGCGGACGATGGAGGCGGAGAGGCTACAGGAGACAGAGGCTGCCGTGGAACGGCATCAGCAGTTGATTGCAGGTCAGCAGCGGACGTGGAAGGGGACTACAAGGGAGGAATGCGGAGTATTTCTGGAATGAAGCAGACTTTGTTGGACCTGCTGGGCTGTGTTATCCGGTTGCGATAGGTTTGCATTGTACGACGAGGAGGAGAGAAAGGTGTATTTACAGGACAACAGCTTCTTCTTCCCAGGCACCAATTCACAAGGGTTGACGTTTGCCCTGGCTTGTTTTATTTGGCGGGGGGGGACGGGGACACGCTGCATCATGGTGACAAGGTCATACTGGGTGCCTGCATTTCACACGTTAGAAACGTGTTCTGGTTCTGCGCCCTATCCGGAACCGTAACTATCCCTGTGAGATTATACTGTACAGGCTTGGAATCATGATGTGGCGTGAGGCAGGTTTTTTTCCATGGTTTAATCCGGGCTCCCTCATCATAAGTGTCTATCGGTGATGTTGGGCAATTAACTCGAGTAATTTCAGTAACAGTTGACTAAATCTAATGGAATGGACAACCTCCACAAGCTTCGTAAATACGATCATGGCTTTATTTGTGGAATTTATTAATCTGTGGTTTATTGCACAGGATCATGCTACTTTTGTTTTACTGACATTAACTTAATTGCCACATGCCTAATTATAAACTGCCCTGGCCAAAAATATTTTAGCATGCTGAGTTACATAAATACAAGTTGTTAAGTGAATGAAGATTTCCTACCAGTTATAGTCTAGAACAGTGGTTCCCAACTTTTTTTTTGCCATGCCCCACCTAAGCATCTCTAAAATCCTGATCTCCCCCCCCCCCCCATATAATTCTTACTATTCAAAAAGTGAACTCCTACTTACTCACTCACTCAAGGAAGCCTAAACTAGTTTAAACAAGGTTCCAATTACTTCCATTAAAAATCAAATTGCCCCCCTGTGGGGTCTGGGCACTGGAACCTCTGGTCTAGACTGCGTATTGCCTAAGCAATGTAGTTTGGGAGCAAAGGAGAACATTCTTCACTTTTAACTGTCAGCTATATTTTATCATGAAAATCAAACATTAAAAGTCATAATGTAGTTGTACTTGCATATGGAGAATATAAGATTTGCCAGTTTCAGTCAGTTTTTCTGTGTAATTTGTTTTGAAGTAATGATAATCATATGGTATTTTTATTTTGCTTAGTGGGTTCTATGAATCCAGCCATTTAATCTTATCTAATCATGCTGAGCATGTTGTGTCAACCTTACTGTTGTCTCTGACCTCACCAACAACACTAGAAACTTTTAGAAAGATCAACTTTTGAAATCTAGTCTTGCTATGCATAAATATGGCCATATATAATACTTTCATCAGAAAAAGTTGTCCATGTATGGTGTACTTTCGGTATTTTTGGGGGGTCTTTTTTCCCAGTGGCCCCGTAATTTATGTCTTCATAATTTGTAATTTTAAAAATATGTATAAACTTTGCTAAAAATAATTTATTCTGCCTTTCTTAGGCATACTGTTGAAGAAACACTATTTTTTAAAAATTCTAAAGACAGAAATAGGAACACATTTCATTTATTGATTACTGTATAGCCCTGTTTTATTAATGAATAAGCAATTCATCTTGTCTAGTGTTGAAGAATATGGATATTGTATCTACTAGCATTTTTTATTAAATTTATATAATTGTCCATTTCACCATCATGTCTCTGAGCAGCTTACAAAGATAACTTACAGAAAACAATACAAATCAAAAATAGCCACAAAGCCATTACAGATAAAAGTAATAAAAATATAATCAGTGGGAAAGTACCACTGATTTTCCTAAAAGTTTAGCCACTTAGCAGGCTCTCCACCAGATTCTCAGGCCAGATGACCAAACCATGATTTCAGGTTTTTCTGGAAGCCATGTGCTTATATATGCTTTGTATGAGTCAGTACACTGCTTATACCTCCTAGTTGGGGATATATACAGAACAGTATGAATTGAATTGAATTGGATTGGATGCTTTATTTTATGAAGTGTGTTTTGTCTCTGTAATAGAAGTACTCTGTGTACTTGCAAAGTAATAGAGAGAATAATAATAATACCAATAAAAGAGGGGAGTAAAGAAGCTAATAAAAAGGATAATAATAGCCACACTGTATGAGTTAATATATACTGTATGTACATGTTAGAACTGCAAGAATTAAGTGTTCAATAGAGGGGGAAACTGTCCCTGTGTCTAGTTAGCTTGCAAAGTAGGCTGTAGATGAGATACCCCGCTTTTCAATATTATGAGTATGCTTGGAGTAAAACTTGGGCTTTTCCTGTGCTTGTAGCATACTGGCAAAATGTGCTCAAGCTCATCAGTTATGCCCTTAGGAGTGCTGCAAATGGCTTAGTTAATTAAAACTAGTAACTTCATCTAATCTAGGCTTTATATAAGAGCATGTTTATAGATAGAGCCATGGATGGAGCCTGAGGAACAGCTGACTGTCAAGGAGGAGGTTAAAGGATGGCACGGAGAACAATCGGGCCGACTGTTGGGGCCTAGGCGGCTGCCATGACAACAATGATGCTGGCAGGAGTACCGGGGCAGCTAGAGAACCACAGTTTGGAGGCAGGCTTGGGCTCCATGGGCGGCAGCGCGGAGGCGGCAGTGATGGCTACAGTGGCGGAGTTGACTGCAGTGGCAAAGGCATTGGCGCTGGGAGCAGTGGCAGTACCGGAGGCTTGGCTGCAAAGACGCCCCTGTTGTTGGTGAAGAAGAGGGCAGCATCACAAATGTTAGGATCCCTCAGTTTTTGAGGGATCTGGACACTTCCTCCTTTTTCTGAAGCATGAGAAGGGGCTTAACAACTTAATGGGCTGAATGGCCTGAAGATCAAAGTTATGGGGAAGGGACTGAGGATTGTTAGCTGGGGGATCACAGTTGGTCTCTCCCTTAACTGTTCCTCCCCCCTTATTAGACTTAGCCCTAATATGGCCACTCAGCATAAATTTACAGCTTTTGATTAATCTGCAGCCTTATTACAAACTGGGGATGGTGACTTATTCTCCCCCTCGACTGTCCCTCTCTCCCCTTATTTGATCTAGGTCTATTACGACCACTGAGCATTAACTTGCAATCTTGGATCGATCTGCAGCTTTATTTAAACACCTATCCTCCAAAACTACCCTGATCATTCAACCCTATGTACTCTGTCCAGTGGCTCCACCTTACTTTTTTGATCTAATCCTCGGCCATCGCTGGTATCAGGACTGGAGGAGATACAGACATCGAGAGTCTTGGATTATGGGGAGATAGATCACCTTCTCTTTGTTTGCATGATGCTGGTTTAGTCACCATGAGAGGGCAACCCTTTGAGACTTCTATCCCCACCTCCTTTTTTGGATGGACTTACTACAACCACAAGACTTCCCATCGTCGTGAGAAGGCGATGGTGTTCTGATATAATGACATTTGTAATATACTGGTCTTCCTTTAACATCTATTCCCTCCCTTATTTTAATTTACCTGTCTTAACCATCTCTAACACGCTTAGAAGAAAATGATCCTGCATCTCCTTCAGCTCGCTCCTATCTTCGATGTATTCAACTGCGGAGCTTCTTGCACTGCGAGATTCCCCCCTCTCGCATGTCTGGCCCTCTCAGTTATCAAGGGCCACCCTTGAGGACGGGTTTTGGAGCCCCAAGAGGTGGTTTGCAAAAAACCGACGGCTTTGGGGTTTTTTAGATAAATTTTTAACTTCTATTTCAAGGGGTTCTGGGAGGGATTGTGGGAATGGATCTGGGGGGATCCATAAATCCACTGAATGGGGTAATGGGTCTGATGATCATGGCGGGGAGGACGGAGACAGAAATTTGACAAGGATACAGGAGGACGAAACGATGGGCATTAGTATAATAAGTGGGAGGGGCAGATATGACGGTAGCAGAGGGCCATATTATGTTTTGGGAGTGCGCACTCGCTGTTTGCGAGCGATTGCACACTCCGACCCCCAAAGCATTCCTCGTTCCCCAGACTGTTCAGAGTCTCAGGCCCTGAGTCTACGGCTGATGTTGTGTAATGCCAGGTCAGTGGTAAATAAAGCCCCCCTCATTCACGATCTTATTTCGGAGGGGTGTGCTGACCTGGCAGGAGTTACGGAGACCTGGTTAGGCCAGGAGGGAGGAGTTCCCCTTGTGGAAATGTGCCTGCCAGGTTTCCGTGCATTCCATCAGCCAAGGACTCAGGAAAGGGGTGGGGGAGTGGCAGCAATTATTAGAGAAAGTCTTTGCCTGAGGGAGGCCACTGTTCCTCAGATAGCCGGATGTGAGTCCCGCCTTGTGAAGTGGTTCAGGGGATACAGATAGGCCTACTGATCACCTATCTGGCTCCCTGCCATGTGACAGCGGTCCTGCCTGAGCTGCTTGACATTATAGCCGGGGTGGCGGTGGAAACCCCCAGACTTATTGTTATGGGGGATTTTAACCTGCCATCTGCTAGTGAGATGTCGGAGGTGGCTCGGGAGTTCATGGCTTCCATGACGGCCATGGACCTGACCCAGGTAGTTCAAGGCCCCACCCACTTGGGGAATCACACTCTGGACTTGATTTTTGTCTCGGATCAGTGGCTGAATGATCTAAGAATAGGGGATCTAGACATCAAGCCCTTGTCATGGTCTGATCATTCTCTCCTTCACATGGACTTTCAGGTCACTTTCACCAACTGCAGGGAGACGGAACCAACCAAGTGGTTCCGTCCCAGGCGCCTGATGGACCCCGAGAGGTTCCTGACGGAGCTTGGGCCATTTCCTGAGACTCTGGCTCACGACTCGACTGAGGACCTGGTGGTGGCCTGGGACAGGGCAGCTACTAGGGCCTTGGACCGCATCGTGCCTTTACGGCCTCTGGCCCAATGCCGATCTCGACTAGCTCCTAGGTTTTCTGAGGAGCTGAGAGAGATGAAGCGTCAGAAAAGACGCCTGGAGAGTGATTGGAGGACAAGCTGATTTGAATCTGACCGAACACAGGTGAGATCTTATATTAAGACCTACCTAGTGGCGATAAAAGCGGTGAAGTCTAGCTACTTCTCCGCTCTTATTGCATCTGCAGAGAACCGCCCAGCCTGCACTGTTTAGGGTGACTCGCTCACTACTTCAGGTGGGGGTGCGTGAAGACCCCTTACAGGGTCGAGCTGAGGATTTTGTGCAATTCCTGCATGATAAAGTCGCTCAGATTCGGGAAGGCCTGGACTCTGATTGGGTAGATCCAGGGGAGGAGATGGGGGTAGGTCCTGAGAGTGTTATCTGGGAAGAGCTTGACTCTGTGGCTCCTGAGGATGTGGACAGGATTCTGGGCAAGCTTAGTGCTGCCACATGTTTATTGGACCCGTGTCCCTCCTGGTTGGTACTGGCCTCCCAGGAGGTTACATGAGGCTGGCTCCAGGGGATTATAAATGCTTCTCTGAGTGAGGGTGTCTTTCCCACCGCCTTGAAAGAGGCGGTGGTGAAGCCCCTCCTCAAGAAGCCTTCCCTGGACCCAGCTATATTATCAAATTATCGTCCAGTCTCCAATCTTTGCTTCGTTGCGAAGGTTGTTGAGAGTGTGGTGGCACAACAACTACCCTGATGCCTGGATGAAGCTGTCTATCTGGATCTGTACCAGTCGGGGTTCAGGCCACGATACAGCACAGAAACGGCATTGGTCGCATTGGTTGATGATCTCTGGAGGGCTTGGGACAGAGGTTGTTCCTCTGTCCTGGTCCTATTAGATCTCTCAGCGGCTTTTGATACCATTGACCATGGTATCTTACTGCACTGGCTGGAGAGGTTAGGAATAGGGGGTACCGTGCTTCGGTGGTTCTCCTCCTTCCTCTCTGACCGTTCGCAGTTTGTGTTGGCTGGGGGGCAGAGGTCGACCTCGAGGCACCTTATTTGTGGGGTGCCACAAGGATCAGTCCTCTCACCCTTTTTGTTCAACATTTATGTAAAACCGCTAGGCGAGATCATCCGTGGTTTCGGGGTGAGTGTTCATCAGTATGCTGATGACACACAGCTATACATTTCCACCCCGGACTACCCCAGTGATGCCCTTACTGTGATGTCCCGTTGCCTGGAGGCCGAGCAGATCTGGATGGGGAGAAACAAACTCAGAGTCAACCACTCCAAGACCGAGTGGCTGTGGCTTCCGGCATCCCGGTATAGTCAGCTGGTACCATCACTGACAATTGGGGATGAGACCTTACTTCCCACAGAGAGGGCTCGCAACTTAGGTGTCCTCCTGGATTCACGGCTATCTTTAGAAGAGCACATGATGGCCGTGGCCAGGGGGGCCTTTTATCAGGTTCGCCTGATCCGCCAGTTGCGTCCCTTTCTGGATCAGGACGCCTTGCGTACAGTCACTCATGCCCTAGTCACCTCCCGTATGGACTACTGTAATGCTCTCTACATGGGGCTCCCCTTGAAGAGCACCCGCAGGCTCCAGCTGGTCCAGAATGTAGCCGCGCAGGTGATTATGGGCGCAACTCGTTACGCCCATGTAACACCTCTCCTGCACAAGCTGCACTGGCTCCCAGTGGTCTTCTGGGTGCGATTCAAGGTGTTAGTCATCACCTTTAAAGCGCTCCATGGCTTAGGACCTGGGTACCTACGAGACCGTCTTTTGCCACCAATAGCCTCCCACCGACCAGTTTGTTCTCACAGGGAGGGACTACTCAGGGTACCGTCAGTCAAATCATGCCGACTGGCGACTCCCAGGGGGAGGGCCTTCTCTGTGAGGGCTCCAACCCTTTGGAATGAACTGCCCCCAGAGATATGGAATATCCCTGATCTCCGTGCTTTCCGCCGTGCCCTCAAGACCCTGATGTTCCAACAGGCGGGGCTAAACATGAACATGTGAATGATCTTTTAAAATGTACACCGCCTTGAGTCCTACGGGAGAAAGGCGGTATATAAATATAATAAATAAATAAATAAATAAATGTTTCTGCCCACAGATGTCAGAAAATATAACAGCAAGTTGAACGCAATGAGAAAGGATTATTTAAGAAGTGTGCATGATGAAATAAAAAAAAATATACAGTGGTGCTTAACAGTTTGTGAATGCTTTTGAATTTTCAACATTACTACATAAATATGACTTAAAATGTGATTTATTTTTTCTTAGTAAATAAATGAACAAGTGCTTTTAACTAATTTGGTTGATTAGGTTGTCTCTGTTTAATTTTAGGATATGGATGGAGATCAGATCATGTTTTAGGTCATATTTATGTAGAAATATGGAAAATTCAAAAGCGTTCACAAACTTTTAAGTACTACTGTATGCCAAGAATCAATGGATGACAAGTGATTGTGGACTCCAATACAAAAATGAGTGACCAGTAAAGAAACAAGTACATTGAAATTGGTCATGTGGGGAGAATGATTGAGGACCAAATTAAAAACAATTAAGAAAAAGAAAAATGTGTTGATATGGTAGAAGCAATGATAGTTTACAAATACAGATAGTTCTTGACCAGTAGCTTAGTGATTGTTCAAAGGGAGCCCCCCCCCCCCGATACTTTTGACCTGGTTCCCTCAGACATTCCTCCCATAGTCATGTGACCACATTTCGGGCAGTCAGCAACTGCTCTGCATTTATGATTGCTTGTAGCATCCTATTGTCACATGGCCATGATTTACAATTTGTGTTTATTTCTGTTTTTTTGCAAAAAAAAATATGTCCCATTGAGAACAACAGACTTCTTTTGTGATCATGGATTTATTTAATCACCATAGTGATTCCCTTAATAACCGCAAAAAAGTAGTAAAAACAGGTCAGGCACACAATGATCTACTTTACAACTGTCACAACGTACAACTGTAATAATCTTTATTGTGGTCATAAGTGATGGACTACCTGTATAAATATGAAGAGATACTGTGTAAGTGATTGATTTTTATCAGTCCTCTTGTAGGGATGACTCAAGCCCTTTTTTAGTAGGTTGTTTTCTTTTGTACTACACAGTTTGTTATTCTGTCATCTGTACACTTTTCTGATTCTTTTTGTTTTTATTGTCAGGTTTTCATTATTTAACTGCCCAGAATTGCTGGAGTTGGGCAGAACATAAATTTAATAATTTATGCATTTGCAAAAGGCAGCTTTACTTGGAACAGCTTGGGTCCTGTGATGATACCATTAATATTATTAAACAACTTTCTATACCAGGTCCTTGAAAAGGATTCAATAATTGGACAAAAGTACCAGATCCAGTCTAAATATCTTGCTAATTGTGCAACCATGATAATTTAGTGTAAACAATTTATTTTATAGACTTATATACCACTCCAGTTGTTAAATGAAGTGGCTTGTAGTCTTTAGTACTACACAGATCTGTTTACATTTCTTTTTTCTTATCTCCTAACTTTAATTTTTTTTGCTTATTATTTCTTTTTTTCTGCATTGCATACAATTTTTTACCATAACATGGAATAGGGTTGAGTAGTTGTGTATGTATGTGTGAAGAAATGATATATTTTATTTTTGTATGTTTTATAATGGTTATAATCTGCAACTCATCTCAGTGAAATGATACTTATAGGCCAAAAATTAGGTTTTGTTACTGTGTATTAAAACTCAACAATTTAAAAACTGAATGGATAAATCATTTTGCATAGGCTTCATTAGTTGGAGGGAAATTATAGCTGATAGTTGAAAGATCTGAAAGGACAGAAAACCTTCTAAAGTGACCAAAGATGGTGGCTGATCAGGTCTGTGAAGTCATATTAAGCTTTAAGGAGAAAGTAGAGGATTCAAAGAAAGTCTTCACTAGAAGGAACTCCAGCAAATTGTCAAAGGAAGCAACTGTTTCATCCAGGCAGCCAAAAGTAACAAGAGGAGCCTGAGGCTGAGGCAGACTGTTAAGCAACCTATGTTCATTATGTAAGGGTAATTGGAGTTAAACTTTATAAATCATTAACACACCAACATCTGGAATAGTGTATTACATTCTGTGGTACTTGGAATTTTAAAATTTGTGCTATAATAATTTGTGCTAGCATTTAGCTGCCAGCTGCCTGCAATTAGTGCAAGTTCAAATCTCACCAGGCTCAAAGTTGACTCAGCCTTCCATCCTTTCAAGGTAGGTAAATTGAGGACCCGGATTGTGGGGGCAATAAGACAGCTTTGTATAGAACAACACCGCTTGGGGGGGAAGCCCTAATCAGGTATATACATAAAAACATGCAGGCTATTGCTATAATGCATTGTAAGCTGCCCTGAGTCTACGGAGAAGGGCGGCATATAAATTGGACTAATAAATAAATAATAATAAATAAATAAATATAAAGTACATATGTTATCAGTATTACAGATATTTGGGCAATGAAAAAATAATAAAATTTTCACATTTTCTTAACTTTTTAAAATTTGCATAGCAGTTTTAAACTCAAGTTTTATGTTTTAATATTAATGTTATTGAATAGTACAGTAAGTGAAGTGTTTATTTTATGTGGTTGCTATCATATATGTTAAATATAACCTTTATAGAGAAAGTTTTGCTAACATAAAGTGCTAAATCCTTGGTTTTCTTAATTATGAAGATTTTTAAAGCATTACTAAACACAACTGGCCAGGTTTACATATTAAGTTAAACAATAAAATATGAATTACCCGCCTGTACTGACAGGTTTCGCATAGCATGCTAAGACACATGCTTCTATAAAACCAGACACTTAACTTTTGTAATTCCATTCAGTTCAATCTATTTTTGTTTCAATTGTGAGTCAACAATATAGGAATTAACAAAAAATACAGAAGTTAAGTAAAATGATATCCAACCTTAATTAAAATGCTGTGTGCATGTGCATGTATGCCTTTGAGGCAGTTGACTGACTCCTGCTGACTGCCTAGATTAGTTTTTGCAATTTTCTTGGCAAGATTTTTTGGGAAGTGAAGGCAAGATTACCTTCTCCCTAGGCTGAGAGGGGATGAGAGTCTAAGATAAGGTCACCAATTGGCTTTATGGTTAAGACAGAACTAGAATTCAGTCTTTTAATTTCTAGTTTAATGTTTAACCACTACACCAAACTGGCCTTTTAAAACACATTAAAATATATAGAAATAAGGAAAATAGAACATTATAGGATAGTGATTATAAAAATAAATAAAAGAACTTGTAAGAAAATCATCTTCTAGCAGCCTCTCAAGCAAAACTTGTCAGCCTTCTTAATTAACTTTCCTGGTTTAAATTAATCAAATATTCAATTTTATTTGAACCAGGACAAGATAATTTTTCGTTTAAGAGGTGCTTCAAAAATTTTCCATGGGAAGAAGTGGAAATAGGGAAATAAATAATACGAAAATAGTTATGTGGTTTTATTATAATATGCGCAGAAACACATGTTATTTCAGGGAACTGACCGTTCCTAGTAGCTGAATTCATTTATTAAAATTGTAATCTGGTAAGTGCCTCTGTAAGGGAGAACTCTATTACATATCTAATACATTATTTTGACTAAGATCATTTTTTTGAGCCTGATAATAAAAGCGCCAACAATTTGAGTCCATAAAAAGAATGCCCAGATATCAATAAGAAGGAACTTGTTTTATTTTATGTTCTCTAGATTCCAAAATCTTTGTCTTTTCAGCATTAGAATTAAGGATTTTGTAGTACAATAACTGTCCAGGGTCTATAATATAGGTAATTGCTGATTTATGACTACAATTGGGACTAGAATCTTGCTCATTGAGCGAAGCGATTGTTAAATGAGATGTCACATGATTGCTTTGCTCAACTACTGCAATCCTGGCGCTCCTGGTTGCAGTTTTTAAGTGATCTCATGGGCCAGGTAAGGAGCACAGGGTTTCTCACTTGGGTGGAGGAGACACTGGAAGGCCTGGCACACATTGTATGCAAGTTTCTCTTCACTTAGGAGTTAAAAATTCTCCCTGCCGAAATGTAAGCAGGGTTTTCAGCCCCTGAGTGAAGAGACACTTGCATGTAGCCTGCACTGGGCCTTGCGGAACCTCCCACCCCGCCGGGCATCCTGTGCTCCTTACCTTACTCCACTGCCTCTCCGGTCAGAGTCTAAAAATCCTCCCTGCCAAAATCAAGCAGAATTTTCAGACCTTGAGCAGCAAGACTCTCCTAAGCAACCTGTACCAAGTCTTCAAGGGCCTCCCCCGTCCCTGTGAAACACCCTGGACTCCTTACCTTACTGCGCTGCCTCTTCACTTCGGGGCCAAAAATTCAGCTTCAATTTCATCTCCCTTTTGTCTTTTTACATTACATACATATTCTTAACATTCATTAGATTACATTTGATGAAACTTGATGTTGCGTTTTGGCTCCTCAGTTTGATTTCATATATATTTCCAAATGTAACTTGGATTATACTCCTAGAGAAATCAGTGTAGATTCTCAGTGTCCCTTCTCACTGCAATTTCTGATGTAAGTTTATGGTCTACTCTAGTGGTTAAGGCATCAGGCTAGAAAGCAGGAGTCCATGAGTTCAAGTACAACCTTAGCCATGAAAGCCAGCTAGGTGACTTTGGGTGAGGTGGGTTGGGCTGACACTCCCTTAGCCCAACCCACCTCACAGGGTTGTAAGGAAAATAGGAGGAAGAATTTGTGTTGGACATCTTTACCGCCTTAAGTTATTTGCAAAAAAATAATAAAGACAGGACACAAATAAATAAAATAAATAAAAATTTTAAATTAATTACACTTTCATTGCATTTCAGGAAAAGCACATAAAGAAGGTGGATCTGCACGAACGTCACTCCTCATCTTAATATCCATCTTCTTAACAGCTGCTTCTGTTATGTTGATGGTATATAAAAACTTTCCCCAACTTAGTGAGTAAGTATACCATGACAAATTCATTCCATTTTTAACATCTGTAATTATATACACTTAGAGAAGTTATATAGAGTCTTGTGAGGTATTAAAAGGTTCTAAGTATCCCCTAGAAAAGCATAATGTAATATCAATTTCAAAAAATCCCAACAAATTACATTAAATTTTCTCTTGTTAGCAAATTATTGTAGTATAGTTATTTACAAATAATACTTTTTTCAAATGGTAAAATATGCATGTTAACTATAAAAATTATTTGGGATAGGTTGATATTGATTACCTGCATCCTTGCTAATTCAGATTTAAAAGGTTGCCCAGTTTGTAAGTAAACTGGATGAAAGTTCCAATAGAATAAAGGTAATCTTAAGAAGCCATCCTTGGATTGAACACACAATTTTCATCCAGTCTCCAACCTTCCCTTTTTGGAGAAGGTTGCTGAAAGGATGATTGACACTCAGCTTCAGAGGTTCCTCAGAAAATGAATTATCTAAACTCTTTTCATTTGGGGTCCAAGCTGTGGTACAGTACTGCGATGGAATTGGTTGTCTTGCAGATGACTTTTGAAGGTCCCTGGAAGAGGGGTGGTGTAACCAAACTGGCTCTCCTAGATCTCTCTGTGGCTTTCAATTCCATCAATTATTATATTCTTCTGTACTAGCTATGGGTGTTGGGAGTAGAAGGCACTGTATTGCAGTTGTGCTTCTCCTTTCTCCATAGCCAGTTCCAGTGGGTGTTGGTGAGGAGGGAGAGATTGAGCCCTAGACCCCTGTAATGTGGGGTGCCTGAGAGCTTGAGTCTCTTGCATCTTCTCTTTAATATGAAACTATTGGGCAAGGTCATTTGATAGCACATGGTGCAGTATTATCATTATGCTGATTTAAACGGTTACACTTCTCTACCCTGGGCTGTGAAGGTTATACTGTTGCCCTCCTGACTGAGTGCCTGGAGGCTTGAGGAACTGGATAGAGAGGAGCAGTTTTGACACAATCCTGGCAAGACTGAGTGGCTTTGCGTTTTGGGTCCCTAGGGTCTGTTGATATGTCAGCTTTGACTCTGGGCATGGTTGCTCTTCCCTAGACTGAACTGGTATATAATTTGGGGTCCTCCTGGTCTCATGGCCCCTACTCAAGTAGATAGCAGTCATGGCCAGCAGGATGGCCTTTGCACAGATTCGCCTTGTGCTCCAATTACACCCTTTCCTGGACTGGGAAGATCCTGCTCACAGTGATTCATGTCTTAGTCACTTTCCATCTGGATGACTGCAATGTGTTGTACAAGTGTTTGCCTTTTAAGATCACGAGAAGCTATAACGTACAGAATGCAATAGCATGTTGGATGCCCCTAAATTTGCCCACATCACACCCCTGTTGAGTGAGCTGTCCTGGCTCACAGTTTCTTTCTGGGTGCAATTCAAGGTGCTGATTATTACTTTTAAAGCCCTATATGGCATGGGACCAGGTTCTCTCTGAGAGTATTTGCCAATCCCATCAGGTCTAATAGGACAGGCACACTCCAGATATCTTTCCTGAAATGTTACTATCAAGTGGGTCCTGGGAAGCTTCTGTTGCTGCCTCTGCCTTGTACAACACCCTTGCCCATGCCATCTGGCAACCCCCTTCTTTCAGTCTTCTGGAAGGTCATAAGGACCTGGCCTTTTACTCAGGCACTGGGATACAGTGATGGGAGCCTATGGATCAGGGGTGAAATGCTCCCGGTTCGAACTGGATCACCCGATCCAGTAGCGATGGCGGTGGGTGGTTCGGAGAACCGGTAGCAAAAATCTCTGTGCCCCCCCCATGCCCAGCTGAGCCACAGGATCATCAGAGGCTTTTTTTTTTAACTTTTAAAAGCATTTTTCTACAATCTCTTCCGACGAAAAAATGCTTTTAAAAGTAAAAAAAAAAAGCCTCTGATGATCGTGCGGCTCAGCTGGGATAGTCAGAGGCTTTTCAAAGCATTTTTTCCTGCAACCAAAGAGGTGGTAAAAAAAATGCTTTGAAAAATCTCTGATGATGCCAGCTGAGTTCCCTGATTGGCAGAGAGGCTTTTCAAAGCATTAGAAAAAATGCTTTGAAAAGTTTTTTTTAAAAAAAGTTGGCCATGCCCACCCAGTCACATTACACCCCCCCCACCAAGCCACGGTAGTACAGAACCGGTAGTAACAAATTTTACATTTCACCCCTGCTATGGATGACTGAAGTGCCAGGCTTTTTTAAGTTCTTGGTTTTATGATTTTATGTAGTTTTATTACTACTACCATGAGTTGCTCAGAGTTTTATATTTTAAGATAGGTGTTCATACAAAATAAATAAATAAAATAATATTTTTATCACAGCATAAAACTTCAATTCTTTGTCTGCTGTACAATGATGAAAATGATTGAATCTGAGAGGTTTATTTTTTGCTGAAATCTGTCCTGAAACCTTGTTTAGAATGATGATTTTGAAATTGATTAATAATTGCCAGAAAATTAAGTTGGAAGACTTTGGTCATCTAAAACAATCTAATGATTTCTGAAGTAGACCTGTTGCAGTGACTATACAAGAAGGCTAGCAAGATTTGATGCTGGATAGATGAATTAGTTACATAAATTGAGTGATGCAGGGCTGCAAAATTATTTCAATGGGATCGAAGCTTTCATTAAAAACTTATACTATCAAGGTAGTGTATATGTAGTAACTTTTTTCTGACTGGAGGCAAGAGTTCACTATATCTATTAATAAAATTGTTTATTTTTCCCCTACAGAGAGGAGAGAGAATGTATGAAAGTTCCTAGAGACATGGATGATGCAAAAGCTTTAGGAAAAGTACTCTCTAAGTACAAGGATACTTTCTATGTTCAAGTATTAGTGGCCTATTTTGCTACCTATGTCTTGTATCCTTCCTTTAAAAAATATACAAATTGCTGTGGAATGTGATGTGAATTAATTATGATATATTAATAATGCTTTTAATGCTATGGTTTCACCTGTAAGATAAAAGAGTGAAATAGATGTATAGAGATAAACCATGTTAACATATTATGGTGGCGCAGTGGTTAGAATGGAATATTGCAGGCTAATTCTGCTGACTGCCGACTTTTAGCAGTTTGGCAGTTCGATTCTCACCAGCTTAAAACTGTCTCAGCCTTCCATCCTTCTGAAGTCAGTAAAATAAGGACCCAGATTGTGGGGGCAATATGCTGACTCTGTAAACTGCTTAGAGAGGACTGTAAAGTACTGTGAAGCGGTATATAAGTCTAAGTGCTATTGCTATTGCTATACTATACAAAAAAATGATTGTAAAAAACTAGGAAAGAAACAAAAAGATCACCTTCAGTAGCCAACATTCAGATAAACAGGGATCAATATCAATCAAAAAACAGTATTCTAGTCAAAAAACTACTAAGAAGCAAACCATACCTCTGTCAAAACTGGCAAGGAACCACCAAGGTAGCAAACCGCACCGTTCGGTTGAACTGATGATGTTACCTAGTTGGGTAATGAAATATCTGCCAGTTCAATGAACATCAAGAATTCCACGTTGACATTAATGGATGAAAGAAATTCCTTAAGCCTTACAGATACTAATATTATCCATTTGTTCTTTATAGGTTGTCCTCAACTTATGACCTCACTAGAACCCAGAATTATGGTCATAAATTTAGGCACCGCCTGACTAGGTTAAATTTTATAACCTTTTTTTACAATAGTCATAAAGCAAGTGCCATAAAGCAAATCGTGTGGTCATTAACCACATGGTTGTTAAATCCAAAATATCTAATGGTGTTTTTTGCCGTTTTCTAACAGAAAACGGCAAAAAAAGCCATAAATTGAAAACACAACATGGGTCAGCACCCCTCAGATATGTTTAGACCAACTGGTATTTGGAAACATAGTTACCGTACATTTGACCAAAACCACATTAATAATCACTTATCCTGCATTAATTTGTTTAATCTGCTTTTGAAGGGTGTCCAGCACAATTTATGGCTAAAAATCCTGTGACTGTTGTGTAAAGATATATTTTAATTTTATTTGCTCTGAATCACAGTTATTAAGTGATCCCAAGTCCTGCTAGTATAAAATGCTGGCAAAGATAGATCCATTTCATTTTTAGTATCTGATTGTGAAATGTGATACTGAGCAGTGGTACTTACGAAGTCAGAGCAGAGGGTTGAATCCTGGTCCCAATCAAACCTCGATCTTCTTTATTCAACATGGTAGATTTAAAGTGTTTTTCCTTTATGAAAACATTAATTAACTTTATAAATATCTGGGTAAAAGCCACACAGGAATCAATAAATGAAATCATTTTGAAATGTTTGGAGCTTAAAAAAAAAGAAAGTTAATAAACGTTATTCCTGTCTTTTAAGTTGTAAAAATTTCACAAAAGTCAGCAGAACCAAAGTCTTTGCAATCTTACATTTACCGTATATACTCGCGTATAAGCCGAGTTTTTCAGCCTTTTTCAGCCTGAAAAACGCCCCCTCGGCTTATACGCGGGTCACGAAAAAAATGACTTTCCCTGCAAGCTAGGAAACAGCGGGAGAACGGGGTTTGCTTACCCCGCCCACTCCCAATCTATTGGGACTGCCTCCTGAGTTCCAGCTGATGGCTAGAGGGGAAAAAAAACACTTTAAATTCTTGCCCTGGGGCTTCAAAGGCCCCCCCTACAGCTGATCAGGGTTAAAAAAAAAACAAATGAGAAGATCCGTGCCGGCTGCAAAAAGGTGCCTTCTGCAAAGAGCACATTTTTTTTAAAAAGGTGTCTGCTGCAAAGAGCACATTTTTTTAAAAAAGGTGCCTTCTGCAAAGAGCACATTTTTTTTTCTCCTGCTGAAACCCAAAGTGAAACTAAAACAGCTTGTTGGCTTTGCTGTTTGCTAAGGCAGATTTGATTTCTTTTTCCTCGTCAAAAAAGGTTGGTGCAAACAATGGGAAATTTATGGCAAATGGCAAAAGAGGGGAGTTCAAGATTTTAAAACACAAAAGAAAAAAAAGCTCTATTTAAATAGCGAATTGTAATAATTGAGATATTATTAATTGTATATTGTGTTGAAAGCAGAAATGGTTAAATTGTGGTTTGGAAGAATATTGGGGGAAATTATTTGGTTTATTATTATTGGTAAATATAATTAATTAATTTGTAAGAAATTGGATTGCATGGAAATAATTGAAATATTCAATATTCAAAGAAAATACATTGTATATTTGTATGTGTGTTTCTAATTATTGCTATTTATTCATATTTGTTCTCCTTTTATGCACGTGGACTACTCAGAGGGCTCAAAAAGTTATTTTTGACTGGTCCTCGCAATTGTGACCAGTCCTTGAACTTACGACTGTCCTCACATTTTACGTTTTGGCCCTATCTTGTCACCATGCAAAATGCCTGTGCAGCATTCTTAAAACCATGTCACTCATTTCACAACTGCTTCTCTTCACCATGGTGACAAGATAGGGCAAAAACGTAAAATGTGAGGACAGTCGTAAGTTTGAGGACTGGTCACAAGTACGAGGACCAGTCAAAAATTACTTTTTCAGCCCTCTGAGTAGTCCATGTGCACAAAAGGACTACCCAGAGGACTGAAAAAAGTGATTTCTGACAGGTCCTCACACTTTTGACCAGTCTTTTTTTATTTTGAAATTTACCAGTAGCCGCTGCATTTTCCACCCCTGGCTTATACGTGAGTCAACAAGTTTTCCCAGTTTTTGGGGGGTAAAATTGGGGGGGTCAGCTTATATGCGGGTCGGCTTATACACGAGTATATACGGTATATAAAGGGATATTTTGATGCCGTGAAGTCACTTTTGAAACTCTTTAACATTCTGCTAAAGATAAGCGTTCTTTATTTTTACTGGTATGTTCTTCCTCTGGGGATGGAATTTGCTATTGCTTTGCTGTTAAGGCACTTGGACTGAAATAAACTTTTGAATCAATTACCTATTAAAAGTTAATGTTATATTTGAATTCTCATATAAACAATGTTTAACAACTAAATTCAAGGATATTACTGCCATCTACCAGCAATTTATATTACCAATAAGCAGTTTTTAAAAATTCCTTCAATTTTTCACAGAAGTGGCTTGTAAAGAGGTAGTGTTGAGATTCATTGATGTGGGCATTTACTGATGAATGATGATTATAGTTCAGGCCTAATTTTTTATGTCAGTGGTAAGAATTCTCAGTATTTTTAACATCTTAAAATAGCCCTAATCCTAACCTTGGATTTTAGATTGTGATTTGGTCTATTTGTTAATATTCTGTCATACAGAATATTAAATGGAAAATTATTATTGCTTATTCAAGAGATACTTTTTTTCAAACTTTGTCTTGCATTTTAATCTTTTATAGTTGAAAACATGTCTACCATTCAGTAATCTATAAAATTATACTATAAGACTTAACAGAAGAATTTTATCAAAATTTGTTCTTAACTAGACTCATCATCTAGCCTGCAAACATTTGCTATTCCTGGATCTATATTTTTGAGTATACTTTCAGGATTTCTTTATCCTTTTCCATTAGCTCTATTTCTTGTTTGCCTGGTAAGTATTTATTACCAAAGGTAATGGGCTCTTTCTTTTTTAAAAAAACACTATTGTGAAAAAGCAGAGTATGTGAATGGTGTAAAATATCAAGTCTATTCTTACCTAATGAATGGCATGGGAATATATTTGTACTTTTTAAATACTTCCTAGGAAATTCAAATTTAAAATAACAGAAATGCAATTCAAAATGCTAACTCAGTAATAATATAGAAATAACAATTGCAAATAATATTGAATACAACCAACATCTGGATACTTATATCTCTTAAAAACTTTCAGAGATCGTTTTCCATACCTTTTTTTTTTTAGGAAGGCTTCAAAAATATAGTTATTGGTGAAAATGCCTGACACCATTGTCCAAAGCTGCCACAAATAAGACATGAATAATAAGACCTGCTAGGATTTATGACATGAACATATTAACAAATACAGTGCTTTGTCTCTGACTCCTAAAGTTTAAAAGAGGCTTGTATTCTATCAAGGAATTTGAGATCAAACTATTTGGATTGAGTTGAAATTCACATCGCTCAGCATCATGCATTTACTATAGTATAAAGCACCCTTAGCTAAACAGGCTTTCCAAGAATAATATCATCTCCAGTTACTGATAATTTGGTAAGATAAAGATTAGGTTACTTTAATGTGCTTCTTGCAAAGCTCATTTAAAAAAACCTATATCAATGTTCTAACTGGACTAGAAACTAATTTATTTATTTTTACTTTTAAAAGTGCCTACTAATATATTTATTTCTGGGCACAGTTTAGATAATTGAAGCCCAGATTATTTGAGAATTTCTGCCTCATTGAAACTGAATTTTTCTAGACTTTTACAAGTTACGCCATCACATTTAAAATTAAGATAAGTAGTGGTTAGGAATTTTGCCTTTATACTGGTGATAGTTACTTTGGGTGCTCTCTTTCTATACTGGCTTGCCTGGTGCTGACGTTAAAAATGTTCAGGGAATATAATGTCTTGCTTTCTCAGGCTTTTTCTGTTGTCAAAAATGTGCTGCTACTATCTGTTTTGTTTTCGTTTGTGTGTTAGAGACTTTTTTCCATGCAGTCAAACTCAGACTTGTGTTTTAAACATTTCCTTTCAAACAGCTTAAATTGACACAATGCAAAGAAAGGGAAATTTTAAATGTACACATCAAATGTTTGTATTATTTTGAAATTTATTTAATTTCGTTACAAATCATTGTTGCATGTTAATTACATTAAATTGAGTATCTCTCTGTAAGATACAGCTTTTCCATTTATTTGCAGTGCTCTGGACTTGGAGCTTCTTTTTGTTATATGCTATCGTATTTAGTTGGAAGACCAGTTGTATATAGATATTTAACAGAGAAAGCAGTAAAATGGTCAAAACAGGTAAGATCACTCTGGTAGAACATATGTCCTGAACCATTAAATTAATAAAAGGATCTCTCATCATTTTTTTCCCTACTTCTGGTCATTCCTACCACCAGTTGTAGCATTAAGGAGTGTTAATGTGTCTCACGTGAGCTGAAATACTCATGTATTTTTTGCATGCGGCAGCCCTGCTAATTATCCAGTTTTCCAATACTGGTTCTGCCTGCCTTCTGTCATTGAACTTCTCTGGTCCTTTTGCTTTCATTTTCTGAAAGGCAGAATAATGGTGGGAAAAGGCAAGAAGGACTCATCATATGAACAGAGTTTCATTACTTCATCTCTGAATCTTGTCCTATTTTCTAGTCAACAAGCAAGCAGATGGAATGACTTAAGAACAGTTATAATATTTAGGTTTAAAGACTAACCATGTTCAAAACAATTGGGGGAACATGTCTTTCAATGAATGACAGCTTTTGATGGATCAAGACTTGTTGGAAAAACAAAAGATGTTTCATGGGCTAATTAGGAATTCTATTAAATGTGAAAGCTTGCACTCTGCTACCAAAGTATATATGGCATTCTTTTTTGTTTTTTATTCTCTAGAATTTTAGGTGGTTGAGGTCATTGATATCTCCCTTTTATGTGGCTGGAACTGATTTAAAAGCTCCAGTAATGGGATTTATTATTTGGTTAAGATGAAACTGCTGAATTTCAAAGTAAGATTATTTTAATTTGGTATTCTTATGTCCCACAGGTTGAAAGACACAGAGAACATCTCATTAACTACATAATATTTTTGAGAATCACTCCTTTCCTTCCTAATTGGTTCATCAATATAACTTCTCCTGTAATAAATGTGCCATTAAAAGTATTTTTTATTGGTACTTTTCTTGGTAAGAATTCTGTGTAATATTTAATATTTTAAAATATACATCTTTCCTTATATGCATGATTTATTAGTGCATAGTGCCATCTGTTGGGCCAATTTTAGATATTTTGGATAATTTTCATATTTGAATTTTTTAATAAGAATTGTTTATAGATACAAGCACAAATATAAAAAAATGACCTGCAGCATCAGTGTTAAAATTTTGTATCTTTCACAAAAGTCTATTTTGAATCTTTGAAATAAGGTGGGTGGATAACATAACAGAAACCTGTTAACGTTTGTTTTGTGCCCAGAATGTGGCAGTTGTAGCTCATTTAACTTAATTCATTTAGCTTATTTGGCCAACTAATACAAATTTTTCATCCAGGGTTTCTACTTACTACTTTCATTCATTCATTATTTTGTTCAATAATATGTATGCCACCTGTAAGAGTTATTGGGGGTCAGGTGGCATACAAATTTGAAAAACAAAGTATGCTTTAACTTGTAGATATAAGGCAATCTTTTTTGGATACTGGTTTCATAACATCTTGTATTCCCTTGTTATAAGAAGGATATACACATTAATTTAACATAGCTGTCCACATTTTCTGTTATGACTGCTTTGGATTAGATAAAATAACAATCACTTGCTAATATTAAAAGTGTGATTCTGTGTTGAAGCTATTTCTAACCAAAATATTTTTACCTTTTGTTTCCAGGTGTTGCACCACCATCTTTTGTAGCAATTAAAGCTGGAACCACACTTTATCAGCTCACTACCGCAGGCGAAGCTGTTTCTTGGAACTCAGTTTTTATTCTTATGGTTCTGGCAATTCTGTCCATTCTACCAGCAGTTTTTCAGAATAAACTTAAACAAAAATTTGAATAAGGATCAACCTGGATCTTCATTTTCCATTTCATCTCAGGATCCGCACTACTTCTGTGATTCCTTTTCTAATGGATGTTAAGTAACTTAGAAAGAGGAAGCGGAAAAGACAGAAGATTTTAGATCTTTTCTTCAGTTATATTTATGGGGGGAGGGAGACAAAATCCACAGCTGGAAGAAAATTTTAAGGTGAACCATACCTTTTGAAGAATTCTGAGACTCATTGTCAATTCTCATTGTCAATTTTAATCTATAATATTGAATCTGAATTTATGCTTTGTCTGATGCCTTTTTGATCATTTAATGTGAATAATTTGTTTCTCCCATCTTTTCATCACTGAATAATCCTAAAAAATTACAGATTGCACAATGAATTCTATAATCCCAATGGAGTAAAAAGACTGCATCATTTCTTTATGCATAAAGTCTTCGTTGAATACATGATTAGGTGGCTTGACCAGTGTTTTCCAGAAATTTCTGGGTCTTTGTTTTTTGCTCATTTTTGTAAAAGATTGAGTGATTTAACTGTAGGATATTATTTTTTGTTTTCTTGAAATGGAGCTAATTTATCATGGCACATAAAAATACTACTTTTAATATTCTTACCTTGTTTGTGAGCATTTCAGTTATTTGGCTAAAATTTTATGAAGCACTTATTGTCAATCAAAAAGCCGTCATCAGAATGCATTTTATAGTGGTAGTTTTTTAGGAGAATATGTAGGAATGCCCTTTTATTTTGCAGTCATTTTCTTTTGGGTGGCAGGATTTATTAACAGGTGCTGCATGATTTTTAAAACTTATAAATACAATCTGGCTAAATAAAAATTCAATGGATTGCTTGAATCTAAAATGCCAAAGATATTTTCCAAGTTCCCCTTAAAGCCCAGATTCCTTCAGTCATATTTTACATAGCAGTTGAAATGAATGAGAAGTGCCTAAGTATGAACAAGTTCAGTCTGCAATCGAAGAAGTGTTATTTGTTCACTGGGCAAAAGATTAACCCAGGGGTTCCCAAACTTGGCAGCTTTAAGACTTGTGGACTTCGACTCCCAGAATTCTCCAGCCAGC
>WNWU01000001.1:12138785-12222174 GCA_012654045.1 Ptyas mucosa | reverse complement strand
CCAGCCAGCATAGCTGGCTGGAGAATTCTGGGAGTCGAAGTCCACAAGTCTTAAAGCTGCCAAGTTTGGGAACCCCTGGATTAACCTATAGAAATTTTGTAAATAGGCCTTGCTAATATAATGTATCCTTTTTCTAATGGAAGAGTAGCATATTAAAAATGGAATGAAGATTGGCTTTTGAATTTTAAGTACTCTTTAGGGGTTTTACTTTCAAAAATAATACTTTTTGCTGAACTACTATTATTGTCATGGAATATTTTTCCTCCATTTATGAGATCCAATATATACTGTTCTACTTCATAATACTCTTAACCATTCCTCCATATCAGGAGTGTCAAACTGGCAGTCTGTGGGCTGGATGCGTCACATGCAGGCCAGGCCCGCCCCAGCTCCGCAAAGGGGAAAAACGTCATGATACATCACGTGACGGCAACGCGACGCAGCACGTTTGACACCTGCGCTCTATATTTAATGCTGATTGTTCCATGCCTTTATTTTTGTTACAAGTAATCCATGTTTAATGACACTAATTGGAACTGGAAATTCTGTTGTTAAGTGATGTTATGAATTGGGGAAAAAAAAAATATGACCATGACACTTAGTGACAGTAGTTCCAGCAGTGTCAGTTGCCATTGTTAAGTGAGGACCATGTATGGTCATCTCCTTTGATTTTGATTCTGGGAAGCTGACAGGGAAGGTCACAATTCATGATCAAGTAGCCATAGGGGTGGATAGCGCTGGCAGGTCCAGTCATTACTATCACTCAGCCTGGACTACTGCAATGCTCTCTAAATGGGGCTCCCCTTGGGGTGCATCCAGCTGGTCCAGAATGCGGCTGCGCGGGGGATTATGAGCAACCGGACGCTCCCATGTGACACCTCTGCGTGAGCTGCATTGGCTCCCAGTGGTCTTCCGGGTGCGCTTCAAGGTGTTGGTGACCACCTTTAAAGCACTCCATGGCTTAGGGCCGGGGTATCTACGAGACTGCCTGCTGCTACCAATAGCCTCCCACCGGCCAATACATTGGCACAGAGAGGGCCTTCTCAGGGTGCCGTCCGCCAGACAATGTTGGCTTGCAACCCCTAGGAGGAGAGCCTTCTCTGTGGCAGCACCCATCCTTTGGAATGATCTACCCCCAGAGATTCGCACGATATCAGACCTCCGGACTTTTTGCCGAGCCCTGGAGAACACATTTATTCCGTCTAGCTGGGCTGGCTTGACCCCATCTGTTTTGGTTTTTAATTGGAACTTAGTTTTAATGGGTTTTTAAATTAGGCTGAAAATTATTTAATTATCTTAAATTGTTTTTTAAATTTTGTAATGTTCTGTTTTATCCCGGCTGTTCACCGCCCTGAGTCCTGCCAGGAGAAGGGCGGTATACAAATTTAATAAATGAAATGAAATGAAATTCAGTGCCATTGTATGTTTGAATGGTTGCTGAATGAGCAGTCATTAAGTGAAGACCACTGTAGATAAATGCAGTCAAATGAACAAAGTTTTACAGATCATTTAAGCAAAATCAGAACATTTGTCAACTTTTTTTGACCCTCTCTGAAACAAGGCCAATATGCAAACCAAATGTGCAAGAAATTATATTTTATTACCCAGATTTCTTTACCGCCTGCTTCTTAAGACTTAGGCAGTTTACAGCATTGTGAAATTATCACAGCATCAATCAATAAAGCCGTACAACTACCGAACACAAGATGGAATCTAATGATTAAAAATAATCTAATTCGGCTGTGTAGTAGCTATTCCATTCCTATATGTATATTTTTTCTGTCTGAATGACATTGTATTTGTTTCCCAGCTCACCCAAGATGTATAGTGTCTTTTCAGTTTTGAATCAAAGGCATTCCGTTACTTTGTTGAAGGTGCAGCTGTAATAGTATATGCTTTAATTTCAGGTTAGTAGTGGTGGTTTACTGGTAGTCTTTGACTTTTGACCACAATTGAGCCCCAAATTTCTATCACTAAGCAAGGCAGTTACTAAGTGAGTTTTGCTGCATTTTACGACCTTTCTTGACACAGTTAAGTGAATCATTGCAGTTAAGTTAGTATCATGGTTAAGTGAATCTGGCTACCCCATTAACTTTGCTTGTCGCAAAGTCACCAAGGTGATCAGATGACCCCTAGACACTGCAACTGTCATAAATACATGCCAAGCATTCAAATTTTGATTGTGTAACCATGGGGATGCGCCAACAGTTGTAAGCGTGAAAAACAGTCATGTCACTTTTTTAATGTAACTTGGGTTACTAAGACCTACCTGTACTGACTCCGGCACAATAGCTGGGAGAATGTGGACAATTTAGAAATAAAATATCCTGAGGCTTTCAGGATGATTGGCCAGCAATCTGATAGGCAAAAGGCCAAATTAATACTCTTGAGTTATGGTAGCGAAGTTTTTTTTTTAATTTAATAATCCAGAAAGTGAGTTGGAAATGATTTTCACTGATGGGATGGAACATGGGATTTATTCAGATTTAATTCAAATTTTAGTGATTATCTTGGGTTTTTTTTAAATGGACATAATAAGAAAGTGCTTTATTAGACTGAAGTTACTTGAGACTACATGAAGTAGCAATTATTTAATCTTTAATGAGTTTATATTAATATGTATGTCAGAAAAATACAAGATTCTGCAATCTCCACTCCCTGGTCATCTTGAAAACTGCCTTATTTTCAGTGAAGTCCTTGCAATCTAAGAGTGGGAAGAGCATTCTGCCACTTTTTATAATATGTATTGAATCATTTTATTGCAGGATTATGTGTAAATTTATAAGAATATAATTAATATGCTTAATAGTTTCCCAAGTATAAAGTTTCCTTTTATTCAATTCACTGCTGCAACTTTTTTTAGCAGTACATGCAGTATTATGTCAATTAGGAAGAATTTTCTACTGCTTAGATCTTTTAAGAGATTGATTCAGGTACGTCTGAAAATGTATCTGTAATTAATGCCATGAATTTGATATGAATTATTTTAGTCTAATAAGTTAAATGTTTACAGTTCTATTTACTGGGGGGAAAGTGTAATGTTCTTGATGAATTCTGCCAATATAGAGACAATAATATATTCTGTCTTTGTTGTTTGGGATATTGTATAACTTGAATTGGTTTTAATAACTCTTTGCAGTTCATAATACAGGGCTGTACATTTTAAATATTTTTTAAAAAATAAACTACAATTAAAATAGTTAAGCTATTGACCCAATAACCACAGCAAGCTTTCTTTTTCACAGCCTTTCTTAGCCATCTCTCTTTGTGGCAGAAAAGTTTGATAATGAGGATTGAATTTCCATTGTTCAGTTAGTCTTCCTATCAGGCATTACAAAAGATCAGCAAAAGTGCCTCGTTTGGAACACAAAAGCTACAAGGATTAAAACAAAACTCTGCTATTTTACTGCTGTAAAGATTTTGAGCAGCTAACATTCTCTTGTTGAATGTAAAAAGATGACAGCAGCACATTTTCTGCATATACTATTACAGAGCAGCACAAAAAGGAATATTCATTGTATCCACTGAAATCATCTGAAGAGGCTCTTCTGTGTATTTTTGTTTTGCATGTCTTATTTTTATCTGATTTATTCTGTTGGCTTTAGCGGTATCTTCGTTTGATATATTTCTTGATATAAAATTAGGGCTGAATATGTTGAGAGGCAGCAATACATCAATTCTTCAAGAGCATCCTAAAATAAAAATAGCCAAACATCCCAATCTTGTAAATTCTTTGTATTCCTGCAAGTGAGACTGGCTGTTTTAATTGTTTTTATATGTTTGTTTATTTTGGAATGTCTTCACATGCATGAGATTTTGCACTTGGGGCCATCCTCTCAAAACAAAAAAAGACTCAAGGTAATAGCCTTTCTATTCAAACTGAAAAGGCAGGAAGTTGTGGAACAATGAGTATGTTTTGGGATTTCACGTAGAAGGTAGAAGTTCCTTCTTATCAAATACATGTAACCTACTGTTTGAATATAGACTATTTTGATCCAAAAGTTTGGGGAAGTGCTTTATTTTTAAATGAGAGAAACTGAAACCATTTTGACTTTTGAGACTATAAAAAACAGTACAGAAAATTTTATTTTTCTTAAAAGAGAACAGTTAACAATGAAAATTTTAAAAAATACCCTACCAAACAAAAAATAATACAAATGGTCTTTGCTTAACCACAGTAATTGGGATCAGAATTTCCATTGCTAAGCAATGATGCCATTAACCACAATATCATGTCATCCCTTAGTGACAGCTACCCTGGCAATCTTCATTGCTGTCATAAAGTGAGGGTCCTGGGTTGTTAGGTGATGTGACCATGAGATGATTTCAGGCTGGCTTCCAATAAGCAAAGTCAGTGGGGAGGCTGGCAGGAAGTTGCAAGTCCTGGTCATAACAAGTCCTTCCTAAGGCATCTTGTATGCAGGCCAGTGGGTCAAGAGTGGTGTTACAGCCACTCTGCAGCCAAGCAGGTGGGGAGATGATACATTATGAGTATGGCTGGATGTGTGGGTGAGTGCTGCAGCTGGTGCAAGGGTGAGTGCCTGGTAGTGCGTGCTGGGCTGTGAATGTAAATAGGCAACAGGGCAGCTTTAGTAGACTGATTGCAGACAGGATAAGTGGGCAATGCTACAACCCAGCATGAGGCTGGGTGGGCAGCTGCCTACCCATCAGAGTTTGCATTCATCCTGCTACCCAAGGGCTCTTTGGGAGAGAAAGCAGGGAGATACTGCCAGCTTCCCCATTGACTTGGCTTGTGGAAAGCTGACAGGGAAAGTCACAAATGGCCATCGCATCACTGTGGTTGCTGCAACTATCCTAAGTACAAGCCAGTTGCCAAGTGCTCCAATTGCAATCACATGACACTGGGGACACTGGCAACTGCAACTTTCGTTCCAGTTGTAAGCCCCCCTTGTTCAGTTCCAGTGTAACTTTGAAAGGTTTCTGAAAGAGTGGTTTTACTCCAAGGATTATCTGTAGATAGTGTCAAGTAAATGCAGAAGATCGTTTCAGTATTTAAAACAATATAAAAAAGAAACAGTAGTGAAAAACATTGGTATCCGAAGTGGGTTCGCTACTGGCTCGGAACCGGGAGCACACAGGCTCGCTTTGCTCGCGCACGGCATTTCTGCGCATGCACAGAGCATCCGTGATGATGTCTGGGTGGGTGGAGGGAGCCTCCTGCCACTGCCACTACCGGTTCGCCCAAACCAGTAGAAAACCCCCCACTGATTGGTATGCCAGATCTAAAAATAATAAACATAATTAACTTTGAAACATTGAAATAAAACACTTTTCCTTTCTAAAAAAACTGCTAAAGGTCATGCAAACCCATAAAGCGAGAACATTCTGTAATGTCAATTTATCTAATAGTTAATTTACCTGATGAATTTGATCATTCAGAGACATAATGTGAGAATGTTTATTGTACATGTTTTGCTTTACCGAAAATGTATGATAAAGTGAATAGATTTGAATTATGGAATGTGATATATCACTTTGGAATTGAGGTTTTATTGATGAATGCAATAAGAGATACACATACTTATTTTTGTTGCATAACTGGAATTTTTGTATGTCTGAAAATCATGGGTAAAACAAGAAGGGTCAAGATTGAATAGATGGTACAGTAAATGAATCTGAATTGAATACGGAATACAGAAATGAATGAGCAGTATGAGAGAGTGAATGAATGAGGATCAAATTGCAAAAAAATATAAGAAGTCCTTGGTACTCTCTGAGTTTGGTTGTTTTCTTGCAAATGTTTCATTACCCAAACTAGGTAAGATCATCAGTGCTGGACTGCTAGCACTAATGTTACCTACTTTGGGTAGTGAATCATCTGCAAGAAAACAACCAAGCTCAGAGAGCATCAAGGACTCTTCATTTCAACCCTACTACAAATATTCTCCTTTATTGGTACAAATATATATTTGCAAATATATAAGAATGATGAATGGATGAGTTAAGTGAAAGGGGAAGATTAAAAGGTCTTGAATCCAGATCAGATAAATTTAGACTCTGTTATATGTCAGTGTTCATGTAGAATATATTTTTATTAACTAATCTGAAAAACATTTAGGAATATTTGGGTAGCCTTCAAAATATATATCAATGCAGTGGTCTGCAGAGAGTATGAAGCAATTGATTTCTAGCTAAAAGAAAATAAAGATGCAGGATAATTCTTTTTCCTACTTCATATGCATCTTTTAGAGCAAGATGATATCTCTGCATCTTAAAAAGCCAAAATAAAAAAAAAAATAGAAGGACATACCAGAGGTAATATTATGCAAAGTTTTGTTTTTTCTACATTTTCATTACTCAAAATAATCTCATAGATGGGATTACTGTGGAGTAAAATTCTACGGGCAGGGATATATCAATACCTTGTAGAAGGCTATAATATTTCCAAATATAGCCTGCAAAAGTATTAATATCCCAGCATATATTAATAACTTCAGACTAATATTGATGTTTTCATTTTATTAGCCTTTGAAAGTTATAATTTCCATTCTGCTTTTAGCATTTACTCTGTGGAAGAGAATGACATGAAACATATATGTGTTAAATTAGTCAGATCCAATTTATTTTCATGTTAGAATAGCCAGAGGAATAGCCATTAAAAACGCAGGACTTTTTATATTGATTTGTTTGTTCATAGAATTTATATAGTTACTAATCCTGTAACTCTAATACAATTTATAATACAAAGCATAACAATGTCATAGCAAAGCATACGTATGTATATCAGGCTTTGCTAATAACCTGGCCTTAGCATTTGAGGAAAAAAAGCCAGATCTTTTAAGGTTTACTTGAGGGGTAGCAGCGTTGCTGTCATCTGAATCTCAAGGGGAATGCTGTTTCATAACATAAGCACCAGCAAATTGGTGTCAACAAACGGATGGATGGATGGATGGATGGATGGATGGATGGATGGATGGATGGATGCCCTTTTTAGAAGTTGTACTGCAGCAACATATGAAGATCTGCTGGTTGAATATACCTTAATTTACTGGATTTTCTAAATGCACCAAGCCATATGTCATGATTTCAAAGCTGAATGGCTGGACTCCATACAGATTTATAGCAGCTTAAATTAAATTGCAAATTAAAAATATAGTACAAGGCAAATATAAGTAAAACATCTATAGTTAAGCAAATGAAAGAAAAGACATCTAGAACCCTTGAAGATTTAGATGTCTTCCTGGGGAATGGAGGTCAGATTATTAATTGGAGCCTATAAAATTCATTGTGACAGATTGGCTTTTATTTTGGTTATGAGATGGATGATTTTAAATTTAAATTGGTTAGCCACTCAGACTCACAATAGACATTCATGACCATTTTCAGTCATTTCGTGGATGGAATAGCATCCAGACTGAATTCAGGAAAATCCTTATTGGGAGTTTTTCTGGGCTTTTTTTTTTTATTTGCTCATGAGTTCTAAATTAAATCTGATTTATTTGGGTTTTCACCTGGGAAAACTCTCCTGGAAAAATTCCACTTTTCACATTTGAAGTATTGGGAGACTGATTGGGTTTCACTCTACCTCAAGTATAGAGAAGCACAACAAAAACTTCGAAGAAGGAATGCAAGGGCAGTTGAATAAATACCAGTAAGCCCTGAACAAGAAAAGGATTTGATTTTTTGGGGGAGTGGCATGAAAGGGAAGATAGAGAAACTCTGCAAGACTTTCAAAATTCTGGTATTATACCTTGTATAGTCCTTGTGAAATACCTTTCTTTCTGAAGTACGTGATCTACCTTGACATCAATAACACCTGGTATGATCACGATCTATTTTTCTTCGCCAAAGATCTGGAATTCATCAGCTTCTGCACCCTCTCTCCCACACTCTGTGGTCATTGGATTCAAGATACACTTATTCAAAGACATGGCCAAACAGTTGGGCTATGAATTATTCACACTGCTTCAGCACAGACACTAACAATATCAGATTATGCTGGCTCCTACCTTAGCAGTATGTGTGTGTTTTCTACCTTATGGGCAAAGTCCTGAAGTTACTACTACAGTCCAGTTCAATCCTAGCCAGGAGTTCAACATGATCATTAATACTGAGAAAAATTAGATTGCTTGTGGTGGAAGTTAGTGCTCTCTTTAACTTCATTTCTAACTGAAATGAGTCGCTGGTCTTCTCTCTTTCTCTCTGGCTGTTAAATTTAAATCTTTCCACTTCTCCCTGGCTGAAATTTGTCCTCTACCAGTATTCTCTCTGGCATTCCACCTCTTTTTTTTTAATAAAACAGTTCATATACATAGGAGACAAGGGCTGGTATGCGGAGGAATCTGGCTTGGCCTACACAACAGGGAGAGCATCTTTGCTAGGTAAAAATTCTCCTTCAAACAGAAGGTATATATTTTACTTCCCACTGTCCTGGTAATCAAGACACTGTGTTCTTGAAAATAAATTAGTACAGTGTATTTTTTTTCTTTGAATATATTTCTTACATGTATAAAATATTTTAATAAAAACTAAAGAAAAATTGCCAACAGCTCCTTGCATGACTTCTTTCATCATTCTGGACCTTATGGATACTTAGAACAAGTAAAAAATGTTGCTAGAGTAATTCAGCTAGTTTACACACAGTTTCTATTGAAGAAGAATGAATCTTATAGCAATACAGAACTGGAGCAAAATAAATGTAGAGCAAGTTACAACTTGCTATGTACTATTTACTTAGTGTCCACATTGCTCCTAAGAGTTTTTCAGATGTTTTGTTCATTATTACTTGGCACCAAGCTTTTCGTTTAGAAACACTGTAACAACTCTTGAGTGGTATATAAGAAAACAATTACCATATTTTTCCATCTATAAGACGCCCCCATGTATAGGACACCCCCTCCCACTTTTCTTACCTAAAGTTCAGAAATCAGGTGAAAACTGTCTCAGGCGGGAGCAGGGCCTACGCATAAGGCAGCAGCCCAAGGCTAAAGCACCAGCGGAACGCCAGAGGGTCGAGGAAGGTGCTGAAGCAAGCGGGCATCCTGCCTCAAGTGCCCATGCCATCTACCCCTTCCCAACCAAAGCTGGAATGCTGTTGTGTTTAAGTGCCGGTAGATGCTGGCCTTCCCTCGATAGGCCTTGGTAACTGCTGGAGCGAGACAGGCCCTTTTCAGCGCCTGGTTCCCAGATGCCCTCGCTTCCTCCAAGCATTTCTTTGCCTACCTGATTTCCAGCTCAGTCACATTTCTTGCCGTTGTGTTCAAGGAAACAAAAGTTTGTGGGACTAAACAAAAATTCAATGAATTCCAACTTAGCAAGATTTTTTTTTTCACGAGAACTAGGAATTGATTGAACTTTTTTTTTTAGTCCCGCAAAATTGTTTCCCTGCACACGATGGCCAGAAATGTGATGAAGAAATGTGACAGAGCTGGAAATCAGGTAGGCAAAGAAATGCTTGGGGGAAGCGAGGGCATCTGGGTGGTGGTGGGTGGGGCAACCTCTGCAGCATGGCACTGTGTTGCAATGGAGAAATGGAAAATGGAGCAGCTGGCGTGAGGGAAGGAGGAGACCGCTTTCCCTCTTCTCCCTGCTCCTCCTTTTCTCGTGCCAGCCGCTCCATTTCCCATTTCTCCATTGCAGTGCAGCTCCCAGGACCACTTTGATAGTGGGGAGGGGGGTAATTTAACAACCAGTTCACCCAGGGTCAGGTTGGCCATCACAGGAGACTCGTCCCGCATGTGTGGCAGAGCTGGAAGATGGGGATGGGCCACACATCCCATGACGACCAACCTGACTGTGGGCAAATGGTGGTTCTCTCGGGCCCCCATATATAAGACACCCCTTCATTTTTAGATAAACATTTTAAAGAAAAAGTATTTTATTATACACAGAAAAATACGGTAAAAGACAATCAGACATACAGGGCCCATCAGCCACTCTAACCTAAGGCCTGGAGAAAAATCCAAGTTTTCAAACTCTTGAACATGTCCTGAGGAAGAATCAGTCATATTTGGGGAAGGGGAGCAGAGCAGGATGTTGTTCCAAAAGAGAATGCTTCAACCCACTTCCCAGGTCCCATCAGGTAATGTTGTTAAATAGATGTAAAAATTAAATGATATAAAGGTAAACTAAAAGCACAATTACCTCTTCCTGAAAGAGGACTGCGGAACAATTATGTTTTAATATTTAAACCTCTAAGAGAAAATAATAACCAGCACCCTAAACTGCAACAAGAAGCCTACTGGTGTTTGAAACATAAAACAAGCCTTTTAATTTTTATATATTAAAATTCTTGCATTTTTGGTAAGGCAGTTCAGAGTAAAATGAGATTATTGTTTGGTTATGAGTATAATTTAGGATATAATATATAATTTAGTAATATGTTTCTCTCAATGGCTGATATTTCATTCTAAATCACAGAGCTGAAAGAATAAAAGGCAGACAAACAAATATTCTGCAAATTTCAGGTTATTTAGAAAACATGGCAAAGAATGGAGTGAAAACACAATAGAATTAAGGTAGAAAATGGAATAAAAAGCACAATTATCTCCCTATAAGAGGGCTGTGGAACAAATATATGTCAAATAAAAGAATATTTGTCTTTTAAATATTTTTTGTCTTTTAAAACATTTAAAGGAAAAGGGAGATGCTCTTTAAAATATAGGAAACAAAACTCAGAAGCAATACTGGTAACAAATCTGCAAAAAACATTTATTTGTTATGGACCCTGAGGACTCATATTAAAAATTCCACTTTTAGGATTAAAAGACAGTGAGTGGTTCAGGGCATAGTGAGAGACAACTCTTGAATCATAAATGTATGCATGTGATCACTTTCAGGGATAATGCCTTGGTGATATGTATCCCAGGCATTGGTTGAAGCCCATACATACAAAGCTAGCCAGTAGAATTCCTTGGATTTCGTGCTCCTCACTAGTCCTCTTCTTGCAAAGGATCTCATACCTTCCCAGCTCTTTGGGCAATGATTGACAATAATAACAATTTGACAATGATTTAAAGTGGGAACTAGGAAGGTGGTAAGAAGCGGCAAGGAGATGGGTCGATGCAGGATCATTTTAAGTAGAACAGTGCCCTCAAGATGAAGCTGTCATCCTCTAGAGAACTGGGGGTGTGCATGTCTCACGGAGAGGTTGCCATAAATAGAATTAATCAAACTCTGGGTGGAACTCATCCTGTACTTGGAAGGAAAGTTAAAAAGGGGGTGGTGGTGGAGCGATGCAGTTATATATAAAAGGGGGGGGGTTGTCCTTCCAATAAAGGAAAAAAGCGGGGGGGGGACCGAAAAGACTTGGAAATAGCAGGGCCTAAAGAAATAGTAACCAGTGAATGTTTCCACAGAAGGAAGATGGAAACACCTCCTGACGGGAAAGCTACCCTCTGGGTACCGAAGAAAGAACCGTCAGAGGAGCGGCCTTGATCTCCTCGCACATCGCTCCACCCCTCAGACATCCACCCGCAAAGGATCACGTCATCCTTTTTGCTCACTGCACATGTGCAGCATTGCGGTTCTTGCTTCCATTCCTAACCCCCCCTCCTCGAAACATCTGGGCAGGGAGGGAAGGAGGGAGGGGGGCCGAGAGGCGGCGAGGGAGCGTCCTGTTATGCGTGTTTGTCCGCTGGTCTGTCGGGCCTGCTTCCGAGCCCGGCGCGCGGCCCTGGCCGCTCCGTCATGGAGGCAGCAGCGGCGGCGGCGGCAGAAGCGAGAGCCGTTGAAGAAGGCACAGCCGACGGAGCGAGCGCCACGGCGGCGGCGTCCCCTAATCTCTTCTTTCCCGGCCGGACGACTTGAGCCGTCCCGACTCGCCGGGGCTTCTCCAGCATGAGCGGAGGAGGGGGAGGAAGCGACGGGGTCGGCGGCGGCGGCAGCTCCTCTCCGTCTGCTCCCGGCCGGTTCGCCGACTACTTCGTGATCTGTGGGTTGGACACCGAGACTGGCCTGGAACCGGACGAGCTCTCCGGTGAGTTACTCAGCCCCGCAGTCGCTGGAAGCGCAGCAGCTTGGACGGACCCGGGGATTTGCTGCCGCCGGATGCATGGCGTCGTTTGGATGCCCTGGAGGAAGGGAGGAGCGGGGACTACTGTAGATGGTGTGCTTTGCTCCTCTTAGGGCCCGGGCAGATAGCGCGCATTTTCTCCCCAGCACATCCCTTTCCCTCGGCCTCTTTTACCCGGACATACACACACATACACGCACACAGTAAGAGAGAGAGAGGGAGGGAGGGAGAGGAGAAGCACGCAGAGGGGGGAGGAGGGAGAGAAAGAGAGAGTGGAGAAACACACAGAGAGAGAAAGAGAAGGGGGGAGAGGAGAAACACGGGAGGGAGGGAGAAAGAAAGAGAATGGAGAATCACATACACACACAGAGAAAGAGGGAGAGGGAGAGGAGAAACACACGGGGGGGGGGAGAGAAAGAGAGAGTGAGTGGAGAAACACACACACACAGAAGAGAAACACACAGAGAGAAAGAGAGGGGGGAGAGGAGAAACACACGGGGGGAGGGAGGGAGAGAAAGAGTGGAGAAACACAGAGAAAGAGGGAGAGCAGAAACACGGGGGAGGGAGAGAGAGAAAGAGAGAGAGGAGAAACACATAAAGAAGAGAAACACAGAGAGAGAGAGCGGGAGAGAAACACACACACACACACACACAGACACACAGACACACACACACACACACACAGAGAGAGAGAGAGAGAGAGAGAGAGAGAGAGACGCGCGCGCGCGCGCACGTTCGCTTTTGTCAGCCACACGAACGGGAAAAGCTTCACAAGTGGCTTGTGTGCGTTGTGTTGACCCCGCCAAGGGCGGCCCAGTTTAGCATAACGGAGCTCGAACTTCTTTTAAGCAGCGATCCACCCTCCCTCGGGCTGCCTAAGAGGACAGTGACAGATGGAGGTGGAGTATGGGGGCTTTCCTTGCTTGGTTCAGAAAGCAACGGGTGCTCTCGGGGATGATGCTGAAAACAGCCACTGCTTTGTTTTGGCCACAGCAGGAGCTTATTTTTTTCCACTCTCCTTCCTCTCCTTTAGCTATCCGAACTCCCTAATTGCTCCAGTTAGTACTTTGGAGGGCAGAGGCTGCTTTTTAAGATTGTGGCAGTTACCACATAAAATACAGGAAACGCTTTTCTTGGTTTTTCCTGTTTTCAAATCCTGTTCTGTTTTCAGATGAACAGTCCTTGATTTGTGTATTTTTGACTAACACCCATTTCTGTGGAGAGTGGTGTTATACTTTAACATATCTGTTATCAACTTGACACAATTTTTAAAAGAAATTATTAAGTTGCGTACAGAAGAGATAAAAGAAGTAGAAGTTACAGAAGTATTGCAAAATTATTATGGCTTTTGGGGCAGCTGCCAATATTTTAAATTCTTTTCTATCTTCTGCCCATGTTCATGAATGGCTGGATAAACTAATCTCCCTGTTGAGAGAGTAGCACTATGTAGTTAGGAAATGGATTCAGTATATAACCATAATATTTTCTAAACTAGCATAAGAAATACTGCAAATATATTTTAATTTCATTTTATTGTTATGTGCGGAGTACTTCTAGGATTTAATTTGTATAATCATATTACATTGTTTAAAGTGAAATATATATACAGGATTGGGAATATAACTTTTCATTATAATGCAATCAACTTTATATATAATAAGCATTGGTACTGCCTTTAGTAATTTGTTCTTTATTAAAATGATAGGCTTGTAAAATCATTTACTTTTTACAGCCCCAAGATCCATCAAGCAGCATAAAACTAAACTAAAATGTGGTATAAGCATTATTTAATACAGTATTTAATTAAGCAAACCATAATGTTGCACTTTAAGAGCACAACCATATAGTCAACATTTCTCCAGTTTGAGGTAGTATGCCATTTACCACCCTATCTGGATTAGGATGCTTTGATCACAATACCACTTTATCTGATTAAATACTGTTCTACATGGGGTTGCCATCAGGGGTGGGTTCCACTTACCTTCGCTACTGGTTCGCAACAGAAGCGCTTGCGCTTGTGCTTTGCTCGCGCTTCTGCACATGTGCAGATCATCCATGGTGACGTCCAGGCGAGTGGGCGGAACCTCCCACCGTCGTTACTACCAGTAGCAACCCACCACTGGTTGCCATTGTAGAGAACATGGAATCTACTACTGGTACAAAATTTAATAGCTAAAAGAACATGCCACATAGAATAATGCCTTTAATAAAGTTACAGTGTAGAGTATCAGCAGGTTTTTGGACCCAATGTAAAGCACTGATTGCTGATAGTTACACAGGGTTTTTTAGGATTGGTATGGATTATGAACATTGTTAAATATGTAAACATATGTAAAGAATCCTAAACCACATAGTTTATTTCAAAAACAGTTTAAGTAAGTATTTACTGTTTATAAAACTGAGTGGAGCTGACAACCCTGAACATAATCACACATTCCTGGTTATAACAGTCTTATTTTTATCAGCAGCATACAGTACTGTATAGATTCTGGAAGCATTTCATTATTGATGCTATCTAAAGTTGAATATCCTTGCTAATGTACTTCAAATCACCCAGAACTTGTCAAATAAATAACAATCTGCCTTCATTCTTTGTTCATACTTATGAAGAACTTAAATTACAGTAATTTCTGGAATATTATATGGAATAACACTGTTAATTCCTTTATGTTAATTTCTTATTCTAAAGTATTCTTATCTAACATAAAGGATATTTTTTTCATTTACTGTTAGCAATATTTTAAATTTTGCTTCTCTCTTATTAAAATGATATGTATTTTTTATCTGTCATGTTTATGCAGTAATAGAATTATTTTCAAATTATTTTGATAAAATTCATCTTTGTAAATATGAAAGTCAGGTGTTCTGTTCTTTCTGCGCTTTCAAAGATTATGTAAATATATAATATATCCTTTAAAATGTTTAAAGTGTCTAGGACAGTGGTTCTCAACCTGTGGGTCGGGACCCCTTTGGGGATCTAACGACCCTTTCACAGGGGTCGCCTAAGACTATCCGAAAACACATATTTTCAATGGTTTTAGGAATAATTTTATGGTTGGGGATCACCACAACATGAGGAATTGTATTAAAGGGTCACGGCATTAGGAAGGTTGAGACCCACTGGTCTAGGAGAACAAAAATCACAAACTGTAAAGACAGCAGTGTGCATGCCAAGCGGAATCATTTAGTATATTAAAAGTGGGGATCCAAATTTCTTGCTTCAATACACTCTTGAAACTTGATTGTGAGTATACTGAATTAATTGAATGTGTGCAGTAAGATCCCATTGGATCTCAAACTATATGCAGCATTATACTCTAGATCAGGAGTTCCCAATCCCGCACCCCTAGAATGGTTCTGATATATTCTTGCATCCCTTACAAAAGTAAATAATTATATGCATATAATTATGCATATACACTACAATTTTGAAACTTCTAAACCCAAGTTTTTTCACCCCCGGAATATCATCTCGCACCCCTGGTTGGGAACCCCTGCTATAGATACTGTAGTTCTGTGAGTTGAAGCTAGTACAATCTGTGATTCAGATATTACGGTAATTGGAATCCATGGAGAGTGAGAAAGAGCCCACATAATATGAAAATAATCAATCACTGCTTATGTAACATAATTTACTATTTATATTAAAATTTATCATACATTTCATGTTTTTGTATTCCATATAATTGCTTTGCAAATCATTGTATCCTTACAGTACATGAGTTTGTATGGAGATGTAATGAAGCCATAACTTCTCAAGAGATACTATATAACATTTGCCCCAATTCCCTTGAAATCTTTATGAATACATTACCTTGCACCCTTCAGTGCAAATAGAACTTTCTAAAGAGTGGCTCTCCTAATAATTAGCCTAAGTTCGAATTAGCCTGTTTTTGTTTCTATATATAGAGAATGTACGTACAAAAATATTGAGAAGAAAATGTATTATGGGAACCCTGTGGTCTAATGCATTGCTGCCTTGTCTTACAATATTTGTTTTTATTAGGTCTTAAAGCAAAGACTAGTTTTATGCCACTTGCAAATGTTGCATTTTGTTCATATTTCAGTAAGTGGAAATAAAGGGGTGCAGTAACATATTTAATCTTAAATGTAAAAATCCTTGTTTTATTACCCAAGCATTCTTGTAGTAAACATTATCAAACAAAGTGAATATTTCTACAACTTCTGCTTTTAATTTCCTTCTGAATTTCATGTTTAGAAATCTTCTGTTGACTCAACCATGAGTGAATATTCTCAGTGCGTTGTAGGGCATAGTAAGAATGTCATGTACTTATACAGTGAGGTAGACTGATTGACTGTTTGTACATAAAAGTAATTCTTGGGTTACGACAGTAATTAGAACACTACTTTACATTGTTAAGCAATGTGGCCACAAAGTGTGGCGTCACACTTTACCACCATAACTCCAGAAATATGTAGTTCGGTAAGCAGGAAGAGGCGGGAGTCCTAAGCAAAGAGTGCACAGGTGTGTTTAGGTGCTGCGGGGTGGGGGGGAGTTGGCGCACATAGGTGCTAGAGAGTGGGAGGGGAATTGAATAGAATATTTTATTTGGCCAAGGGTGATTAGATACACAGGGAATTTGTTCATGGGGCAGAAGCTTTAAGTGTGCATGCAAAGTAATAGAATGATGATGATGATGATGATGATGGTGATGATGATGATAATAATAATAATAATAATACCAATAAGAGGGGGAGTAAAGATAACAGAATGATAAATAAAGATATTTATTTTATAAAGGATAAAGGATCTGCAGGTGATGTGAGATGATGTCATGTGCAGTGAGTTCTGAGAGCAGGCTAGGTGATGGAGGCCTTTACAGAGTGCAGATAGCAATAGCACTTTAGACTTATATACCACTTCGCAGTATTTTATAGCCCTCTCTAAGTGTTATACAGAGTTAGCATATTGCTCCCAACTATCTGGATCCTCATTTTACAAACCTCAGAAGGATGGAAGGGCTGAGTAAACTTTGAGCTGGCCAGGATTGAGCTCCTGGCTGTGGGCAGAGTTAGCCTGCAATACTGCATTCTAACTACTGCACCACCATAGTAAGTCTAAGCACAGCACCACGGCAGATAAGCCAGGGATGTAGGGGTACAATAAAATATGAGATCCTTGAGATCTCATGCTCCATAATGGGGCTCCCTGGGAGAAAAACCAGCCGGGTCAGCTTATAGGAGAACTTGCAACCTTCCCTGCTGGTTTCCCCATTTACCTTATTTGTGGGAAGCTGGCAGATAATGTTACAAATGATGATCATGTGACCAGGCTTGCTATAATGTTGTAAACATGAGCTGGATATCTGAGCACTCAGTTCACAATCACATAATGCCTCCCCCCACCCTTTAAGTCTTCTTGGATTCTAAACAGTCACTGATTGAGTAGGCATAACTCAACGACTACTAGCATTCCATGATTTCTTGATTCATGATTCTGAAATTAGCCAATTAGGTCTATATAAGATGCTATATCACAACTAAGCAAAGCAAATTTTGTCTTAGTATGAAGTAGGAGGGAAAAAATGAAAAAAAGCAGAGCATATTTCCTTGTGTTTATGCTTTGTGTAAAGTATATTTATGTGCAGTAAATATTAAAACAATTTGTCCTTTTATGCTTTGTTCTTAGATTTAAGAGTTATATGGATTCCTGCTCAAATTTGTTCTAAAATCGTGCTTTGTTCAATAGACACTCAAGCTTCTTGAGATATAGCATATTGGAGTGAGAGGGCATTGTGTAGCTTTTCCTTCACGGATTATATTTTTAACTATAGAAAGTTCTCTGTGCTACTCAAACAGTTTATCTTTTAAGTGGCAATTGTCGAAGTAAAAATTGGCATTTCAGTGGAAAAAGGAGGATAAGGAGGAGGGGGAGATAGTGTTCTAAATAAAGCAAAATGGCTCCTAAATATAAACAGTAATCTGACTGATACATAATAGGGTAGTTTTGGGTTAAGCATAATTTAATGTTCTCAGAATAACTAAATTTGACTGTGGGAACGTTGTCATTTATTGCTGGGATCACTAACAATGATAAAAGAAATTTGTTGTTGCAAAGTTGTAATAGAATACCGTGCCATCCTAGATGGCAGTTGTTTTAAACTGTTTTTATTCATTGGTTTGTTACTGGCTTTTGTTCTGAGGCAAAATGTGACATACATATCTCAGTTTTCTCTCATGTTTTCCCAGCCTTCTTTGGAAGTTTGAGCTGAGAGTGACTGGTTCAGTGTTGCACAACTCACTTCCAAGTTTAAGGGAAGACAAGAACACAGGTTTCCTTCTTATCCCTAGCCCAGTACTTTAACTAGACCAATTTTTTTAATCGTATACTTACTGTCGTTAATCCCTGTGATTTAGTGAAAAATAAAGATCAGGGGAATATTTTATATCCTTAAACTGTTAATGTAGCCCCTAATGTTATCATTAGTAATCACATACAATTTAGGAATTCAAGATAAATTTTGATCCAGAGCAAAAAGAAGTTTGGGGAAGTCTGAAATAGGTCAAGAGCTACTTCAGAAAACTATTAAGAAATGTTCACAATTTGTTGCAAACTAAAGACATATCATTACTGGATGCTACCTAATTTGAATTACATCAGTAATATCATGTAAACATCTGATATTATTAGAAGCCTGTTTACTCCTGAGCTGAATGCACAATAAGCAGAAGAACGATCTATAGATTGTAGTCAGAGTAGCTACTAACATGTTGGATCTACATTAATCAAAGACATAGGATTGTAATTCTAAATATGAATATAACAATTTTTATGCTTCCAAAATAAAATAATAACATTGTACCTTCTCTTTGTCCAGTGTTTTTTCAAGTCGGATGGCATCTATGTTGACTATTAATATTATTATTTTCATGTGGGAAATACACATGAAAATTGTGGTTGCAGATCAATCAATCAATAATTTAAAAAGAATTTAATTCCAACTTCTGTGGCTGGTTCCAATGTAACAAATCATGAGATACACATTTTAATAAAATAAAATAATATGGAGCCAGAATTTGTGTTGCTACGCAAGGTGGTTGTTAAATGAGTCATGCTCAATTCCACAATCTTTTTTTGCCACAGTTGTTAAGTGAATCACTGCCATTGTTATATGAAACACACAATCATTAAGCAAATCCAGCTCCCCCATTGACTTTCTTTATGAAAAACAGGCTAGAATATTGCAAATGGTGATCACATGATCTGAGATGCTGCAACTATCTTGAATACATATTGGTTGCCAAGCACCCAAATTTTGATCACATGCCTGTAGGGAGGCTGCACAGATTGTAAGTCTTTAGTCACTTTTTTCAGTGTCCTTGTAACCTTGAATGGTCTCTAAATGAATGGTTGTAAATCAAGAATTACCTGTATTGTTTTTTAAAAAAGTATATTAATGGATAAGTCCACCTGCAGATTTTTTGGATGTATTTTGACACCTAAAATTCTTGGCTTACTTACAAGTATTGGCAGTCTTTGATTTACAACACACTTGTTCACACTTACGACCATTGCAGTATCCTCATGGTTACCTGATCAAAATTGGGATGCTTGGCAGCTGGTTCATATTTATGACTGTTGCTGTGTCCTGGGTCATGTGATCATCTTTTACAACCTTCTGACAAGCAAAGTCAATGGGGAAACCAGATTCACTTAAAAACTGGGTTACTAATTTAACAACTGCATTGATTGACTTAACTGTGGTAAGAAAAGTCATAAAATGGGGCAAAACTCACTTAACAAATGTCTCACTTAGCAACATAAATTTTGAGCTCAATTGTGGTCATAAGTTGAGGACTACTTGTATATATGGTAACAATATCAAGAATTACATACTAGGAAATAAATAGCTTCTATATAGAGAAGAAAGAAAGAACACTTTGCTCTGGAAGCTTCATCTGAATCAGAATGTTGTTGCTGAGCTTTTGGAAATCTTTTATTAGGAAGATGGAATTCCCTTGTTACAGCAGTTTTCTTCATTTCCCTTCTTTTTATTTCAGTTTAGTGAAGTGACCATGATGTTTTACAGCAGGGGTCCTTAAACTTTTTAAACAGGGGGCCAATTCACGGTCCCAAAGACTGTTGGGGGGCCCGGACTGGCTGGGTGGGCGTGGATAGCTGGTCATGTGACTGGGTGGGCGTGGCCAATATAACAGTCCATTAAACAATGCACACAAATTAAACTTTAATTTGGTTTGCTCCTAGGGGTGTTTTATTTGCTTTTGTTTGTGTTGCTCTTTTGGTTGTCTTTTCTTTTTACTAGATCATTTTTTCAGTTGTTTAGGAGTCTAGTGGTCCACTTCAGAAAACTCAGTTTTGTGGCAATTCTTCTCAGCTCCAAGGAGCTTATAATCAAGTCTCTATGTGTGTGTGTCTCTTATCTCTCTCTTTCTGTCTCTCTCTTTCTCTCTCTCTCTTTCTGCCTGTCTCTCTCTTTATCTATCTTCTGGAGGTGGGGAGGTGAAAAACAGGCAGTTTTCACCCCTTTTTTTGCGTCCTGGGGCATCTGTCTGCCCCATTTTTCACCTCCCCCACCTCCAGCAGCATTCTGCAGACAAAAATTGTTGGCCTTACCTTTCAGTTCCAGCCTGTGGGGCTCGTGAAGGTGAGTCCTGTGCTCAGCTGAAGGGTGGGCAGGGCGATGTGGGTGGGTCACCCACGTGGTCCTGTGCGGGCCGGATTAATGGCTTCGGCGGGCCACATGCGGCCCGCAGGCCGTAGTTTGAGGACCCATGTTTTACAGCTTCTCATCTGTTCTCTCTCATTTACTATATCTGACAGAGACTCACCTCTGGAAGTCCAAACCTCTGGGTTGTGATTTTAGGCAACAATTTGTAACTGCACAGAAGTACCCATGTTACCATAACAGTAATATAGCTGCCTTCTTCCCTTTGATTTGTTTCTATCGCTATAAAAATATGTCTTTTTGTTGAATAAATCACTTTAGTTTCCTTTTTTCTTTTTTATATATCTCTATATTTATATCTCTACATTTACTGGTTTTTTCCCCTACTTTGCTGTTGTATATGTTTTTAATCCTACATGCTGAAAGCTGCATTTTTTAGTGAAAAACAGGATTCAGGATCAGAAACCTCTATTCATAATTTATACAGTTCATCAATTTAAAGATAGTAGCACAGATTGCTTCCAGCAAAAATGGATTTTCTAAATTGTAAAAGAATTTAACCATTGTATATCCTTATGAAACATGAAGTTTAGATGTATTTCTGAGCATAAACATTTGAACATGCATTTCTCACATTGTAGTTTGCCTTTGGTGGAATAGACAGTATTTTCCTGTAATGAGCTATGAATCATTCCTCCCAAAATCAGTAATGGAAGGTATTTCCATGGGCAATTTAGCTAATAACTCACCAGAAGTCCTGATAAAATTCTGTTAAGTACCTTATCAGAACTTAATAAAAGTTCACATATAGTAAATTTCTCTACCGAGTCAGTGTTTCCACTGTTTTTAAGGTACATTACTGGTAGGAGTGTTTTGTGTAAGTGTTAAACTTTGTTTCTGTAATATTAAAGATTACGGGGTGCCTTTTATTTTGGTAGTATTGCAAGAAAATGAGATTAGAATCGTAATGACATTTTAAAATGCATTTGTTGTAGATCGTTTATTTTCTCTCTTTCTCCATGAAGAATGTTGTGTTGTATACCATGTTCTGAACACCAATGAGCTCTTTTGTTTTACAAGTAACTGAGACAGACGTGATATGGTAGCTGATATATCAGGGAAGAATGGTGTAGCTGATGTAAGAACAGCTGTGCTCAGTTAAAGCTGTTTTGGAGCTGCAGTACAGTATGAGAGTCTTGTTTATGGCTGACATGACACAATAATTCTGTGCATGGTTGTATATATAATCCCAAAGGGAGTTCAAGATTTTTAAGAATTACATATGATTCCTTTAATTCTTTAAGAAACTTTCACAAATCTACTTTTATTCCTATGTATATTGTTGATTTAATTTTGTAACTGACCTCTTTTTTTTGGATTTTTTTTCTTAATCCCCCCCCCCCACACATATTCTAATTACAGCTAGAAATATGTTTTATTGGCCTCCTATACTAGGGGAGGCTGCAAGCTCAGGGTAGTTTAACTAATAAAAAATGGTAAGCACAAAAAGTTAACTCAGATTGAGAAATGGTATAGAATTATTCAATATTGCTCATCAGTCTTCATTCAAACTTCTCTAATAGTGCTCCTGTGCCTGACCTCTGTTTTCCCAGAGGAAAAGGAGGATTTTTATTCTTCTCCATGTATGGAAGTGAACTGCTCCGGTAGGCTCAGGAATGGAGCTCCAGTAGACAGCTCTTTCAGTCAGCTCCCAGAGATGAGAGGGAATCATTTCAACAGGAAGCAGCAGTTTGCAACATTCCCTACTGGCTTCCCCATTGACTTTCTGGGAAAGCTGGCAGAGGAGATCACATGATTATGGGACACTTGGCGACAGGTCTACATGCAAACAGTTTTCCAAGCACTCAGATTGCAACTATGTGATTGCGGGAGGAGTGGGGGAGGAGAGCAGCATGATGTTTTATGATGGCTGGAAGTGCTTTATGGACTGTTTAGTTCCCTTTCTGAGGTTATTGTAACTTTGAGTGGTTTTTAAATGACCAAGTGTAAATCAAGACCTACTTGTATATCTAAAGAGGCAGGATAAATCTATACCTTTGACACCATCAAATAACATCTGCCTATCCTAGATTCTTGGGAAGGACACAATAGGTGAATAAATATGCCAATTCCAATCTAAACATCTGGGTGATTTTATGATCAACCATAATAATAATTAGTTATGCAATAAACTAATGTTCACCAAAGTTACTTCTTGATCAAAAATGTATGTTCATTCTCTCAGATTTGTTAAGATCTATGTGTCCTTCCATATTTTCTTTTACAAAAGTTGGGATACCATTTCAACAAGAAGACGTATCTTTATAATGGCTATTCCTGCTAGTTTTATCAGTGTCAGTTATATAGTCTACCAGTATTATAAATATTAAAATAAATTTAACAAATAATTATTAGTGGACTAACACTGAATTTATATTTAATCTTTCTTGTATCATTCACATTATGATTTCATCATTGTTTGCATAAAAGAATACATGCACTAAAATGTGAACAAAAATATTATTCTGAACACCTGTAACTGGCTCTCAGACTGCGAAGGAGCAGTTGCATAAACTGTATTATATTGTATTGTATGCAATACAATTGCATAAATTGTATTAGTGAAAAGAACAGACTGTAAGGAAAAGGAGGAAGGCTGGGAGGAAAAGAGTGAGGAAGTCTCTGCCCCAATGTATACTGGATTTAAATATAAAGTGGTAAATTAAGAAAAATCCATTGCTGGAATTTTTGTATCACTACAGCACTCCTTTCATCTTAATAAAGCTAGCCAAAGAGAGGGGGGTTTGTTTTTGGAACCTAATCCCTTTCAGATTAGGCAGCTGGCAAACACCTGACATATCTTTTAAAACACTCTATACTCTCTAGCTCTCACTTGGTTCAAACATTGTACTTTGCAACAAACCACACAATGACTTTCTCTTTCCTTTTATTTATACAAGTCAATTAAAGCTTTAGTGCATTTGGGAAGCTGTTCAGTTTTTGCTTTTTAAAATATTGAATTATAATTTTATATATTAGTGATAGAGTGCTATCATTTCATGTTTTAAATACTGCATACTTTGAATTACGTCATTGGCTAATACAAATTAAAACGTATATGTCTATGGAGATTCTCAGCCATCCAGGTCATGGTTGTCCCAAAAGTGCTTTTTCAAAAGGCAACTGGACTTATTTTTTTCCTTGAAACTGATATGTTATAAATATTCGTTGTTGTTGTTAGTTGGGAAGTTGTGTCTGACCCATCGCGACCCCATGGACAATGTTCCTCCAGGCCTTCCTGTCCTCTACCATCCTCTAGAGTCCATTTAAGTTCATGCGTACTGCTTCAGTGACTCCATCAAGCCATCTCATTCTTTGTCGTCCCGTTCTTCTTTTGCCCTCAATCTTTCCCAGCATTAGGCTCTTCTCCAGTGAGTCCTTCCTTCTCATTAGGTGGCCAAAGTATTTGAGTGTTATAAATATAAGTATATATAAACCCATTTCATTCTTCTTTCAGGCACTATTTCATGTATACAAAGTTATCTCACTTAATGTCAAAGAGTTTCATTTTTTGTAGTCAGTTTTATGTTTGTGAAGTTGTGTGTTCCTATGCTATGATAATTGAACATTTTTGTATAAATAGTATAAGGTTTTTCAACCAGTTTGAATAAGGATAAAAGCTGAAACTAGAATAATTTTTAATTAATTAAAGACTCTAACAGCGGCTGTTCCAAAATCAGCATTGCTTGCCCCTTAATCAGAATGCATTGGACAATAAATGGTTCCCCCACAATCCCACTTTGCAGATGGTGATAAAAGCTTTAAGCTTGTTTTGAAGCATGCTTCATGTATTTCTCCTCTATTGTTTTAACAGCTGTCACACTTGGCATACTCATTGCCTATTCAATTCGTGAAGGTGACAACATTTATTTTTCGAGTTAAAAATCCCCTCCTTTTAAGATTTCATTCCTAGGAAATAAAGTGTGATAAATACTGCTGTAAAAATATCGGCTATTTAAATTCTCAGTAGTATATTTCTGGTTTAAATTTCTTCAGTGGACTACTTTTTCTTTACTGTAATGTGAAATTTGCCAAGGCAGTATAGCTTCTCTATATAATGAGGAGCTGTTTTACCAATAAAGCATTCTTAGAGAATACAACCTGGAAAAACATGTGATATTATTTATAATATGTCATTTGAATTTTGTGCAATATTTGAATTTTGACATAGTAGAATTCTTTGGAAGTCAGATTTGTGTATCTTTTGAAATCCATATTCTTAGTAGGGCGTTCCTTCTGTCAGTTTGAGGGATTCCTGGACCTGTTACTCCTCCTCTTTGCTATTAGTACTTATTTATATGCCTTTTATAATACTAACTACTTGCCTTTATAGTTGCAAAAGAAATCATGATTTGGTTCAGGTTAATCCAGAAGAAGGTACAAGCAAACGAGCAGTTGCAACAGTGTTGAAAAGAAGAGTTTGGTGCATTCTGAATTCTAGAGAATTAATTCATTCTTAATTCTGTTAATATATGCTATATGAGTATATGAGTATTTATTTGGACAGTTAACCTAGATCAAGGTTGGTCTACTTGTGGCCTTTAAATGTCAAAGTTTTTCAGAAGTTATTTGCTATTGCCTACTTCTAGGACTGAGAGAATGAGTGATTGGCCCAAGGTCACCTAGCTGACTTCGGACCTAATGTTGGACTAGAGCTCAGTCTCCTGGTTTCTAATTTAGTATCTTAACCACAACATCAAACTGGCTCTCTATAAAAACTGCAGGGATTGTACAGGCTATTGCCAGGAGTCAACACTTACTGGAAGGCACACACACATATAGCTTTCCTTTCCCCATTATGTATGAAATTACATTGATTGCACAAAACCATACATTCCAAAGGAGTATATTTCTTTAGTAATCTTAGTAACCAATTAATTATAGCTGGGGGAACGAATGAATTTTTATTTATGAGTTATCCTAGAAGAAGGGTGTCTACTATTGGCCTTTACTGTAAATGTCAATGAGCTAAAGGCTCCCAATATCACATGCTAGCCATGACTGCGGAGAGATGAAACATGGCAGAAAGAGCAACAGGTTGCCCACACCTGACCTAGAATGCATTTTATAGTTAATGATCTAAAGTTATTACTCCATATTTAAAGTGAGTGTTTCTGTTAAGAATGCAGCTGATTCTTTTGTAGAATATGTAGAAATTACAGTAGCTCACAGCATTCTGTGAATTCTATTAATTATTTCTTTTAGCTATTCCTTTGTCTAAACATATTCAGCATAGATAGAAAAAATGCAGTGGAATTAGACCTAGCAAATAGTGATTATTTGTCGAGAATTTTTAAGAAATAGATTTGTAGACATATTAAATATTGACACTATTAAATTATAACACAGTGTTCTTTTTATTTGTTATATAGCATTATGCCAGTATATACAGGCCTCTAAAGCCCAAGATGGTGGTGGCCGTTTCATTTCAAGTTCAGCAGAAGGTAAAAACCAGGAGGAAAAATAATCAAAACTCTGGTTCATATTTCTTTTCTAATATTTCTGTCCCTTGACCATCTGTGCCTTCTAGATTTTCCTTCACAGAATTGTTTTATAACGGATGATGGATTCCAGCCTTATAAAAACCAAATAGAATTAAAATTGATGTTATGTATATTTAAACTTCTTATTTATTTAAGTTTTGCATCTTTTATCTATGTGTGCTTTTCCTAACTAATTTTAAAGTGGGAATTGGTTTTAAAACACAAATAAATATTTAAAATAAATGAAGTAGCTTGTGTTATATAAGGAAAAGCCCAACTAGATAATTATATGCAAGGCACTATCAATACTATAATTTCATTCTGCTTCCTCTTTCTTGCTAATCACTACTTTGCATTTCCTGCTTCTATTAAAAGGACTAAATTCAAATATTTCTTTACTTCCTAATTATGTTCTTTCTAGCATCTACATTAATAACGTTTGAAAATACGGTGATTGATCACTTCTTTTTCAATTTTTCAGGTGAAAATTTTGAGCAAACTCCATTAAGACGCACATTCAAGTCCAAAGTTCTGGCTCGTTATCCAGAAAATGTAGAATGGAATCCTTTTGATCAGGATGCCGTGGGAATGGTTGGTAGTTTTTATTTTACATCCCATTTTTTCTCTTGAATCAATGTGGTATGGTACAGACTAAATTTTCTTTATAAGTGCATCCCAAGAGTATATCCGGTTGTATAATTCAGCTCTTAGTTTTTTTTCACCTACAAGTCATACTGAAGCACAAGAATCTAAATAGAACTGTAACTGGTCCTTCAACCAAAAAGTCGTTTAAAATACTGTTGTATTGGAGTCAAAAATAATAGAGATTAATTTACACAGAAATTCTGGAATGATGGGAAGTGAGTTTCAAGAAAAAAAGATGCAGACCTCCAAATATACACTATACTCATATATATCTATATTAAACATTCACTACATTTTTCAGAATTGTATGCACCTCTGTATCATTTTCTGGATTCTGCTTCCACCCACATAAATATATATGCAATAAGACAAGAGTATAGCACAGGATGTCCAATCTGATGATGAACATAAACTTCAAACTACCTCATCCACTTATGCAGTAAACTACAATTGAGATACAGAACATGTACCCTCTAGATTGCATATAGATTGTCAGCATTTGTTTTTCATCCCTTTGGGTTGCCCAAGAATTAGAACAGGACCAGAAATTCCTACTGTAGGTGTATTTAAGATATTGTTATTTCTTTTAATTTTAAATTAAATTTTAAATCCCATCTGTTTTTCAAGATGTTTTAATAAAATAAAATAATTATCTGTTAAATAACAACTTAAGAATGAACACTGTTCATAAATAAAGTGAAATTAAATAAAGATTTGTCTCCCAAATGATAGAGAAAGGAGAAAAGGCATCCATTTAGAGATGCAAAATGGCATAGAGATAAAGTCTTCAAAATCTTATTGTCTAGTCCCAACTCAATCATTTCCCCATGATATATTTTAAAGGTTTTTCTTCTTACCTGTTTAAATGATGGAAAACTACTTTAGTGCACAAGTATAGAGGTTAGCTATTGATGATAATGGGTTAGGATTCTGCAGTACTTACTGTATCTATTTCTAGGTTATAGTTCCTTATATAGATTTTTATCTGGGTGCATGTCTTTGTAGCATAATCATCATGTTTATTTTTAATCTGTGGGAAAGTATTACAGTTTTTAGAGTATTTTCTTAGTGTTATAACTAATACAAGATAAGCACTTTGGTATTTTTACCAATATTTTAAAAATGGAAGTTTATTTTATTTGCACAGGAAAAAAATGGAGAATTTGAAAAAATGCATAAAATTAATATTTGTAAATTTTGGGCAGTGTTAAGACATTAATGTGAATAACATTCAGAATAAGAATTTTCAGAGTAGCTATACAGTTAAATCGACTTGTTCTAATATGTGGGAAATTAAATAGTACTAATAAATGTGTTGACCACAAATCTGTCTCTCTGTTTTAAGAGGAACAAGTATCCATTTACATTTCTCTCTATTTAATGATGGATTGGAGGCATTTTTTAAAATAATTGGAATGATTTTGGATTCAAGATCTTATTTCCACTGTTTGACATTTTAAGGAATATATAAGGCTGTAGATTTGATCAAAAGAGGTTGTTCATGGGAATATGAATGCGCTATTTGTCTACAACTCATTAAATCAGCCACCTCTCACTGATGAAACACAATCCTAATACAGTGCAGCATTTGTGCCCTTGTATGTTCCAAAGCACCTCTTCTGAATTGAATCTAGAGCATTGCACAGTCCTATTCCAAGTGAAATCTAATGGTTTTGAATCTGAGTTGCTCCTTTGTTTATTTGAATTATATTGGGTGTGGTTTTTATAACTTCTTCAGTATCTTTATTCCTCTTGCACTATATCTCACAGCATTTTGAAAGGTTTGGCTAATAAATTTGTGAGGGGGGTGTTAGGAGACTGCAAATGGGAATGAGGAAATAGGAAAGATATTTCATGAATATGAACCATAAGAAGAAACATAAGATACAGATCAATTTTAGCACTGAGAGTGAAAAGTGTATTCAAGTAAGTGATATATAATCTTTTCTCCAACTTTCCTTTCCCTCTTGTCTAGCTATGTATGCCTAAGGGTCTGTCTTTCAAGACACAAGCTGATGCCAGAGAACCTCAGTTTCATTCATTCATCATTACACGTGAAGACGGATCACGGACATTTGGATTTTCTCTAACATTTTATGAGGAAGTTACCAGTAAACAAATCTGTAGCGCAATGCAGACATTGTATCTCATGCACAATGCGGAATATGATATTCTTCATGCTCCATCCACCAATGATAAAGATAACCTTAGCACTATAGAGGATTGTAATGGTACCTCTGTATCAAAACTACAGCGATTTAATTCGTACGACATTAGTAGAGACACACTCTATGTTTCTAAGTGTATTTGTCTGATCACTCCAATGTCTTTCATGAAGGCATGTAGGAAAGTGCTTGAACAACTCCATCAAGCTGTAACTTCACCTCAGCCACCACCATTACCGTTGGAAAGCTTTATCTACAACATTCTATATGAAGTTCCTCTCCCTCCAGCAGGAAGATCTCTAAAGTTTTCAGGAGTTTATGGACCTATAATCTGCCAGAGGCCAAGCACCAATGAATTGCCATTATTTGATTTTCCAGTCAAAGATGTTTTTGAGTTACTTGGAGTGGAGAATATGCTTCAACTCTTCACCTGTGCTCTTTTGGAATTTCAGATACTACTTTATTCACAACGTGAGTATAGCTGTTTTAAATTGCAAATGATGGGAAAGTTCATAAAAATAACTACATTATTATTATTGTTATTGTATAGTCAGATGTTTAGACTGGATTTGACATTTTTATCCGCCTGTCAAGTCCTTCCCAAAGCCATAGGATAGGCAGATGTTGTTTGATGATATTAAAGGCATCATCACAGAAGGTGAACTATTTTGTAATTGACTGGTGATGATTATTGTTGATCAGACAGTCAGCCAGATGTTTAGACTGGATTTGCCAATTTTATTCACCTTTTAAATTCTTCCCAAGGACTTGGGATAGGCAGATGTTATTGTTTGATGGTGTTAAATGTATTGTCATAGGATGTAAGCTGTTCCAAGTAAAGCTGCTTTTTGCAATTGACCGATGATGATTTTGTCAATGCCAATTGTATTCAAGTGGTTCTACAGATGTTTTGGGATTACACTCTAGGTAGCTATTACTATTGGTACTATCTTTGCTTTCTTATGCTACAGACATTTTTCTATTTACCGGAGGAGGGGGGGTGTTGTATTTTTTTATTTGTTCCAGTTCTGTCTTTTCTTCCGTTGTCTCTGAGCACTACAGCGTCCACTATCCAGACTTTTTAATCTTTCTTATCAATAATTGTTAAGTCTGGGATGCTTTGTGACAGGTGCTTGTCTGTTGGAGTTCTAAAGTCCCAGGTTACCTTAGTTTCTTCATTTATTTCACTTTGTCTGTTTGGTAGTCCACCAGTTCTTGCCTGTAGGCAAATGGCATTTTTGCAGATATTTGGTGGTTATTATTATTATATTTTTATCTCATCTCTTCAAAATATAATTCAAATAGCGAATATACCTATAGTAATCCTCGTACCTGCTGCAAGCTAGATGGCTAAGAGAGAGAGTAACTAGCTTAAAGTCACTCAGCTGGCTTTCATGTCTAAGGCAGGCTTAGAATTCAGTCTCCTGGTTTCTCTAGGCCAGCATCTTAACCACTACACCAAACTGGTTCATCATTATGATACATTAACAATGTACTCTTCTTTTTTGTATTATAATAAAGATTTCAGTAGAAAAGTAAGTGAGAGTGTTTCTTTCAGGTAGATGCAATATTAATGCTCAAACATTGAACTAATAAATAGGTGGGATGTGCAAAATATTTGGAGGGGTTCTTCATTTTAACACCAGTCCTCATGAAAATGTTACTCTTTTGCCCCATATGCATACTTAGATATTATGAGATTCTGAAGCTTTTCCAAAGTTGTTCGAAAGGCTGTTTTCCATGAATATCTAAAATAATCCAATAAAGTTTCAAAGACACAAAATATGGCTTTATTCCTTGCCCTGCTTCATGCTGAAGCAGAAAAAAATAAAACAGAAAAGTCTACCAAACCAATATCGTCATAATTTAAAAGCATGCAAATTAATTTTCTAAGCAAACATTTGCATAATAATGTATTCATCTTGCTAGTTTCTGTAATAAAAAAGTATTTAACCAAATATATACCGGTATTGCACAATTGGTAACTTCTGTGCAAATGTCTTCAGATAATATTTGGCTGTTGTTATAATGTTGTATTGTACTGCTTTATCAAAGTCTCAGCCAGTAGCAACACCTGGGAAATCCCCAGGGGGTACCAGGGCTATAGCTCGGCTGGGAAATTGAAAAAACATTTCAGAAGAAAGTTATGTCTAATGATTTCCATATTATTATCAATAAACATGTTCTTAAAAGTGATATGTTGAGAATGCTACATCAGAAATGCTGTTGCTAGCCTCATACAGTACAAAACTGTGATTGTCTAATTTACAGTTTAGTATGTGGTTTGAACCTAGAGAATAGGTTTAATTCAGTAGAGCTTGATTCAGTTAACTAGGGTAACATTGATTGTAACTTATATGGGGCTTAGAGACTTGCTGGTAAAACTTAAAATAGTTGTTTGTATGTACTATGTTTGAAACATATCTACATCTCATACATATTCTATAAAATTATTGTGCTAAACTGTTAATTTGGCATATTATGGCAGGAAAGATGGAGAAGAGAAGGAGGAAGGAAGGATACTGATTAAAATGCTGGTCTTGGAGTAAAGAAACCCAGATTCTACTTCTCACTTAGGCATGGACGTTGCATGTCCCAGTTTCCCTGTCTTAGATTGGGAAATTAAAAAAAACTTCTCTTGCACTGGATTTAGCATATTGGACTTTGATCCATAACCTACAGTGAAGAGGCATTTATCCTGCAGTGAACTGATTTAGTCTGATTCCAGCAATAGTTGTAAAAATTTTGGAATTGGCCTAGAGCAGGGGTAGTCAACCTTTTTATACCTACCACCCACTTTTGTATCTCTGTTAGTAGTAAAATTTTCTAACCGCCCACCGGTTCCACAGTAATTGTGATTTATAAAGTAGGGACAAAACCCCTACCGCCCACCATGAAAGCTGGAATGCCCACTAGTGGGTGGTAGGGACCAGGTTGACTACCACTGGCCTAGAGATAGAATGGGAAGAATTAATTGCCACTTTAGTTCTGAGTCCAATTCAAGGATCTGGTTTTGACCTTTAAAGCCCATCGTGGCATGCTGATGTTCAGAAAGTCCCTCAAGAACTGGCTTTATCATCTGACTTGGGGATTCCAGGGTAAAAATTTTTATTGGCTGCATCACAGTGGTTGAGTCACTCTCTCCTGTGCCTTGTGATTTTATTTTTTAATGATGACTGCTTTATACTTCTAATAATGATTGTTTCATGTATTTATTATTTTAATTGATTGTTCTACACTGGCACTCCCCAACCTTTCCAGTTTGGTGGATGGACGGGGGGGGTGTGTTGTTCCATATGAGGGACAGGTGCACATATCAGCACATGCAAATCCATGGAATTTTGTGCACGAGCACCTGCTGCTCGTGCAAATGGAGCTATGCACACAAGTGGGAGCACATGCCACTCATGCAAGTAGAGCTACGCACACCTCCTCTCTTGCCCACCGCTTGCACAGCCTGGTTTGGGAACCCCTGTTGTATACTACCCAGGGTCACTTTTTGTGAGATGGGCAACCATATAAATGTGATAAATAAATAAGCTCTCACCCCCTGCCCCCCAATAATCATAATATATAATAATATATTAGATCAGAACATGAAACTCATAGGACAGTGATGGCTAACCTTTTTGCCATCGCGTGCCAAAAGTGGGGGGAGCGGCGGGGGGTTGTGGGTGCATGTGCCCACATCCATAATTCAATGCGCCCTGCCCTCCCGCCCATGCGCACGTGACCGCCCCCCCCCACTTTTTAAAAAAATTTGATTAATATGCCGCCCTTCTCCGGAGACTCAGGGCGGCTTACAATGCGCTAAGCAATAGCCTTCATACTTTTTGTATATTTATACAAAGTCAGCTTATTGCCCCCACAAACTGGGTCCTCAATTTACCTACCTTAGAAAGGATGGAAGGCTGAGTCAACCTTGAGCCTTGGTGAGATTCGAACCTGCAATAATTGCAGGCAGCTGTGTTAATAACAGGGTGCTTTAGACCACTGTACTATCCAAGGCTCTTTCCCCTGGTTTTGGCACGCGATGGCACGGTGGGTCCGGTAGGCCCGTTTTCCCCCCTCCCCAGGCTTCAGAGGCTTTCTAGGAGCCTGAGGAGGGCAAAAACAGCCTTCCCCATTCTCCCAGAAGCCTTCCAGAGGCAGGAAACAGCCAGTTTCCCAACTTCCGGTGGGACTGGAAGGCCTGAAAATCAGTTGGCCGGTGCACACATGTGCGCTGGAGCTGAGCTAGGGCAACACTCGCGTGCCCACCAATGTGGCTCCGCGTGCCACCTGTGGCACCCGTGCCATAGGTTCGCCATCACGGTCATAGGAGAATATTTTAAATGTGATGTTTTATTATTTATGCTCATTAGCTTTTTAAGATTGGAGTTTGTTGGCTTTATTTGGATTGTGTAGCATAAAAATTATATTAAAGTTAATCTTTAGGAGCTAAAGGTAGTTAAATAAAGTATAGTCAGGACTGATTACTGAACCTACAATTACTAAAGACATACAGTGCTTCAATGTTGAATGAAAGTTCCTGCTAAACTCAGGAATATTTTGCAAAATTCTGTATATTTAAATATTTTAACTCTTCAGGTTTTCAATGTTTTCTGAATAAAGGTAGATGATTTTTATGGTTGTTTTTAAAAACTACCTTGATAAAATTTCTCCTTGCATTGGCTAATTATTTCCTGGAAGCTATATTATATTTGCAATCTTTTACTAATAGATAACAGCATGTTGCATCAGATAATACCTGAATAGAAGTCTATAACACAAATTTGCTTACTGAAAATTAAATCCCACCAAAGTCATTAGATACTGAATTAATAACCATTAGGGAAAAATATTGATAGAAATCACTGAGTTTTCCAATTTATCTTTATTAAAATATTCAAATTGAGCTTAGTATCATTTTTGGGGGGTTTTCAAAACAAAATGTAGTTTTCTCCTTTTTCAGATTTCTTCTTCTACATATGCTAAATATATATTAAGATTTGAGAATAATATTTCAGGACCAGTGTTTATTGGTGAATCTTCTATTTTATTTTTTTTTATTTTTTATTTTTTAATTTGATTTATATGCCGCCCTTCTCCGGAGACTCAGGGCAGCTTACAGTGCGTTAAATAGCCTTCATACTTTTGTATATTTATACAAAGTCAGCTTATTCTATTATTCTATGGCTGTATTTGTTCTAAATTGTTATCCAGGGAATGTATAATGACAAATGTAGTATAGTGACAATATATCAGCAAGGTACATGTATTCAGGTACTGTGTGGCAGTAGTATGGGAGGCAAGAGGTGCCTCAGCTGTCACATATATTCCATAGCTACAATACTGCAATTGTGAATGCCAATTCCTGCTGTGTTTTTTGCATTAATTACATGTAAGCTTTCAAATCTGCATTTGACTTAAATGTAAATATTAATTGTATTCATAGTTTCACATCTCTATCTATATGTATTGGGATTGTTTTTAATCACCTACTTCCTCTCCAAGTTTAGAGCACAGTATGCAGCTTTCTAGCAGTTCTGAGAAATAACTGTTGAGCTAGGTGAAGGAATTGTTTCTATTTTAAAATTTCTTGTCTCAACAATGTTCTGCTCTTTTACAATGCTTAGCAGAGTTTTAGCTGCTCCAACCATGATTTCCAGCAATCAGATTCTTTCACCCAGGTCATACAGGATCCAAGCCAATGAAATAGTTTCACCAGTAGAGTGATAATACTATAGATTTCGAACATATTCTGCTGAGTAGCAACAGAAAGTTTAGTAGTTCCCTCCCTCAAGATCATACTTCTATGTATGTTGAACTCAAATAATGTCATTAGGACCTGTGATACATGCATTGTGATTGATCACATTTCTGAGTGGTAAGTCGTGAGAGCCTACAGTAGTTAAGCTATGTGAACATATGATGATTATGTGGATTAAAATAAAGGATGTTCTTAAGATTAGTACAATAATGTTATGAATAGGCTTTATGAATATTGTAATTGAAACACTTTTAATTATTTCATGTAGTATTAAAAAAAACTCCAGGGGGTATGATTTAATCCGCTGAAATTACAATACCTCATAGCGGATTCTGTGGATTTGACAGAACCTTTATCCCTTCACCCTGCTGATATACTTGCAATACAATAGGTGTTAAGAGAAATAAAAGATTATCTGTCTCTATTCAAAGCAAGTGAATATAAAAATGACATTCTTCATTCTATGCAGTGTTTTAAAGAAAAATACATATTTTCATATTTATAATTTGGATTATAAAATAATATGTATATTATACATACATACATAGTGTGTAGACATATAAAATGCATATTTTATTTCATATTTAGTCTCTATTCTTAAAACAACTTTAATATTTATTTTTTTTAATAATAATTCAATCTATCTTTTTTGCATTTTCATTCAATCTATTTGTTCCCTAGTAGTCAGTGAATAAAGTTTGTGTCAATCAAATTTTGAAGATAATTTTCAAGGAATTGTTTTCAATTGATCTGCTTTTTTAGATTACCAGAGACTGATGACTGTGGCAGAGACAATCACAGCACTGATGTTTCCATTCCAATGGCAGCATGTCTATGTTCCCATCCTTCCGGCCTCTCTCCTACATTTTCTAGACGCTCCTGTCCCATATTTAATGGGATTGCATTCTAATGGGCTTGATGACCGGTCTAAACTGGAGCTCCCTCAAGAGGTGAGAAAAATGTTATGAAGCTTAATTTCACTGCTTGTTCAAAGTTACAGAAAAAAAGAATGCTGAATTCATTTCAAATCTATTCTTGCTGTGCACCTGAGTCCTTAGAAGAAGAGTGATAGTTTACTAAGGGAGGAAATGCCTTGTAACCAGAATCACCACTCATTTATTCTTTCCTCAACCTCTTCAAAGTCTCATTATTTGCTTAATAGGACAACCATTCCTATGATTGGCCTGTGGCTTATCAATATATCAGGAGGAATTAAAATTTCTTCTGCTTTCTGTTGCTCTAAATAGAGGGAAGGAAAAAATAGCCAGACAGTATATTGCTGCCATTATACAATTGGAAATCACTGTGGAGAGGGTAAAGTGGGAATACTTAAATGTTTTTGCAACAAGGGAAATATCTATTTTTATACTGAGTATGGAATACCTGTGATCCTTTAGATCAGTGGTCCTCAATGTGGGCCATATTTTTAGATATAATTATAATAATTATATCAGGCTAGTCACAGAGGTATATGAGGCTTAGAGGCAGGCCATAAGAAAAAAAGGGTTGTATTGTTTTACATTATTTTTATTATTAAATTTCCATGTCTTTCACTAAATAAAGACATAATATGCCTATTTCAAACAGGTGCTGCTAAATGTTTAACATAGATGTTTACTCTTATCTCTCTTCCTACTTTAATTTTTAGGCAAATTTGTGTTTTGTGGATATAGACAACCATTATGTTGAGTTGCCAGAAGACTTGCCTCAATTTCCAAATAAACTTGAATTCATTCAGGAAGTCTCTGAAGTACTTATGGCTTTTGGGATTCCACCTGAGGGAAATCTACATTGCAATGAAAGTGCCTCCAAGATGATGAAAAGTCTCAGGACCTGTGACATAGTTTCTGATAAGAGAAATGGCAACATAGGAGGACCAACTATGAATTCTTATGAACTACTGAAAGAAAATGAAACCTTAGCAAGACTGCAAGCGCTTGTTAAAAGAACAGGAGTTAGTCTAGAAAAGGTAAATTGCGTAATAGTTACGGGAGTTCTGTTACAGTACATGCATGATTAATGTAGAATGGTTTGGAAATTTTATCTTTAACTAACAGCAACATCCTTGGTGGGCATATGAATGTTTTAAATCAATCAGTCTTCTTCACATGGACTTTCGAACCGCTTCCCCCCCACTGCAGGGAGACGGAGCCGACAAAGTGGTTCCGTCCCAGGCGCCTGATAGACCCTGAGAGGTTCCTGACGGAGCTTGGGCCATTCCCTGAGACTCTGGCTCATGACTCGGCTGAGGACCTGGTGGTTGCCTGGGACAGGGCGGCAGCTGGAGCCTTGGACTGCATCGTGCCTTTGTGGCCTCTGACCCGATGCCGATCTCGATTGGCTCCTTGGTTTTCCGAGGAGCTAAGAGAGATGAAGTGTTGGAAAAGACGCCTGGAGAGTATTTGGAGGATAAGCCGATCTGAATCTGACCGAACACTTATATTAAGACCTACCTAGTGGCGATAGAAGCGGCAAAATCTAACTATTTTTCTGCTCTTATTGCATCTGCAGAGAACCGCCCAGCCGCTCTGTTTAGGGTGACTCGTTCCCTACTCCAGGTGGGGGTGCGGGAAGATCCCTTGCAGGGTTGAGCTGAGGACTTTGTGCAATTCCTGCATGATAAAATTGCTCAGATTCGGGAAGGCCTGGACTCCGACTGGGTAGGTCCAGGGGAGGAACGGGGGTAGGTCTTGAGAATATTATCTGGGAAGAGTTTGATCCTGTGGCACCTGAGGATGTGGACAGGATTCTGGGAAAGCTTAGCACTGCCACATGTTTATTGGACCCGTGTCCCTCCTGGTTAGTACTGGCCTCCCGGGAGGTTTCACGAGGCTGGCTCCAGGGGATTATAAATGCTTCTCTGAGTGAGGGTGTCTTTCCTGCCCCTTGAAAGAGGCGGTGGTGAAGCCCCTCCTCAAGAAGCCCTCCCTGGACTCAGCTGTATTAGCTAATTATTGTCCAGTCTCCAACCTTCGTTTTGTTGCGAAGGTTGTTGAGAGTGTGGTGGCGCGACAACTACCCCAGTACCTGGATGAAGCTGTCTATCTGGATCCGTACCAGTCGGGCTTCAGGCCGGGATACAGCACAGAAACAGCATTGGTCGCTGATCTCTGGAGGGCTCGGGAAAGGGGTTGTTCCTCTGTCCTGGTCCTATTAGATCTCTCAGAGGCTTTTGATACCATCAACCATGGTAACATGCTGCACCGGCTGGAGGGGTTAGGAATAGGGGGCACCGTGTTATGGTGGTTCTCCTCCTTCCTCTCCGACCATTCGCAGTTTGTGTTGGCAAGAGGTCAGAGATCGACCTTGAGACGCCTTCTTTATGGGGTGCTGCAGGGGTCTGTCCTCTCACCCCTTCTGTTCAACATTTATGTGAAGCCGCTGGGCAAGATCATTCGGGGTGAGGGTATATCAGTACGCTGATGACACACAGCTGTACATCTCCACCCCAGACCACTCCAATGATGCCCTTAACGTGATGTCCCAGTGCCTGGAGGCCGTACGGATCTGGATGTGGAGAAACAGGCTCAGACTCAACCTGTCCAAGACCGAGTGGCTGTGGCTTCCGGCGTCCCGATATAGTCAGCTGGTGCCATCGCTGACTATTGGGGATGAGATCTTGCCCCCCACAGAGAGCGCTCGCAATCTTGGTGTCCTCCTGGACTCGCAGATGTCTTTAGAAGAACATACGACGACTGGCCAAGAGGGCCTTTTATCAGGTTCACCTGATCTGCCAGTTACGTCCCTTTCTGGACCGGGACACATTGCGCCCAGTCACTCATGCCCTCATCACCTCCCGTCTGGACTACTGTAATGCTCTCTACATGGGGCTCCCCTTGAGGAGCACCCGGAGGCTCCAACTGGTCCAGAATGTGGCCACGCGGGTGATTATGGGTGCAGCTCATTGTGCCCATGTGACACCCCTCCTGCGCGAGCTGCACTGGCTCCTGGTGATCTTCCGGGTGCGATTCAAGGTGTTAGTCATCACCTTTAAAGCGCTCCATGGCTTAGGACCTGGGTATTTGCGAGACCATCTTCTGCCACCAATAGCCTCCCACCGACCAGTTCGCTCTCACAGAGAGGGTCTCCTCAGGGTGCCGTCAGTCAAACTATGTTGACTGGCGACCCCCAGGGAGAGAGCCTTCTCTGTGAGGGCTCCAGCCCTGTGGAATGAACTACCCCCGGATATACGTAACATCCCCAACCTTCGGGCTTTCCGCCGTGCCCTCAAGACCCTGATGTTCCAACAGGCAGAGCTAAACAGTTAAATGATTTTAAACTTGTCAATTTAATGTTGGGTCCTATTCTGTTTAGCTGAACTTTATAATAATTTGAAACTGTCATTTTGTCAATGTTTGCATGTTTATGTCTTTTATCTTGGCTGTACACTGCCCTGAGTCCTTCGGGAGAAGGGCGGTATAGAAATATGATTAAATAAATAAATAAATAAATCAGTCAATCTCTGGGTAGAGAGTCAGAAAAGCAAGTTGATTATGGTGACAATGGAGACAAAGTCCTGCTCATGTTGTATATGTGTTGACATCGCCCATATACACAAAGAGGCAAAGCTTTGATCACCCAGCTGCAATTGCTGCCTTGCTTTTTTTTTTTACCCCTGCCCTCCCCCATGGACATTGCTGACTAATTAGCTTTATTCCCAGTCCACCTATGTACTATCTACTAAACTTAAAAGCTTGCTACTTACAAAGGTAATAATGAGATTGTTTCATTAATTTGGTAAGCATTTTCTCACCGAGTTTTCAGGGTGTTTTCCTCCTTTTTAAAAAAAATTTTTTTATTTATATGCCGCCCTTCTCCGGAGACTCAGGGTGGTTTAAAAGGCGTTAAACAATAGCCTTCATACTTTTGTATATTTTATACAAAGTCAACTTATTGCCCCCACAAACCGGGTCCTCATTTTACCCACCTTAGAAAGGATGGAAGGCTGAGTCGACCTTGAGCCTGATGAGAATTGAACTTGCAGTAATTGCAGGCAGCTGGATGTTAAATGCTGCCTTAGTAGGAGGCATTAGCCTCCTACGCCACTCAGGCTCCTAATTTTTGTTCCAATTTGTCAGTGGTTAGATACCAGTTAACTATTTCTTAGATGTGGGCACAAAAAAGAGTGCTTTTCTGATGTCTCAATGTTTCCCTTTTATTTCTTCATTATAGTATTAAGAAGTAAGAACAACCTGTTTAACACTCATAACAGCACATTTTGGTACTAAATACCTGTGGTATAATTGATAATGTATACTGTAAATAGCCTATGCCCGTGATGTAAATAGCCTATGCCCGTGATGGCGAACCTATGGCACGGGTGCCACAGGTGGCACACAGAGCCATATCGGTGGGCACGCGAGCTCAGCTCCAGCACGCATGCGTGCACCAGCCAGCTGATTTTCGGGCCTTCTGGGCCCACCAGAAGTCAGGAAATACACTGTTTCTGGCCTCTGGAGGACCTCTGAGGGGGGGTGGGGAAGACCGTTTTTGCCTTCCCCAGACTCCTAGAAAGGCTCTGGAGCCTGGGGAGAGCAAAAAACGGGCCTACCGGGCCTACCATGCCATCATGTGCCAAAAGCAGGGGGAGCATGGGGGAGCGGGGTGCATAGAATTATGGATGTGGGCACGCGTGTGTGTGACCCCACCGTGCTCCCCCCACTTTTGGCACGTGATGGCAAAAAATTCTCTTCCGTTAGAAGGTTTATGTGGAATAATGATTGGAAACTGGCTACTAAATATGCCAAATACGGCTGTTTTCATCTTCTTTTTTTAAAGGCAAATAAGTAAAATCTGATTAAGTCAGGGGAAAAAAAGTATCACAGAATCTTTTAAAAAAAGAAGTATGCAGGATAAAACATTTTAATAGAAAAAGACAATTCAAAATTTAAGATGACTCCCCCTCCCTCCAAAGAAAAAGAAATCAGAAAAAAATTAGAGATAGTCTATACCAGTGTATCCATCTTGTTAGTTTAATGTTTCCAACTCCAGCTGAAACTTATCTTGGAGATTTTCCTTCACACAGTACATCTTACTTTTATATTTGCAGGGATATCTGTGGATAAAAGGTAGGGGGGCATGTTATTTGGTATATGTAATAGACTTTTGCAGGTTACCCCATATATGTAATGGGACAAGTTTATTTCCTTCTCGTGTTGTGATGTAGACCGCTATAGAGTTAATGTTTGTTGGATGTATAAGACAAAATTAAAAAAAAAAAGATAGGGGGGCAAACAACAATGCACAAACTAACAATGTCAACAACATATAAAGAAAACCTGTACAAAATGTTCTACAGATGGCATTTGCCACCAGCAAGAATGGCAAAGATGTTCCAAAACATATTGCCAAAGTGCTGGAAATGTAATCAGATACCGGGTTACTATTACCATATGTGGTGGACCTGTCCGATGGCGAAAAAATATTGGTTAAAGATAAAAAGGTGGTTAGAAGAAATGACAACAGAACAAATAGATTTAAAACCAGAATTGTTCTTACTAAATATATTACCGGGAAAATATAATAAAAGAATTACATATTTAATATTACATGTGATAACGGCAGTGAAAATTATGTACGCCCAAAATTGGAAACATGAAAATATACCTATAGATAAAAATGTAATAAAGAAAATATTAGACTGTCAAAATGGACAGGTTAACGATGAAAATTAAGGATAAAGAGGAAACAGAGTACTATTTAACTTGGGACCTATTTTATAAATGGTTAGAAAATAGAAGCAAAAGTTAGTAATTTATAAATTAAGGATGATTAATAAAATAAAAGTAAATATATATATAAGCAATAATACCATAAGCAATATCACTGGATTGTACTTGATTATAGATTAAATTGTATAGGGTGATTATATTGTATGTATTATGAGAATAATGGTTATAATTATGGTGTGTATAAAATTATGTGTATTTAAAAGAGATTTGATACAGACAGTACACTGCTGTTGCAGAAATGGAAACGTTATGTATAACAAAGGAAAATGTATAATAAAAATAATTTTTAAAAAAAACAAAGCACATGACATATCATCATGCAAATGCCACAGTTTACATACTTGGATCAGATATCAGGATAATTTAAAGAAAGGGGCCAGCCAGGACAAAAATTTGAATTGATGCTACTGATTAAAATTGCTTGCCTATGATATGTGGTCCCTGATATCAACTAACCTCTGTCACATATTCTCACATACTCAAACATAGACACATTTTTCTTCCCTCCTTCTAGCAGGAATATGAGTCTGAGGATCTAAATAATTTGTAAAGACAATTTCCCCTGGACTCTATTTTTAATCATGTATATATAGTGCTAATCTATTGTATTTAGATGCAGTTACTTTATATTTTGCCTAGCAATAAAACAATGGAGTACCATCTGGTAAAGCTCTTGACATTTCAGTTTAAGAAGCACTAATACATTTTGATTCCTCAAGATAGTAAAGCTGAACCACTATATGAGCATTTCTTTGCTTAAAGGTTGAACTTCGAGAAGAGATGAGTAGCAAGAAGGATCTGAAAATGCAGTGTGATGAAGAAGAATTAAAGATTTACCAGCTCAACATTCAAATACGGGAAGTTTTTGCAAATCGTTTCACTCAGATGTTTGCAGATTATGAAGTATTTGTTATTCAGCCCAGTCAGGACAAAGAGTCATGGTTTACTAATAGAGAACAGATGCAGAACTTTGATAAAGTGAGTATGAAAAAATACATTCTTAAAATAAGGAAGAGAATTTATACAAGTTCACAACAAGTGTCTATATACTATAGCCGTGATGGCGAACCTATGGCACAGGTGCCACAGGTGGCACGCGGAGCCATATCGTTGGGCACGTGAGCTCAGCTCCGGCACACATGCATGTGCCACCCAGCTGATTTTTGGGCCTTCTGGGCCCACCAGAAGTCAGGAAACAGACTGTTTCTGGCCTCTGGAGGGCCTCTGGGGGGCAGGGGAAGGCCATTTTTGCCCTCCCCAGGCTCCTAGAAAGGCTCTGGAGCCTGAGGAGAGCAAAAAATAGGCCTACCGGGCCCACCGTGCCAGCACGTGCCAAAAGCAGGGGGAGCATGGGAGGGCAGGGCGCATAGAATTATGGATGTGGGCACGCGTGTGTATGACCCCATCGCACTCCCCCCGCTTTTGGCACGCAGTGGCAAAAAGGTTAGCCATCACTTTACTATAGCTTGTGAAAGTAGAAATTATGGCCCAGAAAGATTATTTAAAAAATTCTTGAGAAAAACCATTAGTACATTTAATTTTCATAAGATCCATGTGATAAATTGTGGGTGGCTATGCCCTAGGGCCACGTAATGGAGTGAGTTCCTGTTAATTGTCCCAGCTTTTGCCAACCTAGCAGTTTGAAAGCACGTAAAAAATGCTAGTAGAAAAATAGGGACCACCTTTGGTGGGAAGGTAATAGCGTTCCATGCGCCTTTGGCGTTTAGTCATGCAGGCCACATGACCACAGTGATGTCTTCGGACAGTGCTGGCTGTTCGGCTTTGAAACAGAGATGAGCACCTCTCCCTAGAGTCGGAACGACTAGCACATATGTGCGAGGGGAATCTTTACCTTTACCTTTATGCCTTATGAACAATAAGAAATGGTGATTATTCAGATTAATCAAATCAATATATTTCTACAAATTATAGCTCAGTTACAGTATTTTGTTTCTTTCTGATACCACTCATGATAGTAGATATATTACTAAGATTTGAAGAAAGCATACTTATTTAATGGCTATATTTGCTCTATTAGTTGGCCACATCCAGAAGGCTTATATGAGAACATGATGGCTTAAAGTATTTTTCTTCCACTAGTAATTCCCTTCTTCTTTGTATATTGTTGTGTCAATTCCTGAAATGTCACAACATTTTAAAGGAAGAGATGCTTTCACTTACTGCTTGCCTATCTTTTGATCAAGGATGTACAGTATATAAGATTCATGTTTGAAATATTTGAGAGTCAATGCTCACTAACATCAAGATCTGATTTCATTTGAAGAAGTTTTCCTGTATATACAGTTTGGTACAGGGATTCTTCCAGCAAAATAGAAAAGTGCAGTTGTATTGTTATAATTTCCATTAATTAAAAATTGCTCAAGTACAATAATTGAATCGTATAGTATAATTGTTTCCAAATGTTTATTATTTTTGTCACTTCCTTTTTATGCATTCAACTTTTCCTTAAAATTATACAATTTTAGCAATGTTGGAAAAACAGAATCTTTAGTGTTTTTCAGAATGTGTTGTATTAGAATATGATAAAATAGGAAATAACTTCAGATGAATGAAAGCATTCATGTCATTTTTAAAAAGCAATTACAATTTAAGGAAACATAAATACTGCTTCTTTCATTTTATTAGGCATCCTTCTTGTCTGATCAGCCTGAACCTTATTTGCCTTTCCTCTCAAGATTTTTGGAAACGCAGATGTTTGCTTCTTTTATTGACAACAAGATTATGTGCCACGATGGAGAGGATAAAGATCCTATCTTGAGAGTGTTTGATTTTAGAGTTGATAAAATAAGATTGTTAAATGTTCGAACACCAACTTTGCGCACATCCATGTATCAAAAATGCAGTACCATTGATGAAGCTGGTAAGAGTTGCAAATTTTAATTCTATTTATTTATTTGTTTGTTTGTTTTAATTTATATACCGCCCTTCTCCTGCTGGACTCAGGGCGGTGCACAGCCGGAAATAAAAAGCATTTAATACAAAATTTAAAAATTTTAAAGAATTATAAAACTTTGGCCAAAAATTTAAAAAACCTCATAACTAAAACCCAATTGGATAATTTAAAAATCTAAAATCTCAAAAGGGGGTGGGGGGATTTTACGCCAGCCCTGCTTGTTGGAAAAGAAAAGTTTTTAGGGCACGGCGAAAAAGCCCGGAGATCTGATATCCTGCGTATCTTACATTTATTTAAATTTATTTAAATAAATGTAAGAGGTACAGGACACTAATTATATACTAATAAAACTTAGCTACTACTCATGTGTATGTAAAATACAACTGCAGCAACATTTTTAAGTGATAAATTGGATAAGCAAGACTTGAAGAGTTTAGGGAGGAAAAATACAAATTAAAAAAAACAGATAACTAACGAAAATGTACCTAAAACTAATTTACATCTATATCATATATATCTTTCTGGTCATTCTGCTGGAGGTTCCTTGAATAGATGTCTTTATCCACTTACAGAACAATTATTAATTTTATCGAAATTGTTATCACAGCCTCTCATTATTTATTATTTGCATACAGTACTTTCTCCTCCTGCAGTCACTATGCATTATTTAATTATTTCCTTTCTATGATACATTTTAATTATCCATTACCATCAAATAGTTGTTCCATATCCAGAAGCCTTTATATCCTTAAATAAAACTCTCAATATTTCATCATAAATAATGAAGTCAGTCATGCTTTTAGATTTTCATTTCTTTTCCATCTAGAGACATGAATAGGCTAATTATTAAACCATGTTTTTGAGACAAATAGACTTTGTCTAAACAACTATTCACAAAAATCACAATTTTCATTTGTTCTTAGTCTCAGCCCAGTCAATTTTTCTGTACTCTCTTGCCTAATCACAAAGTAAAGTATTTTTTTTTCTCCTGGATAATATTCATTCAGAATGTTGCATAGTTTCCTCCAAAAGCTTACTCTGGATCTACCATTATCACTAGTTTTTGGAATGTAACATGTAAGTTTCACAAGCTTATGGATTTCTACTCTCTTATGCACCCACAACATCCTAGATGACACCAGTTCATACTTTATGACTTCGTGAAAACTTTATGAAAATGTTTCCCTTCTCATCGAAGAAGCTTCTTCAGTTAGAACTGAGGAAGCTTCTTCAATGAGAAGCAAAACGTTCTCAAAGAAAAAAAAGAGAAGAAAATCTAGTTGCCTTTTAATGAAAGCACTTTTGGGACATGCATTCCAAATCATAATTTTCAATAAAAATAAGCCATGCAATTATTACCAGTATGCCCACATTATGATATACTATGTCAGAATCTGTAATTTGTAATCTGTGCAAGCCAACCTTCTGTTGCCCATTTTCTACTAACAATACATAGTGTAATGACATAGAGTCAGGATGCAAACAAATTACACTATCAAACAGTTGAGAAAATGGTGTCGGTCAATGTGTTTTAATGAGCTACTGCATGCAATATAGTTGTATTGAGACACTCCTTTTTATATATTTGTGCAGAATATGTATTTCTAGCAGTAATGTCCTAATTCATATTTTAGGATTCAGATTTTCATTCTTTTATTTTACAATTTAACATCAGCTATGCTAAATAATAATATGATTCAATGTTTTATCCCCCCCCCCGCCCCCAGAAAAAGCTATTGAGTTAAGACTGGCAAAAATAGACCATACTGCAGTCCTTCCTCATTTATTAGATATGAAGATTGGACAAGGAAAATATGAACCTGGCTTTTTCCCCAAGCTACAATCTGATGTACTTTCAACAGGGCCAGCAAGCAATAAGTGAGTATAGTATCTCTGTATTAACATGACATAGGTGATTGAATCAGCTTCTCCCTCAGAAAAGTGACTTGCAGTAATTCAGTGTGTTGATGTGGTGGGATGTCTGGATTCCCAGGAGGGATGGACTGCGTTCCAAGTGGCAAAGAAGCTGTAAAGCATGGAAAATTTGGACAGGAGAAAGACTTAAGGAGGCTTCTCCTTAACAATTCCCAGAGTACATCTATGTTGTAGCAAATAGTTGCTTTAGTTTGGCAAGTCTATAAGTGAAGAACAATAAAAAAAACTTCCCAGAACTACCTCCAGAATAAAGGAAACTTCCCAGAAGTAACTCCACGAGTCTTTCTTGATTCCTAGGACCTGACAATCAATAGTATATGATCATCTGTATCCTGGTGAAAAGCCAATTATGAAACCCTGTGGTCACTGCAAAGGTGCCTGGGGAATGCTGAGTTCTTTCTATGTTTTTCCCTTCTGGAGGAAAATTCTCAGACTTTCTCCCTCCTTTAGTATTGCCATAAGGTGAAAAAAAAATAAAGAACAGACTCTTCTGGAGTTTATATAGAATTTTAGTTGCTGTTTCACAGCTGAGTAAAGAGTTTATTCTCTGTCAATCGGCTTTGCTATCTGAATGATATAGCTGATGAGGAAAAATTTTACCTCAAGTCAGTTTTGGAATAAAATCAATTCTCCTGTTCTCTTTCCCTGATGTCACAGCATGCCATCACAACTCATTTGACCCAGTTAAGTGCGTTATGTAAATGCAGACCTTGTCTAGAAAATGAAATGTTTATTAATTAAAATGTAAAAATTTATGAATTGTAATTAAAGTAGATTTTAAAAAAACGTTTAGGCTTTCACTAGATGAAAAGCAAACAAAGCAGACTAGCAAGTCTCATTCACTTTAAAAGTTATACAACAGCAATCATCTCACAATTAAGCATATTTCAGTTTTATATGGATGAACAAAAAAAAAGATTATTTTATTTTCTCCCATGTGCTTGACTCTTGTAGTTCCACACCATAGTTTTCACTCATATTAGCATACTTGGTGCCGACGACATGTTGGCAATTAAACTATTATTATTAGCACTTCTAGTTAGAGATGAACATATTTGTCCTTATTTATCTAGTGTATAAAGAATACAATTTTTGATTTTCTAGATGGACCAAACGCAATGCACCTGCACAGTGGAGGAGGAAAGACAGACAGAAACAGCACACAGAGCACCTGCGTCTTGATAACGATCAGAGAGAGGTAAAAACTGTTCTGTTACATTATCCAGCTATAGAATCAACATTTTCTATAAATAGTAGTGTAATTTTTCTGATTTTGTTATGCCAAAAGAAAGGACAAAGCATTCCAAATCTTTAAAGCCATGTCTGTTTATTCAGGAGAATGGTTGACATATGGCTTTGATTCCATAGAAAAAAAATTAAGGGAAATTATTAATGAATGTGGCATCTTTGGTTCAGCTTTTGGTAGCTGTAATTTGTGGGGGACACCATCTTTACTTGGAGAGATGGCTCCATATTTTCAGGAACCTTAAAAGCAGTACCAGAGCTTATGATAGGATCAATAATTTCAAAGGTGGGAATAAAGCAGAATGTGACCCACAACATGAGGAATGGTAAGGCTGTGAAGGAGTGAGAGAAGCCAATCCAAAATTAAATCCACAAGATGGCAATGGCAAGTGTCTTACACATGGATGAAAATTATATAGGAAACTCTGTAGACATGACTGTAATATTTAGACAAGTTTCGGTGCCAGATCCTAAGACCCATAGATCAGAAGGCACTCTTCTTACTGGGGAAAGCCAATAAACTTTCCTGACAGGATCTGGTGATGTGAACTGGATAAACACAGCAGTGCAAATAGAGTCTTGCAAAGACAATTCTTTATTCATTGTTCATTGCCAATATCTACATCAAGCAACATAAATATAGTCTCTATATGCGGCCATCACTAATGGGCAAAATCAAATTGATTACATAATAGGAAACAGAAAAAAGGAAAGTGCAATCCTGTCAGCAGGGTATTTCCAGAATATCCAGATGCAAGAGAATGTGCAAATTACCTAATCATTTCATTAATGTCATTATTTGCTCACATAAGCAGTAAAAAATTAAGTAATACATGGAATGAGAAATGCCAAATGGACAGTTTTCAGAAAAGGCAAAGGGACATGAAAGGATAAATAACATAAAATGGATATGAAGAGAGCAAGAGAATGTAAAGAGCTTTCCCTTTGCTTTCCTATGTTTAGCCAGCCCTTGATTGTATAAATCATATTAGAATGTGGTTTATATAATACACAAGAAGCTACAGAAAAAAGAGGCTGAAGAAACAGAGTGGTTCAAAATAGGAAAGGGAGCTAGAAAAATAAGTGTATGGTCCTTATTTCTACTTATGCAACGTAAATTATTACAATCAGTAATCTACAGGTGATTACTAAGAAACCAGAGGCTATGTTCATTCTGATTGCTCTCTGAAGCAATGATTAGTAACCATATGCTTACATATTTGGGGCATTTTTTTTACCAGCAGGATGGTGGACTAGAAAAAAAAATGCGCTTGGAAAGGTTAAGTAGAAAAGAATAACAGAATGAATAAGGTGGTCAATATCAAGGAAATAACTAGAATTCTTTGGAGAACTACAGATTATCATCAAAGACAAATCAAGAAGGTCTTTGTCCATAGTGTTATTAGGAGTCAAAACTGCGACAATACCTAACTGAATTATCAGATGGGATATTGTTTTACCTAAATGTTTGTGCTAAAAATTGCCTACATTAGTTGTCAAAAATCAGTCATGTGACTACTTTCCATTAAACAATTATTACCTATTGTGAAAATACATTGAAACCTCAATTTACCAAACCATGATACAATAAAATTTGTAGGCAATATATCAAATTTCACAACCATTTGTAACAATTGCTTAATCATGTCAATTTAAATCATTTGTAAAATGACATCATCATACAAATGATATAACTACATAAATGATGCAGCATAATTTGTATTAGTCTTAGATTGTAAATGGTTAATTTGTATAATGACATCATTACACTTGCAGATGATATAAATTGCTGTGATCACATATTCTAATTTAGCAGACAACTGAGAATAATGGATACCCCTCCCCTTATCTGGTCCATTAAATCAAGGTTTCACTGTATTCTAATGGTACTGAGCAAAAGAGAAAAAAAATCAATATGATGTAATTGATAATAGTTTTAAAGGAAAATAATTGCTGGAGTATAATTACTCATAAAATTGTGGTTTACATTTCTGATTTTCAATTTTTTTTTACTGTGCTATAAAAAATTGTATTTATCTGTTTAAACTTCTGTTAAATGTAAAGTATATTGCATCATTCTTTTTTTTGACGACAAAGGCATGAAGTATCGTAAATTACCTCTATCCTTACATATGAGAGTATTTAAAATGTTATGCTCCTCCACCATACTTCTACCTAATATCCATGGTTTGATTTTTTATTTATATAGTTTTGTGTTATTTTGCCACCTTTTCTATCTCACCAACAGCTAGATTTTCTTTTGAAAATTTCAGCTGCTGTTACATTTAAACATAGACCAGCAAAATTCATTTTAGGTACTCTGTTAAATCTATTTCACTGCTTTAGTTTGGTTTGTATGTGTCTATACCCATATAGCAAAATACTATATATATTTATGTACTAAACAAAGTTACAAACACACAAATATTGTTTCATAGGAATTGCAATATTTATAGAAATTGGTTTGAAAAATTTGCTTTCTTTAATCCAAACACATTATATATAGCATAAATTTAGCATAAATTTTGGTCATGTTATCTGTGTATCTCACAAATGAGTACTGTGCAATGTATTATTTAGGACATTTTGGCTGAGCTCTTTTTGGTGATAGGATATCACCTCTGGTTATGTGTATGCCCAGCTAGATATCTCCTGTTTTAAAACAGTTCCCTTTGACAATGCATTTTACAAGAAGACATTGTGGATTACATTAATCATACTACTATGGAAGATACTACAGAAGCTTCAGTTGGTACAACATGCAGTATCTCGGGTAGTTATAGGTAGATATGCTAATTCATCCTTGTAACATTAGTACTACTGGAGATACATTGATTGCTAGTTACCTTCCAGGTACAATTTAAAGTCTTTCTTATCACCTTTAAAGCCATACATGGATGGAGCCTGGAATGCATTGTTGTGGTCCCTTCAAACAATGATACAAATATGAATCACTGTTTCCAGAGCCTTGTGTTATAAGTAGGGGCTCAATTGGTTCAGCAGGTGAAGGTGAAGGTGGACAAAAGCTTCCCTACTCATGGCTCCAATTGCACATCCTGTAGTGAGTTAGAACTCCCAGTGAGTCAGGGATAACTGCTCCATCAAGGGGAATGCCCCCTCATCCAGGTTAAAATTAGAAGCTCACAAGGCAGATAATTTCTGGACATAGTGCAACTCAACTTTCATAGGGTACCATCTCAAACTTTTCCAATCCATCTCAGCACTTGCAGTCACAGGATTTCTGTGATGTCTCAGAAGTATCAAGTGGAGATATACTACTGGATAACATCTGCATATTGACAGTACCTCATCCAAAACTGATATATGCATCTATATTAAATTGATTTTGTTGTTGTTAGTTACGAAGTTGTGTCCGACCCATCGCAACCCCATGGACAACATTCCTCCAGGTCTTCCTGTCCCCTACCATCCTCTGGAGTCCATTTAAGCTCATGCCTACTGCTTCAGTGATTCCATCCAGCCACCTCATTCTCTGTTGTCCCATTCTTCTTTTGCCCTCAATCTTTCCCAGCATTAGGCTTTTCTCCAGTGAGTCCTTCCTTCTCATTAAGTGGCCAAAGTATTTGAGTTTCATCTTCAGGATCTGGCCTTCTAAAGAGCATTCAGGGTTGTTCTCCTATAGGACTGACCGGTTTGATCGCCTTGCAGTCCAAGGGACTCGCAGGAGTCTTCTCCAGCACCATACTTCAAAGGCCTCAATTCTTTGGTGCTTACCCTTTCTTATGGTCCAACTTTCATTAAATTTCATTAAATTGATACACATATTAAATAGTAGAGATGATTAAGCCTTTTGGCATCTTTCAGGAGAGCCCCCACAAATCTTTCTTTATCAGCACTATGAAAACACCATAAAACCATGTTCCTAATTCCCAGCCCTCACAAGCATTATAGAAGAAAATGATGATATTGAAGATCATCAAGACGTCCAAAAGGATTAGAGGATCACAGTACCTCTCTCCAAGTCTTGATGAAGATTATCTTCCAGAATTACCAACGTTCCACCTCATGCCTATCTCTGAACTTTGACTGAAGAGGGTTAAATTTATTTATTAATCAAATTTATATAGCTGAAAGCTGACTTGGGCAGCATACTACAAATAGTTAAAACCACATACAAAAAAACAAGAAACATAAAAATATAGAGTCTCCTTCCTCTAAGGCTCTGTGTAACTGAAGCCCCACCACCTTCTCAACAACCCCTTATGAAGGTTCTGCACCGCTGCCATCTTCAACTCATGAAGCATGATTCTTTTTTATGAAATGCTGACCACTTCCCCATTCAAGCTACTCAGATCTCCTCCCCAACTCACAAGGAGAAGCACTTCGCGTGTGGCAATATTCATGCTAGAAAGTACTGTGGTCACTTCACCAGAATCTACAAGCTGAAATAAATCTCATTAAACAGCATCAGTCCAGTCACCCCTTTGAATGCCACTCATGCAGTTGAGAGAGGTGAGACCTGAGATCTTTTGCAGTATCTGTGCAAATGCATCACAGTGGCCCCATGACAATTCTGTGAACACAGTTTGCAACCTTCTGACAAACAAAGTCAATTGGGAAGCCAGATTTACTTAACAACCATGTTAATAACTTAACCTCTACAGTGATTCACTTAACAACTGTGGCAAGAAAGATCATAAAATGGGGCAAAACTCACTTAACAATTGTTTTGCTTAACAATGAAAATGTTGGGCTCAATTGTGGTTGTAAGTTAGGGACTACCTGTATGGTACAAAGCACCTTAATGGTACAAAGGTTAAGATGCTGGTCTTGTTGGCTGGTGTACAGCACCTTAACTAAATCTTAATCAGCCCCACCACCTTATGAATATCCTAGGTGGCATTCACATCAGAAAATAATCTGACCATGGCAAAGGACTCACCAGCAACATCCTCCATATTCAGATCTCATATCAACTATTCTGAGGTAAAACCAAAATCCAAGTTGAACTAACCATTGGTGTCAGATCAGCAATGGTGGGTTGAGCATGAGGTCACCATGGAAGCAATGGTGGATTCCTAGTCTTCCTAGAACCTCCTCTCAGAGCATGGAGATTTATATCTTCAAGTACAATAGTAGGAGAATTACAAAGATGACATCAAAGATCAGGAAACCTATCAGGCAGCATGAAGAATAAAACACAAATAGAATCTTCCAACTTGTACCATCTTACACATTATCATCACAAAAGTAGCAATTCTGATAACTGTAAACTATCTCACATTGCCCAACCTTTAGTTGGCTTCACAACTGTTATACTACCCAAAACCTAAAATGACAGATCTCTTTTGAGAGTTACATTTCAACCTTCACCTAACAATCTTTCAGTAATATATGCCAGGTCAGTCTATCCACTACTACTTTGTGGATAAATGTAGATAAATTACAGGTGAAGCTGAATTCACTAACAACTGATTTTGAGTTGAATTGAGACTAAAATTGACAGTAATCTATCCTCAAGGTGCTAGGAATGAAGCAGCTGGGCTAGAAATAGGGACCAGGATTCCCTTTCCTTTGAATGGCTCACTCAGTGACCTCTACTCTATCTCACCTACCATATTTTGCCTGACTCCATCTACCTGGGAGCCCTGGCCAAGCTGCACAGCCTCTTTGGCTCCATATACAGATATCCCCTGTCATAGTGCCTCTTGGATTCAGCAGCATTTTTTGACTTGCCTTTGTGATTTGTCCCATAAGCAAGAGCAGAGAGTTTCATTTCAATTGCTTGTTCTTTGGGTGGCAGCTTCTACCCATCTGGTATGCTAGCTGGCAAGTCTACCCTCATCAAAAAGAGCTAGGTCTTACTATTTTACAGCTTACTATTTATGGCTTAAACATTTGTCTTACCAAATAATTGCAACATGATCACAATATTTTTCAGCAATATAAGCCGGAAATCAGGGTAAGAATTAGTGAAGTCTTTGGAAGTAGAAAACTGCCTTTTAGATTCTATTTTTGACTTACTCACCCTCTGTAAGTATAACTTGCTACTCACCCATTTGTGTGATGCACAGAATCATTGCATAGAAGAACATGTTGCTTACTGCAACTGTACTTTGTAGACACATTATCTGTGCATTCACACAACCCACCCTCTATACTCTCATAGGTAATCATTTCCTTGAGGGTCTACATCAGCTAATAGAAGGCATGAGGTACCTTCTTAGCCTTATCATACACATAAGGGTAGAATATCCTTCTTCTAAAAACAGTTCAGTTCTCAATGGTACATTGCACAGAAGGCCATTGGAAGAATCTCAGTTACAGGTGAGTAACACCTTACTGTGCTATTTCAAAAATATAAGAAAATATGATTCTGTAACATTGAGAAATATTACTTTTGCAGTGAAATGTATGATAATTATAGCCAGGCTATTTAAAACTGAGTGGGAACATTAATTAAAAATACTATTTGCAATCCATCATAAAATATAGAGTTGTTTTATGAGATATATATTTTGCTTTCTCGTTAAATTTAGAATGATATCTTTATATATCTTTTGTGCTCTTTTTGTTCTATAGAAATACATCCAAGAAGCTCGAAATCTGGGCAGCACTATCCGCCAGCCCAAATTGTCTAATCTGTCACCATCAGTAATTGCCCAGACCAATTGGAAATTTGTTGAAGGATTGCTGAAGGAATGCCGAAATAAGGTATGATATAATTCTTGACAATATTGTTCTAGCTTCTGCTATTCAGAGGAGTTGAATTAGCTGGACCATTATAGTAGACCATTATAGTAGTAAATATTCTAATAATACTGATATCCTTTGATGTAACATCTTCACACAAATGAGGCAGACCTGATCATTTAAGTGAATACAAAATGTCCCCTTGATTGAGATGGAAATAAGTCTGTGAATCAGGACATTCTGCTAATGTGATCATTCTAATGATGGAATTATTCTAATAACATAGTTTTCTCTATATTTTGACTTCAAATTTTTAGACTCAAATGAACAAGTAGTGTAATACTATTTAGCGCTATTTCATGCACTACTGTGATTTGATGAATAGGAATAATAAACTTCAGAAAAAGGCCATCTAGGTTAATTTTCAGTTTTTACTGACAGTGGCAAAACCTATGGAAAAGATACCAATATATATACTATCCATTTCTGTTCTCCCATTTCTGACTCAAGAAAATACAGTGAGCCTTCCAGAATAAAATTAATTTGAAATATCTTCTGCCCAAACAAAAGAAGCATTATGAAACATAGCTACATCTTATGGTTTAAAATTACATTTTCAAACAGTGATCAGAAAAAGACTTGGAGTGGTTCAGTGATTACTATTTTTGTTAACCATGATTTTAAATCTAGAATTATAATACATAAATACCCAAAAGATGTTCCATTAACATGGTGTATTATATATTACAGTTTCTTATTCCATATCTCCCTATAATCTTGAATATTTAATTTGGTGTATTCCAACAACCTTTTGTAAATAATTATTATAAGCTTTTTAGCAAACAATTTTTGCATTCATCTTCTCCAGTAACAAAAATTCACCATGTGAACATGTCCTAAAGGTGCTTTTCAAAAGGCAACTGAACTTTCTTTGTTTTTCTTGAAAACGTTTCGTTTCTCACTCAAAAAGTTTCTTCAGCTTTGACTGAACGGTGGGGAATGGAACGATTTATATTCTTTGCAGTCATCCATGGTAACCTTCAGAGTGCTAACACCAGATGACTACAAAGAATATATATCCTTCCATTCCCACCATTCAGTCAGAGCTGAAGAAGCTTCTTGGATGAGAAACAAAACATTTTGAAGAAAAAGTTCAGTTGCCTTTTGAAAAGCACATCTGGGACAACCATTGACCTGGATGATTGAGAATCTCCATAGGCACCATGTGAACATATACAGTCCGCCCAGGATTTCCACAAAAAGCTTTATTCGTTTCAAATGTGGATTCCCATAATGTAAATTTATTTAAGTCATTATCATCAAGCCAGTGTTGTGCTATTTGTACTACTCCATATTTTGTCTGTTTAGCGGCTAAAACAGGTATGCTAAGAATAATGTAGTAATTAAATCTGTTACAACCATTTCTGCTTCCTGGGGCAACTGCAAAATATTCTGTAGGGTCAGATTATTCTTAGGCTCTTTTTTTGGCATTCTCTGATAAAACATAAAACTGGAAAAGCATATTCATGAATCCTAAAATAAAAGCAATATTTGTTTAACAATTTCTGAGTGAAAAAAAGTTTCATTGTAGAATGCTAACAATGGGATTATCTTAAAAAGTGAAGTGTCAGAAAGTATCCAGATCTTTTATTTTTGCTGCAGTGAAATTTTATTCTCTTGGTACTTTGATGTAACAGCAGTTTGAGGTATATCTCCACATGTTAACTCCTACACAGACAGTTTATGACTATAGCCTCAATAATCAGTATAGTAAATAATTCCTATGGAGAAACTAGGAACAACAACAGCAACAACAATACCCCTTTAAACTGTAGAACAGCAGGCATCAAACTCGACTTGACCTTGGCCTCAGATTTCTATTCTAGCACAGTCTGCTAAAATTCACTGTTAGAAAAAAATATATCCTTAGTGTGTTAGCTGCTCCTGTCTTTCACCAAGAGTATCTCTGGCTACCCGATTTTCTAAATGAAAAGTGGATAATTCAGCTTTTATCAAGTGAGGAAAGCATTGTCTGTTTAGAGTTACTTTTGAGATAAAGACCCATACAAATATATAAAGACTAGCTTGCCCAATGGAAAATTCTAGGCGGGCAAGTAGGTATTTCAAATTAGAAAAATAAAACACATTGTTCACATTGTTTGATATATTGTTTGTCTATTTAAGGGTTTGATATATTGCAGAAATTCAGAGGTAATATAATTCTCTTTTCTGAATTCAAGTACATGAGATAGGGACTGTATAGCTTAGACATTTTGAAGATCAATTTTCCAATTAGCATTGTACCTATTCTCTTGCACTTGGTTATTGAAATATGAGTAATATGTGGCAATTACCGGCACTGGAGTATAAGGCACACCTACCTTTTTTGGTGAGAAAAAGAAGAAAAAGAAATCTCCCTCTGCCTCTGCCCAATTTTGCCTCAATGCAGCAAACAGCCTGCTTTACTTTCATTTTTGTTTTCAGCATAGCTTGATTAACACAAGGGGGGAAAAAAAATCTGCTCCAGCAATTTACCTCTTTGCAACAAGCAGCAGAGCCCTGCGCAAAACAGCTGAGAGCAAATCAGCTGAGAGTCGGGAGGCTGATTCAATCAACTTGTGCTAATTAGGCTGTGCTGAAGCTGAAAGGAGCTGTTTTTTCTTGCTGTTTGCTTTCAAGGAGGTAACTGCTGCGAGGCAGAGGCCAAAGGGTGGGGGCCAGTGGGTGGGCGGGGCTACATTTGGTGTATAAGTCACACCTAAATTTTCACCCCCTTTTAGGGGGAGAAAAAGGTGTGTCTTATACTCCGAAAAATACGGTACCATAATTTTTAACTAGACTGCTAATGTTTTAGATTCTTCTACTTTTCCTTTACAAATAATCACAATTTTTAACATTTATGGATAAAAAGGGGGAATCTGCCAATATCCCACGCGTATATAAGCACATTATTTTAACATATTGAGCAGGATGTTGGAGAGTTTCTTATATAAATGAAACCTTTTTGCTTTTGACTTCCCTTTTTGGAAACTTAGAACATTCATGATATTCTATAGATTTCCCAGTGCTCAAGAGTGGCTTTTAGCAGATATTGAAATACAACAGGAAGAACATATACTTCCTCCTTGTTTGAGATTCAGCTCCCTATGTGTTATATCTAGCTGTTTTCTTGCTTGTTATTCAAATAATGCAGAACGGATGCTCTGGATTTGCACACATCCTAAATGAGATATAAATGATAAATCATAGCAGAAAAAAATTACTGAGTCAATCAAATACTTTAATTTTTCTTTTGGCAGATGAATGTACAGCAGATAAGTGATCAGTACTGACAGTGTGTCATAATGGAAAAAAAACCTGTTGGTGACTTTATATCTATGAAATATAGTATATTTCATACTGTAATAAGTTCAACAACTAATTGTATTGCTGCTTATTTTGTTCATTTGAGGTAAAAGAGGATTCTGACTTTTTCAAAAAGCAATCATAACTTTTACATATGCTTTCTATTTTGAAAGACAAAAAGGATGCTTGTGGAAAAAATGGGCCGAGAAGCAGTAGAACTTGGTCATGGTGAAGTGAACATTACAGGGGTGGAAGAAAACACATTGATAGCCAGTCTCTGTGATCTTTTGGAAAGAATATGGAGCCACGGACTTCAGGTGAAGCAGGTAAGAAATGTACTTTTAGGGATATTTAATGCTGATTACACTTTTTAATAGATTTTGGGATATTAATGTAAATGAGAACTATTGATATAGAGTTGGATCCAGAAGAGGCTGTCATGAACAAAAAATATACAGTCAATCAATACCTGCACATTTTCCATTACTCTTCCACCTTCCAGAATCACTGACTTACTCTTTCAGTGAGTTTCCTAAATATTCAGTGCAGATTTTTTAGAGCATTCACAATGTGCAGAGGAAAGGCTGAACTGATAAAAATGAGTTTGTAAGAGCCCTTTCTTTGACCAGAAATCTACTTGTAGTAATTCTAGATCCAACTCTTATCATTCCTAATTGTTTTTCTGGCATCTTTAATGTGAGCTTTAACTAGAAGATAATACAATTAATTTGTTTCAGGAATAGCTAACATCGTTTAGAGAAAGAAACTGACAGATTTTCTCTATAAACACCTTGTTGATTATGCATGAATACAAAGTGAGAGCAATACATATGAAATATAGAACATTTTTTTAAAAAAATATTTCTGGTCATTCAAGTAGGGCTTCCTTTGTCTGAATCCACTTCTAAATTGTAATAGTTTCTGTGTGTGAAGGATATGCTGTCTGACTTTTCCCTTCCATTTATATGCTGCATAGGATAGAAGCTGTACTACTTTCATCCTAGAAGATAGAGCATCAGTATACTCTGCTACAACTCAGATTTGGGCTTTTCAGACCACCAAGCGGCCAACCATACATAAGGTTAATTCTTTGGACTGATTGACAATGTTGGCAAACAGTGCTGAACGGTCTGTTGTGGTAGAGTATTCAGGAATCTGATGGAAGATTCAACAGATCCAATCTTCTTTGCAAAACCAGTTTGGTTTATACCATATTAACCTAATTCTAAAAATATTTTTTTCAAAAAGCTATGCCTTTTATAAATACACATGAGGATAGCTTTTATAACACCTCATACCATATACAACTTTTGCCTATTCCCTTGCTACTGGATCGTTTTTGTTATCTAATTATCAATTTTCTTCATCATTTGTAATTTTCATTTGTTAATCAAATATCATTTTGAGATGTTTGATCATTTGTCAGTTCTGGGATCATTTTCTTTGTTATCATTTGTTGTGTACATACATATCATTCTTCTCCCTTGGCTTTGAAAATGTGCTCTTAATCATAATTCCATATAATGTGGTATTCATTTGTTTTCAGCTCACACAGTTTTTTGTGCTCTTTTCATGACCCCCGTTCCAGCACTGGGAGTCAGCATACCTGTTGTTCATTGTGTAGGTGTTACATGGAGATGCATGGTTCACAGGGATATTTGCCCTTATAATATAAAATGTATTTTGTATTACTTACAGTAGTATAGTAGCAATTGTAATTATAGAACCATCAATATTTAAATTAAAAACTTGTCCAACCTTGGACTTTAAGGCAAGATTGTGAAATCTGGGTTGTAGTGTGCCTTAAAAAGAAGTATACTAACTTTTCATACTTCATTAAGTCAAAATATGCATGAGCCTTTGGTTCATGCATGCAAACTGGAGTAGCAGTGATTAAATTAGAGAATCTCCAGTAGTGATGTCTACTTTTGTTTGAATCTGGAAATATTGTTATGCATTACATAAATACATACAACATACACACATGCATACAATAAATATAGTTTGGAAGTTTGATTAAGATCCTTACTAATTTTGAACTATTGTTTTGAAATGTGCATGAAATGAGATTTCAATTAGCTAGATATTTCTGATATATCTATATGTGTAATTAAGAGGCTCCAAGCCTGAACCAAAGGTTTTTGCATAACATGACTTCTACATTAGACAGAAGTAAGCTACATAAATGTATCTGTGATTCTGCCAGCTTCTCATAATCCTACTTTAAAGATAAATACATACACTTAAACTTATGATTCAGATGGTGTGCCAAAATTTAAATAGATTCTTAAAAACACTGTACTATCAAACTGTCATGGAACATGATATTAGGCAACAAAGCACATTTAATGAAAACAAACACATTTTGTATTTTAATTTAATGTCACAAATTAAAAGAATGCAGTATAATACTAGATACATATCCAACTCCCAGGAAAAAAAATCTGTTAATATCCATATTCACTCTACCTACTTCTCTTTCTCAGTTGACACAAAGAAGCTGAACATCATCTAAACTGAGATTATCAGCTCTTTGGGGCAACCTTTTATCCTTGAATTGGTTCAGCCTCGGTTGGTCCCCAAAAGTTTTATAACTGTAAGAATTGGTACCTGAGGATTTAAAAAAATTATTTTCTTTATGGTCCCCGTGTATGAATAATGCATCTGCACAAAATCCTTTGTTGGAATTTTCTAGAAAAGAAGGATATTTTTCAGCAGGAGGTGCTCTATTAAGGACTATGCTTCTAGGCACAGTTAATCCCTTACTTCCAATTTCTTTTCAACTGTTGTAGAAGCATGGTTAGGATTTTTCTCTAATATTGTAAATTCTCATGGGTTACTTAGTTTCTTCCACCTCATTTTTCTTCTTTTTTTCAAGAAAAAAACCCCTCTCTTAGAGTAAGAGTTGGGAACTCTGCCTTCCTCACTGAGCTTCCAGTTTAAACCCAATCAAATATTTTTCTACCCCGTGTTAACTTATTCAGATTAGTTTGAGCATACCATGTTTTTTGGATTTAGTATCAGAAAAGAAATTATGAGAATCTTTTCCAACTCTGTTCTGAAGAGTGGGAGTCAGTGGGCTCTTCTGCACAGCATTTTTAAGCTTCTTGCTTAAAGTAAATAAGCAAGCAAGGAAGGAAATCCTGCTTTAAGAGATTGCTATCTGGATTCCAGGCCACTCTTCAGCTCTGGCCAGGTATCATGTATGAGCAACAGTTGTCTCGGCTCCCAATTCCCCTGTTTCTAGGGGACAAATAGCAGTCATTTCCATTTTTGTGGGTGTTTGAAGCATGTGGGCATGTAATTTTCCACTAAAAATTTTCCACCCCTTGACTCTCTTTTGTACTTGAACGGAAAGGTCAAAAGCCAATAATAGCAATTTAGTTAGATGAAAACAAGAAACTGGCAGAACTCTTGTCAATTCACCTAGTTAAACAAAGAAAGATAATCATTTCACTAGTTCACTTGTAAATTTGTGTTTTTTAAAGGCTCCATATTTCACCTCTGTCTCTTGCTGGTCACATCTACCCGACCCGTCAGAACGGGGAGGCAGGGAATGCTGCGGGTCCCATCCCCTAGGGAGATATACCTGGTGGGACCCAGAAAGGCCTTTTCTGTGGTGGCTCCCTCTCTCTGGAATATCATTCCTCTGGAGATTAGAATGGCCCCCACTCTAACACTCTTCCGGAAGGCACTGAAGACCTGGTTCTGCCAACGGGCCTGGGGAACCCAGAGCAGGATGGAGCGCATTAAATGGTTCATGTGATCTGCTGTCGTTGGGGCGAGGGGCGGGGGGTAATTTTATTTTATTTTATTAATTTATTTGATTCTTTTTTATCAATTTTATTGTTTTAAATGATGTTTTATATTCTGTGAGCTGCCTTGAGTCACCATGTGCAAATAGGCAGCGATATAAATTCAATAAATAAATAAAAATAAATAAATCGGTCCTGTCTGATCAGCTCTCAACATACACTGGGTGCACAGGTGAATAAGAACCAGTGAACAATTGCTTTGACACCTGCCTCAAAAGGACAGAGAGGATCAGGTTTTACTTGGTCATGTTTATCCTATTAGATGCTGTCTACCACAGTGTGATAGAAAACAGTGAACAGTGGGGAGGAGGCATTCTGGCAACTCTGAACATAACCATTAGGAACACAAATTATACCCTGATCAAATTAAATTATAGCAGAGAAACTTCACAGATGAGTTTGTGCCCAATCGGGAAATCCCACTTTTGAAATGTAGCAAGAAAGCATGATTATCCAACGTTGTAAGAATGTAATTCAGTTCCTATTCTTAATGGCTAGCTCTGTTATATTACAAGATCGGGAACTAAAATATACCTTTTGTTGCATTCATTTTTTTAAAAATGTGGGAAATTGCAGAGGTTGAAAAATAAATACAATAAGTTTTAGAAAACCATGCAATAAAGGCTAAATATATGTTTAAATTGTCCACTATTTCTTAGCTATATTAACACCATTTTTCTAACAAGATCAAATTATTCCTACAAAAATATTCAGATACAAATACTAAATGTGGGTGGTTTAAAAGTTTCTCCTTATCATATGTGTGTTCACTGAACAAAAAAGCATCAGGACAAAAAAGTACAGAGCTGAAAAACAAACCAAGAATAAAATAAAAAGAGAAAAGAAATAGAAGTATTTTCATTTGTGGATGTGTAATAAGTTTTCCGAAGTTTCCTTCTTCTTTCTTCTATTTTTGTTTTTCTTCTTGGTGTTTTTTTATTCTTAACTGTATTTTTATCTTGCTATTTTGTTGCCTTGTTCTATATAAACAAACAAGGAAATATATAAACTTTTTTCATATGGCCACATATCTGAGACATTTGCCTTATGGTAGTTCATCTCCTGCTTCCATAAAGATTGGACAGATGCTTTGGATTGATATAAAATTTCTTTCTGTGAATGGATGCTCTACCTTTTCTCTTTTGTTATTAGGAACTGGCTAGGAAATTTTTGTTTCCATGATTATTATTAAGTGCTTGTAGTTTTTAGTATAATGGCAGAAATAGGCAGAAGAATAATTCACCCATTTGTAAATTAAGTATTTTCTCCACATGTTGAACACTTTTTCTTATGTGATTATTTTGTGTCCTATTACCTTATATTTTAGCTATCTATAGCTAAATGATTAGGGCATCCATTTCCAAGTTTCTGTTCCTGTCTTGATAGAACTTTCTGGGTGGAACTTTAACAATGTTCCATATAACTTTGTGGATTAGCTGTTATAAAACTATATTACAGTGTGTTCTCTGTATTATGTTACAGGAAACCCAAAAATCTAGTAAAGGCTTTGAGATTAGTTCAGGACTCTGAACAACCCAAGGCATATTATATAAGGACTTCGGACCAAAATAAAATTTTGAGAGAAATAAAATGTAATTGTGGGTATATAAAAAGATAATGTAAACTAAAATTGTAATGATGTCCCTGCCCTAGGACAGACATAATATCATTGACAAATTTCCAATAAGCAGCTTTTCCCACCGCAAATAATATGCAGAGAATTGTTGAGTTTGTGTTACAAAGAATAATAATCCATACTCTGTCATGTGAAATGTGAATTTACAGTATGTATTATAAAATGACCCCTTCACATAGTGTTTAAAAGATTGAGAATGAGTGATTGAGAAAATCACTTTTTTAATAAATTGAATTAGTCTTGCTCTTTACATTAATTTCCTTTTACCAAAAGAAAAAAGATAATAAAAGCTAATAATACATTTTGATGCAATTATTTGTTTTAAAATGAAGAACAACTTTCTGTGTATGTGTGCATGTATCTGTAGGCTCATAATATGCAGTATTTATAGTCTTGGTACTGAGTTATCGTTTTCATGTTTATACATTTATAAACCACTAAAAATTTAATCACTTTGTTAGAGAATATGGACAACTCCCCAAAATACCAGAACAAGTACCCCAATCTTAGTCAGTTGATTATGTGCCATCAAGGTGGTGTCCATTCTGACCACATAGGTAAACCATCTCCAGGATGATCTGTCCTCATCTTGGTTCCCAAACATGCACCCATCATGCAACTAAGTCAATCCATCTTCCTGGCCATCCTCTTCTCTTTCCTTTCACCTTTCCCAGCATTATTGACTTGTCAAGGGAATTGGGGTTTTGCATCTCAGTCTATAGAATTACCCAAATTGATCTTGAATATGAACATGGGAATGTTCATAATAGTCTGAAAATCTTTTGAAGTTTATTCCAGAATATGCACACTTGACTTAGAATATTTTTTCCTCCTCTATAACTGAACTTTATTATCTCGGTTGAATAGAGTGGGTACTTTTTATGTGATCTTTTTTATAATAAAGCACAAGATATACAATGTGTCGTGCTCTGTATTAGTACTTTATTTTGCATTTGACAACAAATCTTTCTTTTTAATCTAAGGGGAAATCTGCTTTGTGGTCACACTTGTTACATTACCAAGAAAACAGACAGCGAAAACCTACATCTGGAAGCTTCAGTACCTCAGGTGCAGTTGTCTTCCATAAAAATTATGTTACCATTTTGTACAAGAAAAAATAAATTATATTTCTTAATTCTAATAAAAACAGAGGTACATAGAAGATATAATTATATATTTATTTATTGAAAGCTTAACTCTAATGTAAATTCTATTCTCAGGGTAATATTAATTATTCTAGAACAGTGGTTCTAAAGCATTTTTGTTTCAAGACTGCTTTATATTCTTAAAAATTACAGAGGATACCAAAGAGCTTTGGTTGTGTGGGTTACATCTACTCATATTTAATATGAAATTAAAACATCTTTAAAATATTTGTTTACTTTGTGAACACCGTAAGGAGGTGCACAGGAGTCTCTGGACTATACTTTGAAAACTGTTCTGGAATATTAATATTCTATTAGGTATCACCTAAAATTATTATTTTAAAATAAATGGTCCTTTCTGAGAAAGGCATCATCATTGTGTTTGATGTAATATGTTTTAGTCTATATTTTCACTGCACTGTACCTGTTATAAGTTCATTTTAGGACTTTAAAAGTCAAATTTATTGGGATGAGTTCAATTATTGGACTAGTTGTGCAACATAGAGTTTTAAATCTTAGTAAAAAAACCTGGAGTTACTAAGGATGTGTTTTGAGTCAAAGGGCAGATACTGCCTCTCCAGTTCCCTTAAACTATTGCTTGTTTAATTTGTCCAAAAGAATATAATGGTAACTAGTGAAAAGAATATCATAGTAGCACTTGGTTCAACCCAAGAGCTAGTTTCTTATCTATAAAATATAGTTTATTTTTTGAGTCAAGAATAGTATATGTCCTGCATTTCTGCACTTCACACTATTCTGAAATTGTGAATAAGAGTATCTAGTTCAAAATACAGAAAAACTAATGTGTTTGAATTGCAGTGCCTTTGGTTAATCAGACTTGATTAACTCATTGTACACATTTGAAATCATGCCATAGTATGCACTGGAACTGTACTTCAAAGCCTGCAAACAATTTCAGCTTGCCTCATCACTTATAGTGTGTTCTCTGCTCCCATTCTTCCAAACTATTGATCTATGGCTATGCAGATCCAATTAAACTTAATTTAATTGTTCTAAAAGCAAAGTCTATACAGTATTCATTTTCAAAGAATAGTTTTGTAGATTTTTTTTAGGTGATAGATTTCAGTTTTACTAACTTCCACTCTCAATAATTTTTACCATGTTTTCTTGCATCTACCAGCTCTCAGTAGAAGAAACTCAAGGTGGAATAGATTTTTCAGAGAATATGTCAAATAAGGAAACACAAATCTCTGTTGATCAAACTATAGAACTTTTAGAAAAAAAATATTCCTTAATATGAGCATTACAACTAATGTAAAATGTGACTATCAACTGATGAGACAGTGAAGACTACGGAGGGGCTCATATAGGAGCCTATATAGTAGGCTTCAAATCTTGCTCAAAATCAAAGCATTTGCATTTTTAAACTTTTAATCAAATGTTTGTAACCTTTACTTTAGGAATTCTTCTAGATGCTGAAAGACGGAAGTCAGATGCCAATCCAGGAATGTCTCCTTTAAGAGTATCCCTCATCCAGGACATGAGGTTGGATTTTTGAAATCCTAAAGATCTGATAAAAGTTTTAATCATATTTTTAGGACATCTAAGTTTACAATATTTCATTTAATTATTTAATTTCACTCTTATTATTTTGATTATATTTTATCATTTTGTATTTAGGCAAGAATCAGAATCTTAAGCCAGTTTATTGAAAAGTATGTACAAGGTATATTCAGTGGAATATAACGTTTAGTAAGTCAGGTAAAGATTGAAATCTAAACTTCAGCTAATTTTGAAAAATGATCTCACTCCAGTTTTGTTAAAATTTCTGTCTTATTTAAGATCACTACCTCAGGATCTGTTTGTTGTTAGCTTCCTATTGGAGACAACAGCTACTTTAAATAAAACATTTATTGAATCGTTGTTGAAAAATGCAAACTTTCAAAAGACAATATCATAATATAGTTTGCTTTTAATGTAATATACTCTAAGGAATATTTAAAATTTCAGTATAGTTTAAGAAGATATATTATTAAATATTTTAAGCTTTTGTTAACATTATCAGGCTAAGACTCACAAATGGAACTATTTGCTTTCATCTGGTGGATCCCATTGACAATAAATGAAGATAATAATATGTCTTATAGTCAACCTTAGAGTGACAATGAAATGTAGATTTTGATTTTGTATACCTTTAAGAGACTCAAGAATAAAATAATTACCAGACTAAACACATATTACGGCTTTATTGGCTGGGTTTGGTGAGGCAGATGAATTCAAAGATCTACTAACACATAATACAAAGCTGGGCTAACCAAGCAAGACAGCTTGTTAGCAGCATCTACTCTCAGGCCATGTTGGAGTATAGGAATACACAAGGACATGTTTTTACTGGATCAGTGTTACATCCCAGTTCTAAACTTTAAAGAAGGAACTCTTTTTTTTTTAACTTCCAGGCATTCTAGCCATGTCAGTGTGAACTTTCAGATAGAAACTACATAATTTCTAAGTATATAATATTTATACACTTTCTAGAACATACTTTATTTTCAATATTAAAAACTTGTCTTATCCTGTAGAATTCACAATTCTAACTCACAGAATATTCTACAAAAAAAAAATCAGATTCCATTTTTAGTATAATTAGCTAAATCTGAATTTTTAAGAAACAATTCAAAAATTGTCTCAGGTGGGGACACCACTACCCAAATTTCTCTGGACTATGAAGTTCAGGGGATTGGAAGTTAGACAAACGTCTTCCAGAAAATGCATTTAACGGGGGAATATAGGAAATGTACATGTCACTTAAGTAGAAAAAAAATCATTTTTTTCCTCAGCTGTGTATATTTTTCTTGGTATGTATTTTTTGTTCTATTCATCTTTTATATTCCTTGTATGCTTATACATTTCCTATTTCCTCTTTATACTAGAAGAGAAACTACTTTTTCTTTATTGATACTATATTATTAATGAATCTATTTCTCTTCCTCAGTAAAAGGTTTGGCAATAATATATATAACCTATTTTGCTTTTCTTTCAGGCATATTCAGAATATAAGTGAGATCAAAACAGATGTCGGTAAAGCTAGAGCTTGGGTTCGACTCTCCATGGAAAAGAAATTACTTTCCAGACATCTGAAACACCTTCTTTCTGATTATGAACTCACAAAGTATGTTGAAACAATCATTTGCTTAATGGACATGAATTGATTCATATTTCCTTTTATATTCACTTATCATGCCTTATAACAAAAGTAATAGATACTTAAGGTATATGGTATGAATTTTATAGTTATTTTAAAAGATAATTTTCAAATTAAGATATGAGCTCAAAAATTTAATCCAAGAATTCTATGCCATTATGAATTGGCATGAGGAAAAAAAGGAAATCTAAATATACCATATTTTTCGGAGTATAAGACGCACTCCCCTCCCCCAAAAGAGGGTGAAAACACCGAATGTAGCCAAAAATGCGAGGCACGGAGGTGGCGATGGTCTGTGGCAATCCCTGCAGCCTGGAACAGCTGATTGGGTATTCTGGAGACCGATCCATCAGCAAATCAGCTGCTCGTGCTGAATCAGGCTGCAATAATGTGCTGAAGCTGACCTGGCTGTTTGTTATTAGCTGCAAGGACTCAGAGTTTGCAGCAGCAATCACATCCAGAAAGCACACATAAGTAACTGATTCAGCAGGAATCAATAACTTCTCTTTATATATAACCAGTGGTGGGTTGCTACCAGTTCTCCCTGGTTTTTGTGAACCAGTAGTGGAAATTTTGAGTCGTTCAAAGAACCGGTAAATACCACCTTTGCCTGGCCCCGCCCCCAATCTATTCGCTGCCTCTCGAGTCCCAGCTGATCAGCTAGAAGGAAAAAAACTGTTCAAACTCTTGCCATGGCGCTTCAAAGGGCCGCCCTACAGCTGATCAGCGGTAAAAGGCAGTGTGATGGTAGATCAGTGCACTCCAAAAACAAATTGGTAGACCGGAACGCTCCAAAAACAAATCGGTAGACTGGTGCGCTCCAAAAACAAATAGATAGACTGGAATGCTCCAAAAACAAATGGGTAAACTGGTACGGCTCTGCAAGCAGTTAAAAGCCTGGTAGACCAGTACCACTGCTAAATCCTAAAGAATTGTCACATGACCATCAAGCCACGCCCATAGAACCGGTAGTAAAAAAATTTAGAACCCACCCCTGAATATAACACATGAAGTAAAATATACAATACCAAAAGCAGATTTTTCAAGCAAAACACAAGCAGAGGACAGGAGTTTCAGTTTCAGTTTTGAGCAGCAGACTAGTTTGCAGCTTTAGCACAGACTCAGAGGTGCAGAGTTAAGCCACAGCCAGGCTCCTTGCTGTCTCCTTCCTTGTTGCTCACATACCAAATACTGTTTCAGTTTCCAAACACTCACACACTGACAGGACACTAGCCAGATGAATACCGATGGATGCTGGTAAGGAGAGGCAGATTTTTTTTTCTTATTTTTCTCCCCAAAAACTAAGATGCGTCTTATACTTCGGAGCGTCTTATAGTCTGAAAAATACGGTAGTTTACACCAATCCATTCACTATATCATTTAACCTTGCAACTCATGTTTTCTTCCACCATATCCATACATTGTTCCATACTTTGTCTTATCTTCTTTAAACTTCTTACCTCTCTTCATGAGAGTCTCATTAATTCTATCCAGCCCTGGCTTTCTTGGTCTTCTCATTCTTTGGTCCATTCTCCCTTCCTTCATATATTTGTTTTTTAGCTTGATGTTCCTTTTCTATATATGACCAAATCACGTCAAGTATTTCTTTCTCATGACTCAATTTGTATTCATTCCACTTTCATTTAGCACTCATTCATTCTTTATTCCAACTCTTCATTTACCCTGCACACTTTTTAGTAACCTAGTCCCACTTTCAACTTTCTCTTGATCTATGCAACTCTCATTTTAATATGTTAAAGTGGGCAGAGCAGAGGTTTAATATGCAACTATTCCTTATACATTTATCTGTAAATAATTTAAACAACCAAGAATTATTGTACATACTTGTGCTGCTCAGTGTTGAACCATTTTCTGAGTATTTTATTTATTGTCAAAGTATAATTTTGCCTGGGTAGTATGTATTCTGTCATATACTACCCAGGCAAAATTCATATTTTCACAAAATGTACAAGCCTATTAATTTTTTTTCTAAATCAACATATAGTGGTTTGGAAATGTTGAGAAATATTGGAAAAAAAACTCCTTTTAATGTCATTTTCCATTTTGGAGGGAATAAAATTATGTTCTGAGATATAGATTTGCCTAAGAAAAAATATTAATTAGAAGATTTTTTTTAAAAATGAAAATATTCCAGAAAGGGACATACAGAGATTAGGGTAGATCAGGGAAATTATTATGTTTAACTTTAGAACTAGGAACCTGAAGATTCAATTTATTGGATACTCTAAGCCACAAAACTCAGTGAGTGATCTTTGGCTAGTCCCTTTCAGTCCAATGTATTTCTCAGGATTGTTGATATTAGGAAAAAAATAGGAAGAGGAAACATTAAATATGCTACTTTGAATTCCTGAGTGAAGGTATTATTTAAAACTACTAAATAAACATATACTAATATTCAGCACTTTGTTCAGGTAATAGAGACTATATTTAATTGTGCTTAGCCAAGAGAGTAAATCAATCTATAACTTTATTGTTCTATTAATTACTATTTAATTTTTTTAAATGGCAGTCTATACATCTTATGCCTTTGGAGTTAATTCCATTAAATAAACAACTCTTAAATCTAAATAGAGCATTAATATACTTGCATTGTACATTTCAAATAATAAAACTAGGATTGAAATATTTAATGGTTCAAAACGTCTCAGTATTTTATTTCTTTATCTGGATTTTTACCTTTCAACAATCACATTTTTTCATATTTCTAAAATAGTTTCCATTCTTTAAAAAGAAATGTGGATCGAAATTCATATAAAGCACATACAAAATCTAAAAGATTCTAAAACAGTAATCCATTGGTTTAGTTTTTGTCAGTGCATTCTTCAGAACAAAACTTCTATTATAATTATAAAGTGTTTATTTTCTTTGTCAGAAAACTCTACAAGCGTTATGCTTTCCTCCGTTGCGATGATGAAAAAGAACAGTTTCTTTATCATCTCTTGTCATTCAATGCTGTAGATTACTTCTGTTTCACCAATGTTTTTACAACAATTTGTAAGTATAACTTTTTATTATTGGAAAAATTTCAAATTATCTTGTGGCACCTAATTTTCTATAGTAAGCTTTTGTAGTTCAGACTCCATTTTGTCAGATCCATGGAATACTATTTTCATATGACTTGTATATGTATACCACTATAGAGAGCTAAAAGTCTTAGGAGAAAAGTCACAGGAAAATGAAATGCAAGAAATGCAGATTCTAAAAATTATATAAGCCAATTATTCATAAAGCAATATTAATCCCAACACATTATTCAAATTTTAAACTTTGGATTTCTCAAGCCAGGGAAGCTATAATTATATTTATTTTGAGATGTGATAGAAAATCTATTTAACTACTATAATTGATTTTTATCAGTAAGCTGGAAAGAGACCATTTTCTCTCCCTATGCAGGGAGATATATCTATACCCTATATATCCTCAAAATCTGTTAAAGAAAGTCATGACTTTGTGTGGGAAGTGAAAAAAGGATCAAAATGCTTAAAGATACTTAAACGAAAATTGGTCAGTACAAGATGCTAAATGCAATTCAGTAGCTATAGGGCCTTGATGGCGAACCTATGGCACGCCTGCCACAGGTGGCACGCATAGCCATATCAGTGGCTAACGGGCCGTTTTTGGCCTCTGGAGGGCCTCCGGGGAGGGGAAGGCCATTTTCGCCCTCCCCAAACTCCTTCAGAGGCTCTGGAGCCAGGTAAGAGAAAAAAACAGGCCATCATGTGCCAGGAGCGGGGGGGGTGGGTATTTCATATATGTGGGGGCAGGGCACATAGAATTATGCGTGCACAACTCCCCGGTTCCCCCCTCCTGGCACGCAATGGCAAAAAGGTTAGCCATCATTGCTATGCATTGTCTTACATAGAGTGTATTTTTGGAAGAGTAATTTTCAAAAGGCAGTTTATAGATATAAATATTTTTAATTGTGAGACAGGTATTTGTATGTACATATTTGCGTACCTATTTGCTTCTTCCTTGGATCAAAAATATTAGTGCATTTATGTAAATAGGTTTCCTGGAAGCAGTGATTTTTAAAAGCGTTTTGAAACTGTCTCATTTATAAACAGAATAAAACAATATCTATAAATTTTATTTATAAATTTGCTAAATACAGTTGTAACTGGTTTGTATAATTTATACCTAGTATGTTAGTAAACATTAAAATAGTATAAGGGATGGAAGCAGAGGTGAAATGCTACCGGTTTACACTGGTTCAGGCGAACCAGTAGCTATGGCAGTGGGTAGTTTGGAGAACTGGTAGCAGCGGCGGCACAAGGCTCCGCCCACCCGCTCGGACATAATTTAAAACCAAGAAGTAACCTGTTTTCTACCCTCTGCGCATGCGCAGAAGGGTTTGCACATGCCCAGATGGTCCAAGTGCGCACGTGACACATGCGCAGGGAGGGGGGGCATGTGCACTTTCGAACCGATAGGGAAGGTAAGTAGATTTCATCCCTGGATGGAAGTAAGATCTGTTCCCATCTTACTTACCATATGCTGTTGCTGGCTTTTTTTTTTCTTTTCATTTGGCTCATGGGCTGATACTGGAAGTTAAAAAGTATTAAAGAAGAAGGATGATTTTTACACACATTTCCTCAAAACCTTATTTAGCTTATTCATAATATATAAAGATTTCAGTTACTAAATACAGCTTTGCTAAGCAATACTTTTTAAAAGAGATTTAAGAAGAGTATGTACCGTATTTTTCGGTGTATAAGACACACCTTTTTACCCCCAAAAAGGGGGTGAAAATCTGGGTGCGTCTTATACGCCGAATGTAGCCCCGCCCACCTGCCGGCCCCTACCCTTTGGCCATTTTCGGGCAGTTCCAGGCGGCAGAGATCTGGGTCGGGGCACAGCCTGAGGAACAATCCTCTTCGGGATGGTGGGGGGATCTGCCCGGCAGCTTTGGGGAAAAAGGCAGGTGCCACGATTTGCGGCTGGTCACCCCTCTGGCTGCCCAGCAGGCAGCTTAGGGCAGGCAATGGCCACAATGACTTCACTCCCCTGCAATGTAGGAGCTGCCGCCTAAGCCCTCTGTGCCCAGGAGCCAAGAGAACCGAACGAGAGCACCTAAAGAAAAACGCCCCTCCTTTCCAGCTACCGCTGCCCGGATTCCCCAACGCAATAATCAGAGCTGCTTTTCTTTCCGTAAAAGCACTTTCAGGTGGAAGTGCTGCAATCCCCACCCCAAATCCAAAACGGTTCTCAGTTCCCCGCTGCACATTGCAGGGGAACTGGCCGCCCGCCGCCTGCAACGCAGCTCTGATTATTGCGTTGGGGAATCCGGGCAGCGGTGGCTGGAAAGGAGGGGCGTTTTTCTTTAGGCGCTCTCGTTCGGTTCTCTCGGCTCCTGGGAGCAGAGGGCTTAGGCGGCAGCTCCTACATTGCAGGGGAGTGAAGTCATTGTGGCCATTGCCTGCCCTAAGCTGCCTGCTGGGCAGCCAGAGGGGTGACCAGCTGCAAATCGTGGCACCCGCCTTGTTCCCCAAAGCTCCCAGGCAGATTCCCCCCAGACCGTTCCAAAATGCTGATAGGCAGAGGTAGAATTCTTGTTTTCTTGATTTCCTCCCCCAAAATTAAGGTGCGTCTTATACACCAAAAAATACGGTATGTATGTATTTCAAAATTTGCTAAGTTGCTCTTCAAAAATAACCCCAGCAAACTTATAACACTCTAAACTATTACTTACTTTTTTAAACTGATATAATTCATAACATAAATCAATAAAAGTTAAGCAGACGTACTTGGTTTAAGAATTCAATTGAAACATAAAATTAAAAAGCTTAATTCATTAATGCCTGGAAGGTGACAAAATGAACTGGGAAAATTCTCAGTGGAAAAGTTTCTTACTGGGGAATTTCTCACTGGGGAAATATACATTTCAGGAGTAGCAGATTCTACTGACGAAGCTCAGTAAAGCTCCCCCTGCATTTATTTTTGGAGACAATTACCCAGCTGTATGTGTGTTTTCTTTTTTACAGTGATTCCATACCATATATTGATTGTTCCTAGCAAAAAACTTGGTGGCTCAATGTTTACAGCCAACCCATGGATATGCATTTCAGGAGAATTGGGTGAAACAGGAATCCTGCAGATTCCAAGAAATATGCTGGAGATGACATTTGAGGTATCTCTCATGTTGTTGTTGAACAGAAGAAAGCAACTTTTCAATCACTAAGCCTTGTGCTTTTGTTTCAAAAAATATTTTTCAATTATCAAGGACTACATTGCAATAATGTAAAATAAGTAACGGAGGCTGGCTAAGAGTCCTTTAATGTTTTTTTTAAACAGGGAATAGCTTCACACCTTTGACAGTTGGCCTTTAAATTTTCAGCAGCTTTATAGCTCAAAACTACAGGTATCCCAGAGCCATGGGATATCTATGTCAAGTTAAAGGAACACAAAATAGAAAAACATGGAGATTGTGGGGAAGGAGGGAGGGGGAGAGAGAGAGAATTTAATAGATTGGCCTTTGAAAATATTTATTTTTGTGGATTCCAGCAAACCCTGACAACTATGATCACAAAAGGAAGTTTACTAAAGGAGGAGCAAGGTTTCCCTTTTCTGCATTTAATTTGACGTTTTGAGAAAGTTCTACTATCTGTTTTTGAAAATTGTTTCCCTTAAATGTAGCATTTACCCTTAGTAATATCCTTAGTAATACATTGGCAGGTTTATAGAATAGATTCAAGCTTTTTATAAAGTTAAAGTTAATTTACCACAGAACAAAAAGGGGGGAAAGATGGTAATCCAAAACCAAAAATTCATCATCATAAATAATTAGTCATTAATGGTCTAACACAGGGGTGTTAAACTCAAGGCCCGGGGGCCAGTTCCGGCCCATGGGGTGCTTAGATCTGGCCCTTGGGGCTGCCCTGGAAACAGCGAAGGACTGGCCCGCAGGGTCTCTGCCAGCAAAAAGGGAGCTCGGGAGGGCCCTCCCAAGCTCTGTTTTTGCTGGCAGAGGGTTGCAGGAGGCAGTTGCAGCCGAAAACTGAGCTTGGGAGCCCGTTTTCGCTGGTAGAGCACTCGGGCCACCACAGGCACCCCTGGCACAAGTGATGTTGAATTGGTCATGCCCACTTTGGCCCTCCGAGGTCAAACACAACTCTGATGCAGCCCTCAATGAAATTGAGTTTGACAACTCTGGTCTAACAAAACAGAACTCTCAATGATTTATGGAAAGTCAGCAAGGTAGGTACCTGGTGCCTCTCTAGGATTAGTATTACAAAGAAGGAGGAGTGGGATGCTGCGTGCATTCCTCTTAGTGCTCCTTTGATCTCTCATGGAAATAGGACCCTAAGCAAAACCTCCCTTTTACAATGCATGAATCATCAAAGTCCACTTGAAGGGAACAATCCTTAAGAAACCTGGAATTTATTCCCATAGAGCTTTATAAGTAATAAAGATTTTGATTGGACTTGGAAACTAACTGGTAGCTTGGGAGTAAGCAGAGAACATCCTAATACTAATTGTCAGCCATTAATATCCCAACCATTGCAAAGTGCACCATCTGCAAATTCTGGGTCATTTCAAAAGCAATCTCATAAAGAGCATGTTAGAGTGGTGTTCAGGACATAAATAATTGTTGCCATAACTTCATAGTCAAGGAAGGGGTATAGCTGGCAAATTAGCCAATGCTGGACATGCATTCTTTGCCCATGGCTTTCCTCTGATGTCCTGCAGCAGCCATATGTTTCCAAGTTGTGGACCTGTTCCTTCAGAGAGAGAGAGGATCCCATCAAGAACAATTACTGAGTCATATTGGAGAAAATAGAGACAATCATATTATCTTTTTAATTGTCATTAAAATTCCAAGCTTCTTCTGAGAGTGTCAGCTGCCTTCTCTCCCTTGATTTCTGTTGTTCCAATTGCAGAGCAAAACAGAATTGACTTTGAAACTTTAACTCAGATCTTTGTCTTCGTGTATCTCCAGGGTCTGCCTAAAGTCCAGTTATATCTTCCCTCTTCTAATATAAATTAATGAAGGCATCTTGTTTTCTCTCTTTGTTTTTTTTTTTTACCCAATATATTTTATTTTTCCTAATTTTTAGTGTCAGAATTTGGGAAAACTTACTACGGTACAAATAGGACATGATAATTCTGGATTGTATGCCAAGTGGCTAGTGGAATATGTTATGGTCAGAAATGAAGTGACGGGTCATACTTACAAGTAAGGTTCCTTTTCAATTTATGCATTGTACAAATAGTATTTGAATTATTGAATTCAATGAATTATACTCATTTATAGTACAATAAATATGATGGCCTCATTTTCTTGTTTCTGTAACTGTTCCAAACAATAAAGACTTCATCTGGTCAGATAGGTACCATTTTGCTTTCTTATTTTATGAAAATAAATCAGCTACTAATGCAGATGACCTGCAATATTGTTACATATAACAACCTACAATGGCGTAAAATACAGCTCTAAATAGTAATCCCATATGTGCAGAAGGTATTTGGTGTCTCTCAAGGATGTATCAATCATGATAACCTTTTACCAACTGAATCTGCAAATGTTGCAAGTTGATTTATTTGGAATTTTCTACTTCACATATAATAGATAATCTTTTATCTATCATAGTAACTTCCTATTAGTTTCACACTTACACAAAAAATATGCATTGATTTCTGCATAAATTGGAATCTAATGGAAGAATGGAGCCTATATAGTATACATCCTGATTTTTTAAAATCAGTATTTGACAGCCTAAACTGTTCTACTGTATTACACCCAATCTGTAGTCCATTCCAAATATTTGTATGCTTAAATCCACAATTTTCAATAATTTTGCTTTCCAAAAGCTAAGATTTGTGAGACAGAAACAGTTATATTGGAGGTGGGCAACCCAATGAGTTTATTTGAAACCCCTGTAATCCTAAACCCGCATTGCCAAAATGTAGCAATAAAATAATCAAATTATTTATTTTATTTTATTTTTTTATTTTTTATTTTATTTCCAATTTATATACCGCCCTTCTCCCTGAGGACTCAGGGCGGTGTACAGCCAGACATAAAAAACATAAAATATAAATATTAAGACATTTAAAATATATATATAATTTGGCTACAAAATTTAAAACTCACAGACCAATTAAAATATTAAAAATATTTAAAATTTCTTCTTAAGCCAGCCCGGCTTGTTGGAAAAAATGTGTTTTTAGGGCACGGCGGAAGGCACTGAGGTCATGAATTCTCCTAATCTCCGGGGGCAACTGGTTCCAGAGGGTGGGTGCCCCCACAGAGAAGGCTCTCCCCCTGGGAGTCACCAGCCTACATTGTTTGGCTGATGGCACCCTGAGGAGGCCCTCTCTGTGGGAGCGCACGGGTCGATGGGAGGTCATCGGTGACAGCAGGCGGTCTCGGAGATAACTAGGCCCTATGCTATGGAGCGCTTTAAAGGTGATCACCAACACCTTGAAGCGCACCCGGAAGACCACCGGAAGCCAGTGCAGCTCGCGCAGGAGCGGTGTTATGTGGGAGCGCCACGCTGCTCCCGTCACTACCCGCGCGGCCGCATTTTGGACCAGTTGGAGCCTCCGGGTGCTCTTCAAGGGGAGCCCCATGTAGAGAGCATTACAGTAGTCTAGGCGGGAAGTGACAAGGGCGTGAGTGACTGTGCACAGGGAATCCCGATCAAGAAAGGGCCGCAACTGGCGAATCAGGCGAACCTGACAAAAGGTCCCCCTGGCTACAGCTGTCAGATGTTCCTCCAAGGACAGCTGCCTATCCAGGAGGACTCCCAGATTGCGAGCCCTTTCTGCGGGGGCTAAGGACTCGCCCCCGATAGTCAGCGATGGAGTCAACTGACTATATCGGGATGCCGGGAACCACAGCCACTCCGTCTTGGACGGGTTGAGCCTGAGTTTGTTTCTCCCCATCCAGATCCGCACGGCTTCCAGGCACTGGGACATCACTTCGAGGGCATCATTGGGGTGGCCTGGGGTGGAGATGTACAGCTGGGTGTCATCAGCGTACTGATGGTATCTCACCCCAAAGCCACGGATGATCTCACCCAGCGGCTTCACATAAATGTTGAACAGAAGGGGCGAGAGGACCGACCCCTGCGGCACTCCACAAACGAGAGGCCTCGAGGTCGACCTCTGCCCCCCTGTCAACACAAACTGCGACCGGTCGGAGAGAAAGGAGGAGAACCACTGTAATACAGTGCCCCCCACCCCCAACTCTTCCAGCCGGTGCAGCATGATACCATGGTCGATGGTATCAAAAGCCGCTGAGAGATCTAATAGGGCTAGGACAGAGGAACATCCCCTGTCCCGAGCCCTCCAGAGATCATCAACCAACGCGACCAATGCCGTCTCTGTGCTGTGCCCAGACCTGAAACCCGACTGGAACGGATCCAGATAAGATGTTTCCTCCAGGAATTGTGGAAACTGTTGCGCAACCACACTCTCAACAACCTTCGCAATAAAGCGAAGGTTGGAGACAGGACGATAGTTAGCTAATACTGCTGGGTCCAGGGAAGGCTTCTTGAGGAGGGGCCTCACCACCGCCTCTTTCAAGGCGGCAGGGAAGTGACCCTCACTCAAGGAGGCGTTGATAATGCCCTGGAGCCAGCCTTGTGTAACCTCCCGGGAGGCCAGTACCAACCAGGAGGGACACGGGTCCAGTAAACATGTGGCCGCACTAAGTCTCCCCAAAATCCTGTCCACATCATCAGGAGTCACAAAGTCAAACTCTTCCCAGATAACATTCTCAAGACTATTCCCTGTCACCCCGCCCAGATCTACCCAGTCGGAGTCCAAATCCCCCCGAATCTGAGCAATTTTGTCATACAGGTATTGTCCGAAATCCTCCGCCCTGCCTTCCAAGGGGTCCTCCCGCACTCTCGCATGAAGCAGAGAGCGGGTCACCCTGAACAGGGCGGCCGGACGATTCCCTGATGACGCAATAAATGCGGAAAAGTAGTTCAACTTTGCCGCCTTTATCGCCACTAGGTAGGTCTTAATATGCGACCTTACCAGTGTTCGATCAGATTCAGCGAGACTGGCCCTCCAACCACTCTCTAGGCGTCTTTTCCGGCGCTTCATCTCTCTCAGCTCCTCGGTAAACCAGGGAGCTGCTCGAGATCCATACCGGGTCAGAGGCCGCAAAGGCACGACTCGATCCAAGGCTCCACCAGCTGCCCGATTCCAGGCAGCTACCAGGTCCTCGGCCGAGTCGTGTGCCAGATCCTCAGGAAACGGCCCAAGCTCCATCTGGAACCTATCAGGATCCATCAGGTGCCTGGGGCGGACCCATCTAGTTGGTTCCGCCTCCCTGCGGCGGGGTGTAGCGGTTCGGAGATCTAGGCGAAGGAGTGAGTGATCAGACCATGACAAGGGTTCTATGTCTATACCCCCTATAACCAGATCACTCAACCACTGGCCAGAGACAAAAATCATGTCCAGAGTATGCCCCCCCCTATGAGTGGGGCCATGAACTAATTGGGTCAGGTCCATGGCCGTCATGGAAGCCATGAACTCCCGAGCCACCTCAGACGTTTCACCAACGGAAGGCAAGTTGAAATCACCCATGACCATAAGCCTGGGTGTATCCACTGCCACCGTGGCTATCACGTCGAGTAGCTCGGGCAGGGCTGTTGCCACGTGGCAGGGAGCCAGGTACGTGAGCAGCAAGCCCAACTGAACCCCATGACCCCATTTCATAAGGAGGGACTCACATCCGGCAATCTGTGGCACAGTGGTCTCCCTTGGACCTAGATCTTCGTTAATAATAACCGCTACCCCCCCGCCCCTCCCCTGGGCCCTTGGCTGATGGAATGCTCTGAAACCTGGTGGGCACATCTCAACCAGAGGGACCCCTCCCTCTGGACCCAACCAGGTTTCCGTAATACCTGCCAGGTCCGCTCCCCCCTCCTTTATAAGATCACAGATGAGGGGGGCCTTATTTACCACGGACCTGGCATTGCACAGCATCAACCGAAGGCCCAGATCCTGAGTATCTGTGCTACCTAGTGTCCGAGTGGAGCTTTGGAGACCGGGGCGAGCAATCGCTCTCAAATAGCGAGTGCGCGCCCCCGACACATGATGTGGTCCCCTGCTCCCGCCATATCTGCCCCTTATAGTAGATCAATTGAAGCTTATTGCTGAGTTTGTGGTCTAAGTTAAGGATTCATTGTGGAAATTCTCCGTCTTCTGCTTCTTCCCTCCCCCACAAAAGAACTTGGGGGGAAAATCAGGTATGCATCTTTCAGTGGAAACATTGGAGCATCAAATAGCCTTTCGTGATCTTTCAAAAACTCAAGACGGTCAGTTGTAGCTCTCAATATCGCAAGAATTGTCTATTCTCAAATTCATGAACACAATTCTGCTAGTTCAATTACACAGTAACTGGAAAGATTTACAATGGAGCACACTCACTTTACAGAGGAAAATCAAGTCTGTTGTGTGCTGTCTTTTTAAAAGTGCAATATGAGCAAAATGACCCTACAGTACTTTATTTTCTTTATTTTTTTCCTCAGGTTTCCATGTGGAAGATGGCTTGGAAAAGGTGTAGATGATGGCAGCTTAGAAAGGATCCTAGTGGGTGAATTGCTGACATCACATTCTGAGGTAGACGAAAGACAGTGCAGAACCCCCCCATTGCAGCAATCCCCCAGCATGATCAGAAGATTTGTCACCATATCACCTAACAACAAGCCAAGTAAGCTGGGTAGATTGTAGTTACTTCCACTCATAGTGTCTATGAAGATTCTCAATCTTCAAAGAAAAACCAGAACGTCCAGTTGCCTCTTGAAAAACATGAGAAGGCTGAGAGAGGATAGTATACTATTCTTGTTTAGTATTTGAAAGATACAAAAAAGATCATCATCACTTCTATACTGCTGGACAGCATAAAGCATGGGTATCAAACTCGCCACGTCAGATTGCCATCATTTCCCCCCTTCACGGAGCTGAGGTGGGCATGGCCTGTGCATGACGCATCAGCCCATGGGCCACCAGTTTGACATCCCTGGCATAAGGCATAAATAATAGGAAAGAGTTTGTATTTAATGTTCGGGGGCGGGGGGAAAACCAAACTTCCCAACAGGAGAATCAATTATCCAGAGAGCTGGATGGCTTCCCATCAGTAGATGTGTTTAAGCAGAAGCTTGTCAATTATTTGCTGGGGATATTTCACTTCCTGCGGTAAACAGGATTTGTCTTTAAGGTTAAGTTATAGATTATGCACAAATTAAAAAGTTCTATAAAAGAGAGAGAATATGTTCTCCATTCTTACTTTTAAAAGGACTTGACTTATCTGTGTATAAACTAGACATTGGATTAGGTTTTTAAAATATATATATTTTCCTTTTGCAGAGTTAAATACAGGTCAGATACAAGAATCTATTGGTGAAGCAGTAAATGGAATTGTCAAACATTTCCACAAGCCAGAGAAAGAGGTAAGCTTACTATACATGGCAATAATGGGGGTTGATAATTTCTTCCTTGATTGATATCGGCCTAGAATTGACTAATATAATTGCTAATTAATGTAAAGGTATAGATTATCCAATACATAATATTGTATATAATTTCATATTGTGGCATTTTTTATTAGGACTTTCAAGTATGTTTGAAAGCCGTAATTAAGTTCATTTGATCAGTATTAGCAGAAGTGAAATATAAATTTATATCTAATTTATCTTTTACTGTAATTCTTTTAATTGTTACGAGCTGCTCAGAATCATGGGGGTCGGGCAGCATACAAATTTGATAAATTGTTATTATCTGATAAAAAGGGGCTAGGTGAACCACACTGTGGAAATCAGAGGCAATTTTGGAATTTTATTTGTGTGAATTTGGATCAACAATACTTTCCTACATTTTCATACACAGAATACTTTCTCATCTGAGATTTTTTACTAGTTTCCCTATTTTGTAGTAATAGACATATCCTGTGGTGCTGCAGTCTTTGTAGGTCTGGCCCAGAGTGAAATTCAAAATTTTTCCCTACCGGTTCTGTGGGTGTGGCTTGGTGGGCGTAGCAGGGGAAGAATACTGCAAAATCTCCATTCCAACCCCACTCTAGGGCCAGCCAGAGATGGTATTTGCCAGTTCTCGAACTACTCAAAATTTCTGCTACCGGTTCTTCAGAACCTCTCAAAACCTGATGAATTTCACCCCTTTCAGGCCAAACAGGAAACATGACCAAATGAACTAATTCTATTTTATTGTAAAGCTACATTAACAGAATCTGACAAGTTAAAGTACAAATTCCTGCCATCTCCTTTACAATCTGAGACGCTAGAGAGGATTCTTTTTGAACTTCTTGCTTTGCCCCCTTTCCAGTTGCAGGCTATATCTTCTCATATCTGAGCATTCCTTAGGCAACATTTCTTCTCTCATCTCCCAGGGTGTTTCCTACATACTATTACAGATACCCAGTAGCATAGCATCCATAGCAAACAGAAGTTGTCCACTATTCTCCCTGCAGTTTCAATTGCCTGTTAGTGTTCTGCCTATTTTGTCCTTTCTTTACGTTGTATGGCAGAGGTCCCCAACCCCCAGTACATGGACCAGCAGCGGTCCACAGCATGTCAGAAACTGGGCGGTGCAAACAAACAAAACCCCATCCACAGGATGCAGGCAGCACACAAAACTGGCCTGTGGAAAAACCTCTCTCCACTGTCACTGGTGCCCAAAAATTTGGGTGCTGCTGTTGTATGGTAAAAGTTCATTGTTTTCTTGCGGATGCAATCTGGGGGTCTCCATTTATACCAGTAAAAGGGCTGTTGTTATATATAAGTTATAGATTATCGATCCCTGTTCTAGTGTGTTACTCATTCAGTAGTTCTCATTTTGCTACCTTTTAAGTAAATTTAATCTATTAAAATACTCCTGAATTTTTTTAATATAATAGGTGAAATCAACATGAAATATAGGTAGCTTATGGCAAATGTGTATAGTATTCAGTTACTTACAGTGGTGGGTTTCAAATTTTTTTACTACCGGTTCTGTGGGCGTGGTTTGGTGGGTGTGGCATGGATTGGTGAACATGGCTTGGTGGGTGTGGTAGGGGGAGGATACTGCAAAACCTCCATTCTCTCCCCAATCCAGGGGAAGGTTACTGCAAAATCCCCATTTCCTCCCAATCAGCTGGGATTTGGGAGGCAGAGAATAGATGGGGGTGGGGCCAGTGAGAATTTTTACTACTGGTTCTCCGAACTACTCAAAATTTCCGCTACCGGTTCTCCAGAACTGGTCAGAACCTGCTGAAACCCACCTCTGATTAGTTATCACAGGCTAGAGTGATTTATGGTTAGACAGATATATAAACAACTTAAAAATATGTTTTGTTTGATTTTCCATTGGCAGAGAGGAAGTTTAACACTTTTGCTTTGTGGAGAAGGTGGACTTGTTTCAGCTCTAGAGCAAGTGTTTCAGCATGGATTTAAATCTCCTAGGCTCTTCAAGAATGTTTTTATTTGGGATTTTCTAGGTAAGTACAGAACACTTGCTTGGAAATATGATCCTATAATATCTACTTTGTTGTTTTAAATGAACCTCATGTGTAATTTGAATTATTGATTATTGAAGTAAACACTATTTAGTACTAGAAGTAACTTTTAACACCCATTCTTAATATAAGAAAATGAAATGAAGCAATTATTCTAGATAATATTTGAAGAAACAAGGCAATATGGAAGAAAGTAGTCAAATAATATTTGGTACTAAGAGCACTAAGCGAAAATATGAGTGGATTTTTATCAATTGCCTGGATGTCATTTTAAAATTTGAAAGTGTAATGATATTTGCTTTTTTATGTATTATATACATTCTCTATTAATTCTCATTGCCTTCCTCTGGGCCCTTAAAACCTATCTTTTCCAGCAAGCCGGGCTGGCTTAAAATACTCTTAAATGTCTTTTTAACTGGTTTGTCACTTTTAAATTGGGGCCAAATTTATATATATATATATTTAATTGTTTTTAATGTTTATATTCTGTGTCTTTTAATTTTGGCTGTACACCGCCCTGAGTCCTCAGGGAGAAGGGCAGTATATAAATTAAATTAAATTAAATTAAATTAAATTAAATTAAATTAAATTA
>WNWU01000001.1:11908080-12129230 GCA_012654045.1 Ptyas mucosa | reverse complement strand
TATTTAGCTGGGCTGAAGAGAAGCCTTGGCTGGGAAAGCTAGAAAATGGTTGATATGTCTATCAGAAGATTTGCTTAGGCCTTGAAGCTTTGTTAGAGATCCCACAAACCTACTTCATTGTCTGTTTCTGGGAGGAGGTTTCAAAGTATTTGTAGCAGGACTGCTAGATTCTGCAGCAGCTTTGTTCCTTATGCCATCAGTCCGGTAAATTTGCAGGATTTTTTTTCCTGGCCATGTATATGTATACATTCGAACTAGACTGATGTTTCTGTGTCATATATGTTTGTGTATGTGGGTATATGCATAATGGTTATCCTTTGAGAGCTGAATGCATCGAAATTTTATTTTACCGTATGCTGATTAGTGTACATTTAAAGTGACAATAAAGTTTTATTATATTTTTTTAATTGGAAGAACCTTTGGAAACTTAAATGCATCACCATCATCATCATCAAGCTGCCACCACCCTCCCAGTTTGCAACATTATTATTAAAGGCCATTCTCTACCCATGACCGAAGCCATTCTCAATTTGCGTAAACCAGAAGTGACTCTGCTTTTGCTAAAAACGTTTAAGTAATGGAAAACGCTCCCTTCTATCGAACATGCTAATATATGAGGGGCGGGGGAGGAATCACAACAAGACGGCAACTACTATTCAGACGGGAGAGATTTAGGCGTCCCTCACTAGTTCTTTCTGAAATGCGACGCGAGGTCTTCGCGGAAGCGCGGGAAAAGGGGGAAGGCGGTGGGTGGGCGCCACCCTGGGCGCGTGCCCGATCCTTGCCCCGCCAGCAGCGTTCGCACGTGAGGGAAGGCAGTGCCTCGGGGTGGGACAGCCCGCCAGCAGACGCCTCCTTTTTGGGACGCGCGCGGGGCCGGGGCCGGACCCAGGGGGCGGCAGCCACGGTAGCGAGAGCAGTAGCTGCAGCAGCTCAGCAGGCAGCTCCAGCTGATCGATGGGGTCCGGACATCCTTGCTCTGCCGTGGAGGCGCTTCTTTTCTTCTTCTTCTTCCTCCTCCTCCTCCTGCCGCCGCCGTCGTTCTTGCTGCTTACCGCGTCTCCCCAAGGTCAGCTGTGCGCCGCCGGGCTCCTTTCCCCCAGTTAGTAGGCAAGGGGAGCGAGGTGTTGCGCGCTGCGCTTGGGCATCTCGCGCGTAAACTTCTTGGGCAGGGTCGCCGTTACGGAGCTGCGCCCTTAAAATGCCATCCAGGCTGAGCGTTTCAAGTCAGCTTGTGGTCGGCTGGGTCGAGCAGCTGAGCTTGCCTCGCGTCCGTCCGTGCCCCTTGCCCGAAGGCGGGGAAGCTCCTGCCTGTTGGGGAGTTAAACGTTAAACTCGCTTGGGAGCCCGCTAAGCAGCCAGCATTTGTGGCACTTATTGGGCAAATGCATTCTTGGACCCTTTAATCAGAAAGGCGTATTTAGAGGCCAGTTCCCGTCCGTTTGATACATTGAGCCCGCAGAGGAAACCTGTCTGGCTTTTTTGTTTTTGGGAAACAAAACTGCGGAGTGTGGCTCACGCTTCTGCTACGGGATGTGGGTGGAATAAGCCTCCTTAGGGAAAAGGCTCGGGGCAGCGGTTATCTACAAATCAGTTGGTCTCCTACATTCCCCTTTGCATAAAGTTCATCTGTTTTTAGTGCTTACATTTGACATGGGAGTACTAAATTTGACATTTCATCTATTTTTAGTGCTAGCGTTTTAGTGCTTTGCGTTTGGGGAAAAACTCAGTCTGATTTCTAGCTCTTAAACAAGCAAATTGAAGTTAAGAAAAACTAGAGCATGATCCAACATACAGTTACTGAAGATTAAATATATTTAAACCTAGTGGGCTAATTTTTGAATAAACATGCATAGAGTTGTGCAGATAATAACTTTTAGAAGGTTCTCATTAAGGACTTTTGGAAATTGTATTATGTTTTGTACAAGGCAGAATAGAATACATATGTATTCATAGAATACACCTGATATTTTACAAGTAAATGATGACAGCTTTTTATAACATGGAATTTATAGAATCCAATAGGACTTTACAAAAATCCAAAAATAAAAGATTTTTAAAACATTTCCCCTTGAGTGTAAAAGAAGTGATTATGTCCTATCAAATCAGTACTGATTCTTAGACAGACTTTCATGGTGAATTTTTCTCCAATCTTGCCTTGTAGTAGAATCTTACATCTATTGTCACTATAATCAAATCCATTTGCCTTGCTGCTGGTCATTCTCTTTCCTTTCACTTTCTGAGCATTATAAATTTCTCAACAGAGCTAGAACTTCACATAATGTGTCCAGTATATGATAATTTAAGCCTAATCAATTGCACCTTGAGTGAAAAACATTAAATAAAAATATATTTATTAATAGAACCTAATGTAATAGAACCTAATTATTTGATTGAATGTAGAAGTTCTTACTCCTATAGCTTTTCTTTCACCTTTGAATATATTTTGTAAGAAAATATTGTCAAATATATAGAACAATTGTCAAGCCACATTTTATACACATGTCTAGATTTTTTTGAAGTGTGAGCATACAACGTTGATGCCTTTTTCAAGTTGTGCTTGAGTCCTTGTGACATACTATAGGCTTCTAAGACAAGTGATGGAACATTTGCAATAGTGTAGGACAATATAAATTCCATCCCTTATGTACTTGCCTGAATTTTCATACTGCACATGCAAAAAGCAGAATGATATCACAGAATATGATTAATCATTGTGGAATAATTGTGGAAAGGAGTGGATATGTTTCCTATCGCTGATCAGAACCATTCCTACAGAACTTGCTTGCAGAAATAAAATTATACAATGCTAATTAAAAATCTACTATTCAATGGAATGTGATGTGAAAGAGAGAAAGAAAAAAAATCAGTTGAATACAGGTAAATGAAATAGTAAGTGAAAAAAGAAATTAATTGACAGATCTATTCAGATGGCATTGAAAGGCTATTTGATCAGCTCCTTCTGAGGAGAGCTGATGGGCAGGTTTCAAAACACGTTTTGCAAGATAAACTTGGCTTACATGTGTGTAATGCTGTGATGGAAATATAAAGTGGCAGAACATGTGTGATGTCACAATACTTTTTTGCATTGTCAGTGATAGGAACTGATGCTTACAGCATAGCATTACTTAATTGTGATGCCATAATGACAAGTCCACTTAGTTCTTTGCCACAGAGTTCCTGGGATGGCAGGAATGGGGGTGGGATTAAAAATCTCAAGATGGTAATCATAACCATGCAGTCAAATTGCCTTCCATTTGTGCATGTGATTCTATGGTCACAAATGCCATCCTGATTTTTTTAAATTCACCAGTAAGTCTTGACTCTTGCTCTTTGCCTTCATTTTAACACACTGCTAATTTCAAAAAGATACTAAAATATTTTTAGTAGTTAAAATCCACCATTGCATACAGTTGATAAACATTAATTACTATATACTGTATTAATACTACATTATATATCCATTCATCCGTCTATCATCAGTCTACAAAAGTTGTTTCATTTGAGGGTCAAACCAAGCACATTGAAGAGTGCATTCCAAATATAAGCAAGGTAAGAATTTCAGTTTGGGGGAAGTTTTCAGGATTCTTAGTGGGTGAAAGTCTTTGCAAGGTCTATACTTTAGCTGTTAACTATCTGTCCAAAAGGAAGAAAAATTGCCAACTTCTGGCTTAACCAGTTGGCGGGATTTGAAGTCCATAAAAAGAAGGGCAATGGACCCCACTTTTAGATTTCCAATTCTTTATTTTTAAATTTCATATTCATATTCCTTCTTTTCCAGAATTGTATATTATAGAGGGAACTAGGGGATATCCCAAAGTCCTTGCTGCACTGTCCTGCCAAAGCTTTTGTTAAATCCTGGAATGATAGGCCAGCCGAGGCTTTGGATAGGATGGTGCCTGTGTGGCATTTCTTGACCCATTGTTCCCAACACTCCCCATGGATCACGGAGGAGCTGTGGGCTTTGAAAAGGGATAAGAGATGCCTAGAGTGCTGCTGGAGGAAAACAAGGGATGAATTCAACTGGACACAACTTAGAGCTGCTATTAAGGTGTACCATGTGGCAGTAAGAGTGGTGAAACACCATTATTTCTTCATCCTTATTGTGTCCATAAAGTGTCACTCAATGGCCTTGTTTAGGATCACCAAGTCCCTCCTGAGACAGGAGTGCTTGTGTGATCATCTTCAGGACTATGCAAAAGAATTTGTGGAACATCTGATAAAGTCACTTGGATTTATTCCCAGTTAGAAACCCATGCATGGTACAGGTCCATTAGGGAAAGGTCTTATCTGATTATCTGAGAACGTTTGAGCCTTTTGGACCTGATGAACTGGACAGGTCCTTGATGCTGTCAGTGCAATCTCCTGTCAGTTAGATCCCTGTCCTTTCTGGCTAGGGAAAACCTCCAAGACGGTGACAGGTAGGTGAGTTCAGGCAGTGATAAATTCTTCAGTGTAGGAGGGGATGTTTCCAAGGCCCTTCAAGGAAGTGTTGATTGGCCCCCTCCTTAAAAATCCATGTCTTGATACCACCTGCCTGGACAATATCCTTCCAATCTCCCACGTTTTAGGGAAGATGGTAGAGAAAATGGTTGCGTGGTAGCTTCAGAGGGTCCAGGATGAAATGGATTGTGTGGACCCCTTCCAGTCAAGATTCGGGCCCGGTTATGGGACAGAAACAGCACTGGTTGCACATGTTGATGATCTTGGCAAAAGCGGGATGGGGTAGTGCATCCATCCTTGTTCTTCTTGACCTCTGGCTGGCCTTCAGTAGCATTGACCATAGTTTTCTTTAGTGCCGGAAGTGGAGTTTGGGACTAGGTGTTGCAGTTTTGTGCTAATTTGGCTCCTTTCTCTAAGGTTAGTCCCCAATGGGGATGATAGGGAGTGGGAATTCCAGTCCACAGCTCTCCTTTATGGAGTGCTGCAGGGCTTGGTACTTTCTCCATTCCTTTTTAACATCTACATGAAATCTCTGGGTGGGATCATACATCATCAAATTTATATCTCCATCTTTGATGACCCAAGTGATGCTATCGCTGCCCTCTTGTAGTGCCTGGAGGTTGTGGGGATCTGAATAGGAGACAACAGACTTTGGCTGAACCCTGGTAAGACTTAGTGACTTTGGTTAATGGTTCTGGGACTTTAACATCTTTAGTTCTGTATGGGATTGCACTATCCCAGTTGGACCTGATATGTAACTTGGGGATTCTTTTAAACTTGCAACTCCTGCTCAATGACCAGGTGGCAAATGTACCTAGGAGAACCTTTGTGCAACTTCATGTTGTGCACCAGTTGTGTCCTTTCCTGGATTGGGAGTTCTTGAGTTTAGTCACTCAAGCCCTGGTCATCTCACAGTTGGGCTATTGCAACACCTACTAGCTGGGGCTACTCTTGAAGAATATCTGGAAGCTTCAGCTGGTACAGAACTCAGTCCCACAGGCAGTTCTTTATTTTTTGCTTTAATGTTTTATACAGTATTTTTGAATTAATGTAAGCTGCCTAGAATTGCCTCGGTAAGATGGATGACATAGAGTTTAATAAGTAAAAAAATAAAAATAAATATTATGGATAGTTGGATGTCATTTCATCAAACTATATTTATGTATTGGCCTGAAGATAGGCAGTATGGAGCCTGCATCAAGTACCTACCGGTATCTTCAAGCCAATAAATAAATTTAGACAGAAAATGGCCCATATTAGGTTTGAATGCACTTTGTAGCTAATGTAAGGCCTATCGTATCAATATAAATATTCATAGCAGTATGCTGCATTCTCCACCAACTACTGTTTTGACTATTTGTAGAATTTATTACAGTTCAGGTGGATGGAGATAATAATGTGAATTATTACAAAATCAGAACAGAATAATAGAGTTGGGAGGGACCTTGGAGGTCTTCTAGTCCAACCCCCCGCTCAAGCAGGAAACCCTATACTATTTCAAACAAGTGGTTTCCAGTCACTTAAAAATCTCCAGTGTTGGAGCACCCAGAACTTTTGGAGGCAAGTCATTCCATTGATTAATTATTCTGTCTTCCTCTTGTAGATAGGACTACAATTTGCATACTACCTAGATTTAAGCACAGGCATTGGTCACCTTTCAAATTCAATTATGCCTTCTCAATCTCACCAAGGTACTGGGGAGGACTCACAAAGGTGCTGGGGAGGGCATGGATCAAGCCCATGATTAATAGAACAATATTGAAAAATACACTATCCACTGCTTCGGATGCCCAAGGCTGAAAAGTCTCAAGATATATTGCCCCAGTTATCATTTTGGATCCTCCCCATGAAGAAGAACATCAGACCATTAGGGTTTCACCCATTTTCACCCACAAAAACTAATTTTTGTTTAATTTTTTAGTTTTATAGATGCCATTTGGGGTGATGAATATAGGTGCCAAGGTGCCTGTAGAAGTCTTACTGTTAACTATTGCTTTTGATTAGATGTTGTGCTCTTCATATACAAAGCTACTGCTATAAATTTTAATTACATTGTCACTCTCATTTCTCTTTGCACAGATGTGGATGAATGTGCACAAGGGATTGATGATTGCCACCCAGATGCAATTTGTCAGAATACTTTGAAATTGTATAAGTGCACCTGTAAGCCAGGATACAGTGGAGAAGGAAAAACATGTGAAGGTGAGTGTGCTAAAACCATAAAGCTGGTTTTGACTGAATATGATTGCTCCAAATATCTAGTTGAATAATAGTGACAAAATGCAGGTATTTGTAAAATGGTGTTATTTAAGTATATTGTGGCAATAAATTTTTGTGATCTAATTTAAACTTTACCTCATCACACTTTCATAAAACCTGATTTATAACAGTTTCTTGATTGTATTTTATAAGTAAGTGTATTTCAAGTTCTTTCCCCAGTAGACTGGAATGGGTTGTTCAGTTTTCCGCTTTTCAAGCCATATAGTTATTTTTCTAGATTGCAAAATGTTTAAAATCCTATTCCACGTTCAAATCAGAACACGTTGTTTTTAAAAGAGGTGATTTATTTCTTTGCATGAAAACATTCTAGTTGGTCAACATGATAGACAGGTAGTCTTCAATTTATGACCACAATTTAGCCCAAAATTTTAGTTATTCAATGAGACAGTTTTGACCTTGTTTGTCAGAAAGTGATCACATGACTCCAGGACACTGCAACCATCATAAATATGAACCAGTTGCCAAGCATCTGAATTTTGATCATGTGACTGGAGATGCTGCAATGGTCATAAGTGTGAAAATGGTCATAAGTCACTTTTTTCAGTGTTGTAACTTCGAATGGTCACAAAATGAACTACCTGTACACTCTTTGCAATATACGTATGCACATACAGAATCATATTTTGCTAAATCATTATTTTAACAATGATTAGTTGAACACGCCACAATGATTAATACATAATACAGATTGATAAATCATTATTCATAAAACATGTTAAATCAATAGCAAACATAATCTTGCTCAGAATGATGTTTGACTCCCCACCCACCAACATCATCAACGGTATTTGAAACACCAGTGAAAATTAAAATGAAGAATATTTATAGTGCTCCTGTAGTTTTTTTGTGTGTGAGAGAGAAAACAGCTGTTTTCAGCTGATTCAAAGATGCTAAGATGTTTCCCTGCAAACTGCTGGTCAGCTGATAAGTGGATTGTTTAAGATTGGGTGGGAGGGCAAGGCATAAGAGATGACATTGATTGAAGAAGGGAAGGTGACCCAGGGGACAAAATAAGCAAAGATGAAGAGGACATAGGCAGAGAGCTGTATGTGTGCCTGCATTACAGATCCAACTCCATTCTAATTGCAGCATCCAGGATAAATATGAAGAAAAAGGTTTTCAGGCTCCAGAATCTTCATGTTTTATTTTACATACCTATTGATACATATGGATACATGCATTGCATTTTCGACTGTATGATGAAATCCCCTTTTGACACAAGAGAAACTCTCTCAACTTGCAACTTTAGGCCAATCTGAAGAACTTTATTTCTGTAAAAAGGTGATTGAGAAAGTGATTATCTTCTCAGTACAAGGGCTGACATTGTGGTGTAATGAAACTAATCTCACACTTAACCCCACAAAAACTAAAGAACATATAATTGACTTCAGGAGGAAGAGAGATAGATGTACATCTACCATTTACATAAATGGTGAGGAGGTGGAGAGGGTTGGTAGTTTTAAATTTCTGGGCATTTATATCTCAGAGGACCTCTCATGGACTATGAATGCTAACATGCATGTGAAGAAGAGGCTGTACTTCCTGAGAATGCTCAGGAAGATAAATCTATCTCAGCATCTACTTCTGTTCTACTATCACAGCACCATTGAGAGTGTCCTGACATATGGCATTCTTGCATGGTATGGGAGCAGCTCTGTAGCGGACAAAAAAGCTCTACAGAGAATCATTAAAACTGCCCAGAATATCATAGGACTCCAGCTACCAGCCCTGGACGACATCTTCAAATCTTGCTGTTTGAGAAAGTTTCATAACATTCTCAGAGACTCTTCCCATCCTGCTTACAATCTTTTTGGACTGTTGCCTTCTGGCAGAAGATACAGAACAATTAAAACTCGGACCACACGTTTTCTGAATAGTTTTTATCCCAGAGCTATAATTGCACTCAACAATGAACTAAAGGGCCACCATCAGTGAGCTGTTGGACACTATTACTTGGTCTGTTGTGTGGATGTTTGGGCGGTTTAGGGGTGGGGAATTGTGGTGGGTGAGAGTGTGTTTGGGGATTGTTATGTGTGTTGGACCTGATCTTTGGATGTTAAGTGAATTTCGTTGTATGAGTATGCTGTGTATACACATACAATGACAATAAAGTTATTTATTTATTTATTTATCTCACCATTTCATGTTCATGGATCAAATAGCTGTTTCAGTTAGGCTTAAGACCAAAGCAAAACTTTGAGACTGCTTTGAACATCATGGTGAATGACTTAGATAGAAACTAAAACTTTCTATTTCTCCTATTTTTGCTACAATTGATCATAGTATTATATAGTGGGCCACATGGTGGAACCATGGGGTTTTTACCTTGAGGTTTTGTCTGTGTCAAAAAGTTTGTTCTGGGAGATACCTGTTTGGCATTTAGAATGTCATGTAGAATTCTGTCTCTCCCCCCCTCCCAAAATGCTCTTCAACATCCTCATGAAACTATTGGGTGAGATTATTGGGAGGGGCTGTCTTTAATCTGGTAATACTAACCAGACATACTAGTCACTGTCATTTAACTCCAAATAAGCAACTGATATTCATAAATTGTGCTTAATTCTTGCATTATGCTGAACCTCTAGATCAGGAGTGTCGATTTCATTGAGGGCCACATCAGGGTTGTGTTTGACCTCGGGGGGCCGGGGTGGGCATTGGCCAGGGTGGGTGAGGCCAGCTCGACGTCACTCGTGTCAGGGCCCCAAGTGCTCTGCCAGTGAAAATGGGCTCATGAGCTCCGTTTTGGCTGCAATGGCCTCCTGCAACCTTCTGCCAGCGAAAACAGATCTCAGAAGCCTTCCTGAGCTCCATTTTCACTGGCAGAGGCACTGTGGGCCAGTCCTTCACTGTTTCTAGGGCAGCCCCTTGGGCCAGATCTAAGCACCCTGTGGGCGGGATCTGGTCCTCGGGCCTTGAGTTTGACACCCCTGCTCTAAATCATAACCATATCATTCTGAGATGTTGTGGGGCAGTTTTTGAAAAGAGATCCTCCAGACTCCTTGGGTTGTGGACCAGTTGCCCTTCTTACTGGATCAGCAGGCTCTACATTCAGTTACTTATGCCCTGGTCATTCCCCTCATGGATTATTGTGATGGGCTGTACATGGGGCTGCCCTTGAAGAGCGTTCAGGAGCTTCAGCTGGTGCAAAATGCTTGTTCCTAGATCAGCACATATTACACCACTGCTATACAAGCTGCATTGGGTACCAATTTGCTTCCAGGTTTAATTCAAAACCCTACATGGCATTGGGATGGGTTGTTTGAAGGACTTTCTCTCCCAGGTTACACCTAACCTGTTCCCTAAGGTCCAGCACAACAGGAAAGTTATAGGTCCTATTCTCTAAGGAATGATATCTGACAAGGTCCAAGAGGAGACCCTCTTCTGACATGGCACATAACCTTGGGAACCATTGTCCCCCTTGAGATCGGATTAGCCGAAGAAAGTTAAGATGTGGCTTTGCCAACTTACCTCAAGATCTGGCAGTGGTGGTATGGAGCCTACCAAATGGTTACTCTATTAATAAAATGGATTGCATTCCCCTGCAGATTATGGTTTTTATGTTTTTTAATAGATTTTATTATTTTAATGGATTTTTGTAGTCATGCTTTTTGTTACTTTTTGTATTTTGTATGTGTTTGTTTAACTCCATGAGCTGCCAGGAATCACATATGTAAGATGGGTAGTTATATTCACTGAACAAACAAACAAAATGGAAGCAGTACTGGATATGAGAAGATTTAGATAATTTATTTTTGAAAAAAATACACTATTTGTAAAGTTTAAATGATTTAAGAGCATTTACTAGTAACATATAGACAATTTAATCCTGTCACAACTTATCTATAACAAACAAGTAGGCATCTATCATGCTGACTTTTGCTTTATTCTCCAGATATTGATGAATGTGATAATGAATTCAATGGAGGTTGTGTCCATGAATGTTTCAACATTCCAGGCAATTATCGCTGTATATGTTACGATGGCTTCATGTTGGCTCAGGATGGTCATAATTGTCTTGGTAAGGATGTGCCCCAAAAAGTTATTATGTACTGACATATTTATTATGTGCCTAGACCAGGGGTATCAAACTCAAGGCCCGGGGGCTGGATGCGGCCTGTGGGGTGCTTAAATCTGGCCCACGGAGCTGCCCTGGAAACAGCAAAGGATCGGCCCGCAGTGCTTCTACCAGTGAAAACTGAGCTCGGGGAGGGCTGCGTGCGCCCCTCCCAAGCTCCGTTTTTACTCGCAGTGGGTTGCAGGAGGCCGTCGCAGCTGAAAATGGAATTTGGGAGCCTGTTTTCATTGACAGAGCCCTCAGGCCACCTGAGGCGCCCCTGACACGAGTAAGGTCGAGCTGGCCACACCCACCCTGGCACCCCAAGGTCAAACACAACCCTGATGCGGCTCTCAGTGAAATCAAGTTTGACACCCCTGGCCTATACAAAGTGAAATGCTAATTCAGCAAAATAGCATTTTTGTTATTCCATGTATTTATGAAAATAGCAGAAATTTACACTGTATACTAATTACAATTTGTTAATCAAAATCAGATGACCCTTATTTAATCTTAACTATGATTTAGAAAATTACAAAATAAATTTGTAAATGGTTATTTATTTCAGCTAATCATAGCTGGATTTTAAGTGGGTTTTAAATGACACCTGAACTGTAATGAATCTAAAATGGAAATTTCCCATTTTCTCCTTGAGCCCAAGCCACAGATGAAAAGGAATAAGTGAGTACAGAATCCAGTGTGGTTCATGTTTATAGTATTGGATCATATTAAGGGCTTGACGGGGAGCTTTCTGCCACAAGGCAGATTTGGTCTACCTGTCCCCATCACCCAAATCCCACTTCCATTCCACATCAAAGAATGAAGTGGGTATTTGTTATTCTCCTACTTTAGCCAAACAAAATGTATTTGAGGCTGCCTACCGAAGAGAGCAATAGGCCATAACTTTCTGTGTGCAGGTGGTATAGACTTACTTACTTATTTATTTATTTACCATTCTTCTCGCTTCAAAGCAACTTTGGGTGGCTTACAAGCTTACATGGAGTTGGTTCAAAACTGATACCATGTGTATTTCAGATATGGATGAATGCTTGGTCAATAACGGAGGCTGTCAACATGCTTGTATCAATACAGTGGGTAGCTATGAATGTCGTTGCAATGAAGGATTCTTCCTCAGTGATAATCAGCACACCTGCATTCACCGTTCAGAAGGTATAAGCCTTTTCATTTTTACGAAAACATGCATGAGGCCAGTGGTGAAATCCAAATTTTTTTACTATTGGGTATGGTGTAGTGTGGTTTGGTGGGCGTGGCTTAGTGGGTGTGGCAGGGGAAGGATACTGCAAAATCTCCATTCTCACCCCACTCCAGGGGAAAGATACTGCAAAATCCCCATTCCCTCCCCACTCCTGGGGGAAGGATATTGCAAAATCTCCATTCCTACCCCACTCTGTGGCCAGCCAGAGGTGGTATTTGCCGGTTCTCCAAACTACTCAAAATTTCCGCTGCTGGTTCTCCGAACTGCTGAAAATTTCTGCTACCGGTTCTCCAGAACCAGTCAGAATCTGCTGGATTTCACCCCTGCACGAGGCCGTTCCTTTTCTCCACCATTCAGAATCAATTTTCTTGAATCATGTAATATAGAATGATCATATACAGTATGTGGAGTTTCTAAAGATGTTATATGGCCGTGATGGCGAACCTATGGCACGGGTGCCACAGGTGGCACGCGGAGCCATGTCGGTGGGCACGTGAGCTCAGCTCCGACACGCATGCGTGCGCCAGCCAGCAATTTTCGGGCCTTCTGGGCCCACTAGAAGTCAGGAAATACACTGTTTCCAGCCTCCGGAGGGCCTCTGGGGGGGGTGGGGAAGGCTGTTTTTGCCCTCCCCAGGCTCCTAGAAAGGCTCTGGAGCCTGGGGAGAGCAAAAAACGGGCCCACCGTGCCATCACGTGCCAAAAGCGGGGGGAACATGGGGGGGCGGGGCACATAGAATTATGGATGTGGGCACGCATGCATATGACCCCACTGCGCTCCCCCCGCTTTTGGCACGCGATGGCAAAAAGGTTAGCCATCACTGTTATATGATATGCTAATGATAAAAGGGAAAATGATAGACTGTCTCTTGCCTGTTTTTAACTATTACATTATGCGGATTCTGTACTGACAGGTATGCGTTAGACAATCACTTCTCAGTGACTTGGGCATGCATGGCTAGGAATTCATTTTTATTACATCTTGGGAATGGATGTCATTAAAATCAGGCAACAGTCTCTGAGATAGTGGGGAAAAGGGTGCAGAATTGGTAGTCATTTCTCATTTAAACCTTCTGCTTCTTCCTCTGTGTGAAGGCACTCTTCTTTTCCTCATGCTCCTTTGAAAGGCTAGTTGGAGCAGTTGTGGTTTACATGCTCAAAGCAGGAATTCAGAGAACTTCCACTTTGGTGATGGAGCCTTGAAACTTGCCCTCAATGAGCATTCCCAAAACACTAGATAACCCCCCCCCCCCCAACTTGCTTGGCCCATTTTGTGATCTTTTTAGTCTGACTAGACTGTACCCCATTTCAAGTAGTCGGATAGTTGGTCTTTTAAATAATGTTTGAAGAGATAATTTTAGCTATTTCCCTTTAGAGACTGAAGATACTGACTAGGAGATTATAGTGTAACCTTTGTGAAATCTCGTCTCAAATTTAAATTTAATTAAAAAGACATAAAACTCACATTTCCTTTTATATTATTATGGGGTCACTATGAGTGTCATTTCATTTATTGAGCTTGATTGATATTTGATCAGAATACTTCAGAATTCCTTTCTAGATCATTTTCTACATTGTTAAGTTTTTGGAGAAGAATCTTCAGAGCACATAAAATTAGCTTGTATTGATAAAACCTAGTGATATGGAGCAGCTGTAAATATGTGTTTGATGATGATGATGATGATGATGATGATGATGATGAGTTGCAAAATCAAATTTATTACTTGCTATGTACCAGTTTACAGGATTTTCATTCATTTTACAGAAGCCCAAGATTGTGAGAGAAAATAAACTTAATTAGTAGTCGCATTATTTACTCCTCATGAAAATGTTATCACTATAAAGGTGGTATCTTTTGAATTTCAAAATTTAAGCTCTTTATTGAAATAGGATTAATTGTTGTTCTTTGTTTCTATAATTTTATTTAATTGATATGAAAATTCTTAATTTTACAAACTCTTTCAATCAAAATGCATTTAATGGTGATAATATATTTGTGATTGGTAAAAGGCAGCATTTCAGCATGTGGCTATTTCTTTTGCATTACAACTTTCAGGGGAATAATTTAACATTTTCTCTTTATGCAGAACTGAGTAAATTAGAATTCCCTATTTGAAAAGTTTCTGTCTTCAGTAAGACAGAAGCAACTACTTTGCGAAAGTAGTTGCTTATACAGTATAACCCTTGGTTTCTGAATATGCACAAAGATTAGCAGAAGCTAAGCTGTTAATTTTCTTAATGCTTTTTATATGTCTTTTAGCTAACTGACTGGCATGTTGAATCTTTCAAATGCCAAACAACAGAAGAGTTAATAAGACTAATTTGTGATCCTTTGTAATAGAAAAAGACTGGACTGACAACATAATAGTGATTTGCAGGTTTAATATGGATTTTTGTGTCTTTTGTGTTTCTGATGGAGTGAAGACATCATTGTATTCCTAGTTTTCTCACTGTGGGAAAGGAATCAAGGAACCAGTAGAGCAGAATAATCAAAGCAATATAGCAGCTATCCTTTGTTAGTCAGAGTCACTTTAGAAGAAATATGTTGGAATGCAAACATGGCTTATTAAAATGCTGCAGATTTCTAAGGGCATGATGTTAGTCACACTTTTTCCTTGGGATAAGGAAAGTAATACAAACAAAACTTAATTCATAAATTATAGGACAGCTTAATTTGGAATGCATTATACGTTTTAATTACTGTTTTCAAGCTGGAATGAGGAGCTCCTGATCCACATAATGAATTATGCATCATTATTAGGTAGTCTGTAAATTAGTCCACATGTCAGCACCTTTCTGAATGCCCTATGGATTTATAAGATGTCTGTCCCCCCATCCACACACCCCTGCTCTGAAGGTTTACCGTTAAAGGGAAAATATATTGGAAACTCTCCATTTCCAGAATTCATTCAATCTGTTTCTTTTTTGTTAATGTTTGATCTGGGAGACTTGTTTCTCCTTGATATATTAAACAGGGATAATTGTTTGTATACGTAAAATATTTTTTAAAAAAGGCTGATCCGTCTCAAGGTAATTACTTTCCTAATTGTAAATTCACCGCAAAATCTACCCCTACCCCTCGGATTATAAAAATGATTCCACACTGAATATTTGTTACTTTATTGGCATGATATAGGAACTTCTCCCCCCTCCCCCCTCTCTATATTCTTTGATTTAATGGACAAAGGGTTGTAAACCATTTTTTATTTTTTTTATTTATATAGCCACCCTTCTTATAAAACAAAATATCCCCAAAGAGAATCTTTATTAAGATTTTCTTATGAAATTTGTTCAGTACTACAGACATGCTTTGCATGGTCATCAGAAATTACAGAAAGTCTCTAATGTGTATTTCCTTTAAGTCTCTTTGATTAGATGCTGATATTAGACTTTAAATAATATGTGTTTGCTTGATTGAGTCCATTATAAGAAATAAATCAGAACAAGGGATAATTCCATGCATCTACCTATTTAGAATTAATTTCCCCCCTTCTGTAGCTAACAATAAATCAGTAGCACTCTTTCCCTGGATAAATGTTGTAGGTAGGTTTTACGCATATCTTAGGCTGGGAAAAACAAGCTGCTTCATTCTTTATATGGTGGGTATGTTTCTGCATGTTTAGCAGGCATCAGGATGAATTTCAATGAGACTTTCTCCCTAATTTTACATTTAAGTTCATGAATCAATAGCAAGACTTTTAGAGAAGACCAAACTTTCAGTAAATGAATCTTTCAAATATGCTTATCTGGTCCAAGTTAAAGACTGGCCATAAAATTACCTATCCATCAAAATCTATTGAGAGGGAATGTCTCACTCATATATATGCCTTTTGTATGTATGTATGTACATATACGGTAGTGACCATGTTGGTATTCTCTAAAAGTTTATTGAACTTCTTGAGTTCTGTTAGTTGTCTGCCCTCTTCAAGAATGTATATATTGTTAGGAATAAAGTATTTAATGAGGTATAGTATATTTGAAATATATCAAGGATCCATCTTCTGCTTACTGTATCTTCCAATCCACCTCTCTCAGCTCATCCTATTCCATGAAACATTGTGAAGGTAATTCCGATTCACAATTAATGGCCCCATTTGTGCCATTTTGCCTTTAAAAATTATAACAGATTTATAAATTTGGTTAAGCTTTGAAGGGGTGCTTCATATTATACTTCTACTCTTGCTATATAAGCTTTATTCCTTTTTTCATATAAGATAGATTGTCTCATGGCCCACTTAATTCTTAAATGGTGATAAATATCTAGAATCTGTTGCCTGTATTTAAAAACCTCAGAGAATACTGATACATCCACATTGATTGTTTTATAGAAGGTGTGAGCTGCATGAATAAGGATCATGGTTGTGCCCATATCTGCAAAGAAGCGCCAAAAGGAGGAGTGGACTGCGAATGCAGACCTGGATTTGAACTGGCCAGGAACCAAAGAGACTGCATTTGTATGCAACATTCTACACCTACCTGACTCTTATGCAGCCCTTCTGATCAGAAGGAATTGCTAAGCACCTTTCTTACCCTTATCTGATTATCTCTTGGTTAAAAAAAAATTCACTGTTCACTTGGTTTTTGTTCACTTCTGCTCACTAAAGTTTTGCCTTGTGATAATTTTAATGATTATTAAATCATTAGATGCAGCAGATGGGATTGATAGTATGGAGTGGATGAAATGCATTAGAGATGTGTTAGATTGCAAAACTTTCCTTGCAGAAGAAATCTCTTCCAACTCTTGTTATTCTTTCTTTGTAGAATTTTAACTGAATTCAACTAGAGCTTTTGAAATAGAATTCAGTAGCCAAAGATATATAAAATAATTGTTGGTGTCCAATCTTGAATTCAGAATTATGTCTTCTGGTTGACTTTCTAATCAAAAAATGAATCTACAATACTATATACCTGTGATGGCGAACTATGGCACGCGTTCCCAAAGTGGCACACAAAGCCATGTCGCCTGGCACACGCAACCTTGCCTGTTTGTCTTCCTGGTTTTTGGTGTGCATATGTGCGCGACAATCAGCTGTCCTTCGCGTGCATGGCAGTGCCGAAAACCGGTGTGCGCATGCTCACTGATTGTTGGGTGTGAATGTGTGCCAGAACTCGGACATTCGGCGTTTCCAGAGTGTGATCCCTTCACACGCATGGCAGTGCCAAAAACCAGCCTGCATATGTGCACCGCCAGCTGATCAGCGGGCGTGCATGCGTGCTAGAACCTGGAAGTTCGGCTTTTCCGAAGCACTGCCCTGACAAGCACGCACCTGCACATGATGTGTTCATGCAATCTTTTTGGCACTTGGTGCCAAAAAGGTTCGCCATCACTGCTATATACCAACCAATCAGAAGTTACCGTAACTCAATTAAGTTAAGCAGCATTATTTTTGAATAGGCAGGAATATCACTGTCATATTTAATGCAGTAATGCAGTTTAGCTGAGAGCATGGGTGTTCACAGAAGGATATCAAAATCTGTAAGATGATGCATATAGTGTCCTGATTGAAACCCCATATCTTTTATACAAGTGTGCAATATCAACAGACATTCAAAGCAGGGGTGGGTTCTACTTACCTTTACTACTGGCTCGCAACAGGGCCATGCGTGTGCAATCGCTTTGCTCGTGTGCGCTCTTCTGCGCATGCGCAGAAGTGTTTTCATGATGTCACGGTCAGTGGGCGGAGCCTCCCGCCGGTTTTACTACCAGTTCTATAGAACCGGTGCGAACCGGGGGCAACCCACCACTAATTCAAAGTACGGGCAAGGGAAAGCCTCAACTCAATGAGTGTCCTACTCTAACGTTGCAGGTTTAAGTGGAAGCTGATGACTGAGAGAAAGTGCTATCTTTAAATATCAGGTTTGATTCTGAAATAAAAATATGCCTGTTACATTACTACAGTAACCCAAAGGTGCTTTTTAAAGAGGCAACTGAACTTTCTGGTTTTTTTCTTTGAAGACGTTTGTTTCTCATGCAAGAAGCTTCTTCACCTCTGACTGGATGGTGAGGAGCTGAAGAAGTTTCTTGGATGAGAAACAAAATATCTTCAAAGAAAAAACCAGAAAGTCCAGTTGCCTCTTGAAAAAAAGCACTTTTGAGACAACCATGATCAGGATGACTGAGAATCTCCATAGACATTACTACAATAACTTGGTTTTTATTGACTCATCAGTTTTATACAATGTAAATCATTGGATTTAAATGTAATGTGTAGTATTAAATAATTAAACAGTTATTTAACTATTAATAATAATAATTAACAATAATATCAATTATTAACACTATTATTTATTATGTATAGTATAAAGTATAGTATAAGGGTAACTTCTTATGAGATGGGCAGCAGGCAGCCATATAAATTTGATAAATAAATTCATAAATACAGAAATATAGTTAATTTAATTGCCTTATGTTAACTGTTAAAAGAAAGAATGCCAATGTCTGGAATGGTATAGGTTTTCCTGCTTGTGCAGGGAGTTGGACTAGAAGATCTCCAAGGTCCTTTCCAACTCTGTTATTCAGTTATTCTTTAATTTTGTTGCTGCCCTTGCATTTAATAAATATTGATTTGGGAATTATGTTAAGTTACAAGGATAGATATTTTTCTGCTAAAGTAAAGACCTACAACTATATAGGACTCAAAGATGTTACATTCAAGGGGAAGAGATCCTGAACTCAGAATGATACATAGTTTATAAATACTTCAGAAGTTTAATTGGTTCTTTACTTTCCAGTGACTTGCAATCATGGTAATGGAGGCTGCCAGCACAGTTGTGAAGATGCTGAAGATGGGCCTCTCTGTGGATGTCATCCAGAGTACACAGTGCATGCCAATGGGAAAACATGTATTGGTATCTCACTTCTTTTCTGCTACATTATGTGTAGACAGGTTATAAATAAACATGTAACAGTTTCTGAATGAGTGATTTCTCTCGGTGAAAATATAGATTTCTTTACAGTTCACTTAAAAATTGCAGAAGATCCAAATAGTTTGCTTACGAATGAAAAACGTGTTGGATTGGGATTAGTCTGTGTTAATTTCCATTAACACAGCTATCCCCAACTTATCTAGCTCAGCGGTGGTGGTGGCGGGCAGGAGAGGAGAGCGGCTGGTTTCATGCACACAACCTAATCTCACACATGAGCAAATGAAGTTTTGCATGCTCGCCTATCGGATGTGTTGTCCCGTTCCCAATGGGCTGCGGACTGGTACTGGTCCATGGACCAGGGGTTGGGGATGAATTAAAATATTCCCTTTTAAAATACTACAGTACCTATATGCTACTAAAACTTGTTCTGTCTATAGCCTTTAATTGGGTAAAATGGTGCATTGTAAGGTAACAACTTTTGAACCAAGGTACCTCAAATGTGCTGACTTACCAATATATCCAAAATCCAGGGAAATGAAATTTGGAAAATCTTATGAAATATTTTATGAAATAGAAATTATCATAAAACATGTTGTGACATAATACAAAATGTCATAAACATTCCCTATGGTCAACTTCTGATGTTTGGCTATGCTGTATAGTTCGACATGGGTTACTTTCAAAGTAGATAAATTTCTGAATATCTCCCTGGAGTTTAAAGAACTTTTCCAGTACTTTAGAAGCTTTGCTATGGTTGAAAACATTAGAAATGCCATCCTAAATTCTCTTGTCACAAGAGAATAAACCTGTAACTAATATGATGAATAAACTAAGCATTATATATTAGGCATTATATACTGTATTTCAGCCAAAGATTAGGATGGAGTAAACCTTAATTATTTGTACTGTAATGCTGATAACATGATACATTTTTCAAACATAAGCAGTGAATTTGAACGTTGGTACTTTCACTTGAAAAATTGATAGTAGTAATAGCATTTAGGCTTATATACTGCCCCATTGCTCTTTACAGCACAGTATGGGTGGTTTGCAATGTAGAAACTTTATTAGCATATTGACTCCAATAAATTGGCTTCTCATTTTATCAACCTTGGAAGGTTGGAAGGCTGAGTCAACCTATAACCCTGTCAAGATCGAACTCAAGGCTATGGGCAGAGTTTGCCTGCAACAATGGGTCACTGGTCCACCAGGGCTCCTTAAAGCTTAAATACTTAAATTGATTAAAATATCAACATATCAAGAAATCATTTGTTTGGCCATTACACCATAGATTCAAAATTTAAAAATTTGAAATGATCCTAGAGATCACCTAGTCCAATCACCTGCCTAGGAATCCACTACTGTGGCATCCCTAAGAGATTATTGTCCGGTCTACTGTTGATGAATTTTACAAGTAATCATGCATTGTATCAGGTACTTTATGTAAATTAAACTTGCTGCTTATTGATTATAATAGCTGAATGACAAAGGAGATAATCAGTGTAATAAGAGCAGCAGGGGGATTCTAAAAATAGTTGCAAAAGAATAATCTGAAAACTGGCAGGAAAGAACATCATTTTTTATGGCAGAGAGGAAAAAACCCAAGATTGCCAAAGGAGCTGCTCTAAGAAAATATATTTTATAAGCAAAGGGAAATTCATTATCCCCTAAGAAGGTTTTTTGAGTTAAAAACACATTTACTAGAAAAACACATTCTAGATAAAATTGAGCCAGAACAAAACTTATTTTCTACAATCCTTCATTTTGGATGATAATTTCTTTTCTTTTATATAGCATGTATCAAATAGAGCTATATGAGCTGGATCAGGGGTGGGTTCTACTTACCTTTACTACCAGTTCGCAACGGGATCGCGCTGCACAGATTGCTGATAACGACATTTGGGGCGGGGAGGCGGGGCCTCCTGCTGGTTTTACTTGCGAACCGGTCCAAACCGGGGGCAACCCACCACTGAGCTGGGTCACACACAGGATTACTTAACCATGGTTAACTGATATCACAATCCGTGGGGTTTACACAATAGGCTAAGCTGTATAGCATGACAAATAACAAAGGTTGGGTTAAAACAACATGTAAACAACAGGTAAACATGGTCTATTATGCAGTATAAACCCAAAGGGGGTGAACCTATAATTCAAGGAAAGATAAAGTCTGTCATATGATACTAATGAAAATCCCTTCGAAGTTACCAGGTAGATAATTATTTTCTTAACCAAAATGTATTGTCTACAACATTAATTTTTACTCCTTGCTTGATCATTTGATATTTCTTTTCTTTTCTGTACTAAGAAAGGGTAGAAGCAACCACAGAAATCTCTGAAAACAATGTTACGGCAGGAGCTGATGCAGACAAACGAGTAAAGCGGCGACTGCTTATGGGTAAAGAGATGTTCAGGTCTGATAGTTATTTGTAAGAGATTTCCAAACTTTGCTGTATGAATAGCATGAATAACAACCCACTGCTGTAATGAGTTTACAGAAACTGAAAATTCTTATTCCACCTAATTCCACCTACAATTCAACTGTATTGAACTGAAAGTCTATATGCTTTCAGTTCAATACAGTTAGACACCAATTGTCCCTGCCACTGCACAGCTTCTCAAGTTCTCTGTTTTTGCCAGTTGGTATGTAATATATTCAGAAAAACTTCTTCATAGAGATAAAATGCTATTCATTAATTTCAGTTTCTGTTTCAAATACGTAAAAACGTATAGAGCTAATTCATATTTCTAGAAAAAGGCAGTAAAACTATTTTTTAGTTATACTTTATTAAATTTCTCAAAGAACGAAATTAAGAAAAGAAAAAATGTGAACGGAAAAATAAGGAGGGGCAAAGTGCAAGGGATAAATGGAAAAGAGAGAGAACGAAAATAAAAAGAGTAATTTCTTATTTTCTTCAATACAGTTACAAATATTTTTTTATATTTTATTCTTTGTAGAAATTTAATAAAATATAATTTAGAAAAGCAACAAACTATGAAAGATGTTGCAGGAGAAAATTAGTCGGTCAGAATTACTTCATTGTTCCTCAGTATATAGCTATTGTCCCACCTAATTTTCTAAGATTAGGTGGGATATCAACATACAGTGAGGAATAATCAAGTACACTTGCTGCAGATAAAATGCTATGACAATGAGCAGGATATGCCCCAACAAACAAATTGATATGTAGAAAATATGGATACCTCAGTGAAAAACAGCAGCCTGGGAATGTAGCTATTGCGGGAAGGTTGAATTCTAGAGATCATTGAAGGAAGAACTGAAAATTGCCTACAATAAATTTTTCATTTAACGAACTTTAATGAATATCCATTAAATTGGTGAATAGGATGTTATATATATAATAAAAGGATCCTAGTAGTGCATCAGTGGAATTTTATAGATATCTAAAACAGCAACCAGATATCTGTAGCATTTGAAATTTAGTAAACAGAAGTCAGTAAATTGTGAGCTTACTATACTGCTTTTAAATGCCTTTATAAACCCATGTGATGAAACTAGAGTATTATGTATCATTTTGGTAGGTATAATGTTATCAGGTTGGTGACACGGTGGCTCAGTGGCTAAGATGCTGAGCTTGTTGATCGAAAGGTTGGCAGTTCAGCTATTTGAATCCCTAGTGCCGCGTAACGGGGTGAGCTCCCATTACTTGTCCAAGCTTCTGCCAACCTAGCAGTTCAAAAGCACGTAAAAAATGCAAGTAGAAAAATAGGGACCACCTTTGGTGGGAAGGTTAACAGTCTTCCGTGCACCTTTGGCATTTAGTTATGCCGGCCACATGACTATGGAGATGTCTTCGGACAGTGCTCGCACTTCGGCTTTGAAACGGAGATGAGCACCACCCCCTAGAGTTGGAAATGACTAGCACATATGTGCGAGGGGAACCTTTACCTTAATGTTATCAGAGGCAATATGCTTCTAAATACCAACCATTGAATATCAGTCATTAGGAATACAGATGGGAACCGTTAATCAAATCCAGTCAGTGGAATAAAACTTTGGCCTGATCCAGTACAGATTTTCTCAGATTCCTATGGAAGCCAAACTGAATACTTATCTGTGGGTAATTCTCCTTATAGTTAACTTATCTTGATTTTTTTAAATGTTTAAAACTGAAGTTATCTGTCACATAAATGTCTCTGGAATACTTGGTGCTCTTTGAACTTGGTTTAGAGATCACCAAGAAGTCCATGGTTCAACCCTAAGATGAAAAAAGTGTTGGATGTGTTTGTTTAACTTTAGAATTCGATTATAATTCATTCCGTTGAATAAATAAAAATATCTCATTTCAAATTGTGTTCTAGGGTTTTTTTTCTGCAAATGCCAAATTGTGTTCCTTTTCCTTAGAAACTTGTGCAGTAAATAATGGTGGCTGTGATCGTACTTGTAAGGACACTTCAACAGGCGTCCACTGCAGTTGTCCTATTGGCTTTACTCTTCAGCTTGATGGGAAGACATGTAAAGGTAAAGTTCAGTTTTCCTTGCAATGTGCAAGCTAAATATCTAGAGAGGATTCTCTAAAATCCCAGAAAAGTGCAATATTGCTAAGCCAGTAAAAAAAAGAAAAAGAAAATCTGAACTAGGAAAACAGTGTACAAGGAATTGTATTGATTGTTTCTATGCTGAAATATGTATGTGAAAAGTTCGATTTGTTTTTTGTATTCAGTTCAAGGTTGTCACTTCTATCCTGTAGATTGTACAGTGCTAATACAACTCCAGAGCTTAGAGGCAGAGGACCTCTGTACGTATCAGACTAAATTAAATTATTCCTGCATGTAACATCCTCTAACAAAACTGCTATTGATAACAACTACTTCTAATACTACAAAAAGAAAAAACTAATAGTCATTTATGTAAGCAGCAACACAGGATTCCTATTCATGTTGCAATGTTTGCAAAAGAAGTGGTTAAACAGCAACATTACCTTCTCGTAAGAAACAAAGTGGCTCTAAATCTGCAAAGATTATATTTTGTCCTGAAACTACTCAATACTCAGACTGTTTTATATCTCTGTCCTCCTGTCCGTCTGTCCATCCATCCATCCATCCATCCATCCATCCATCCACATATATAGACACACACACACATATACATATATATATATACACTACAGACAGGCAGGCAGGCAGGCAGACACTGAAGTTCAACAGCTATTATTCCTGCCTTATTCGGTTTTCTGGCTTTTTGGGGGAAGTTGATTTTGTTTCTCTAAGAGTGAATGCATGGTAACATGATGTAATATCTATTGGAATAGAATTCTCAGTTTCTTCATAAGATGTAATGTGAGTTAAATTTACAGAGCAACTCAAAGTTTGTTACAATCAACAAAATTAATCTGTAATAAGCATTCCTTAACAAACAATAATAAAATAGTAATATACAAATGGAAAAAGAATTTGAAAGCATGATTGATTCAGCTGTTTATGATGAAAGTTTAAAAGACAGGTAGTCTTCATTGAACAACCATTCAAAGTTACAATGGCACTGAGGGGGACTTCTACATAGCTGCTGCTGTGGCAGTGTCCCTATGGTCATATGATTGTGATGCAGGTGTTCGGCAACTGGCTTGCACTTACAGCATCCTGCATTTACGTGATCACCATTTGCAACTTTCACTGTAAGCTTCTGAGTCAATGGCGAAGCCAGCAGGTGGTCAAAGATGGCAATCATATGATTACAGAATACTAGACCACACCGAATTTGCCTAATGGGTTCCTCTGGGACTATCATAAATCAGCATAATTATGTGTCACACTTTCTGCTCTTATTGCGTCATCAGATAATCGTCCGGCTGCCCTGTTCAGGGTGACTCACTCCCTGCTACATCCGGGAGTGCGGGAGGACCCCCTGGAAGGCAGGGCCGAGAATTTCGGACAATATCTGTATGACAAAATCGCACAGATTCGAGGGGATTTGGACTCTGACTGGGTAGATTCGGGCAGGGTGGTGAGGAATAGTCTTGAGAACGTTATCTGGGAAGAGTTTGACTCTGTGACCCCTGATGACGTGGACAGGACTTTGGGGAGACTTAGTGTGGCCACATGTTGGTTGGACCCGTGTCCCTCCTGGTTAGTACTGGCTTCCTGGGAGGTTACACGAGGCTGGCTCCAGGGAATTATCAACGCTTCGTTGAGTGAGGGTTACTTCCCACGGCCTTGAAAGCGGCGGTGGTGTGGCCTTCCCTGGACCCGGCAGTATTAGCCAACTACCGTCCCGTCTCCAACCTTCGCTTTGTGGCGAACGTTGTTGAGAGTGTGGTCGCACAACAGTTTCCACAATACCTGGAGGAAATGTCTTATCTGGATCCATTCCAGTCGGGTTTCAGGCCCGGGTACAGCACAGAAACGGCATTGGTTGCATTGGTAGATGATCTCTGGAAGGCTCGGGACAGGGGTTGCTCCTCTGTTCTGGTCCTGTTAGACCTCTCAGCGGCTTTTGATACCATCGACCATGGTATCATGCTACACCGATTGGAAGAGTTGGGGTTGGGGTCACCGTGTTACGGTGGTTCTCCTCTTTTCTCTCGGACCAGTCGCAGTTTGTGTTGGCAGGGGGGCAGAAGTTGACCTCGAGACGCCTCATATGCGGGGTGCCTCAGGGGTCGGTCCTCTCGCCCCTTTTGTTCAACATCTATGTGAAGCCGCTGGGTGAGATAATCTGTGGCTTCGGGGTGAAGTACCACCAGTACGCTGATGACACTCAGCTGTACATCTCTACCCCGGGCCACCCCAATGATGCCCTTGAAGTGATGTCCTGGTGCCTGGAGGCCATGCGGATCTGGATGGGGAGGAACAGGCTCAGGCTCAACCCATCCAAGACTGAGTGGCTGTGGTTTCCGGCATCCCGATATAGTCAGTTGACACCATCACTGACTATTGGGGGCGAGTCTTTGGCCCCTGCGGAGAGGGCTCGCAATTTGGGCGTCCTCCTGGATACGCAGCTGTCCTTGGAGGAACATCTGACCGCTGTAGCCAGGGGGACTTTTTATCAGGTTCGCCTGATCCACCAGTTGCGGCCCTTCCTAGATCGGGATTCCTTGTGCACAGTCACTCATGCCCTCGTCACCTCTCGCCTGGACTACTGCAATGCTCTCTACATGGGGCTCCCCTTGAAGAACACCCGGAGGCTCCAACTGGTCCAGAATGTGGCCACGCGGGTAGTTACGGGAGCCGCATGGCGCTCCCACATAACACCTCTCCTGTGTTAGCTGCACTGGCTTCCAGTGGTCTTCCGGATGCGCTTCAAGGTGTTGGTTATCACCTTTAAAGCGCTCCATGGCATAGGACCTGGATATCTTAGAGACCGCCTGCTGCTACCGATGGCCTCCCACCGACCTGTGCGCTCCACAGAGACGGCCTCCTCGGGGTGCCATCGGCCAAGCAATGTAGACTGGTGGCCCCCAGGGGTAGGGCCTTTTCTGTGGGGGCACCTGCCCTCAGCTGCCCCCAGAAATAAGAAGAATCCAAGACCTCAGTGTCTTCTGCCGTGCCCTTAAGACCTTTCTTTTTCAGCAAGCCGGGCTGGATTAACACATTTTAAAAATGTTTTTAATAGGTTTGTTATTTTTTTTTTTTAACTATGGGGCCAAACACATATATATCTTTTTAACTGTATTTTAATGTTTGTATTTATGTTTTTACTTTGGCTGTGCACAGCCCTGAGTCCTTTGGGAGAAGGGCAGTATATAAATCTGATCAATCAATAGATAGATAGATAGATAGATAGATAGATAGATAGATAGATAGATAGATAGATAGATAGATAAAATGATCACATTGCTGGGTGACAGAGTTGCCAGTTTCAACTATCATTATTAAGTGAGAACTACTTGTAAATGAAGAATACAAAAGTGATGTGAAGTTTTGGAAGTGGTACAGGAAATTTTTGATACTGTTAAGAATGGATCTTAAAAAAAATAGAAATAGGCATGGAAGAAAAGGAAAGAGATGAAAGAAGCTGGAATAAAAGAAGAACAACTGTGAAGAGACCCAAAGGTGTTTTTTTCAGGGGGCAACTGGACTTTCTTGTTTTTTCTTTCGAAGATGTTTTACTTCTCATCCAGAAGTTTCAGCTCTGACAGGACAGTGGGGAATGGAAGGATTTATATTCCTTGCAGACAGCTGGTCATTTGCATTCTTTTAAGAGGGTCGTTGAAGCACTTGGAGGTTTATCTGTGTCCTCAGGGTCAACTGAGTAGTGCTCCCGGTTCCTGCAGTCTGCAATTTTTCCTCTGGAAAGCCATTCCTACTCCCACACCATTCAAAGGGTGTTCATCCCAAATTGTATAGCTAAATTGGTTGCCGGTTGCCCTCCGGGTGAGATTCAAGGTGCTGGTGATGACCTATAAAGCCCTATATGGCCTAGGACCAGGATATTTGGCAGACCACTTACAGCCAGCAACGATATCCCATCGCCCGGTTCGCGCCCATAGAGAGGGCCTACTCAGGGTGCCATCAGCTAGACAATGACGGCTGGCGACTTCCAGGGGTAGAGCTTTCTCGGTGGGTGCGCCCACCCTATGGAATCAACTTCCCTTGGAACTTCGATTAGCGCCTGACCTTCGCACCTTCCGCCGTGAATTAAAAACTTGGCTGTTTAAATCCCTCGACCTGGACTGATAATGGGGTTTTAAGGGTTAATTTTAAATTCTTAAATTTTTAGACTTCATTTTATATTGTGGCTTTGTTTTATTGTTGTGAGCTGCCCTGAGTCCATTGTGAGATAGGGCGGCATATAAGCCGAATCAATCAATCAATCAATCAATCAATCAATCAATCAATACTGTCTCCTGAAAAAGCACCTTTGGGACAACCATGACCCGGATGACTGAGAATCTCTACAGATTTTTAACTGTGAAGGGAAGTACAAATCCTATATGAAAAAGTACTAGAAAATAAGAATAATTTTACAAAAGAATGAGTAGAAATTAGTTGGAAAAACGGAATGAGAGAAAATCGATAAGTTGTGCTTTACAACAACTTGTATCAAAAATGCAAAACGTGAAGTTTGTGTCATCATATGTTCCCTTCTTATAGATGACGGTACCTAAGAGTTTTAGAAGCAGTTCAGGTTATATGTATAATAGGCATGCTTTGTGCTCCCTTCTGTGTGTCAGATGCTTTCTTAGGTTCGAAAGTTTTTATTGCTGTTATTGCTTAGCAATGTGTTTAAAAATGTATCTGTTATTAACTAAAAATGAAATGCTGCACATATGCGTACAGACACACATCCCTCATTGACAAATTTATTTCTTCTGAGAAACAAAATATGGATTTAGACGTACGGTATTGTGGACTTTCAGTTTAATTCTCAGAAAATATCATTAGAGATTCATAGAGTATGGGGGATCTAATTTTCAGAAAGAATAATGAAGCCTAACAGTTCATTATTGCAAGTAGGGTATGTGCAGCAGACTGCTTGTTCTGGCCAACTGTATGTTTAATATTCTCCCTGTTTCATACAGAGAAGTGTTTTCCTTGGCTTCACGTAATACTATACCGTCTATGATTCTGGAAGCCTTTCCTCTATAAGACCACTTCCCACCCTGCTCAGCTATATCAACTGACTCAGTTCTTAATGCAGCATTATCCCATGTACCAATCTTAGTTTTCTTTTCTATTAACGCCTGCTTTCTGTGAGGGGATTCATTTTTCTAAAATAGAAAAGGAGGTTGATAAATTCTGCTCTGAAGCAGTTGCTCTAAGGAAGAATTGAGTCTAATGCTGGAGCGGTTAACTTGGGATTGGCATTGCTGTTTGATTAGATATTGTTTGGTATTCGGTTAGTTACATTTTAATTGCTTCATATTCCTTTCCATCAATTTTTATCTTATAAAGGTTTTGCTTGTCAACCGTAAATAAATATATAATTTCAGTGTAAATTGCTATAATGAATTATGGTGTACAAAAACAAGTACAAGTGATAATAGCAATTGGAATCAGGATCGCCATTGCTAAACCATGTGATTGTAAAGCTTGATGTCATGTGACCGCATCTCTTAGCAATGGCAATTGTAGATGCATGGGTTGTTAAATGGGAAGCAGTGAGTATTCCAGATAAAGAGAGTTACAAAGTTGGAGGAAGTCCTATGAGGGTCAGAGCAAGCTGCATTTGAGTTGGGAGAGGCCTAGAACATGTGCAAGCACAGGAAGGCCAGTGGGTGGGTGGTGTGACAGGACAGATGGAGAGACTGGAAGGGCTGTATAACATTTGAGTGCAATGAGGCCATCAGGTGGATGGCATAGTGCAAGCACAGAGAGGCCAGGCAGACTTATCAGAGCAACTTGCAACCTATGCCGCAGGTTTCCCCATTGATTTTGCTTGTGAAAATTCATCAGGGAAAGTCACAAATGATTATTGCGTAACCATGGAATTAAGGTCACTATACATGGAAGCCAGTCGACAGGCTCCTGAATCACAATCACATGACCACGTGCATTGCAACAGCCAGAAGATTTTGAGGACCAATCGTAAATTCTACTCATTTAGTACCATTGCAACTTCAAACAATCACCAAACAAGTGCTCAGGAAGCAAGGACTATCTATAAACATATTTTAAACCTTGTGGTGATACAAGACAGTTGTTCCAAAGAAGATTCTTCTTTTTTTAAATGTGCAAAACTAAAAGGAAAAGATCACTTCAGTCTTGTATGCTTTTTACATTAAAAGACTCTTGACTGATTTGCTTTCTAGGTTGTGACGCATGTTTAAATCTTTCAGGTGGGAGGGAAATGAAGCTCATTATATCATTTATGATCCTTTTTCTTTTTCACAGACATTGATGAATGCCAGACCAGTAATGGTGGATGCGATCATTTTTGTAGAAACACAATTGGTAGTTTTGATTGCAGCTGCAAAAAAGGTTTTAAATTATTGACTGATGAAAAATTATGTCAAGGTATGTGTGGGAGAACACAATAAAAATACATATGCTTGCTGGCTGGGGAATTCTGGGAGTTGAAGTTTGCACATCTTAAAGATGCCAAGATTGAGAAACACTGACATAGGGTATACTTATTAGGGAATTTCAGATCTTCTTCTTTTTCCATTAATTTCAGGGAAATTAAATTTAAATTTAAGGAGATAAATTTAAACTATTTATGGATTATGTTTACATTAACAGAATAATTAATTAGCATGAAGTAATTTAGTAAAATGATAATAAGCAGAGATTAAATTGTATGACAAGTATAATTCACTTTCAGAATAACCATCTGGAACTATAATTAACTGACTTTCCATAAGTAGAATTGATTGCTATCAGTAGAATTCTTGGTTTGATTTTTCTAAGTTTACAGGACAAATATTTCATTTCTGGCTGAGAATGTGCTGAATATAAGGTTAGGTGAAAATAGCCTATTGATAATAGATTGAATATTGATAGTAATAATATCAATATTCTATTGATAGCAATGGATTGAATATATTCTCAGCAGATGTATTGATAGTTTATCTTGAAAATTATTATTGCCTTTCTATACCATTTTTTAAAAGTTATCTTAAGACAAATGTGACAATTAAGACAAATATAAAATATAAATCAAAGCCTAAATATTATAATTTAAAACTTTGATAGTCCTTATGCATATCTTCTCCATAATTCACATTTCAGTCTCTGATATCACTATTCAGCTGCAAGCTCTTTATAATCCAAAACTCTTGATTGCAGATAGATTTAGGACTTGGATCCTGAATAATGCTTTATAGCAAGCAGAGTGTCCCTTTAGGAGAATGTTACATATGGGTACTCTCACTGATGGAAAAGGAGGGAAATTATTTTCATTGTTTGCTCTTTCCATTGCAGCATTTTCATCAAACCTGGTTTTATTCTTTTGAAACATATTTGTGAGAACAGGGGTTGCAAAGAGAAAAGGAAACAGGAAAATTAGTCTTTCTTCTGCCAGTGGGAGTATCCTATGACTAAGTCCTGCTTTGGCAGTCGGCTTAGATCTTAAGTGCTGAAGAGAAATTCTAGCAGGTATTAATGAGGCAGAACAAGCTTAAGGAGGAAAAATAGATGTTCAAATCTGCCTGTTCTAGTTGCCCAGTTTACCTTGGAAAAGCTACCGGTACTTCCAGATTGTGGTTGGAAACAGAGTGTGGTTATTTTGGGTAGAAACTTCAGCTATGGGAAGAGTTTTTTCTAGATAATATGAGAAAATCAAAATGATGTTAATGCTACATCTATATGTAATGTACAACTGGATATATGTTCTATAACAAAGGGTGCGATTAAAGTAGTTCATTGTTTTCATGAAATACAATAAATTAAATAATACCTTACTTTAACAAAAACAAAGTTTAAGAAAGAATAAGAATTCACATTGAGAGCAACAGTTCAATACTTTGACTTTCATGATTTATGACCTACATTATGATCTTAACATTGTAAGTTTAACAGAGTCTACTGGAGCTGGATGGATTATTAATTCAAATAAATAAATAAACATTTCCAGTGAGTTGTTATGGGACTAGCTTATCCTCTACTTTTAATTCAGTTTTCCTAGCTCATTAACGTCTCTTCCATAAAAAGTGAAGTAATAAAGCATCCTTTTTAAATTACAGACATTGATGAATGTTCTTTTGAAAGGACATGTGACCATTTGTGCATCAATCATCCAGGCACTTTTGAATGTATTTGCAATGAAGGATATATTCTTTTTGGCTTCACACGTTGTGGCGGTGAGTGCATATAAACCAATTGCTGGCATTTTCTTTGGAATTCTATTTCTGTGATCTCAACATGAAAAGGAAATGTGCATTTCAAACTCTGTGCTGCAGATTTTTGAGATTATTTGCCTTTCTATTTTTCGGTGGTTTGAAGTAGGAGCCTGACTCTGTACACACTGTACTATTCCTTAAAACAACTTTTCATGCTTACTTTTACTGGAAAGCAGCTGTGGGTTTTGGAACAAATAGTTGCATTTCACACTTGGGTATTAAGAGCTGGATTTTGCAGATCATGCTTGCAAAAGTACTGTTGGTAATACTAATTATGGCATGTAGTAATTATCTGCAAGGTAAACGCCTAAGATAGAATGGTTTTAAGAAATGGATAATGTTTGTTATATGTAGAGGTCAGTTAAATAAAATAGCTTTAAAAGAAAAAATTAAATCGTGGATAAATTACCCTGTTTCCCCCCAAAATAAGACATCCCCTGATAATAAGCCCAATCGGGCTTTTGAGCGCATGGCGATAAGGCCAATTGAACATTTCAGGGTTCAAAAAAATATAAGACGGGGTCTTATTTTCGGGGAAATCCGGTAGATGAAACAGGCATCCAAGAAGAGTAGGAATCTACAAGGGAAATAGCATCACACATACATTTGCTCCAGCGTGTACCAGCTTTTAATTATCGCACAATCAGTAAAAGGAACATGACAAAACTATCTCCTAACAACAAGAACTGTTACAACCATTTAGGGTGAAGCTGACACATAATGTAACAAAATTTTGCTACTCTTAGAGAAATAAATTTATCTTGATTGTTTAACAGATAGTGCAAATAAAAGAAATCAGAGTACCCCAGAAATTTAAATGAAAGAGGGATGATCAACTGGTAGTCAATGTCCCTATAGAACTGGCAATCAGAAAAAGACAAGCCCCCACAATGGTTGATCATACAGTAGTTCTCGTGGTTAGGGATAGTTTTGTGTTGTACTTTTATTGATTGTACTTTCCTTTATCAATGGCCAAATATAGTATGTCTGTCTTTTAATTATTGTTAGCCCTATTTCCTTAACTGTAAGCAACCTAAATGGAAAATGATTCAATGTTGACATCTTTACCAAGACAAGGATGCAGTTCTTACATTTTATTTCAGGACAAGTGAGGTTCTTCATTGTGACTCCTTGACTTCATTGAAATAGACTACCTTACCCTCCGTTTTTAATGAAAATTGCTTAAAATCAGTAGGGTGTCCTTTGTGCAGATTTGTTAAATTTTGGCTGTACAGATCTATGTCATAGCTAGGAATTAATGGCAATTTGATGGCACATCAAACAATCATCAACTGGGCACCAGTGATTTGTTCTGAACATTTTGTGAGAGGCTTCCGATAAAAGCTGGTCTGTGCGTGCAAATGCATGTTTTAAGGTTTTGGCAACTGTATTAAAATATCCATGCTGCAAGAAAACATATTTAGCTCTTTATGTATTGTGTGCCTGGCAGTAGTTATCCATATGCAGTTCTTTGCTAACTAGATTCAGAACAGTACCAATTTCTCCCCCTCGTTCTTCTTCTGTAGATATCAATGAATGTAGCATGAACAATGGTGGCTGCCAGCATATCTGCATAAATACACTGGGTAGTTATCAGTGCCACTGTAATGCCGGGTATAAATTACACTGGAACAAAAAGGACTGTGTGGGTAAGATTCAGCGTCTCAAACCTTTTTTTGCAGCTTTGGACCACTTGAAGGCTGTGCACTTCCCATAATATACACAATGTGTCTGTACATGTTCCTTTCATTACCCTATTACTTGTGGCCAACCAGATTTCTTGGAACAATGCAGACTGAAACAATGAATGGTCTTCCAAATTGCATTCAGGTCTCTTAAAAGTTATTGTAGATCTACAGCACTATGTTGCTTCTAATTAGCTGATAAAACAAAAACAGGAGATACTTTCGGGTCTTTGATGCTTTCTTTCCTGTGCTTTTAATCTAGGCTGTTTTTGCTTTTGCAGTTGTCTGCATGACCCCTTCCCCCACCCCACCCCAGCTTTTTATAATATACTGTGTGTATGTCTTCATTCCCAGGATTATGAATAGCATATGTGCAAATTGATAATGATTATGTAACATGTAGCTTCGTATTTGCATTTTTAGAACCATGCCTGCCATTAGCTTTCTTGTCCTGTGAGTTTCTGTGTTTTGCTCTGTAGAAAGGCCCTTGTCTGATGTCCTTTCCCCCAAAGTATCTCTGCGCTGCATTAAGACTGGTGGAAATGATAGATGCTTTTTAATCTGCCCCTCAGATGTCCATTTTACTTCTGGTAAGTCATGCAGAACATGGGGGATGTTTTTGTTGTTGCTATTGCAATCATTATTATCCCTAAATTAGGGAAGCAAGAATAACTTTGATAACTTTAATGTATTTGCACACATTATAGGAGAATTCACTTTGAATAGGGAGCCCTTGACTTGTTCATGTAATGACGATTTCAAATTATGACAGTCTCTGAAAAAGTTACTCATGACTTACATTCATATTTATAATCATTGGAAACCATCATCCCACTCAATGAGAAATTGTGATGTCCTAATGAAAATGTTACTTATGATCTCAATTTGTACTTACGTCCATTACAAACCATTGCACTACCATCACCACCACCACCCCCCAGTCATGTGATCACTATTTGCAATGTTTTTATAGGTTTCTGGAAAAAACGCCGTAGGGAAGCTGGATTTGCTTAACCACCACATTATTTGCTTACCAATGTGACTTGACTTACAACCATCATAGAAATGGTTATAAAATGGGGTCCAGTTACATGGTGACTAAATGCTTTCCAACAAAAATTTCAGTCGAATTGTGGAAGTTGAGGACTGTTTGTAGTAAATATATTTTAATTGCATTCATTTTCTTTTCCACAAATGTACATTGAAGCTTTTTCTTCCAACAGTCCTTTAGTGGTTGCTCATGAATGAAGCATAATATTTCTATAATCTGGTAGTTTTGTACTATAGAAAGAAACAAACCGTAAATTGTTCACCATTGGCATAGAATTCAGTTGATGGCAACACACAGTATTTTTAAAATATTGCCTATAAAAATGCTGTAAGAAAAATACATTTCATTACTATGTGTCCACAAGTTACTTAGCAGCAGAAGTGTTGTAGGTTAAAATTTATCTGAACTGCCTTCCTTGAAAACCATTCTCTGCCAACTAGTCAACTAATAGACTTCTTATGAAACACTTTTATGATTTGCCCAAGGATAGAAAATATATGTGGAGCTTTAAAGCTCTGTGATTTCCAGTGTGCCTATTGAGATGAACATTTTGAAAAATATAAGTCAGTCAAGTTAGTGTGGCCTTTTAGCTATGAATCCTGGTAATCTAGCTAGGACAATGGAAAAAACATATGGAAGCATCTTCCTCTTGTTTCTATCAATTAAAGATAAGAAAAGAGGAACTGGAACACTGCTTTCATGGTGAGACAGTAGTAGGGAACATGATGAAAATACAGAGTGTGGATTGGCTGATACTACCGGTATCTGCCTAGCATTTTAATTTGAGCCAAGGAAGAATTTCATTATTTAAGAGCTCATCTCTCATTTGATAACCTGGATATTTTAGAAGACCTTTGTCCTCTGAACTTTCAAGCCCTCTTTCAGGTTGAAGGAATGTGGTTGGAATTTTTGTATCAATTGGAATGGACTACAGCAAACTTCCTTAAACTGCTGTATTTCTTGATATGCAGATAGATCGTAGATACAATACTTGTGGACTTTTTGGGCTCTATGAACTTGGTTATTTGTCTGTAAATGTTTCATTACTTGACTAAGTAACATCATCACTGGTACCAAATCTGGGAATTTCTCCCTGTTTATGTATAATAACTTACCCTTCTAATATTACAAGGAGTGGTTTTCTCCTTGGTAGTTTCTTGATTTGGTTATTGTTTTCTGCTTGATTGTTTGCCTGGTGGCAATCCCTGCTTATCTGGGTGTTGGCTAATGGCGAGGAGGTCTTTTTTCTGGTCTCTTTCTTTTCTTCTTAGCTTTTTCATTGCCTCTTGTAGTGTGTAAATGTGATTTAGCTGTATGTATTTATTGATAACTGATTTGTCTGAATATCAACCTTCTAGGAATTCTCTAAAGTTTTTTGGATTTAGCTTAATCTAAGATGTTCATATATTTCCATCTGAAATTATGGTTGAGCCTGTCCATTTGTTATGAGAGTAAGGGGTTTTCATTGCGTCTTCTGACTGTTAGTTGATGTTCATGGATGTGCTTTGTTACTCTTCTTTCTGTCTGTTGTTTCTGTTCTGGTTGTTACAGTCCTTATATGGTACATGAATACTGCTTTTTCTTCTTGGGCTGCTGGTTCTTTTAGTTTACTTAAGATGTTTTGGAGGGCTTTAGTTGAATTGTGTGGTACAGTGATGCCATGTGGTTATAACAGACTGTTGGTTGTTTCCGAGATGTTTTTAATGTACAGTAGTGTTATCCTTTTCAAAGCTTCTATTGGTTGTGCTATAATGAATTGAGTGGTCAGGTATGTTTTGATAAAGTTGAGTGGGCATCCATTTTGCTGGAAAATGTTATATAGGTGGTCATTTTTCTTTTTCTGATATTCTGGGTTGTTATAGTGCATTTGTACTCATTTGAATAATGTTCTTACATGACTCCTCTTATGGGGCATCAAATTGAAAGCAGATAGTGAGCAGAGGTTGATGAGGTCAATGATTTTCAATCTGACTAAGTCAGTTGTGTGGTGTAGTTTTGCTGCCATGTATCCATCGTTCCAGACCAATGGACATAAAAGAATCTTGTGACATTGAATGGAACCATAATTTCATGTCTTGTTTTTAGGTTTCTCTGTTTTAACTTCAGATAAAGACATTTTTTCAAACAGATCTTTCAGCCTATTAATACCATTCCCATTCCACAATTCAAATTGCAAATTCACTTGCATTGAAAACAAGAATGCTCTGAAAATGGCACAGAAGAGATGCACAGTCTCCAAGATCTTAGTGTCATCTCCAGGATCTCCCTTAGCTCCTCAGTAAACCAGGGAGCCAGGTGAGATCGGCACTGGGTCAGAGGCCGCAAAGGCACGACCCGATCCAGAGCTCCAGCGGCCGCCCTATCCCAGGCGGCCACTAGGTCTCCAGTCGAGGCGTGAGCCAGAGCCTCAGGGAATGGCCCAAGCTCCATCTGGAACCTTTCGGGTTCCATCAGGCGCCTGGGGCGGAACCATCGTACCGGCTCCGCCTCCCTGCGGCGAGGTGCAGCGGTTTGAAGGTCAAGACGGAGGAGGGAGTGATCCGACCATGACAAGGGCTCGGTGACTATATCCCCTATTTCAAGGTCACTCAACCACTGTCCAGAGACGAAAACTAGGTCCAGCGTGTTTCCCCCCCCCCCCCCCGTGGGTAGGGCCATGAATTAATTGGGTCAGGTCCATAGCTGTCATGGAAGCCATGAACTCCCGAGCCACTTCAGACGCCTCACCTGCAGACGGCAGGTTGAAATCCCCCATGACCATAAGTCTAGGGGTATCAACCGCCACCGCGGTGATGACATTGAGTAGCTCGGGCAGGGCTGCTGCCACGTGGCAGGGAGCCAGGTACGTGATCAGCAGACCCATCTGTACCCCATGGCCCCACTTCACAAGGAGGGACTCACAACCGGCCATCTAAGGAACAGTGGCCTCTCTCGGTCTAAGACTTGAGAATTCTCTTGATCAGATTGTCTAGTTTCTGTATTGGGTTGGTATTTACTGGGACGTAAGTTCTTTGTCCTTGTGTTCAGTCCATGATAACCATGGTTCAGTCATTGTCTGTTGGTAGAATAGTGTTGATTTGATCCTTTAAGTGCTTTAGGGCAATTCTTTGCTTTGAGCTAGTTCTGCTTCTATGTTCTTCTGATCTGTGGTATGATTGTGTGCCTTATGTTTTCTTTGAGAGCACCAAGGGTTCCACTGTTCTACTCTGAGTTACATTTGTCATCTTCTATTGAAATTCCATAATTTCAGAACTGTATTCTATTTTGATGGGAATTCTAGTAAATAATGCCATGTATCAAAAGAGTGCCATGCTAGGTAATTAAAATGATCAATGTCAGATCTTTTTATAGGGAAAAAACATTCCTTGTTATTATGCTTGCCAAGTTATAGTTTTGTATAACAAAGTAATATTTACATAAACATACAGATTTTATCTAACACAAACTGTCTCAGAAATTAGAGGATAGGGACTGTTAAACAGATCACTGGTGAAAAAAGAGGACATGTAAGTTACAAACTGTAATAAAGAGTTTAAGACCTTGAAATAGGATAGTTTGTCTGAAATAAGTCAGACTAAATAAAACTCAGATACGGCACTCAGAAGACAATTTCTTTTTAATCTCTCTCTCTCTCTCTCTCTCTTTCTGTCTCTGTCTCTCTCTTTCTCTCTCTCTCTCTCCCTCCCCCTCCCTCCCCCACTCTCCTCTGTGTGTTGAGACTGCCTCCGTAATTTGATACTCTGATCTGACAAACAATACTTTTGATTCACTGTATTCAATTTCAGAGTGATTTTGAATAACTTGCAACAGTACAGAACTTCCATCATGTCCTTTAGTAAATGGAGTCTACAATATTGTGTAAATAATTACAATCAGTAATTATAGATTTTATTTATTCATTTATAAAATTTGCCTATCTCTTATCCAACAACTATAGATAATTATGACAATAATATATTTTTGTAATTTTGAAGCATTGCTTATATATTAGTGTAAGGTTAAAGTGGTTGCGGTCCTTTATATGTTGCTGAACTATAATTCTCCACAGTGCCCGCTAATATAAAACATGCTGGGAAATGTAGTTCAGCAATAGCTGAAGAGTCACAATTTTCCTGTTGCTATATTAGAATGAGATTTCAGAGGTATATTTCAGCCATGCTCTAGCATGTGTTTCTGTTTTATTGTATAGCCTTATGATCTGTCTCTTAGGCCTGGAAGATTCCTATACTATAAAATGTGGCAATCCTTTATCACCTAAGAAAAAAATACAAAATCCAAATGAATCAACTACTTTAGGTAATTATTTTATATGCATGATTTCAAAATACATTATACATTTATGGCTGCTTTGTTTTTGTTTTGTTTTTGTTTGTAGGCCTGCTTGCCAATAAAGGAAATATTGTTCAATTAGTAAATCTGCCTAGTTTTTCTTGTATTTGACCAGATTTTAATTTTCTTTAAAATAACTTTTTTCTGTTTTAATGTATTCTTTTTGCATCTTGCAGCAACCAGAAAAATAAAAAAGGCATTGCTGCCTTTTTGGAGGGAAATAGGATAAATATTTTAAGGTACCGCTTGCATGTGTGCCTTTTGTAAGCATTTTAAAAAACACATATATTTTAAAATATAGCTTTTAAATTTTAAATAAATTTTTATTTTAAAAATTCAACATGTCTTAATGTTTTCACATCAAAAGATTTGAATATCACAGCAATCAACTGATTTCCACATACAACATGCTTATCTATACTTAGCATGACACATTTGCTAAGGGCTAGCATGACACATAGCTTAGATTCATCATTTGTGATTAAAGTGGATGAAAGTTGCTGCTGTACATTTTATTATTAAATTGATTAAACCCAGCCATAATCTATCATCAATGTTTAACTAACCACAGTGTCTATGTTCCGACAACACGGTAAACCAAAACAAACTACAATATGGGTTATTATATTAATCGGGTTATACTACTACCCACTAATAATTTTATTTGTTTGGTTTTGTCTTCGAGACAATGTGGTTTGTTCCAAGTTCTTCAGTTACTTCAAATATTCTTATAACCTCAGTGTATTATATATTTTGGCTTGGCTTGTTTGTTTGCTTTCATTTTTTGGCGCTCTCGAGATGAGGAGTTTTTGCATAGTTTATTTCTTTGTTTATTCCATTTACATGGTCACCTACTTGCCTTGCAATTCTAAGTGGCTAAGAAAAATTTAAACATCAAATGGAAAGGAAAATGTTAAGATAATAAAAGAAAGAAAACAGGGTGCACTGGAGACTAGATCCATAACCCATATACACAGAGAATTAAATGAGGCATGTGGAAACCATCTATATTACCTGTTTGGTTTTGGTAATAAATTCAATTAATTTGAAAATAATTATTCTACTGTTTCTTTCTGAAGATCTCTCTATCATCAGGACAACTGTAACTTTTAAGTTTAATCAAGGAAAATGTAATTTGAAAAAGAGTAAGATGTTTCAGGATGCTCTTCATCATGTAATACCAGGTATGGATGACAGTGCATAGTTTAAAATGGCTGTTTTCGTAGATCATTTATGACTTGATAGGATTTGGGGGTTTGTGTGGATGTAGTGATTCACAGTTCGTCTCAGATTTGGGATATAACTATAAATGTTTCCAGAACAGTTGCTGGTATGTCACATGCTAAATATCTAAACTGGGAGCTGAAGTTGTTTGTCATTTGTAAGGATCTGGAATTAATCATATAACCGCACACACATTTATTCAGCAACATTTATCAAGCTTTAGCAAATGCCCAGTAACAAATTTGGCCAAGTTGCTGCTTCCTTTAATTTTGTCCACACAGAGAAACATAATTCAGTAATGGAGAACTTCTACTATGTAAACCTAACATGCAGTTCTGGCAAGAAAACTGTTGGAGACCTCGGCAGAATGAAGGCAGCTAGAGAAATGTTTATATCTGCAGACTTTGAGCTTGAAACAGACCAAAAGGAGGTGGCAGGTTGGTTGGAAAAGAACTGAAAGGCTTCGTTTCTGACAGAGCTTTGTTGCAGTTTGATCTTTGAGTTCTCTCTTTCATTTCCATTTCTGTGCAAAAAAGAAAAAAAGTATCTCCTGTTTTGAAGCTTAAGAGCTCTTTTCCATATGATCAGAAAGCTACTGTGGCTAAAGATATTATTGTTCTACGTTAAGGTCTGTTTTGTGTGCCTTGAAAATTTCACCTCAGGACAATATTTGTTGCCATAATTTAGGCAGGCTGCCTTCTCAGTTGCTGTATCAGCTGCCTCTTTTAAGTAATATGGTTCTATTTGTCCAAGCTTTCTGCTCCTAATCACTGCTACCTGCTCCTATCTAGATACATGTAATTTGAGCTGTGCACGTAAAAGGACTGAGAAAAGGCTTCGTAAAGCTATTAGAACTTTGCGGAAAGTCATCAACAAAGAGCAGTTCCATATTCGCCTGTCTGGTGTAGATCATGGCATGCCTCGAAAGCCTCTCAGAGCAGTAGATACCCAGGATCCCTGCAGCCTAGGTCAAAAGCACGTGGATAACAAATGTGGTAAGTAGAATTATCAGAAATTAATATTGATGAAATCTCTCAGATGCGCATCTCATTCTCTTTGCGTCATTTGATACTCACAATATCACAAAATCAGTGCAGCTATTGGAGGAATGACTAATCAATAAATGCCAGAATTCTACATTTGACAGCATCACAAAAATTTATTTGTGGACAAATGAATCTTATGTCAAGATTTTGGGCTTTGGGCTCAGTGTAAGTCCTCTTTTTTTTATCTCTATTCCATTATCTCAGACATAAGCTTTGTAATTTATTTTCTATTCATTGTTTCAATTTTTTTCAATTATCTGAAAGTATCTGTCAATTTCATAATACTTAGCGTACACAGTGTGAACTTTATTGTTTATCCCATTCATCACGAAAACATGGCAGGTACCAAATATGTTTATTTAGAAACATGTGTATTAACTCCACGAGTTCATTGAACTGAAAGCAATGCAATCCTTGATACATATTTTAAAGCAAAAGCTCTAAAAAGAACCATGATTACAAAAACACAGTGGAAATATGAGATTCCAAAACAAATGTTTCAATAGCAAATTGGCAGGATTAGTACCTATATTTCAGATTATATGGAAAACTAGCTGGTATACTGTAATAAGAACAAATTCTACAGAAACACAAGCTTTTGTGCTTTTCTCTCTTCTGTTTGGAAATATTCCCTTTTTGTTTATAGTACATCATACTATGCCATACCATTCAGGTCAACAAACTGTGCTTTTGTTAATGTTAATGTTAACTTTTTGATTCTTTGAAATGTATTTATATGTCCCTTGGGAAACCTCAGGAAATGAGATGGGAAAACACATATTCATATTCACCTCCAGATTCCTATTTTTTATTGTAATGTTTTTTAAAAAATTATACTATTATCTTATTTGTTAAAAAAAAGATAAAAATACAGGAACAAGTATACTCAGTACGTAATTTTGTTCCTTCTAAGTTTTGTATGTCTGATGTTCCATGTATTGCAGCTTTTTCCCTTTTGAATAACAGGGTCTTGAACAGAATGCAAGAGGCTAATACATTTTCTAAACTAGAGATAAATGCCTAACTGTTCCTACTGTTTCAGGAAGAATAGATTTAAGAGCCCAGTTCTTACGCACAAAATTTCTCCATATGCTCACAGCCTATAGTAAGAAACCAAAACAACAGTAACAACAGAGATTCTGAAACAATATAGGAGGCAGCTTAGAGATACAATCCATTAGTTTTTGTCTTTTTTTCCTTAGGAAATCAGGGCATGGGTCTTCAAGGGGTGGTTAGTTGTGGATCATGACCTCTTTTATGAGGTTCACCATCTTAGTCAATGAGACACTATAGTGTTTGTCCATGACATCAAAATCTCAAAGCTAAAAGTAACTGAATAGGGAGAAAGAACCTTTAAATGTCTTTATAACTTCTAATCCAGGCGCCCTCAGGGTGCCTCTCTCCACATCTATCTTTTGCATCAGAATAGCTTTCACTGCACCCCTGAAACTCTTGTATAAGTTAAGAATAGGGTTTTAATGGTCAATGAACATAACAGAAAAGGGTGGCTACAGGAACAGAATCTGTTCATGGTGAATGGTTCTTAATGTAATTTGAAGAAAAGAAAAGAAAAGCAAGCAGAAAGTTTGCTGAATCCTTAATGGAGTTTCATTATTTCTAAACTATTGGTCTTTGTTTTCAAAGGAGGCGGTTTTTGTATTCTGTGGAATACCTTATGTTTTTTTGCTGTGATGTTGCTATTTCGTTCATACTGAAGGATCAGTAGTGTCTTTAAAAGTTAGTGTAAAGACATTGATTTTAGATATTTGATTACCTCACAGAGGGAAATTTTAAACAGGCAAGCAACAATCTAACTATTGGTCCTCCAGATGCTGTCCCTGATGCCTGGGGCTGATAGAAGTTGTCATTCAGCATATTTGTTTATATCAGTATATTTCTGCTTTATGACCCTGGAGAAAAGTATCAGGAGTACCTCAGTAGAATGCTTAAAGCAACTATTTGATGTGTAGCTTTCATTTTGAGCAGTGGAAGAGATTGCTATTTTAAGTAAGAGTCACAATTTTAAAGGTTCTATCTATTCCTGGTTATTTAATTAAAATTGTCTCCAGTTTAGTTACACATATGAAGATGATACTTTAAATTACTGTTCTTTTTTTATTGCCTCAGTTGAAACTGTTAAGTAGCTGTAAGCCCAGACAATAGCTATGGATTCCCTAGTTTAAAAAACTGGTCCAATAACATGTAATCTCCATTGATAATAGGAGGAGAATTGCAGCTAGTTTTATGCATTGTAAGTATGTGTAAGGCTAGGAAAAATCCAATTTTATGGGGTTGTAGACTTTGCGTATACATAATTATTTAATTGAAATCAATACTGGGAAGAATATTGCTCAACTGATGTGGCTATTTTTTAGAATGCTTGAATCTTGTAGTTCAGTGATGTGATTAGTCTAGAATTCTCTTGCCTTCAAGGGCCACATTCAGAAGCTATCTATAAGGGATAGTTCAAAGAATAAGGCTAAAGCAAACAGATGTTCTCACTTGAACATCCCCTTTTTCTTTGTCTGGCACCATTCTCAACTTTGGTGTCAGAAAGAAAACAGATTGGTCTCATTAGAGGTCTGACCCAATTTCTTTAGTAGGGAATTTAATGAAAATATTTCCCTGAAATAACAGCTGTAGTCCTATGAAAGGAAATTGCTGACTCCTATGTTAGAGATCCTGTTCAGTTGGCTTCCAGGGATCTTTAACTTGAGATGTTGCTGATCAAATAAGATAGTTTCAACTGGAAAACAGGTGTCTTGATAGTATGTTACAGTTCATGTCTCAATTTTTATAGATTTTTTTAAAAAATGTGGATCTAGAACAAAAAGATGAAAACGGCCATCTGCCATGGCTTGAACATGATTTTTTTAAAAGTGTAGAATTCTAAAGGAAAATCTTATAGGAAAAGTAGAAGGATTTTCATCTTCAGGAACTCAAAGGAAAACCATAATGGGACAAGAGTCAATTTTCCTGTTCCAAAAATATTCACTATAGTTGTGAACATTCAGAACAAAGAAATACCATCTATATATCTGTGCTGCTCTAAGTAAAGAAAGATTAGTCATCTACACATTATGAGTGAAATTCTGAAAATATATCAGTTGTGAGATTTACATTATAGGGTAACTATTCAGGAATAATTATGGTTAGCAATTCAGTGAAATAACATACCTTTAATTGAAAATAGTACATTCAAACATAGGTTAAAGCTTCATCCTATGTAATATTCTTCTTACTGAAGAGAAAATATTTTCTGTGACTTGACTGTTTTGCCTTCTATTGTTAGCTAGCTGCAGTGTTGGAACATATTTTGATGGGGAACAAGAAAATTGTATTTTATGTCCTAATGGAACTTATCAAGACAATGAAGGTCAAATTGTCTGTGAACCTTGTCCAAATCCTCAACGTTCTGGGGACTCAAAAGCAACTGGTGCTCGCAGTATATCTGAATGTGGAGGTAAGGATATTATGAAACACACTGTATTTGGACAGAAAGACCTCCTGTTGCTTCTCCCTTTTTATATATACTGAAAGATGTTCATTAACATTAGGCTTTGGAGAAATACTGTAATGCCAGAATTTAGCTAAACAATTTACAGATAAAGTAGGTTTGCTCTTCATTGCAGGTGAATGCACAGTACAGGTTTGTGGCTATGAAAGCAGGTATAATCTAACGTCTCCCTTCCTATTATTAACTGCTCTGAAACAGGCAAGGGAAAAATGATATAGAGATAAAGGCAAAGTTCTCAGCTTCTAACACGATCCTAGCTATGAAAGTCTTCTTCTTGATTTTTGATCATTTTAGCAATGAATTCTTGCTGTAGCCTGGAGAATAGTGGCATTAAAGAGAAACTAATAGATTATACTAGTGACTAAGGGGGATAACCTTTTCCTACTGAACATCAATTTCTGATCATCTGGAGCAGCAAAGATTGCCTATGTATGAAACTGTCCAGACACATTTTTAATATTCGTTCATGAGAGGATTTTACAGTAGATCACTAAAGACTAAATTCTAAACTCAGGAATTAAATACTGCGGACTGAAGCACCCAGGGCCTCTTGATAGTACTTCAGACTGTGGCATTCAAGAGTGCTGCCAGATAGTTATTTAAGCTATGTATTAGAGACCACAGACAATTGCTTGCAACAGGGCAACAATAAAGTAAATCTTGTAGTTTAGATAATTTTTTCTGGATGGTTAAGAATATACCAATTAAAATGTTTAAAGACTGTGGGTTAATTTTATCCAGTAATCAGACTATGTTTTGCCTACTAAATGTATTCCATGGATTTTCCAAGAAGGAAAGAGCTAAATTTATTATACTTTAAAGCCATTTCTGTGGATATAATGTAATGTCATGCAAGATGGGAAAAAAGCATTGGAATTACAAAAGTACAGGATGATTCTGGACTGAATATTCTGGATTTTTTTTAAAAAAATACAGTTTTACTTCTAGAACGTACTCTAGATATGGGAAATGTAGATACGTTATGAAGGTATCATTTAGTCTAATTTTCATTAGTTTATTTATATATTCCCTCAATTGATTTAGTCTACTTACCCTGACAGGCAGCACTGTCCAGATTTTCATACATGATCTGTTCCTAGCCATAGATGGAAATGAATCTGTGCATTTTCCTTTCCTACCCTTTCTAGGGCTGTGATCCTTTTCCAAGGTTTTTATTTGATGGGTTATTTTCCTGAATAAGCAAATGCTTCTCTGATGGTTACATATAAAAAAATTGCTAGCTGACAGTTCTTAACTACTGAAAAAAGAATACAGAATATTTGCAACCAGCTCTTTTTTCACGGCCGTTATATAATGAAAATATTTAATGCTACTGGATATAAGTAGCACAGGTTCTATATAACTTTTGAAGCACAGGTTCTAGATAAGTCTTGATGGAAAAATAGAACTGCAAAGGTCTAATATACCTTCCTTCAATCTTTGTTTTTAATGTATCGTAATTTATCTCCATTGAAGTAATATTTTTTAACATGCTATTCCTTTTTCCTGCCATACTAAATTTCTTCGATGAAAGAGATCTTTTAATATAGAGTAGAACTGCAATTCTCTATCTGCATTCTTAATATGAGACCCCAAAATATTCCACCCCTTGATATTTCTGATCAAATAGTTTGGCTTAATATTTTGACCCACAATATAACCCATTCTCTAACTTTTTTGTAATACAGAAAAAATGTTTGATCTTACTGTGAATTTTACACTCCCCATTTACAAGTCCCTGCACAATGTGCTATATAATATCAACATAGAGCATTTTGTAAAATACCCATATTCTCCATTTAAACTATCAGTTTTCAATCAAGAAGTGTGGACGACGAGGTTTCCGCTTCTGGTTCCGCTGGCGACAGACTTTGATCGGGCTAGCTCTGGCCCCAGAGTCTGATCCCCCCCATCTGGAGGCCCTTTGGGCCAAGCGCCCCATTATTGGGGCGTTTGCCGTTTGAGGGCGGCTCGCCAGGGGTCCCCTGCCTCACTTCCAGGGGCCGGGAGGCCGATGCTGGCGCGCCCGAGGCTCCAGAGGGGGCGGGAGGCGATCGGCGGCTTTTTTTCGAGGCCGCCGAGGCGCCACAGCGCCTAAGGGGACCGGTGCTACCTAAGAAGGCACAACGGACTGTACTGACTGATTGCAGAGTGGAGCAGGCATCCTGGAGGCGAGAGGGGGGGTTGGAGTTTCCCCCCCCCCTTGTAGCTGGAAAGGTGCCATGGCAGAGAACTAGGGGGAAGGAGATGGAGTGAAACCCCTTACCTTGCTGACTTTTCCTTGGAGGATGGCTGTGGCAGAGTTTCTTGGAGAGGTCTGGTGGCCCCTCCCCCCGGCAAGCAATGGCGACTGTCTGACTTCCTGCTTCTTTATTTATGATTGAAGACAACATTCTCCTCTGGCTTCCTGTTTGACCTACTCTATACTTCGGACTCGTTGCTCCTGTGAGCGCCCACTGGTGGACAGTTGAAAAATTACTTTGATTGCTAATCCCTCTTTCTTCTCTGGAGGTTTGCCCTTTGATTTCTCATCTTCTACTGATCTAAGATGGCTAAGGGCCACAAATCAGCAGCAACTGACATGGGGAAAATTTTGGAAAGACTGGCGATATTGGACCAAAAGTTGGACAAGTTAGATGACGTCCAAAAAGGATTATCTGAAATTAAATCTGAAATGACACTTATGAAAAAAGATTTAAATGATGTTCAACAGCTGGCAGCGCAAAACAAGAAGAAGATGGGGGGTCTGGAGGGGGAGGTACGGGCACTCCAGAAGGTGGAGGATGGGAGAGGAAATGCAATGTTAACCTTACAATTGGATAAGATGTCTTATTTTCTCAGGTTCCAAAACGTGGAACAACTTGACCAGGAAAATTTGAGAGAAGTGATGGTTAAAATGTTGGGTGAATTTTTAGAAAGAGATTTGGAGTCTATTGGAAGGGATGTGGACTTGGTGTACAGAGTAAACTCACAATTTGCAATTTTACATAATCTACCAAGAGAGATTCATATTAAATTTGTGAGAAGGGAACTGAGAGATGAGATATTGAGAAAACAAAGACTGGGGGCGCTGGTGTATAGGGGCAAGGAGATCACCATCCTGAAGCAGATTCCCAGACAGGTACGAGAATTAAGAAGAAAATATTATTTTTTATCAAATAAGCTGTACCTCAAGGGAGTAGGTTTTAGGTGGCTGATTCCGGAGGGTTTGATGATTTTTTGGGAGGACAGTAAGAAGAAAATTAATAATGTAACGGAAGCTAAGGCTTTTTTTGACCAACATAAATCCTTCCTAGGTGGAGAAGATACAGGAGCCGAAGAGGGGCAAGTATTAGATGATCAAGGAGCGGAGGCGGACGGAGCTGTTGCGGCCCGGGAGGGGGAGGGAAGCCAGACCATGGTTTTAAGAGCCAGAACTAGGAAATGAAGAAAGGAGGGGAATCTATTGTTTAAGGTTTTTTTAATTGACATTTTTCTTTTCTCTCTCTTCTTTTATTGTATTTTGTATAACACTCTTTTTTTTTGTTTATATAATTTTTATATAACCTGGTTGTTTGTTTTGATTTAAGATAATAATGTCTGTTGTGTGAGAAATTTAAAAAAAGAAAATAATAATTGAAATATCTTTTTATAAAGATATTGAAAATTCAACATATTGTAAACTATAATATTGTATATTCTTAACCAATAAAAACTTTTTTATTAAAAAAGAAGTGTGGACGATGTGTTGTTTGATACCACGAACATAGTTTGGTAACTAGTGTGGCTAATCTTTGCAGTTATGTTGGCCTGCTGGTAAAGGAAAATGGCATATCCTCAAATTAAATATCCTTATCTAGGGAAAATAATTTAAATTTGCATATAATGCAATATCTTAGTTACTTCCAAGCTCAAAAGAGAAAGCATTGGGAAAGAAATGATTTCTTCATGTCCCTCGTGTCATGACTAATGGCTCAATGTCTCCCATGTCATTTTCTTCCTTCATTGCTGCAATGAGTGCATATGGTTCCTTCTGCTGCTTTATTCATAAGCCAAGGCCGTTTTCCCTATTAAACACAGTTCATTAGCTGTAAACAAAATTCCTCATCCCTGATCAAGAGCAGTTAGTGCCTTTTTTTTTTCCTGTGAACTTAAATAACCTGAAATGAAGCCAAGGCCAATTTAGCTCCTCTTAACAAAAACAGCCATTTGGTGAAGTGATTTATTGAAGCTGTAAACCACAAGGTAACAGATTTAACCTCTCTTTAAAAGTTAAGAACTCCAGAGTATAGCCAAACAATTGCAGCAGTAATCCATTGTCTTGCAAAGCAGTTTAATCACTTGCTTTCTCTTTGCAATCTGCTTATTGCAAATTTGGGAGATACATCACTCAGATTTTACGTGGAGAATCTATAGGCAACATGAATATAATCAATTTTAGCAGATTAGCTCTGTTTTTATAGTATCTGAGCATCAAAACAATTCAGAAGCAGAGATATTAAAGACCAGGATAGGAATTGGATCAGTGGTGCATTTCAAAATTTTTTACTGCAGGTTCTGTGGCTTGGTGTGGCTTGGTGGGTGTGGCATGGCTTGGTGGGCGTGATAGGGGAAGGATACTGTAAAAACTCCATTCCCACTCCACTCCAGGGGAAGGTTACTGCAAAATCCCCATTTCTTCCCAATCAGCTGGGAATTGGGAGGCAGAGAATAGATGGGGGTGGGGGCAGTCAGAATTTTTACTACCGGTTCTCTGAACTACTCAAAATTTTCACTACCGGTCTCCAGAACTGGTCAGAACCTGCTGAAACCCACCTCTGAATTGGATGTAATTACTGTACTTCTACACGATCTATTTACCATATGGCCAGCATTTGTATGTGTTATGAAAACATTTTAGTACAGTTTCACTATCATTTCTGCCTTGCATATGTCCTTCAACTGAACTGAAAGTGAATGGGTTTTCAAGATAAGATCTGTGGAAATAAAGGATAAGCAGAACCAGGCATTGTTAGAATATATTCAAACAAAGGATAACCCTACCTTTCTTTATTCTGTTCATTCAGCATATAGGCTAAAGGAGCTTATTACTTTATAAAATAGAGATGAAGTGGGGTAGAATATTGGGAGGTGCATGAAAATTTATAATTCCTTTTCTCTTAAAAAAACTTGGCATGGTATTTTTACATAGATAACTAGTAGGGAAAGCATTGAAAATTAAAGCTGTTATGCCTTTAGCAACTTTTCCTGACCTTGTCTCCTCCAGATGTGTTGAGATTACAACTCCCACAATTTTTAATTTGTGTCAAAGTATATTTAAACAGAGTGGGTTGGGATCCTACTTTGCATTCTTGTTTTGTTTTTCTTTCTCCCCCCCCCCAAGTTTTTTTTTTATTTTTTATAAAAATGTCAAATCAATGCGTGAACAGTGTGACACCTGGGCGCCATACATTCCAGTACAAACAAAACTGATCAGATTAAGCATTATTATTACATTCAATCAATTTATGTATTTCCCATAACAATACACATCTATATTAGGTTACAGTCTATCGTTATTCAATTATTCCATCTATTACTCATTATTACTTCCATTTTATCAAATAAAAATGTAATACATTAATAATCCCTTTATTTCTATCTCTTACTGTAGCTTTTAATCATATCGTCCTATATTAAAAAGCTTTTTCTTTCTTTCCTGTCTAACGTCTAATCATGTCACCTGCCTACAAAAAGAGAAAAAAAGAAAAATAATAGGAAGGGAGAGATAGGGAAAGACAATTCAATACAGCAACTAAGAAAAGGAATCATCCAACCATCATCTCTTGCCTGCTTTGTACTTTAGTTGCTATACTTTAAAAGAAAGAGAGGGAAAGTTTAAGTTTATTTAATTTGTATACCGCCCTCCTCCCGAAGGACTCGGGGCAGTGAACAGCCATAAATAAAACATATAAATACAACATTTAAAACCCACTAAAATCCAATTAAATAAATTTGGCCATAGAAATATTAAAATCCCAATAATTTAAAACAAATTAAAATTTATAATATTAATTAAAAAAGGGGAATCAGGCCAGGCCTGCCTGACGAAATAAAAAGGTCTTAAGAGCGCGGCGAAAGGTGTGTAGGTCCGGGATCCTCCGAATCTCCGGGGGGAGCTCATTCCAGATAGTAGGTGGCCCCACAGAGAAGGCCCTCCCCCTGGGGGCCGCTAGTTGACATTGTTTGGCCGACGGCACCCGGAGGAGGCCCTCTCTATGAGAGCATACCAGCCGGTGGGAGCCCACTGGTGGCAGTAGACGGTCTGAGTGATTTTGTCATGCAGATACTGTACAAAATCCTCAGCTCTACCCTCCAAGGGGTCCTCCCGCGCTCCCTGGTGGAGCAGGGAGTGGGTCACCCTAAACAGGGCGGCTGGGCGGTTATCTGATGACACAATAAGAGCAGCAAAATAGTTACATTTTGCTGCTTTTATTGCCACTAGGTAATTCTTAATATGAGATCTTACCAGTGTCCGGTCAGATTCAGAAAGGCTGGCCCTCCAACTACTCTCTAGGCATTTTTTCCAGGGCTTCATCTCCCTTAGCTCCACGGTGAACCAAGGAGCCAGGTGAGATCGGCACCGAGTCAGGGGCCAGTGCCGGTAAAAGGAAAAGCAAGTCAAAACAACATTAGAGAAAGAAAAAAGAGAAATTATCTACCCATCTTCTCTTACCTATTTCGATACTTCTGTTGCTATGCTTTTTTTTTTACTTGCCTCCCCCATTCCTTTCTTAAGTCTCCATCTATTTCTATTTCTTGGATGTCCAATCTAAGTATTCCTCCCCACCTTCCTCTTCCACTGCCTATTTTCTAACATTTTTACCGAGGCCCCTGTCTCCATTTCAAACATATCTTCCAACTCTCTTAATATGTTTTCCCCCTGGTTTAATTCATCAATCATTATTATTTTCATTGTAATCTCCTCCTTGTCTTCTTCCTTCTTTGTATCTTCTTTTAGCTCCTCCCTTTCCTAGGCATCTCGGTCTGTGATAATCATCCCTTGTATAGTGTTTTCCATTTTTTCCATAATGACCTTAAATCCTTTGTCCATAATGTCTTTTATATTTTGATAAAGTAATTCCATCTCCTGGACAATTCCACTCATATCTGCTTCTTCAATATCTTATTTTATTTTTTAAGAAGGTTGATTTTTATCCAACAGTCCAAGAATTATTTATTTAGTCTTTAAACTGCCCTTCAAGGAGTGCACTAATCCCAATTCTTTATATCTCTTAAGTTAACACTCAGTTCCATTCAAGTAGTCCCCAGAAGTTATCAAAAAACCTTTTTATATCCTCTTTGCAAATTCAATCCTCTAATATGGTTTTCAAGTGTCTCTTTACCTAAATCACTTCCTTGTAGTTTCCTCTTTTGTCAGCAGGTGGCACTCTCCTTTTAAATTTCAGTTTGCTAGTTTACTAGTCGGTTGTCATTTGGATTATACAGCAAATATCAAAGCAGAGTAAATTTTTGTATATATAAATACATCCACTGTTTAAAAATACCTTCTCAGTAGCGTTTCTTCCCAGTTTAAGAGTTTGTTTATTTCATAGTCTGTTGTTTATTCTCCTACAGCTTTCATTTCCGGTTAGGTATTTTTTTCCAAAACGTCCCAAAATGCTTAGGCGCTGCTTTAACACTCAATTCTGGGCAAATAGTTCTGGTTATTTCTTGGGTTCAATTTAAGACAAAAGAAGAATCTTCTCCCCCAGTTCCATTACTGCTCACCTTCTTCTCTCCAGAACCAGTCTTAGCTGTTATTCTTTGGTTTGTCCCAGCTTTGTAGCGGCCATCTTTAGGCTGCTTCTTCTTCTTACTGTGGCTGAGAGGAAAGAAAAAACTCTGGGTCAGACAGGAGAGCTGCGACTCTCCCCGACCTCACAGGGTGCTCCTCTTTGCTTCACCACCCCTTCAGGGTGGCTTAGGCTCCCTCTGGAGCCCATAAACAGGAAGAATTCAGCACGGGGATCGTGGAGACCTGTTCCTCTGTGTCTGTATTGCTGCAACGTCAAACCGGAAGCCCTTCTTTTATTTTTCTGAATGATAAACTTTAAGACAGATGACGGAAGACAACTCATAAAAGGTAGGAATGAAGAATTGTTTGAGCCAAGACACAATTACTAAATTATGCTATTTGTTTGAATTTAACTAAAATAAAATATTTTGTTTCTTAATCTTGCTGATTAGCTAACACATTACAGTACTACATTATCTATGTACAAGAATGCTTTCTCTCTTTCAAGCCATTAAGATGGATATTTACAAGTCTGTTAATTTGAACATAAGCTTTTTCTTTCGCACACAGCTGGGGCAGGAGAGGAAGGAACTGAAGGACAAGTATGTTATGAAGGCAGGACACTTCTTGCTATAGCCCCAATTTGGAAAAGTTAATCCATGGTATTTGGACAAGGGCAATAAATCCCATTTTGCTGCAATATCAAATATGAATTTTTAGCAAACATGATGATTCTTCAGCACTTAGCGAATTTCAGAGCCAATTCTCAATTAGTAATAATTTAATTTAGTACATTACATTTGAATACAAGAGTCCTGGTGGTGCAGTGGTTAGAATGCAGTATTGCAGGTTAACTCTGCTGATTGCCAGCAGTTTGATCCTGACCAGCTCAAGATTGACACAGTCTTCCATCCTTCTGAGGTTGGTAAAATAAGGACCCAGATTGTTGGGAGCAATATGCTGACTCTGTATAACACTTAGAGAGGGCTATAAAGAACTATGAAGTGGTATATAAGTCTAAAGTGCTATTGCTATCTGCATTCTATAGCTGCCACCTAGCCTACTCTCATCATCTCACATCACCTGCAGACCCACCTGCAGAGTCAAGACTGACTCAGTCTTCCGTCCTTCTGAGGTTGGTAAAATAAGGACTCAGATTGTTGGGAGCAATATGGAGACACTATAAACAGCTTAGAGAGGGTTGTAAAGCACTATGAGGTGGTATATAAATCTAAGCGCTATTGCTAATTTTCTACTAAAAAAACCAAGCCTATTAAAAATCTATTATCAGAAAGAGAAGCTAGTAATATAGTACAATGGAAGCTATTGTTTTCTTACTACAGAAATAGGTAACTTTCTCTAAATAAAATTACATGTGAGTGTTAGAACTGAGAGCAGAGACAGGAAACTTTTTACAATTGTTTTCTGTTGTGTTTTGTTTTAACAAATATTAAAAGTTTAACATTTGATTCTAAGCTTACATGTAGGCATCATTTTAAACTCATTTTGCTTCAGATTTTTATATCCACTCTGTTACCCTTCTTTTTACTCTCCAGGACAGTGTTCCCCAGGTGAATATTCAGCTGATGGATTTAAGCCCTGCCTTTCATGCCCTTCTGGGACATACCAGCCTGAACCAGGTCGAACATCTTGTTTTATATGTGGAGGAGGTCTGATGACAAAAATTACCAGTGCAACAATGTTTCAGGATTGTGAGACTAAAGGTAAGAATGGCAAGACTTTGAAATGTATGTTTGTATGTTCAGCCATCATGTATTTCAGTCCCAATTTTTCATCTCTCCCTGAAAAGGATCTCTCTCTCCCCAGCTAGGATAGACAATGATTTACTACCTATAGGAATACTTTTCACCATCCAGAATATAAGATATATCATAATGTAAGAAATATCATACATTAGACCAAAAATAGGTAAAAAATAATGTGTATCTTCAAATAGCTAGCTTCCTATAATAGCAATAGCACTTAGACTTATATGCTGCTTCATAGTGCTTTTTTACAGCCCTCTATAAGCGGTTTACAGAGTCAGCATATTGCCCCCAACAATCTGGGTCCTCATTTTACCGACCTCTGAAGGATGGAAGGCTGAGTCAACCTTGAGCTGGTGAGATTTGAACTGCCGAACTGCAGCTAGCTGTCAGTGCTGCACTCTAACCACTGCACTCTAACCACTGCACCACCTTGGCTCTAATAATGATTTTTGTTTCCATAGAAAGTTGAATATATTTTTCACCTATATGCCTTTTTGTGTTATAAATATTATATGCGTCTATTATGCAGTAAACACATTATGAAAATTATGCTTTGTAAATAGTACACCAACTCATGCAAGCTTTTATTTATACAGGGTAATAAGCATGTCAATTTGTATACATTTATTTTAACAAAAAATAGTTGTTAAATGAATGAATTTAAGGTGAATTAAGGCCATTATGTTTGCCATAATTTTTCAAAATATTAGTCCAAGCTACTTTCTTATTCTCATTTATAGTGCAGTGCTCACCTGGACACTTTTACAATACAACTACGCATCGTTGTATCCGCTGCCCAAATGGAACATATCAACCTGAGTTTGGACAAAAGTACTGTATTTCATGTCCTGGAAACACAGCTACTGATTATGATGGATCCACAAACATATTGCATTGCAAAGGTGAAGATTGGTGCTAAGTAAGAATAGTGAATTTTAGATTCCAGGAGATGAGTACAACTTGCCCTGCTTATATTCAGTTCAGTTGGCTTTTTTTCCCCACATCGTTGGAGAATCCTGTGCCATAGTTCCGTCTTGAGTTGCTGTGGTAACATTTCTATATATAGCAAATCACATGAGATTTCTTTCCTTGGGGGAATTGCAGCTTAGATTCTGCCAAGGAGTCAAAGGCAGGCTAAGAGCAGAGCAACTAGATTCAGTTTTAGTATAAATGTATTCCCTAAAAAGTATAGATGCTCTTCTTACTGCTTCAATTAATATGGGATGTCCTTAGTGTAAGAGTCTTCAATAATGCTTCTAGGCATCCTGTAGTTAATCCTCTGTTACTGCTGCCTTTCACTCTTTCTCATTAACTCATAAAATCTCATACTGTGTTTCAAGGGCTTTCTTTGGTATGTCTGCTTCCTCTTGGGATACAACATATTTGACCTGGTTATTTTCTTTGGTATCGGTCTCAATGCAACTCATATAAGTGGAAACAAGAACAGCTGCCAACGGTTTCATCAAGGTTTCTACAGAATACTGTAACTGTACCTAAGGCTTTGATTCCTAAGATTTTTGTTTACCCTCTTCTACCCACTGCCAACAGTATGTAGCCTTCTCCCTTATTCCAATGTAGGGAGCCAGTGTATCCCAGCCATCTTCAAGGTCTCCATTTCATTTCATTTCATAAATTCTATTCCAGATAAAGGCAGTTAACAAAATTAAAACAAAAACGTAAATTTGACATAAATTTAAATTCACTAAAATTGATACATAATTTAACATTGATACATAATAATTTAAAAATTAAAAACCTAGCAAAAAAAGATTTATCTTCATTATTCTTCCCAATACTGAGCTTACGGGAGCCAAAATCAGTTTCAAAGAAAGTGCGTTCCTTAGTTGAAGAACAGTACAAGAAAAGGCTCTCTTTCACCTCAGAAAGATTGGCCTATGATAGCAACAGCCATTTGCAAAAGGCATCACCTACAGCCGTGATGGCGAACCTATGGCACATGTGCCACAGGTGGCATGTGGAGCCATATCGGTGGGCACCCAAGTGTTGCCCTAGCTTAGCTCCAGTGTGCGCCACCTGGTTTTTGGGCTTCTGGGCCCACCAGAAGCCAGCAAATGGGCTGTTTCCGGCCTCCGGAGGGCCTCCGGTGGGGGGAAGGCCGTTTTCACTCTCCCCGGGCTACAAGAAAGGTTCTGGAGCCTGGGGAGAGCGAAAAACAGGACTTCCGGTCCCACTGGAATTTGGCAAACGGGGGGGCGCGGGGCGCATTGACTTATGGGTGTGGGCACGCACAAGCGTGACCCCCTTGCTTTTGCCATGCGACGGCAAAAAGGTTAGCCATCACTGTCTTATAGATATTAATAGGGATGCAGTGGCTCAGTGGCTAAGACACTGAGCTTGCCGATCGAAAGGTTGGCAGTTCAGCAGTTCAAATCCCTAGTGCCACATAACAGGGTGAGCTCCCGTTACTTGTCGCAGCTTCTGCCAACCTAGCAGTTTGAAAGCACATAAAAAATGCAAGTAGAAAAATGGGGACCACCTTTGGTGGGAAGGTAACAGTGTTCTGTGCGCCTTTGGCATTTAGTCATGCTGGCCACATGACTACGGAGACGTCTTTGGACAGCACTGGCTCTTTGGCTTTGAAACAGAGATGAGCACCGCCCCCTAGAGTCAGGAACAACTAGCAGGTATGTGCGAGGGGAATCTTTACCGTTATAGATATTAATAGCTAGACACATTCATAATAAGAGTTCCTTAGATAGTCAAGTTGTACAATCTTTTGCTCTTAAAAGTGAAGACTAATTGTATTGTAGGTGTGGTTTGGTTGACATTTGAGTACAATTCAAAGAGCTAGTCATTATCTTTAAAGTGCTGCAATGGTTTGACGTTTTGATAATTTAAGTGAAATGCATCCATCCATCCAATGAGCATGTCTAGATTAGGGATATTGTTGATTCTCTCTGTGAGCTCTAGGAAGGAAAGCTCGGAGAAACTTCCTTTTTTACCATGTCCTCCATACTTATGCAGCCTTCCATGAAGACTCAAAAGATATATTTCCCAAGAGCTTTTAAAGAGGTGGTTAAAATGGAATGTTCCAAAGAACATATGGTATCCAATGTTGCCAGGACTAGTTGTTATGAGAGAGATTTATTATAGGCTTAATGGGAATGTGGGTTGGTTGTGGTTGCATGATTGTATTGATATATGTAAACCACTGACAATCCATCTGGAATCATTGGTATAGAATTAATATTGCAAAATCGGGATTTCATTTTAGCTTGTTCCTACCACCCCATCACCCCTCAGTCTATTACTGAATTAGGGAATATTCAACAAAACCAATTATTCCTTGGAGTTAAGAAGTAAGGAGCATCAGAGATTGGCACCACCAGGGTACTAAAGGCATCCCACCCAATGCTTTACACTCGTAACTGTAAGGAATGATTTTGAGGGACAAGAGGAAGTGCTGCTACCAAGACAAAGGTCATATAGTTCAGGACACAACAATAACCTGAGAAAACATCTCAGGAAAGACCTTGCCTAATAAAGGGAGGGAGGAGGGAAGGACATTCAGACTTGCAAGATTCTATTATTGTCAACCTATAATTGACCTGCAAAAACTTTAGTTTTCTAATCTGGTCTACCTTGGAGAGCTGTCTTCAGTCAGCAGCATAAGTGTTGAACAGTAATCCTTCAGTACTATCTTCTGGATATAGCCATAAAGGAGCAGTGCCTCAAAGCCTAATCTCACCTAGCGACCTGAACAATTCCATTGTTCAATGTACTGAAAGTACCAAAAGATCCAGGGTATCTAACAGGGCTTCGTTTTTATCCAGTTTAATTGAAGGTCCTCTATCAAGTGAACCATATCAGTTTTAATAATACTCAGTACTGTCACCATTTAACTAAGCCATGTAATGGTTTCTCCTCAGCTTCCACAAATGGAGAGTGTAGGTGAATCATGGAGAAGATCAGAAGGAAACCATTAGCTAGTTATTTTTGTGTTTGTGACAGAAAACGGGTTTTCTTTATCATTCTAGACAATATATCCAGATAAAATGTGTAATGAGGAAGGGGCCTGTGGATTGGTTGCAATATTTGGTCAGCTTGGAGGCAATAAAGACAATCATAGGTTGGTTGAAATAATCGGCAGACATTGGTATTTTTCCCTTGTAGTGAGGAGATATGATGATATGAATATCAGAATAGCTATGAAAGTTATGAATATAGCTACCAGAATGTCGTTAATATAATCCATTGTGTCAATGGGATAGTCAAGTGCAGTAAAATAGTCATGTGGAAGGCCTGTGTATGTTAATCTTTGTCAAACTTGGAAGAGGCCAGATCAATAAATAGGGTGATGTGTGAACATACTTCATTCTCAATCATTGCAAGCAGTTGTATAATAACAATTGTTTAAGAAACCATATGAAACCCAAAGGGTTTCACACCCTTTTTTTTATGTGTGCATAGGCCGTAATGTAGATAATAGATTCCTCTTTCTTTTTTCAGACAGACATTGTGGGGGTGAGCTTGGAGAGTTTACTGGATACATTGAGTCCCCAAACTACCCTGGAAATTATCCTGCAAACACTGAGTGTACTTGGACTATAAATCCACCTCCTAAGCGCCGCATTTTGATTGTGGTTCCAGAAATATTTTTACCAATAGAAGATGAATGTGGAGACTACTTGGTGATGAGAAAAAGTTGTAAGTTAAAATGAAGTAGATTTTGCTTCTCTGGATTTCTGTGTCGAGTGTAGCTCTACATAAAGGGACATAAAAGAAATATACTTTGGCTATAGGCTCGGGTATACTAATGCTTAGGTGAATAAAGGAGCATGCACCCAAAATCTTGAAATTCTGTTGTTTTATTTTCTTTGGGCTGATGTCTTCAGATTAGGTCACCTTGCTCATAGGTATATGGGAAAAAGATGTACAAATGATATTAGTCCCTTCTGGTGGGAAAATCTCCTTTGTACAGTTTAAGACATTACCTACTGAACAAAAGGATCAACCTAAAGAGAACATTATGTTGGATATTGAAAATCAGTATTTTGTTGGCTTGTTTTTGTAGTAAGAGCATCAGTAAAATTAATGGCCAATGATATGATCAAGGTATAACTGCATAGATATTCAGTGTAGTAATGTGTTGTGAGACATGATTTTTAAATTTTTGTTGGAGATTCATTCCTAGATCTTTTCCCACAGCAGACTACAGAACTCTTATTTTGGAAATGTTGGGAAGAGTTTGACAGTTTAAAATGCACCAACTTGCTTTCATACTACGTTGAGAGCAACAGTGACAAAAGTTGTATACATTACAATGAAATTGAAAAACAAACTCTTCTGAAATAACAGCCTCTACTCTTTTGGCACCATATAACTGTACTATGATTATTGTCCCAGAATTCAGTTATTAGCTTGTTTTCATCTGGAAAACACTTTTCTAAAGCAGGCTTCAGTAGATAAACATAGTGGTTACAGATAGCAGTCATTTTCTGCTTTTCACTAGAAGAGACTTTGGCAACAGGATAACTAGAATTGGGGTAATAGTAGGACCATGTGGAAAATAAAGCATAATAGAACTCTAACATCTGCTTTGTACATTTTCTTCGGTAGCTTCCTCCAACTCTGTGACCACATATGAAACCTGCCAAACCTATGAACGCCCTATAGCTTTCACTTCCAGGTCCAAAAAGCTGTGGATCCAGTTCAAATCAAATGAAGGAAATAGTGCAAAAGGATTCCAGGTCCCTTATGTAACCTATGATGGTAAGCCAAGTTAAAACTCAAGAAAATTTAAATGTGGACATTTTATTTTTGTTATTTATATTTCTGCACTTCCATAATTGAAGAAGTTAGAAAGAGAATATCTCAAGAAGACGAATAGATAGTGAGCAGTTATTTAACACTTGAACTTTCCCATACGTGAAACTGTCACTTGCTGTACTCACAGATCATGCTAAATCATAAGTGATTTGTTGATTAGGTCTACTATATATTGTGAATCCAGTCACTGTGGGATTGTAAATTGTAGTTTATGGCTAAGTCAACAAACCTATGGTTGAATTAATCATGGCTGGGCACAATACATGAATCCAATCATAAGGTAAATAGTTTAGAAAATATTAGCAATCGTTGTGTTACCCGATGCTTGAACTGTTCATTGATCTTTATGTTTGAAAACCAATCTTGGCAGAGATTAACCTGGAATATAGATATACTGTATAGTTTCTTTATTTGGGGGAAATATATTGTGTTTATCTGAGAATACAGAGTTAGAATTCCTGGCTAGAAAATGGCAGTAATTGCACTTTTGCAGCTTAAGGCTTTAATAAAGAACTTTTATGAAAAAAAATGTGTTGGCCATAATGTTTTCTAACATTATGCCACGTCTTATTAGTCAGCCATGCCAGGATACAGGATTTCTGTACAAAATGATGTAGGGTTAACTGTACCTGATCAGAGAAATTGTTATGGTATTTAGGACATGATAGTAAGACAGATACTGTAGCTGTTTTCAGAAAAAGTTCTGAATCTTTTATTGTTTTTTGTATTTTATGTAATACATTTTTTACAAGATATGTTCTGTGTGATATTGTGACTTCTCTATTCCTAGATTGCTCTATTATAGCTCAGATTATATTTTTAGATTTAGGAAGAACTATCACATGTTTTCACTCTGCCCTGGGAAGTGAGTTTTCTCATAACTGTTCCAGTGGTTTCACACTCTGCTTTGAAGTTGAATTTGGGACTAATCAATATTTCAGGCAGAAGTAAAGAGAACTAGCAGCTTTCTCTCCATGTGATCTCTGGCCATTATTCCAAGTTAAACAGGAACTATCCTCAGGGTAACCACCATCTCCAAACAAATCTGGATTGGGCATGATGAACTCCAAATGCCTGACATTTGTTTCTTTTAAGGAGCTAAATTTGGCTTTGCTGTAATCAGAGGTAACTTTCTGATCTCTGTTTTCGGAGACAGCATTTGTTCCAGAATTTTGCAACTGAGCTTGATGTAATTTCCATAATGAATTCCCATTTCTGGAACTCACATGCTTGCTGTAAAAATAGCAAATTATGTTGAGTAATGGTTTTATTACCCAAAGACAAAGGGGAATAAGAATGTTGATGGTGGGTATTTTTAATGCAGTAAGTGTATTTTTTTTCTTAAGTAAAAAAGTTTTTGAAATGTTGTGCAAAGTAGAGTTTGTAACAATACTCATGATTTGAACATAGTAGTATCAACCATTTACAATGGCAAACTTTGTTTCTGTCTTTTTTATATAGTTCTCTTATTGAAATAATTTTGGAATATATTAAATCTTCAAATTATGGAAGTAAGCCTCTAATTTGATTATATATTACAAAAAAAATCCATAACAACCTTGGGATGCTTTTAAATTGCTTTAGGTATTTAAATGTAAACTATCAATTTTTGCCTAAATGGAATATTTTTTACTCTTTAACAAATACGGTAAGCAAGATTAATGTTGCTTTGTGTGTTCTGAATAGAGGATTATCAAGAGCTAATAGAAGATATAGTCAGAGATGGTAGACTTTATGCATCAGAAAATCACCAAGAGATCCTTAAGGTAATCTTATTTCTAATCTTACCTGAAAGAAAATATGAATTAAGCTTTTTCATAGTTAAAAGATTTATGCTGTTACTCATGATCTGTAAAGTGCAATGAGTCGGCAATGTATTAATAAATTCTTATGACTGAGGGAAGTGGCTACCAACGTAGGAAGTTAGGTATATCTTCCTAACAAGAAGCGCTATCTGCTATTATTATTATAATAATTATTATTATATATTATACATATTTTGCCTTGCCACTATGGAGTTCCAGAACTCTTGAAGCTACTTGAGGCAGTGCTGATTGAAAGTACATTATTATTTGAAGCAAAAAACCAAACGTGGTTTCTTTATTCATGTGCCTTGAGACTGTAAAGGTAGTCTTTGACTTACAACTACAATTGAGCCCAAAATTTCCATAGCTGAGCAAGATAGTTGTTAAGTAAGTTTTGCTCCATTTTACAATTTTTCTTACGATAGTTGTCAAATCAATCACTGCAGTTGTTAAGTTAGTAACATGGTTGTTAAGTGAACCTGGTTTCCCCATTGACTTTGCTTATCAGAAAACCACAAAAGGGGAATCACACCTTTGGATGCTACAAACATCATAAATACATGCCAGTTGTCAAACGTTTGAATTTTGATCATGTGCCCACAGGGATGCTGAAACGGTTGTATATGTGAAAAATGGTCATAAGTCACTTTTTTCAGTGCTGTTGTAACTTCGAACAGTCACTAAATGAACTGTTGTAAGTCAAGGACTATCTGTATACAGTTAAGGAGGGAGTGGAAAATTTCAAAGTAAAAAATACTATTTCCATCTTATGAAGTGGCAACGACAATAGAAAACTTTGATCTTAACATTGCTAACATAGCCCTAGGTTTTATACAAGAGTGCTAACAAAAGTTCTTGCATGATACTGGGATTCAGGGATTGGAATATCCACCAGGAAATACATCAGTCCACTCCACCCTCAGCCATACTGTAGTGTAGAGGTTCACTGAGTTTAGATTTTAATAGTTACTATATTAAATGCTATACTTTTGTTTTCTTTAAGTTATCATCATATGATTAAAAATATTGACCTTATTCTTTCAGGATAAGAAGCTGATAAAGGCATTGTTTGATGTCTTGGCCCACCCACAGAATTACTTTAAGTATACAGCACAAGAATCTAGGGAAATGTTTCCAAGATCTTTCATTCGACTGTTGCGCTCTAAGGTCTCCAGATTCTTGAGACCTTACAAATAATGTATATTACATTTTTAAAAAACTTTGAGTTCTTAACTGTACAGGCTTGTTTTATATTCTTTATATAGGGCAGTCTGGAGGAAACTGATGAGCCAATTGTATACAACATGTATATTTTAAATTAAAAATATAATTATTTCATTCCGTGGTCCCCCCCCCTTTTTTTTTCTCATTATCCACTGGTGACTATTTTAGAAGTTGCCCAATTATCTTGGAAGTGATGCAAGGATGATTAATCATGATTAAGTGGATATTCTTGAAAAGCAACTTTTGAAATTTCACGATGGCAGCAGTTTAAAAGAGTGGATCCACCATTTTGGAAATGTCCAATCAGTTCACTTTGGAATTTCAGAGATGAAGAAGAAGGCACAAGCTTAAATGTTGCTCTGATATGAGAAAAGAATGGTTTTCAAAGCGTGATTTCAAAACAAACCAAAGAACGATGTGAGTCTTCTGCTTTTTCATTAAAAAGAAACAGCACAGTAGATTTCAAGTGGATTTTAAAGTGAAAATGATAGTAATGTTTTTTGTACAGAATTCTTTATTTCTCAAGATTCTGGTAGCCAATTCAATATTTATCATTTATTTGAGTTACCCTGGAGGAAAAGTGAATATTTATGTTCTCAGACATTCCAATGCAAAGTGAATAAAAACTGTGTGTCAGGAATGGGGGAAATTATAATTGTCTTATTCATGTATGTGGGCAATGATAAGTATTGATTCTATGACATTTCACTGTATAAATATGTTAAGCTTATATTTAAAAATTACCTTTAAAAAGATAATTTAAATTAAAAAATGCAGTAAATTTGTATGGCTCTGATAGGATTATGTTATGATATGCAGGGGAAAAAGTCTTCTGTAAGACAAACCACATTATTCCATAGCTTCTTGAATTAATTTTTCAATGCTTTATGTAACTTTGTTCTCTTTTTTTTTGTCACACTCCTGTTCATAAATTAATGACTGATTTCTTGACATGCTAAGTAATAATCTCTATTATTTCTATCCTTGTTTTCCACAAGAGGGCAGCATGTGGTACAAATTTAATTCTAAATAAACAGTACTTTGTTTTATCCTTAGTTTAAAAAATAGTGTTCAGAAGGAGTGTATGAGAGTGTGCATCTATGCCATGTGCAGAAGCATAGAATTAATATAGGATGCTGATTTCATTTCACAATGAATTGCAGTCTTTAAGTCTTTTTCTTACAGTTCACTGTTAAAATGACCTGAGACTAGAAAAACATAGGGTTACAGTATATCAAAGATAAAGATAGTGAATTTCAAGGTGAGGCCAGTATGTAAGAGAATCCATCATATTCCAGGCAATTACCATAATTGCCTTTCCTGCATATTGCAGAAGGTTAGACTAGATGATCCCCATAGTTTCTTCTACCACCACAATTTATTTATTTACACATAGATACAGTGTATGTACATACAACTTATATGCCATCGACCTCCCAATGACTCTGGGCAGCTTTTTAATTAAAAGTAAAAAAGAAGAAAAAAGAAAATGAATAGCCCTAAAATATCACATAACCAACATCCCACCTCCACCCCAATCTAGTAGTGACTCAACTTTTGCTTTGCCCCAGAGCCTGGGAGAATAGGATATTTAATAGCTTCCTGAACATCACCTTTTAATTCTACAGCTCTAGGTTAACTGATGGCAAATGCATGTTGCATCAGTTATTGTTGTATAGTATTATTCATACTACGCATATGTAGAATGTTCCTCCAGCCATCTCATCTAATAATCACCAGACAGCTAACCTAAGATAATAATTATTGGAAAAAACACAGGGTTTGATATATTAACATAAACAACGTAAGGTTCTAAGCCTACCATTACAGTCATTCTTACATATCAATATACAATGGAACCTCCGGTCATGACCAATGGCGGGGAAAATCACCGCAGCTGTGTTTGATCACCACCTGAGGATGTGTCCGTGACCAGAGTTAAACTTTTAGCAGATTTTTTTGTTGGCACCCGATTTGCTCATGGTCAGAAGCGTTTTGATCCGAGGTTCCACTGTACTTACAGTCTTCCAATTAGACAGTATTTTTCTTGAAGATTGAAATTTGGAAGCCTTTGAAAGCTAACCAGACCCATCCATATCCTCTCTAATCTTTGAGCATCCATGCTTGAAGTATGTCTTATGAGTCTAAAGGAGTTCATAGATTCAGAAATTAATTCAGAAATGTATTTCTAGGAGGGAAACCTGCAAGTTCTGAAGAAATAGCAAACAGACTGGAAGATACTTGGGTGTTCTGGCTATAGATCATAAAGATCTTTCTGTAAAAGAGATGACTCACTGTTTTGAAAGGCTAAACATTAGCTCATCAGTCAACTCAACTGTCATCAAAAATCTACTTTAGATATTTTGCACACAAAGAAGAAGACAAAAATGCTAAAAACACTCTGGGAATGTCACTTCAATTTAATTACTCAATATACAAGTTGGGATGAAATATGGCTGCCAAACTTTTAAAGACATCTGCAAAATTAAAAGAGGCAGCAGTAAAAATTGTTTATATGTACCATTTTATTCCAGTGAGACTAAAAGCATAAATTCTGCTCTACCAGCTTAATGATTCATTATTTGGTGGAGCCTCCCAATTATCTCAGACTTCTGGTCCAAAATATTTGCAACTATCTCTGATACTGTTTCTGCAGTATTTTACTCAGTTCCTTTATTAAGCTTACTAACAAGGGAAATGAGTTGCAGTTCCTTGTTTTATTTTATAAATAGTAATATCAGCTATTATCCTTCAATTCATTGCAATTAAATCATTAGTGGTAAATGGGAAAAGCTCTCCCCATTCAAAGCAGACTTTCAAAGGTTTCATATATAATACTTCTATATGGTGAGAACTAAACTCTTAACAATATTTCATCAATCCCTCTGGGAAGCATTAATAGATAATTAATTAAGAGTGTAATCATTGGAGGATTTAATTAGAATATAGAAAGTAGATATTACTTTGCAGATATTCCATTTCTGTTATTGGTATTATTTGTTGCCAAATGTTGATTAAGGATCTGTAAAATGATGTGTAAAATATTATAAACATTTTTTACTTCTATATATCAAGTCTTCTGGGTTTTTTTAAATTAAAGTAGTACGTGTGAATGAGATAGCTAATGTATTAATTCTTTGATCCCACCATTCAAATAAGATCACAGGAGTAGCAATTTGTTTTATCACTCAAATTAATTTATTTTCAGATTTAATCAGGTTTACAGCCTGGAAATACTGATAATAATATTCTTTAAATAGCCAACCTGCTTTTCATTTATACAAATGTCCTTTTTTTGTGTCTGCATGGATCACTTTATTTAAGAGGTAATTTATACAGTACTAAGCACTGAAGGGAATGTGTACTCCATACTTATTTTATCACACTGTTTGGGATATCTTCCAATGCCTGGGCAGTTCTAGTGGAATAAGATACCTCTCAAATCAAAATTATTCAGTTACGCAGCTTTTCTCATCATATTTATAAATAATGGACAGGCCCACTCTTGCCTGTGATTTCATTAATGCTCGATGTTTTGCTTCCTTCTAGGTAGAAGGGGTACACATTTGACCTACCAGACTTAGAAGCTAGGTCTCTAAGTGCACCTTTAATAGTGGTTGAAACTGTAAGACATCAAAGGTAATGCTTATAGATAAACTCCCATTAAAGACATCAAAAGTACTTTTCTCCAGGTTACTTGGAAAATCTTAAATGCACTCAAGCAAACACTTCCATAGAACTTTCTTTCATTTCAGTGAGGATCAAGTGGTCAAGAGAAATACCTAAAATGCTCCAGATTTCCACACTTATATAATATTAATGACTTAGTTAATAGTAGGCCTTCATAAATTGCTCTCATTTTTGGCAACATTACATTGCAAGACAAAGGCCCTAGTGATAGAAATTACTTAGAAGGAACTTAAAATAGTTCTCTTCATAAAGAGTTTAACTCTTCCTTTTTCCAAGGAGACCAAGTACGATAGACATGGGAAGCACTAAACTGCTTCCTGGAGTTTTATTTTCTGACTAAACAAATAGAGTGATCGGATAGAATTTCTTCCTAAAATTTGGTTAACTGTTGCCCTTTTCAGAAAGAAAAAGGAACAGAAAGTTCATGGCCAAAAGAGTGTCACAGAAAAGCAAACCCCATTTCCAGCTTAAATACATAGGTTACAACATGTTATTTATTCTAATGTGGAACCAATTCATATTTATTTCACTGCTAAAGAATATCCGAAAAAGTTAGAATGATATTCACCAATTATTACTTTAGCATGTGGAAAGCTAAAGAGGAATCACCTAATTTTTACCATCAAAATGATGTTGCAAAAAGAATAGCAAAGATACCTACCTCCCCCACCACCCTTTTCCAAAGCCTGCAGTAGCAGCAGATGCTCTGCAGAAAGAAAAGAGTGGGGAAAAAGAAATAAAAACATAGGCTGCATTTCCACTTCTCAAGCTCCTCAAGACTAAGTAACTGTTTCTTAAATTTGAGAGAGTTTAAAAAGCCATTTGTGATTCAATTGCCGAGGGACCAGATGGAGATAAAATGCTTTTGCAAAAATGAGACTAGATTTATCCTTTTATGCTTTCTCCTACAATTTTTTAAAGTGTTTCTAATGGGCACACCTGCAATTCTTTTTTCACTAGCTAGAAGTTACAAGTACATGTTGCACTGTTACGTGAAACTAGCATGTTGACAAATAATTGAGGCTGGATCATTTGCTTCCTGTTTGTGGAAACTTGTAATCAGTGTTGAAATTAATGAAGATATAAAATGCAACGAGCCTGTCTCTCTCCCACTCCCACTCGCCAGACGGCTTGTAGGAAAGAAGCTGCTCTTCATGTCATTGAAAGTATCAGAACCAAATCTTGAGCCCAGAAATGGTATTTTCCTTTGAAATGACATACCAGTTTATATGCTCGGAATAAAAATGGAGGAAACTTAGTGGGCATTACCTAAAAATCAGCAGAACAAGACAAAAACTGTTGGAAAATGCACCAGACAGTGAAGTGAGATTACTTTTCTTCAATTTCAAGGCTGCTTAACTCCTTAATAACTGAGTGGCTTATGACTAAAAGAGAAAAACAATATAGAAAAAACTCACAACTGACCAGAAGTCTACACATAACCAGTAAACCTCCAAAACCATGGGACTCTGCAATCACCCAACCCAAGGCCTAGGACAACCTCATTTTGAATGGTTAAGATGAAAGTTATACGAATCTGTCTTCATTCTGAACCCGGCCTGAACGCAGACTGTAATGGGGTCCATATAATCCATTTCATCTAAAGTTGTCGGGAATTTAAACCCAGCCACTCTCCACAGAAAGAAAAGGTTGGAGATTGGACAGACATTGTACAGGATCATTGGGCCCAGTGATGGATTCTTAAAGGGAGAGTGCCCTACAACCTCCTTCAAAGCTGAGGGGACTTCCCCCTCCCTCATAGAAACAGATACCACCATTTTCTTTATTTCTTTATTTTACTTCCTTGCAGTGTTAATTATTCTTATTGTCAAATTTTCACTAAAAAGGTAAAATCTGGGAGTTTTTCAGGATGCACAGTCCCTGCTCAAAACGCAGGTGACGGCTGTGGCCAGGATGAGCTTTTGCACAACTGTGTTGTGTGTGCACCTTTACTGGACTTCTGTTGTTTAATAGTGGTTTTAGACAAGGGCTTATAGAAATTTATAGATATATGGAATGAAGATATGCTTGGATTTATTTTAAGAGATAGTAATGTTGATTATACTTGCTGGGGATGAAGGGTATTTTTCTATTTTTCTTTTTCTGCACATTTTAATTTTTTAATGTCTTTATTTTGTAGTTTTATAAGTTTTATTTGCATTATATGATCTTATATTATGAATACGATCAAGATCTCTCAATGCTTCTTTGATATAGTAATCATATCTGCTTAAATCAGAGTTTCTAATACCAAGTACAAGTTTTCTATCACGTCACTTTCTTTAGACAAAACAGCATAATCACTGAAAAGGGGAGATTTGTTCCCTCTTTAATCTAGAGATGAAAGAAACAAACTAAAGCATCTTTATTTCAAAAATGGAGTAAGTGCCAAACATCTCCCAAGGGGCAAAACAGGTTGCTTCTTTCTCCAGAATTTGCTTATAAATAATTCATCACCTAACTGCAGACTGTTCTACAAGGAGAAAAAACAAACAGGAAAAATAACTTCTGGGTTCAAATTACTAAACTAAACATTCAGGTTTATTGTCCAGGATCAGATTACTTTTAATATGGCAGCCATAAAAAAGTGATTGAAACTCTACCTGTTTTTATGTATAACTATAAAATCATATGAGAAGGAAAGACTCCCTGGAGAAGAGCCTAATGCTGGGAAAGATTGAGGGCAAAAGAAGAAGGGGACGACAGAGAACGAGGTGGCTGGATGGAGTCACTGAAGCAGTAGGTGTGAGCTTAAATGGACTCCAGAGGATGGTGGAAGACAGGAAAGCCTGGAGGAACGTTGTCCATGGGGTTGTGATGGGTCGGACACAACTTCGCAACTAACAACAACAACAATAAAATCATAGTTGTAGAGCCTTAAAAATGTGTGTGATTTTAAGTCACTTTCTATTAGGATTCAAAATGTGTTGCACATATTTTATTTTTTCTCTCTGGATAGTAATGTTATCTTTTAGAAGAAACATTTTCAAAGGCATTTTTCATATCCTTTTGAAAAAAATATCTTTAATTCTAATGAGGCAGTTCTATCCTATTACACACTTCACTGTTTAAATGTCCAGTTAACATGTTTCCAAAACTGTACATTAACTGTAATTCAATGTAAAAGCAAGATTGAGGAATCCTCAGATATAAACACACAAACCAATAGTGCTTTATTGCATGATATCATCTATAGCCGTGATGGCGAACCTATGGCACGGGTGCCACAGGTGGCACGCGGAGCCATGTCGGTGGGCACGCGAGCTCAGCTCCGACACGCATGCGTGCGCCAGCCAGCTGATTTTCGGGCCTTCTGGGCCCACTAGAAGTCAGGAAATACACTGTTTCCAGCCTCCGGAGGGCCTCTGGGGGGGGTGGGGAAGGCTGTTTTTGCCCCCCCCCAGGCTCCTAGAAAGGCTCTGGAGCCTGGGGAGAGCAAAAAACGGGCCCACCGTGCCATCACGTGCCAAAAGCGGGGGGAACACGGGGGGGCGGGGCACATAGAATTATGGATGTGGGCACGCATGCATGTGACCCCACTGCGCTCCCCCCGCTTTTGGCACGCGATGGCAAAAAGGTTAGCCATCACTGATCTATAGCATCACTATGCCTGTAGGATCTGGTACATGTGGTGTCTACAGCAGTGGTGAAATCCAAATTTTTTTACTACCGGTTCTGTGGGTGTGGTGTGGCTTGGTGGGTGTGACGGGAAAGATACTGCAAAATCTCCATTCCCACCCCACTTCAGGGGAAGGATACTACAAAATCCCCATTCCCTCCCCACTCCTGAGGGAAGGATATTGCAAAATCTCCATTTCCACCCCACTCTGGGGCCAGCCAGAGGTGGTATTTGCCAGTTCTCCGAAGTGCTCAAAATTTCTGCTACTGGTTCTCCAGAACCTATCAGAACCTGCTGGATTACACCCCTAGTCTACAGGCACCATATATAGCCTAAATTAAAAGAGGAAACAGCAAACGTATATAGCAGAATGTTAGCAGCATGAAATGCAACCAAATCCCAGCTGTCAGGAGAAAAGCCTTTTCTGCCATGGCTCCCACCCTCTGGAACATTGTGCACCTCAAGGTGATAACCGTCCCCATCCTCTTGACCTTCCGGAAAAGCATTAAAACCTGATTTTGCTGTTTGGCCTGGAGTCCCATTGGGGTTGTGTTCTATAGGAGGTTGTTAGAGATTAAGACCACCATCCCATTGGAAATTGGTTCCTTCCTTAGCAATAGCACTTAGACTTATATACCACTTTACAGCCCTCTCTAAGTGATTTACAGAGTCAGCATATTGCCCCCAACAATCTGGGTCCTCATTTTACTGACCTTGGAAGGATGGAAGGCTGAGTCAACCTTGAGCCAGGTGAGATTCAAACTGCCAAATTGCAGGCAGCTGGGAGAAGTAGCTTGCAGTACTATATTCTAACCACTGCACCACATGGCTCCTTAGCTATTTTTACTCATTTTAATATGAATATTTATTCTTTTATTGTTTTATATCACAGGTGTCAAACTTGCTGTGTCACATTGCCATCATGTGATTCGTGATGTTTTTCCTATTCGCGTAGCTGGGGTGGGCATGGCCTGCGCGTAACACATCCGGCCCATGGGCCACCAGTTTCACACCCCTGTTTTATATTGTTATTTTTATCTAAGTAAGCTGCATACAGTCACTTGATGGCGAAATGGGCAACATGTACATTTAATAAATACATTTTTTAAAAAAACACTTAAACAGAGAGGAGATAGCTTGCAGTCATGCTAAGAGTGTGGGCAACATATGGTTAAAAATCCATGATGGATTTGAAAAGTTGCAAATAATTGTAGCGCAGACCATGATCATTTCCCCTTTTGGACAGAAGGACAATGCAGGGTTACAAATCATACCATCTTAATCAAGGAAACATACTTCCCCTCCCCTCCTCAGAATTATCCTTTTCCTGGATTGTCTAGCTGCATGCTGCTTTTCTTCCTGTCTATTTGCTAAAGAAACAGAATGAAAATACTGTCATTTATACACATTTTGTACCATTTTTGGTTATCTACTTTTTTGTATACTGCTAATTATACTAGTCACTGCACAGATAAATCTTCCATAGCTTGAACTCTTTGTGATGGACTACAATTTCTATAAACTAAAATGAGCATATTAATGCTTCTCAGGAGTAACAAGAGATTGTCACACAACTCATCTAGGAAGGCTGAGAGTTTCTAGGGGAGGCATGGTGAAATGAAGACGTCTCTATGAAAGAGGAACTGATGACTGGCAAAGATTAGAGAACTGGTGAGAAAACCGGTTTCTCTAAACCACTCTGGACAAGGAGAAGACAGGAGATTGCCCACATGTACTTTGGATGGCTGTTCCTCAAGAGGAGATGCAAAATAGCTGTCTTCCATAGGGTTGAATGCTAAGAGATGACAGGATTAGCCATCTTCTTCACAATTCTGGTAGAGGTTTTTAAAGGACACAGTCCTCACTTTTTTAATCACTTTCAGAAGTTTAAAATTTAAAATTAACCATTTTAAAGCTATTAGAGACCTTTAGAATGACAAGTTTAAAAAGTCTTTGGATGAATTTAGCTTCAACAAAAGAAAAATTAATTATAAATTTAAGAAACTGAAGCATTTGAAATCAAAAGCAAAAGCCTAATAAGATTTTGATATAAGAAACTTACAAATGGATTAAAGGTCAAGCTAATTTTAGATTATTGACTTTTAGTATAAGATTTTTACATTAATTATAAAATATAAATAGCTTTTTGTGGGAACAAGAGGATTTTGGCTATCTTGGTTCATAACAAAGGTAAGCAACTTTATGACCTTAGAAACTGGACACTAGAGAAGACTAAAAATTTTAAGTAGAAGAAAAAAATATATAATCCAGTTTTTTGTGTTGGTTAATTGGGACTTACAAAATGAGACAAAACATCATAACATTGGAAATATGAAATATCTTTGAAAAATGGAACCAGAAATAGATAGTTACAATATCAACAGTGTCAGTAATGATGTCTGATTCTATGGATAGATAATGTCCAAAAGATGCCAATGAGTGAATGAAAGATATGAATTAAATTTTGTCTGACAAGACAGAAAGTGCCAAAATTGGAACTATGCATAATGGATCAAGATAATAATTTGGAAAAGGACACATTTATTGATCAAATTTATATGGTAGCCCATCTCATATAAAAGGGGCAGTGTATAACAATCCAATAAAACAATATATATTTTTGAAAACATCATTATCTTACATTATTATAGTTATTAAAACTAAAAACTATAAAAGCAGAAGTAAACAAAAATAGGATATACCAAAAAAATGGTCTGAAGTTTTAAAAGTTAAAGGAGAAATACAAATGAAAAACCAAAAAAAATTAACCTTAAATATTTTTCTTGTTGGTTGTACAAAAAAGGCTTGTTTAAATGCTTGTGCATGTGCAGAAGCATAGAATTAATATAAGATGCTGGTTTTCTTTGGCGATTAATTGCAGTCTTTAAGGCTTTTCTTTAAGGTTCACTGTTAAAATGTTTAAACCCTCTGTGTAACGGGATCAAGAAGAATTAAAGAAAAATCCTATCACAAAATTTGAATAAAACTATTAAGACTGCTAGAAGTAAAAAGAAGGAATATCGCATTGGTTTATCTGATCATAATTAAAATAGGACATTTATTTGCAAAATTCTGGCAACCTTTAGGGACTTTTTGCTGACACCAGGATTGAAAAGTTGATATTCTATGGATATGCTTCTAGATTAATGATGGGATATGGGATGAAGAGATATCTGGTTTTAACCTGATAAAGGACGAGGAGTTAATTTGTCTATCCTTATTGTAATGAAGGTTGGAAATCAGACCAAAAAACCCAATCCAATAGCCACCCATTCTGGAGAAGGATGACTTTTTTGGGAGAAAAAATGGCTAACATTAATCATCAGTATCTCAGAATGAGACGAAAGCTTCCTCCTTCCCCTTCTAATTGCCAACAAGATATGTAGAAATCAGACATTTCACTCCCAAAGGATCCCATGCAAAGATCCCTGATTAGAAGGCTTAGCAGATGTGGAGGATGTAATATAGCCCTAATCTACAAATGAACATCCAAATGATGTAGCTACTTAATGGGGCCTTAAATGACACCCATGTTTATGTGTTTGCAGCAAGATTTATTTTATTTATTTATTTAGAAAATTTATACTGCCGCCTACTCGCACATGACGACTCAAGGCATCTTACAAGGACATAAAAACATAATATAAAAGAAAATTTAAAAAATAAAATACAACCCCCCCCCCCCAAACCTGGTGACAGCACACATTCATATCAGCCATCTAATGGACTCCATCCCACTTTGGATTCCCCAGGCCCACTAGCAAACCACATTTTCAGGGCTTTCCAAATGAGTGTCAGAGTAGGGGCTAGTCTAATCTCCGGAGGGATGATGTTCCAGAGAGAGGGAGCTACCATGGAGAAGGACCTTCTTCTGAGTCCTGCCAGATGTATCTCCTTAAGGGACAGGACTCGCAACATTCCTTGCCTCCCCGCTCTAGTGGGTTGGGTAGATATGACTGGCAAGAGATAACCTGGTCGCAAGCCACAAAGGGCTTTAAAGGTGACCACCAACACCTTCAATTGCACCTGGAAGGAAATCAGCAACCAAAGCAGTTCCAGCAGGGAAGGTGATACATGTGCACACCAAGGTTTGCACAAAAACCATGTGAGCCACTGCATTTTACACCAACTGGAGCAGTGGTGGGTTGCACCGGTTCTATAGAACCGGTAGTAAAACCGGCAGGAGGCTCCGCCCACCGACTACGTCATCAGAATGCTTCTGCGCACGCGCAAAAGAGCGCACACGGCCCCGTTGCAAACCAGTAGTAAAGGTAAGTAGAACCCACCCCTGAACTGGTGGTTCCAGATGTTTTTTCAGGGACAACCACAGGAGGTAACTAGGGCACGAATGACCATGAGTAGGGATGATTGGTCCAGGAGATGATGGGCAGCATCCCACTCTCACTTTGGAAAAGGAAAAGCCGATCTAATCTTACTCGTTATACATCTACAGCTGCCAGCTTTCTCTTCATATGTAGCATATAGTATGATACCCACCGTGCATGTTTACCCTTTAAAAGGAAAAGAAAAAAGGAGTCACGTCCATTTATTTAGAAAGAAAATGCAGCTTCCTTTCCTTCCTGGAACAGCAACTGCCGAGGAGACGCGCACGGCCGTTGGCGGTGGCTTTCGCCAAAGGAGCCGGCAGTCGTCTCGTTTTCCCAGGGATGCCCGCTGCTTCTGCTCAGCGGGCAGCCCCGCGTGTTCAGCCGGCGGCGCGCGTGGGCGGCCGGCCGGCAGGCATACCGCACGAGGCCCGCCCAGCTCCTCCTTGGCTCTGCAGCCGCCGCCGCCGCCGCCGCACCGGCGGGGGCACCTGCTGCTGGCGCTTGTCACGCGGGCGGAGAGGTCCTGCTATAAAGTGCTCCCGCTCAAAGCCCGCCCAGGCGTCCCCCTCGGGAGAAGGAACGGCGGCGGTGGTTTGCAGCCGTTGTGTAGCTGGTCGAAGGGAAGCTGAGGCCCGGCCGGCGCGAAGAGAGACGACGGCAAGATGTTTTACTCGGGGCTTCTGACCGATAGGAAGGACATGGACGTGAGGGAAGCCGCAGCCCTCCGACAGCAGAGGAGGATGAAGCAGGCCGTTCAGTTCAACCACAAGGACTCCGCCGATCTGCTGCCCTTGGACGGGCTGAAAAAACTGGGAACTTCAAAAGATACTGTAAGAATTTGGATTTTTGTCGGGGAAAGAGGGATGCAGACTAGGGATGGTAAAACACCGGGGGGTGGGTGGGTTCGAGGAGAGTGAACTGGATGGCCTTTGGCAACCCCCGAATATTTGCAATATTTGGCAACCCCCGAATATTTGCGCTGCAGTTGGGGGGTGGTGGTGTTGGAAGAAATGGGGAAGGGCGAGCGGGGAAAAAGAGCTGAAGGTTTCAGCAGCTTCCTTCGTGGGGGGGGGGGGGGGGGGGGGTGTAGGTTTATGTTTTTTTTTTTTTAATGAAGCGTGTACAAGCGTAATGTAAATCATGCTGACTTTAAACGGTTGATCAATCAAAGAAAGAGGAAGAGAGGGGAAATTTAATTCACGCAATAATTTACTAGGCTTGTGCTTCCCTCTCGCTTCATAGTAACACCAGGGTCTTAAACAGCCTTTCTTGAAATAAGCTCGATTGATTTCTGCAGGAGGCGCTTCTTATTAAACGAGTTCACAACAATTGCAGCTCTGGAGCCCTGCTTGCCTCGAAGCTTACAAGATTTTGTGGGTGGTGGGGGCCAAAATGGCAGTTTATAAGGATGAAAGAATTTTGGATCGGGAAAGCAGTGCTGGAAAAACAGTTTTAAACCCCTCCCTTTTACATTGCTATGGCATTGATCCAGTTAAAAGAGGTGTAGATGCTTTTAGGATAAAGAAGTAATCCTGATTCTGTCACTAGCTTTCTATGACTCTTGTAAATAAGCCCTTAGAAATCTTATACAGAGAAGAAACCCTTTATTTTAAAAAAATCAAATTTTCCCCTAAAGCAGAGGATTTAGGATTTTTTTTCCCTATCTGCCTCTCTTTCCACATCTTTACTATTGAAACATGTATTAAACATGCTATTTGAATTGAAGAACAAAATAGTCGGCAACATATAATGATATAAAAAGCTGAAATGTTTTTTTGTGATATGTCATATTTATGCTTCCAAAATTAATTTATAATTGAATGTGTAATGGGATTTCACAAACTTGCTTAAACCATGTAGCAAGAACATTTATAAATATTTTTACCTCACACTTATCTTTCTATTTTGTTAATGTCTGATTTAATTTGGTCTCAATTGCTTTAATATGGTGGCCTCAGCTGAGTTCTTGAAGATTATTAGATGACTAATGCTGATTTAGATGATGCAAAAAACCAGCTTTTTTAAAAAATTGGGGGGAGAGATGTAGACAACATAATAGGACTATAGTTATAAGTCCCTTCTATATTTGAAAGTCAGCTTTCAAATATTTGAGATACATACAGACAGTATATACATTTGAAGCCAGTGGGCATTGCAGCCCATGACAGTGACTATGGACTGTGCAAAAGTTAGAAGGTTAAAAAAAAATCTAAATAAAGGTTTCCTTTCCCCAGAAACAAAATTAATAAATCTATTTTTTTTCTTAATGAACATGAAATAAAATGGCTTCCCGTGGCTCTTTAGCTTGATTATGAGCTCCCTTCCAGTCTCTAAGGCATAGACACAAAGATATCTTATTTTTTACTGGCTAACTTATGAATCGGGCTTGATGACATGGTAAATCACAACAATACCTTTTGCATGGTTTATGACGTCACACTTCATGCTATACACAGCTATAGACCATCTGGATCAAATATTTGTAAAGACAGATTTGAAAGCACAAGTGTCAATTTGACTGTGGTGAACAGCAATGAGTACCTTTGTGAAAAAGTACCTTGAGAAATTAAAGAAGAGGGCTAGTGTTAGTGACATTTGTCCACCACCGCTTCTGCCTCTGACCAAAGCTGATATTCAACCAGGGACAGAAAATGAAAGAATTGGACTTGTCAGAAACAGCATGTTCCAGAATCCCCTTATCTTAAAGCCAGAGCTAGGAAGGACCCGTAGAAGGTGTGCAAAGATTCCAGGAGCCAATTTTGTGTATGGCCTAACTGTACGTGGGACTGACGGAGGAGTCCCCGAAGCCATAGGGCACTGGCATGTTATGCCAACTCGTGCTATCAAAAAGAAAGAAGTGCCCAAAGATTTTATTCGCATGAATAGTAATGGAATTAAGGCTGGTCTTTTCACTGCAAAAGAACACCATCTATATTGCCAGCACCATGAGCTTCACTGCAAAACAACTGTTGGCAAAACCTTCCCCAAAAATGTACCTCGTCTTCCTGACGCCATGACCTATGGGAAACCATATCCTCCTCCAACGCCCATAACAGAGATCCTTCAACATAAGTTTGGTGACCAGTGGCTGCAGGAGCATCGGAAAGCTAGCATGCATCTTAAGCAGAAGAAATATTCAAAAAAACGAGAGAAAACACATGAGACCCGTACAACAATGTTGAATAAATATCAAATCCCTGTGAAGATAGATTCACAATGGCACATGCCAAAATTTCAGAAAATTGCTCGCCATCTTGATACATTTCCAAGTCAAGAAGATAGACTGAATGCCTTGAAAGCTCAGCAAATTGAAGCACCAGTTCGTCGTGGCCAGTTTGGTTGGGGCATTTATACTCATATATAGGGCTCAGCTTTAGAAAGAAACAAATGACTTAATATACTTCAGTATGAGCTCTGTGCTATGACAAAAAGTTTGATGGAACCTGCCATAAGTAGCATTAAAATGAAGCTCCTTGCGGAAAAAAAAGAAGAAATAGATAAGGACATGAGTGTCTCATTGCTAAGCTGCTGCTATCAGATAAATAGAAAGAATGGAATTCCTGACTGTCACCTAAAGGATGCATTACACCATTTGAGGATGGAATGTTGGTACAACATCACAGGTTACTATAAAGCAACTGTCAATGTGTTTTAGCTAGAAAGCTTGTATAGTCTTTTTGCCTCCAGTCTTATTTGGAACATGAACTCACAGTGAAAAGGAAATACTCTCCTATATTAAAATAAATAAAATAGTAAAAAAATATTATTTTTTTCTGGTTTAAAAGAAAGCAGAGGATATTGCATAAATATTAGTAGGCTATACCTAATGTTAATAGAGGAATAACATCCAATTTTTTCTTAATATTTATAAAACCCACTATATGCATAAATACTGGATTTTCTAGTCATTAATCTGTGAGTACAGATTTCAGAATGAATTTTCTCTAAAAAGATGTAACATGAGAGAATGTGACTGGCATAATCCTTTTGTTTTTACCAAAGGAAAAAAAAAATACTTGTTTAGAAACTACCACCCACTACCTCCCCTGAATCAATTTTCGCCTCCATTTATTTCTTCATTCCAGTAGGTTTTGTAAAACTTCCAGAAGTTCTGGACTAATTTATGAGAAATTTCTTTTTTTCTAATGCACTACGGATAAACTATATTGTTTTTATATTACGCATTCATATAATTTAAAGTTAAGGTTCTTGTATATAACTACGTTAGTAGCTATTGATATTTACATCTACAAAGAACTTGGAATTGAAATTTCAAAAGTGCAATTATAGAGGATGTGGAACATGGAGAACAATGATGTTGGTTTGATCTTGTCAAATTTGATTACTTGTACTAAGTATGATGAAGCTATAGCAACCATCTATAATCAGTCTTTCAGCAGGGGTGGACTTTGACTACAGGAATGGCCTTCAAAGAAAGACTTAAAGTAATTTTTGCATTGCTATACATTCAAATTTACAACAATCCCCAACCCTGCAATTCAGTAAAAAACAGTAATAAAACAATTGAAATTTAATAATTGATTCTTTAACATTAACACTTTGCAAAAAAGATGGTATTAATATTTGAGAATGGATTAGGGAGAGTCACAGATACTCCTTTTCCTATATTCTGAATCAGTGCATGCAGGTTAAACTAAAGACAGGCTGGAAGCCCTGTGCAAAGCTATTTACGCTAGACTTGGACAACTGCGCAATATGAATTAATTACGCTACCTTTCAGATGTTGCATGACTAGTTGTTATTGGAATTGGCTGGATGAGGCTGCATGTATCCCTGGTTCGTCTTTATCTTCAGATTTGTAAAATGGCTGTGTTAAAAGACATTTAAAATAAATACCTTGCAACTCACTATGTGAAGGGGAACTGACAGCCCAATAGTAATATATTTAAAGTAGCAAAATCACTAGGCAGTGATATATTCAATGGGGTGCTGAAATAAGAATGGGCAAATCCATATTGTTTGAAAGTAAGAGCAAGGATTTTCGAAAACCAAGGAACTAAGAGAAAAGGGAAAGAAAAGTTTGATCATTTGGCTGAGGAAGCTGCTTTTTCACTTCCACATTGATAGAGAATGTACCATGTTGCGTGTTATCAACTTTTTCACCAAGAAGGATTGGTGAAAGAGTTCACCTAGTTCCTGGTATGTTCTTCAGTCTTGGATATGCCTCCCCCCCCCCTCCCCAAATTTACAGTATCTCTTAAAATTATTCATTTTTGCAGTGGCTGTTCTCAGAGTGCTGCACAAGACTACAAATGCAATAATTCAAGGTATAATGTATTACCAGAAAAACAGAATAACAAAGTTGGAAGGGACCTTGGAGGTTTTCTAGTCCAATTTATTAACTTATAAATTAAAGCCTCAGAAAATGTTTTCTGAAAAGGCTTTGGGAACATTTCATATCATGTGGAAGGGGCAGTACATTACAGAGATAGACAAGCTTAGCACCAAGCTTATATCCTACCTGGGAGAGAGCAAGGATCCCATGCATGTGCATTTGGAAGAAAGGCAGAAGGGAGCAACCTGAAATTATGAGACTCATAGATCATCCCAAAGGTTCTTTTTCAAAAGGCAACTGGACTTCAGCTCTGAAGAAGCTTCTTGGATGAGAAGTGAAACGTCTTCAAAGAAAAACCAGAAAGTCCAGTTGCTTCTTGAAAAAGCACCTTTGGGACAACCATGACCTGGATGACTAAGAATCTCTACAGACATTGAGTCTCATAAATCAGAATTCCTCAACCTTTTCGGCTTTGCAGACCGGTGGGTGGGAGCAGAGGTGATAATGCGGGCAAGCACACACACAGCTCTATTTGTGTGAGCAGCAGACACACATGTCCACTGCTCATGCAAATGGAGCACACATGCACAGGCTCACCCTCTGTGGGCCATGGCCCGGGGGGTTGGGGACCCCTGTCATAGATAAAAAGCAGACTGTTCAGAGTAAAGCCTCAATTATACTGACTGCCCCATATGGTCAATGGATCATGAGGTGCTAAGCAGTCAATGCCACGGAAGCCACACTTCTAATACTCATAACTAGCCACAAAAGTACATCAGTTTCCAACACTATGCGAACATAGTACTTTATGCAGATCTGGTTAAGCATGCTGAGTGAATACAGTCTGTAAGGAGTTTCAGCGAAGAATACAATACTTGAGATTTTAGAGATGACAATATGAACAATGATAGCATAGAAATTGAAGTTGTATTGGGGAACCATCTACTGTGTTTCCCCGAAAATAAGACCCTGTCTTACATTTTTTTGAACCCTGAAATAAGCGCTTTCAGGGTCCTTATTGCCATGCGATCAAAAGCCCGATTGGGCATATTATTAGGGGATGTTTTATTTTGGGGAAAACGGTAGAAACAACTGTGAGCTCACTCCTTTCACATATTCAACAGAGATTATTTTTTTGAGGGTACAAATGACCTTTTCTTTATCCTATAATGTAATTATAAAACTATGAAATATTATTAAAGCAAAGGTTGCCCTCTTATTTTTTTTCATAGTGATTAGCGTATTTGCTAGATATTCAATTTGTTGATTTCCAGCATAAAGTCAAGAAGGCATTAATCTTGCCTTAATTAAAATGTCCATTTTCTCCCAAGGTTAATTTTAAGGGGAAAAAACATAGTTATCAAAGAAGTGTAATTCTTTAGAAAAAAAAATATGGATACTGGAAATATTCTGTGAAATTTCTGTGTTTAATTGGCAAAAAAGTTAATGCAGATAGAAAAATAAATACAGTATATTTCTATATTTAATATGAATAGAAAATTGATAATAGTATTAGAGGAAGACAACACTAACATAAATAAATAAATAGATTTTCATACTGCTCACTTATAACAAGTTTTATTGTACTAAATTTAATTCAATACATTGGGAAATGTGTTGGAACCGTGTTTCCCCAAAAATAAGACCCTGTCTTATATCTTTTTGAACCCCGAAATAAGAGCTTGGTCTTATTTTCGGGGAGATCTTATTATTTTGGGACACGTGGAGCAAGACAGGGCTCCTCTTGCCGTCTTATCTGATTTCCAGTTCTGTCTCCCTAACCATAACCAGAGGAAATGGCAGGGACCGGCTGCACACGTGTTTAAATATTTTTGGGGCAGGCTTATTTTCGGCTGGGGGCTTATTTTAGCGCATGCGCTTAAAAGCCCAATTGGGCTTATTATCAGGGGATGTCTTATTTTGGGGGAAACATGGTAGTAATTAAAATATTAAGTAGTGATGGAAGGTTAATTGTCAGTGATTGGATAGTGCTTGGAGTTGCCTATTTGGAAGCAGTTTATATTAATGCATATATCATTTTTTCCTTCCTTTTAGTGGGTCCTTGTCTGAAATTTCTGGACAGATGTAGCTCATTGTGCCTTCTGTTATGTGGACATTCGAAGGACACTTTAAACCCTTAGATGGCCAAGAGGGGGGCATTTAGCAATGTTTCTATATAATGACATAATGTATGAATCACCATTCTACTTCTTGTAAAGGCATAATTAGCAAGAAAGGGAATACCTAAAGGGTCTTAATGAGTGTGTCTACTTTAGTGAATACTGTAAAGTTAATTATAATTGCAATAGGACTATGAAAATTCTAATACTAATTCAGTACACAAAAGACTACTGAAGCATCATCTGTTTTCCCAAACATTTACTTAAATGGATGTGAATTACAAAATTTTCAGGACACAGAAAGATACACTGTTTTGCTTTAATCTCATAAAGTAGAAAAGGATACACATGCATTTGCTCTGCTGACTATTATATTGAATCATGTTTAGGTTTGGAAAATGGAAGCTAAATCTGCCCTGTTGTTTTATTAATAGTTCCACAGCTTCATGAACAATAACGGGACAAATATTAAACCCAACAGAAATAGTTTCAATTACCCTTCTCCAACATGATGGAGTGCTTGGTCATGCTAACTGGGGATTCTGGAAGAAGTCCTGTTTTCAAAGGAATGAATATTTGTGCAGGAGGGCTGGATATTACAGTAGTGGCTATAATGCATGACTGGATAGGAATTTAGCGTCTAGTAACTATAATAGGAATAAAAATAAAATAAAATGGATTGGATGGATGGATAAACACACACAGAGGATTTTTTTATGCAACCCAAGAAGCATGTCAGAGTACTCCTTAATGGCTAGAAGATGAATACTTATAAATTAAGAAAGCTCTTTGCTCATCTTTTAACAAAAAGGGGCAAGTTCTCTTTTTTCTGTAAATATTGCAAATAACTAAATAGGCCCATTACTGCAGGTATCTGGTATCCTTGTAAACCTTGTATAAATAAGTGCTGGGGCAAAGCTTGCTTTAGAGAGCTGTCCAATCACTGCTTTAATATATCAAATGATGAGGAATTCCCCACCTCTCTTTGGATTTCACTCTGAAATTTCCTTCCCGTTATTTAGGAAATCCATTGTTCTATGTCTTGCTCTGTAGGATGAGACAAAGTAAGCTTTGAGAGATATTATATCCTTTCAGAAAACTTGAAGAATGTTCCTTATCTTTCTCCAGCGAGGAAGGAAATGGCAGTCAGTCTGGGGATTCACTCCGTCTAGGCGCGTGACCGAAACTGAGCATTGCTGAAAATAGGCAGGCACCATTACAATGCAAATTATACACATGCAGATCACTAAAGCATTTAGAAGAAACTTGTTTATTGAAGGCCACATACGTTCCATGTCTAATTTGAATAATGTGGACTTTCTAATTCTCCAGGTTGTAGAATATCTGAAGCAAAAATCCATTAAATCATTTCTTGGGTGACCACCCAGCTCCTGATCTGAAAACCTCTTGCAAACGGGAGTCTATCAGTGTCCTAGGTAACTCTTCCACTTCTAAGCCACACTTAACATCAGGAAATTCATCTAGCTATTCAATGCAAATCTCTTTTAATTTCAACCTGTTGGTACATCTCTGTGCCTCACTTTCAGGTTTCTTTCATTTTGAATATGGCAGTCTTTTAATTGTTTGTAGAAGCTGCCAGGTCTCCCTTAAATCTTTGTTTTTGAAAGGTAAACATAGCCAGTTCTTTCTTCTTAGGGTTTTGTTTTCATGTGTCTTATCTTTCTGGAAGTTTATCTCTGAAACCAATCTAGCTTATTATCCACATGTCTTTTAAAATATGATGTTCAGGATTGGAGGCGAGTCTTTCAAGGGTGGTCTAACCAATACCAGCAGTGGAGTCATCTTCCACACTCTGAAGGTTATCCTTCTTTTAAATGTTCTGTCAAAAATGCGTTAACCTTTGTAGCTGCCTCATTGCATTGTTTATTCCTATTCAGCTAAGGTCCACTGAGACTCTTCAATCTTTTTTCCACATATTGCTGTCAGATCAGGTCTTCTGTACTTTCTCATTTAATTTTTCTTCTAGTGCAGGGCTGTGATTAAACAATCTTTTAGGATTTCATTGTTTTGAATTATGATTTTGCCTTCTGAGTATTACATAATTCCCCTAGTTTGGCATCAGCTGCAAATTAGACAAGCATTCCTTCCTTTCCATCCTTTCTCTTCTCTTCTTTCTCTGTACCTCTCTTCAATTTCCTTCGCATGGTTCACAATTTGAAAAGGGAGTCATGACCTTCTGGCTTGATTTTGTATATTACCAGTGGTAGATGTAGATATATAAGCATCATGAGACAGAAAAGACTGAAATTCTCTGAAATTCTGTGCTTTGTCATTGAATTTAGACAGCTTGATCTTGAGTGCATTGGGACCTGAAATGAAATCCTTGGTGGGTTTTTTAAATTTTTTAAAAAAATTTTAAAATATGTTTTAATATTGAATTATACCAAGAAAAAAAGCAAAACCTGTGAATACAAATAAAACAGCATGTATATGTGTATATACACAGATATTCATACAGAGAGAGATGTACCATACAACCTAACGAACAAGAGAAAAAACAGTTAAATCAAATAATACAATACTAATAACATCTATAGAAAAATTGCTGCAACTCAGTTTTTAAGCAGCAGATTGAATCTTGGCCACAAGGAATCACATTACCTGGTTTTTCCTCTACTGATAGACAACCAATTCAGAATATGAGAGCTAACACATTTCATTAAAAAAAAAACCTTTTGAGCATGATAAATCCAGAATTTTTAATAGACAAATTGTTTAAACATAATTTAGAAACACATGGACATACTTAAACTTCATTTTCTTCCAAAAAAATTACTATAGCAAGAATATCCAGTTAATAAGAAGTTAACAAGGGACATGATGATAGTTATGTAAACACCTCAAAAATATTACATCTCCAACATAGGAAAATAGATTTTCTGTATACTTTTTAAGTAACCTTTGAAGAGTCTAATAAACTTGAAAAAAGATTTTTTAGGAATTAATTTTTATATTATGTTTGACAAGGAAAGCTTTCCAAAAAAGTTAATCATTAATTTAGCAGTTTGTTTATTTAAGTAAAATTAACATAGACATCATCTTAGAGTATATATCAATCTTGAAATAATACTCATTTTCACAATATTTATTCTTTCCCATAAACTAATAGATACTTTCACCCATCCATTAAAATCACAATTAATCTCCATTATACAATTTGAAATATCCATTTCTATCAAAATTAGATGCTGGCTACCAATTGTGGCCTATGTCTTGGTCTCCAGGTATAAAGAACTATTGAATTGGGATCAGACAATTCAGAGCACAACTAGTTTATACATATATTACTTCAGGGTATGTTTGTTTCAGTTACAAGTAAATTGCATTAAGTCTGTAGCTTCTTGTTAATGACTTTAGCATCATAATGCTATTCTTGTTCAGGTCATATAAGTTAGGTAGAGCCACTTTGGTCTAGTAGTTAAGGCACCAGGCTAGAAACCAGGAGTCTGTGAATTCTAGTCCTATCTTAGGCATGAAAGCCAGCTGGGTGACCTTGGGCCATCACTGTTTCTCAGTGCAACCCACTTCACAGAGTTGTGGTCCTCAAGAAAATGAGAGGAGGAAGGAGCATTGTATATTTTCGCTGCTGCCTTGAGTTACTTACAAAATAAAAAAGGGAGGTTTTAAATTAAATAAATAACAGGCTATTTTTCATAGTAGGAACAAACTTATAGCTACAGGAAAGCAATCTTATGGGAAAACAGGAAGGCCGCCATTCCCATTTCAATATTAGAATTAGAATAACAGTTGGAAGGGACCTTGGAGGTCTTCTAGTCCAACCCCCAATTCAGGCAGGAAACCCTATATCATTTCAGACAAATGGTTGTCTGATCACTCAACATCATCCTTTTGTGACTGAGCTGATTTTTTTTCAGCTCTGCTCTAACACAACTTCTTTTCTGCAGTTTACAACACTGGATCTCTGTGGGGCTTGGCAAGGGGTTATTTTCCTATTTTCAGGGATTATTTTTCCATATTGTTCACTATACTTCCCATTTTTGGAACTCAGAATTCTTTAATAAGTTTGTCAGGCAACCTTATTGGCAAACTTAATAATTCTAATCATTTTCTAATTTTTGTAGAAAAGTGCCTGCTTTGATTTTTTCTGTTCATATAACCAGGATGTGTTGAACTGTTGTCTCATTCCATTTTCCAGTCTCTCAGTACAAAGGAAAAATGACAATGTCATGCCATCATCACAAATTTTAGTAGATATATAGGTTTATATGTGAAGACTTGGATTGAGTTTTCCTCTCCTTCATCCCTCTCATTTTTTTTTTCAAAACAGCCGGATAAAGCACAGCGCATGTACTGAAAACATGGGAAGGGGCAGGGATAACTATGTATTCCATTTATGTTGTTTTAGCTCGGGGGCTGGCTACTGAGTCAAGATGTTTGCATCTGATTGGCTGATGGCAGTGTCCTCTATATTTTTAGCAACAGATTGCCTAATTCACTCTGAATGGGCGAGTTTAATGGGAGTTAGAAGCATCAACTTTCCTAATCTACAGTGTCAGAAAATTTGTAGCATTTCAGATGGATTTATTTCTCAGACATGGCATTATGTCTTGAACATAAGATCTTTTTTCCTGCAAAACATGATAACCATTGAATTAAGAGCCTTCGGTGTCCCTGAATAGTATTTTCAGAAAGAAAAAGATTTTTGAAGGTATAACTGCTTATCAGGCTAAGATGCAAAAGCAGCAACACTATCTGAAATTCTTTTTGTGCCAAGCTATTATAAGAGACCCAATTTAGTGTAATGGTTAAAAGGGCACACCAGTAAAAACCAGAAGGTTGCGACTTCTACTCCTGCCTTAGGCACATAGCCAGCTGGATGACCTTGGGCCATTTACTCCCTCTCAACTCTAGGAAGAAGGCAATTTGGCAAATGACTTTCAGAATGACTTTATCCTTGCAGTAGCCAGGAGTCAGAACTGACTTGAAAGCACAAAACACTAACACACAAAAACATTGACTTGCAGTTTTGCCAGCTATTCAGGAGGCAGAACAGAATAAAGAATGCCAAGCTTCTCTACTTCTAATAGCTCTATCAATTTCTACATTATGGGCAAGAGCAAGCTGATACAGGTTTAAAAAATTTGAATGCTCTTTCTCTCATACATTTGCTGAATTCTTTGACCATTTCTATAAGAGCAAGACTGAGAGATGAGTGAGAAAACAATTCCTTATTTCAGGGAAGGATCTCTTTTATCATAACACATCGTATGCTTGTCTGGTTTTGCCTTAATCTGTTAAGTGCACCCAGCCTCTAATGGGATATATACTAAAACAGGGATAAATTAAATTATGGTGATGTGGTAAATGAATTAGATTTGCGTATTGAAAATTGGGTCATAACTGACTTAGGCACAAATGTTTTTACTTGACTATTACAGTATAAATGTAATGGTTGCTGCTTTGTCTATATAAATTACAACTTAAATTCAGATGCTGACAACAATCCATTACTAATTAATCACTACTGATTGGTACCTAATTTTAAACATTGGATCTTTGAAACTTTAAATGACTGCCAAGTGCTACAATCTGGCTTTGCTTTACCTGTGTTTTCTCCCATGCCCTGAATTTTTTTTAAGCAACCACACAACATTTTGCAGAGACGCCTCATGGAAACAAATATGTCAAGATTGCGGCACAGCCGAGGGACGTGCTCTCAGAAAAATGATCTCTCAGCTCAGACAAATAAACTGAATCAAATGAAACTGGATAGTCCCCCCAAGACAGAGGAAGAAGACCTCATTCTCATCTGCTGCCAGGTAAGCTTTTGTGTCCTGCAGGAGATCCATTAGTCCAGTTCCTCTACTTTCAAAAGGTTCTGTATTCCTACATCTGAAGTAGTAGAACTTTCCAGAACAAGACACAGGAGCATTCTGCTCCAAGCCTCCTCAAAACTGAGGATAAAGTTGAGGGCTGCCTATATCTTGTTTGGATTAACCATCAGAGTTGAAAGTCATGAATGAAGGTGATATACGTGTCCCAGGATAATGTTGCAGGATCTAATCTGGATTGGTCACTAGGAGCAGAGGTTTTGTCTTCCGAGCTTTCAGATTCATTTTGGAACCTATCCACAGGGAAGGCATGAGGGTGAAGTTGAGAGTTATGCTATTTGGTTTAGGAGTGACACAAATGTAGCCTATGTGATTTGTATTACAACTAACACAGCTATTCCTCTGATTAACTGTGATCACGGAAATCACTTCCAATAGCTCAGCTTCTGTCCTAAAGCCCTGGAGTTATTCCCCATGTTCTGAGCACTATCTATTGAGATCCTTCACTAGACAAAACATTGACTCAACCCAATTGCCTGCAAATTAATTAAACTGACTGAGTTTCATAATTCATTGAGGACATATTAGGCGATTGCATTTTAGTCTTGTGTATGTCATGCATCTTTCATGTGTGAACCAGTCTTACTTCAATAAAACAATATCATTCTGTTCTTCTTTGGTAAACATTATTGTGCACAGCACAGAAAAATAATAAATGATAGCATGCAAAGGAAAGGAAAGAAGTAAGAGAAAATAAAATCTGGCTAAATCTAGTTTACTTCCACACTATTTACTGTGTTTCTCTGTACTTTTCTGATTTTACAAACCATCTTTGCTTTCACCGAATTTACAATCTGTTTGATATATTGCCTTTTGCTTTTGAAACTTCTTACTTTCCTTTTTTCAGGATTTTTATTAATGCCGTCAAACCATGGTGATTTTACTATTTTCCCCTTTTTGCTCAACTCATTCATTGTTCCTTCATATATTTGTTTTGCAATTCAATTCTCACTTGTTATCTCTTATGAACAAAACATTTCAACATACATATACTTATTAAACTTGCATATGGCTGGATTCAGGGAATTCTAACAGTTTACAGAAAAAATATATAATTTCCACTTCAAGGTACAATAAAACATCCATGGTAACATTCATGCATCATGAATTTCTTAAATACCCCGTTACCAGTGCAGTCATCGTGTTAGTTTTTTTCTGTCATATCCAACCCCTACTTCCAAATAAAAAGGGGGCATAAGTACACTTTCATATACATCCCAATTTTTTTTTCAGCAAACATTTTTCACATAGATTATCTAACAGCATTTGACTTCTTAAAATTTCTCCATTTTGTTTTCCAATCTAATAGTCTCAAAAATAGAATGGCTACATAACAGGGCTTTGAGCTTTAATAAATGAAATACATTTTAACTTGGAAACCACTCTTAATAATATTAGTTCATTGGGTGGGCTTTGGGTGAGTCATTGTCTCTTTGCTCAACTTATGTCACAGAGTTGTTAACAATGCTTGTTTCTTGGTGTTCCCTTAGTGTGCTTCTCTCCCTGCACGATAATATAATCAGGCTAGGTGCACAGGAAAAGATGCAAGCTCAGAGAACATCAAGAACCCAATAAATCAGCCCTGTGAAATATATTCTCATTATGTCAGAGTTGTGAGCTATTGGTGCTTCCTTGAGCTCCTAAATAAAAAGCAGTATAAAAATAAAAGAAATCCAAAGACTGGGTTTGTATGACCCATTGGACCACAAATTATTCAACTATACTTTAGTCAAGCATTTTGTGCAACTTCAGCCCCCTGCTGTTAATTTATGGTACTTTGTTGTATTAAGTTTTCTGGAAAAACCAAATAACTCTTAGTTAAGTCAAGTGTGGTTAAGGGTCTATGACCACAGCTGTTGTGTCCCAAATGCTTAGGGGTCGGAATGGAAATAGAACTTTTTGCCTAAAACTATATCAAAAAACAATAGAAATACAGATAATTCACTTACCATCAGCTGATATTTTGCAAAAATGCTCTCTTTCTCTCTACAGTGTAATGGGAAGGAATTGCAAGTTGTGGTTGATACTGGATGCCAACGCAATATAATTTCTTCTGCGTGTCTGGAGAGATTAGGGTAAGCAAAATTCTTTTTTTTAAATATTTTTTTTATTTTTTAATATACACACCATACATATTTTGTGGACAGTGTATTAACTGGGTCAAATCTTTTTTAAACAATGCTAACACTAATAATACAAATAAGTATGCATAATCTTCCAACTTCAACAGTATCATTCTCTCTTTATAATTCTTCATCATTTTTACCATTAATTCATTTAAACATAAATAACATTTCTTTATGCCATGTATTTGTTATCCCCTGCTAAGTTACTAATATTTAATATTTTGGAAATTATGTATTATTCCACCATAATTTCAATATCCCAAATGTCTACAGCTACTAATAAAGCCAAATATTAACAAAATTTAATCCTGGGAATATATCTCAAAATCCCCACAATTTCTAATCCTTAAAAGTTTAAATTCACAATATACTTTAACACATTATTAATATTAATAATACAATTAGATTACCTAATCCCAAACTTCCACCTACTAAGTTTATCTTATTTTTAATTATAATAGATTCTATTATCTGTTAATATGTATGCTACTATTTTTCCTATTTGTATTTTCTATTTTTTCTTTTTATTAATATATTTTATCATTATCCATAATCTCTTAACCTTTTTGGAGTTCCATCATTTATTGACTTTTTAATCACCCTTTTATTTCTCTCTCTTGGAATCTTAAATCTCTTTTTGATATTTTTATACCTACCGAACATTCCCTTTGTCTCTTTCTGCTTTATTATTTGAATACCCATCAATAAGACTTTCTTTTTTAAAAAAAGATTTTTCTTTTTTTCTCTAAACATTTCTCCTTTTTTGAAGAGATTTTTCTTCCCCCCCCGTTCTATTATAAGCTTTTAATGAATTATCCAATTGATTCCTACTTATTAATCCTTTCTCTTCATTATCTTTATCTTCTTGCATTTCATTTTGATTTTTTCCTTCCACTGCTTCATCTATTTTCTGAATATCATGTTCATCTTTTTCCCCCAGTTGTTGAGTGGCTTCTACACTCATTTCTTTATCTTTAGACAATCCCCTTGTTTCCTTATTTTTTTTAAAAAATTTTTATTTATATGCCGCCCTTCTCCGGAGACTCAGGGTGGCTTACAAAGCGTTAAGCAATAGCCTTCATACTTTTGTATATTTTTATACAAAGTCAGCTTATTGCCCCCACAAATTGGGTCCTCATTTTACCCACCTTAGAAAGGATGGAAGGCTGAGTCAACCTTGAGCCTGGTGAGATTAGAACTCGCAGTAATTGCAGGCAGCTGGATGTTAAATGCTGCCTTAGTAGGAGGCATTAACCTGCTATGCCACTCAGGCTCCTTTTATTGTTCTTTATAGTTTCATGCATGTTTTTGAGCACCAAAATTATTTCTTCATTTGCCTCTATTATCCCCTATAGTTCCATTTTGTAACAATTTAATAAAGATTACTCAGTATACCTCTTTGGTTCCAACGTCCCATTATTTAAAAACTCCAACTTAATAAAATTCAATCAATCCCATAGTTATACCTCCAAATCCCTTAAATTTATAATCTTTAAAATTCTTTAGTAGTTTACAGCCTTGTGATTTTCCAATTACATATCTTCCCAATTGTCCAAATTATAAAGTCTTATTTAACTTTTCTTTTTTTCTCTTTTCTTCTATCACCTTTCTTCTTTTGCCTTGTAGAATGTTCTGTCAAACAGCCTTAATAATCCAAATCCAAATTAATCCACTAGGTTCCTCCAATCTTTCAAATCCAATAGCTAGTTTCAATAAAGTTTAGTTATTTGCAATTTAGTTCATCTTAGAAATCTTCAAGAGGAAAAAGAAACTTATTAGGTATTTTCAAAATATCCAAATTGTCTTCTAGAATAGAGTCAAGGTCAGGCCACTTTCCAGGTGTTATTTACTTTCTTCTATTTTGTGTATTGGACCTCACTTTCACTAAGAATACTGATGCTGTAGTGCTGTAGTGCTCCTCTTCTTCCAGTAGATGGCTCTTCTGCTCCCAAGTCCAACCTTAAACAGTATGTCAAAAACAGCTGATTATCCAATAAGTCCAGGGGGTTTAAAAATACAAATAAGCAAGACAGTTTCTCCCAAAAATCACCTTTCAGATTGTTTAAGCTTTTTTCCAGGCTTTCTGTATTTTAAAGCTTCCCTTGGGCATTTCTTTCGCCTCTTAATTTTCAGTCTTTAATCTTCTCTATGTGTCTAATCGTCGCTTCCTTGACGCTTGGAGAGTATCTTTTAAAATCTTTTTAAAATTAAATCTTTGGAGTAAGAGTTGGAAGTTATCTCACCCAGTTTCAATGCTCTGTCCATGGACTGCTCCAGCACAAATCTTATGATGTCAGTTGTCCCAGCTTGTGACTGCCAAAAATGGCCATCATCCCTGCTGCCATTCAGGAGAGCTTGCTTCGGACCTAATGAGGAAATTGCAAGTTCCTTGTGGTCCACAAAACACCTCTCCTTTCTTCATTGCCCCTACAAGGTGGCTTTGACCCCGTAGGGTCTTCCGACAGCAGTTACCAGCTGAATTTTGCAGGGCTCAGCAGAGCCCACTATTTTCCAAGCCGTTCTCACTGTGACGTCAACCGGAAGTCAGTCTGGATAAGCAATACTCTTTGTGGGCTGTAGCAACTGATACACAGCAATTAAATTCTCTTGTTCTTACAAGCTTAGGTTATTATTGGTTGCACTGCTCAGTTACAGATTTAGGTTCTAAGGTTACCCTTGAAGTTGCAAGCTGAGCTAAGAATTTGCTACTGCAAAAAGGGAGAAAAGAAAATTATGGAGTAAATTACAGAGCTATTATTAGTAATAGTAGTATTGAATCAAATATTCTGACTCCAAGCAACATTTTTTTGGGCATCCATAGCACTTCTCTTTCTGTCGTAGAGTAATGATCTTGAAAGAAGCATCTAGTATATCTAGATAGATAGCTTTTCTTATTGTTCCTTTACAATAATCTTTTGTTAAACAGTGTTTGCAAATTCCTCAACTGGTATAAAAATCTCCCTAGAAACAGGCTGAAACAGCTAAATGAGAATCGGTCTTTTAAACCAATTCTTAATGTGTATAAGTTTAAACAGCGTAAGTCTTGAACAAGCGAACTGTGTTTCAATAAATTTAGAATGATACTACATATTCAAAAATAATTTTATCCCAATGGTAATTTGGTCTATTTTTTTCCTGTTTCTCAAATAGCCTTGATAATTCTTAGTCTGGTGTCCATGAAATGATTATTTTAGCAATAACAATTTACAGCCCAGGGGCCATCCCACACTGATTGCCAAGAAAATAAATGCCAGGTTTTTGTAACTGTAATGACTTATTTATATAACACTGTAGCTCTCAGTGGTTGTGCCTGTAATGAACTGAGCACTGCTGAGTAATTTACAGTCTCATTACCCAAAGTCATCATTATACATTTAGTAGGAGTTTTACACTGTTAGTATTACTTCCTGCAGAATAGCTGGCACCTTTATTTCTGTATATTTCTGACGCAAGACTGGAAAGCAGGGTGAGGCTTCCCTTATTTCAGCACAGGGATGGACCACTTTTGACTCTCTAGGTGCCTCTTTAAATATTTGTCCCAGTTAGCTATATGGGATGGAACTGTTGGGATGAGGGAAGCCATATATTACCCTGAATTTTGTAATCACGGCTGTTTGGCAGGAAATTTGGGGAAACGATGTCTATTTTCATACTGTCAAAAATTTGAGCTTATGGACCAAGCTGTTGAGAATGACAAAATAATAAATCATAACCATATTTTTATTGTTTTATTGGATTGAGCCAGTAAACCACCTCAGAAGTGCTACTTGTTAGCTAAAGTGAGAAGTAGGCATGATAAAATGTAGACTATTGATTATAGATTATTTTGATTATTAATATAGTAGTTAGATTCTTTTACTCCATTTTTATATAGGGTCTTCTCTGAAGTGAGGTTTTGTTTTGTTTTTTAATTGATTTATATGCTGCCCTTCTCCGGGGACTCAGGGCGGCTTACAATGTGTTAAGCAATAGCCTTCATACTTTTGTATATTTATACAAAGTCAGCTTATTGCCCCCACAATCTGGGTCCCCATTTTACCCACCTTAGAAAGGATGGAAGGCTGAGTCAACCTTGAGCCTGGTGGGATTTGAACTTGCAGTAATTGCAGGCAGCAGATGTAAGTGGATGTTAATCACTGCCTTAGTCTACTGAGCCACCAGAGCTGTATCAAATCAGAGGATTTGATGTAATATATCAAATCAGAGGATTGATTTGATACATTATTTTAAAAACCTTATTTAGTTGGAACATATATAGTTTCTCTGTACAACACTAGCCAAAGACATTGCAAGAACAGCTCTTGAAATTATCCTTTATGAAATGTTGGCTTTTAGGGCTCGTCACAAAATTTTGTGTTGCATTCCAGCCATATCCTTCTTCAAGGCATTTCATTCTATTCCTCCACCCACTGGATCTATGATTATTTGATTACTGGGTATATTCAGTAGTATTTTCAATCCCCCTTTAAGTTTTTTCCAAAATATGTTTTATTTTTTCACATTTTGTTACCTTCTCCAACTACCAGTTTTTATTTATTAGTAGTATATAGCACTAATGTCTTGGCAGGGTGTTGAGGGCCATACTAGACTTTGCTTCATTTTCTGGGGCTGCATTCAAAAGGAGAGTAGGGCCAAGATTTTAAATATATAATTTGAATATAAACATAATAACATTAATTAAAATATATGTAATCATGTTGTCCATTACAATATGAAGGCAAATTTTGGAGCATTCTGTGGCTCTACCAAGGTTTTGGAGGGTTGCATAAGACTCTTGGGGTTTCACATTCTCTATCTTTGACACATAGGATTTGACCTCTAAAAAGCTCTCTTCCTTCTCCTAATTGTGTTTTTATTTGCATACAAGCTCCCTTCAGTAATATTTGGTTAGAAGAGAGAGTCCCAGAACATTTGAGAACTGAAGTTTTGAATCTCATAATAAATAGATGTTTCATACCAATAAATTGTGACAGACAAGTTCATAAATTGGGTCTTAGATAGCAAAATTTCACACTAAATCACAGAAGGTTTAACCCCCAAACTCCTGGGGTTAATATTTAATTTTAAATTCATATAGGCTTAGAGACTTTGTGCTGTTCCATCAAAGAAATTACAGCTTATATTTATTGAGGTGGGAATAATAATGATGTCGGGAAGAAGAACATTGAGTATAGTCCTTAGCATATGCAAATAATTTCTTTAGCCATCTATCTCAGTCAGAAATACTGACTATTGAGAAGGGTAGCATAGAATATACTTCGGTTCCATCCCATGCTTAGATAAGGTAACTGGTGCTGGGATGCATGACATTGCCTTAGAAATTCAATGAAAAATTCAACAAAAGCACTTTACATTGTCAAATCTATTGTTACAACAGGAAACTTCAAAATGTGAGGTTCGCCTGGCTTAATTACTAGTTTTACCACCACTCTTTGGTTGTGGGTGTCTCCTTTTGCACAGCTATCAACATGACTGATTTATTCCTGAAAACACAGATGATGTTTTTCTCAAAGTGTTACATTTTCTAGTTTTAAGGGGGAAATGAATTGAAATGTACAAATTCCCTGGTTTTTTTCTCCATTGAAGTGATGAACACAGTAGTGACTCTTTCAACTTTTAAAATTAAAATTTATGGTTTGCCCATACTTCCATTTAGCATTCCTGGGTATACAAAGTTTTAATTAACAATAATTGTTAAGGATTTTCTTCATAATCCACAACCTTTTTTTCTTGATCTGTTGTCTCTCCCAAAGCATAAGACTGCATAATACTGTAAAGTTTTCTTTTTTAAAAAAATCCTATGCTTTAATTGCCCAGGAGAAATCCATTTCTCCTATTAAATGGAACCTATTTGAAACTTAAAGTAACATATTATACTGCAGTTTATGCATAATTTCCCTTTCAAGTTTCTGCACTTTTCAGCATCACAGTAGGGTAGGGTAGCATTCATTTCTGTAAGTCCTGTTTTCTAATGTGATTTTACATTGTTTTCTCCTTCTGCTTTTTCTGAGCCAGGGCTGGATTTTCCTTTAGGCTAACTAGGCTTCAGCCTAGGGCCTCAAGATCAAGAGGGGCCTTTTATTATCTCTCATGTAATTTACAAACTTAAAAATGGGAGGTGAAAGGACCTCATAAGTAGAATAGCCTAGGGCCTCTTTTCATCTAAATCCGGCCCTGTTCTGAGCACATACTTTACAGAAATGATTGTCTTGTAATGTCCTCTGTTTAATCTATTTTACACTGAACGTTGCTTAGAAAATCCCTCATTGCTGGCATATCTCTCAGATTTTTCTTTTTACTAGATCTTTCCTAACCCTGTTGCAGTTACCCATAACTATTACTGTTACTGTTTCCACTTACTTTTTCATTTTAAGAATAAATGATGTTCACAAAACCCTATTTACATGGCATAGTATGCCTATCATCCTTTGTTCTGAAATTCTCTAGATTTGTATGAAGGAATGATGTAGTACATATAAAAAAATTAAGTAGTGTATGGTGTTGAGGTTGTAGCATCTTGTGGACCTGGTTTTCTATAACTTCATAAGATAGAATATTTCAGAATGTAAAGCAAGCTTTCTGTATCAAAGTGTTTTTAGCAGGTGAGACTCCAGTACTCTTGATGTAAAATTGATTCAAATACATAAAGCCTAACTTAGAAGAAGTCAGTTATGAGAGTTATATACGTAAAAGCCAAGTTCTAATCTAATTTAGCCGTAAAATTACTTTCCAGATTCATTTAATTGTACAATCACTTTTCTGGGATAAAGATGGACGGGAAAATAAATCAGAATCTATTGGTAGTTTGTTAGACATAAATTGATAAGCATAGATTTCCTGTTTAATTTCTTTATAAAAATAGCAACAGCATATTCAATATATATGCATGTATATATATCTTCATTTATATAATTTAGATGCCCATAAGATTCTGGGCAATTTATAATGGCAAAAATAATAAATACAGATAGCCCTCAACTTACCACCATAATTGAGCCCAAGATTTCTGTTGCTAAGTGAGACATACGTTAAGTGAATTTCCCCCCATTTTACGACCTTTCTTGCCACAGTTGGTAAGTGAGTCACTGAAGTTGTTAAGTTAGTAACATGATTGCTAAGTGAATCTGGCTTCTCCATTGACTCTGCTTGTCAGAAGGTCGTAAAAAGGAATCTCAGGACCCTGGGACACCACAACTGTCATAAATATGAACCAGTTGCCAAGCCTCCAAATTTTGATCACATGATCAAGGAGATGATGTAACAGTTGTACGTGTGAAAAACGGTCATAAGTCTCTCTTTTCAGTGCCATTGTAACTTTGAACTGTTCCTAAGTGAACTGTTGTAAGTCGAGGACTATCTGTAATAATAAAAGTGTACACCATGTACATCCATAAAAACAAAGCAGCAGTGAGCATCCACAGGACCTAGTTATTTACGGGACTGTCTACTGCCACAGACGACCTCCCATCGACCCATGCGCTCCCACAGAGAGGGCCTCCTCGGGGTGCCGTCAGCCAAACAATGTAGGCTGGCGACCCCCAGGGGGAGAGCCTTCTCTGTGGGGGCACCTACCCTCTGGAATCAGTTACCCCCCCCGAGATAAGGAAAATCCCAGACCTCAGTGCCTTCCGTCGTGCCCTGAAAACTTACTTTTTCAAACAAGCCGGGCTGGCTCAAGCAGTATTTTTAAATTTTAAATTTTAAATGTAATGGGGATTGGGATTTTAATTTGAGCCGAAATTTATTATTCTATTTTTAATTGTTCTTATTGTTTATATTATGTGTTTTTTAATTCCGGCTGTACACCGCCCTGAGTCCTCAGGGAGAAGGGTGGTCTATAAATTTAATATAAATAAATAAAAAATAAATAAATTAGGATCTGAGTAGTAACTCAAATGCAGGTTTGGAATTATGCAGGTAATGAAAAATCTCCCATTGAGCCACCCTTTTTTGTTTGGTTCCATTTTGTAGATTTCAGTATTTAATTAAGAAAAGCAAGTTTTTGAAACCAGAATGTTTTTCTATTTTTGTTGTTGATGTTACAATATTATCTCCAACTCCTTCCAGGGCAAAACTCTTTTATTTTGAAGTTGCTGGAATAAGCATGGAATATCATGTAATAAACAGTATAAATTGAAATGGCATAACTGCAATGGACATGGATAAAAAGAAGTACATCCTTCAGAATATTCAGAAATTACAGCAGAAGCAAAGAAAATCAGTGATTTAAGTTTTTTGAATTGCAATACAGGTAGTCCTCGACTTACAACAGTTAACTTAGTGACTGTTCAAAGTTACAACGGCACTGAAAAAAATGACTTATAACCATTTTTCACCCTTATGACTGTTGTAGCATCCCCATGGTCATATCATTTACATTTGGATGCTTAACAACTGACTCACATTTACGATAATAGAGATAATAGTCAATAGAGAAGCCAGATTCACTTAACAATAGTGTTACTAATTTTACAACTGCAGTGATTCACTTAACAAATGTGCAAGAAAAGTTGTAAAATGGGACTAACTTACTTAATAAATGTTTCACTTAGCAACATAAATTTTGGGCTCAATTGTGGTCGTAACTCAAGGACTTCCTGTAGTATTATATTTAAGAAGCTGGAGCAAAAAGAAAAGAGATGCTGGGTACATTTGAAAAAGGAACTTTTTAATGGTACCATTAATAGACAGAAAAATAGATCCTTCAAAGAAGCAGCATCAAAGTGCTTTTAGCACTGGCTCAGCTCTGATTAGGTCATGAATCAGTCATAAATGAGTCATCTTGCAGAAGGGAACAGAAGAATAGTACCTTAAAGATGTTACAAATGAAAACAAGTTCTCATGGAACAAAAAAGAATTATTGCTTTCAGACTAATAGCTTTTTAAGATAGTTTTCAGTGGAAACGAAGGTCGGTGCAAAAGGAAAGAACAACAAACAACAGTGATCGCCTTCAGGAATATTTTGTTCTGATTTACAAATTACCCATTCACTGTCACTCCAGTAAAAGAAAGTGAAGACAAAGATTGTGTTAAAGGTCATCTTTCAATTACATATTGATATTAAACTATTTTAAACATGTATTATTAAGAATAAAGTCATTATCTTGTCCTTTTTTATATGTGTACTATCAGCAGCAGCTGCAACTATATCACCTTGGACTTGAAAGTAGTATCTCTGTGATTGCCACACAAAATAGGTTATATCTTACAAGGTCTGGAGAAAATATGTTTGGATGAGATGTAATGAGTTTGATAAATATTGTGAAAATTGAAGATTAATTCCCAGAAATAAGATTTTCAAATAAGGAATTGTGAACGTAAGAGTAAGGGGGTGAGTAACTATCCTGCAATCTTTTAAATCAGTTAATGAAAATAGGGAAGAATTGTCAGCATTGCAATATTAGTGTTTTTATGCACGCACTGATCCTCAGGAGGACAGAAAAGGAATCACTGCAGATTTTACTCCACTAGTAATTGCTGACTAAAAGGGGCATGTTCGAGGCCATTGCTGACATGTTCGAGGCCATGAGTCAGTGCTGTCCAAAGATATTTCTGTGGTCATGTGGCCAGCATGATATTGTGGAACGCTGTTTCTTCCCCACTGAAATGGTACCTATTTATCTACTTGCATTTGCATGCTTTTAAACTGCTAGGTAGGCAGGAGCTAAGCGAAACAGGTGCTCACCCCACTGTTTTGAACCCAGGTTATCAGCTTTCCAGCCAGCAAGCCCAGTGTCTTAACTACTGAACCATCTCACCGCCCTCTGATGCTCAAAATATAAGAAAAACAAGATGAGGTTTAACTGTTACTACATGAGGGGAAATATGATGTTGCTGGTATCACAGATCTATTGGAATACTTCTCGTGATTAGAATTAGAATGCAGAAATTTGAAGATGTAACTTGTTCAAAAGAAGCAGAGCAAAAATAGAATATTTGGTTATTTGGGGAATGAATCTGGTATCGTTGTTAACCATTTGATTTAAAAGAAATAGAAAAGGGAATGAAAATAATATAGTTGTTACTATCTAGTGTACATTTTCCAGCCAAGAGAAAGAAGTGGGCAAAGTTTTCTAAAAGCATATTATGAATCTTCTCCAAACTCAGGAAGGAATAAAATGACCTCATATAGGGAACGTAAATTCTGTGTTGCAAAGAAAAATGGTTTATCAACTGCTCAGTGAAGATGATGAAATGCTAATATATAATGAAAAGAACTATTCAACTCCTACTTTGGCTCAGTCACCTTGAAGGATATATGTCCGAACGGAGAATTGTGAATAGAAAGATTTTAGCCTCAATAGAAGGATTTTAGCCTTCACAGAAAATATAAAGAAGATAATGACCTTATATGAGTTCAGGCAGACAAGACCAATTGGTTTACATGCTATGATATTGAAGAAGCTTGACTTCTTGGCTTGGCTGATCTTCCATTTCTTGCTTTTGAGAATCGGGGGTGAAATCCTAGGTACTGGCCAGTGTCATTCTTATCAAAAATAGAGGAAAAAAGAGAAGCCAAGGAGCCATAGGTCAGCCAATTCAATATCAGTACATTGGAAGATTCTAGAGAAGATTACAAAACAGTTGATGGGTAAATATTAAAAAAAAACAACTTACAAGTTACTGTGGATTTATGAAGAAAAAGGTTTTGTAAGATAATCTTCATATGTAGATCTATCTGATACACAAATCACCTAATCTATACTTAGCAAGATTGCTGAGGTTTATTTTTTTTTAAAGATTGCTACAGTTAAGATAGCTATTTCTTCTATCATTCCTGTGGTCTACAAAGAAAAGTACTAATAAAGTAAAGTAGAATAAGATTGTGGGCCTGCCTACTACTAGCATAGAATGTATTTCCTGCACTGAAATTTCCTGCACCTTTGGGAGAAAAACATTTGTCCTGCTCTGGTCCAGAATCAGTACGAGAGTAGAAGATTTCTGAGATTTTACATGTAGAAGGAATTGAGCAGGTTTATTTCAGGTTTACTGAAATAAAGAACTGTTTTCTTTATTTCAGTAAAATCTCACTTTAACGAGCCAGATAACTCTACAGTGGACACATTGTTCAGACTTCACCCCATTTAATTTACTATAATTTATTATATTTATTTATTATAAATCATGCTATTTACACAGATGTCCTAAAATGACATCAATTTAGCAGATGTCTAGATTTTATAGACAGCTCTTTCCACAAATTGCCCTTGAAATAAAGATCTACTGTATTCTTATGCGAAAGTACATCGGTTGAAATTCTTACCCTGTGTGACAATGGATTTCTGTTTCCCTTTGCACTGACCTTTACATTGTATTGTGTCTTTTTTTTCCAAAATGCTATTATACATATTCCTAACAAGTAGCTATTCTGAGTCATTTTTTTTATTTTTATTCTTTTTCTGGTTTCGAGTCTTGATTCCTAGCAACTGCCTGAACTAGTCCCTGCAGTTTTCTTCGCAAGCTTTTTCAGAAGTGGTTTGCTGCCATTGCTTTCTTCGAAGGGCTGAGAAAAGAGTGACTGGTCCAAGGTCTCCCAGATGGCTTCATGCATAAGGCAGGATTAGAATTTATAGTCTCCTGATTCTTAGCCTGATACATTCATCAGTACACCAACCTGGCTGTGTTCTGAATACTACTAATTAAGAGTTTAAGAGTTTATTGGATTTCTATACCGCCCTTCTCCCAGGAGTACTCCAGGCAGTGTACAGCCACATTAAAACACATGAATTTATAAAATTTAAAACCAATTAAAACATATACAATTTGGCCCCCAAATTAAAACACACATACGCCCACTTAAAATTCATATTAGGCCAGTCTGGCTTGCTGAAACAGGAAGGTCTTTAGGGCACGGTGAAAAGTACTCAGGTCGGGGCTAAGACGAAACTCTAGGGGCAGCTCATTCCGAAGGGCTGGTGTCCCCACAGAGAAGGCTCTCCCCCTGGGTGTCGTCAGTTGGCATTGTTTGGCCTGAGGAGCCCCTCTCCATGGGAGCGTATTGGCCGGTGAGAGGTTGTTGAGGGCAGAAGGTGGTCTCGTATGTACCCCGGTCCTAAGCCATGGAGAGCTTTAAAGGTGGTGACCAACACCTTGAATCGCACTTGGAAGACCAACGGGAGCCAGTGCAGCTCGCAGAGGAGGGGTGTTACATGGGCGCGCCGAGTCGCACCCATAACCACCCGCGCGGCCGCATTCTGGACCAGGGGAGCCTCCGAGTGCTCTTCAAGGAGAGCCCCATGTAGAGAGCGTTGCAGTAGTCCAGACGGGATGTGACGAGGGCATGAGTGACTGTGTACAGGGCATCCCGGTCCAGAATTGTTCCCCATCAACAACTGATAACATTTTTAGATCAATTGCAAAAAACCAACTTTCTACACATTGCATTCTTATCTATTTCTTATACACCGGGGCTTTGGTTTTCGTTGTGTTATGTGTTGCATGAATTTAGCAGAAGAGGGCAAGGTTAAATTTTCAGTTGAAAAACTTCACACTTATCAATTCGCATACATCAACTGAGTTCTAAAATAAGATCAGAGCACACATGCACGGGGGAAGGTGCAAAAATGACCAAGATAGACAGTATGTTAATGATGGTTAAAATATTAGAGTAGCATTAAAGAGTCAAGATAGAAATCCATTCTCAGCCACAGAAATTCAGAGGATGATTTTGGGCCAGTCACCCTGTTTTGGCTTAGCTTGCAGGGCTGTTTTGGGACTAAAATAAAGGAAGATCGCTGTGTAAATTGCCTTGTAACCTAGAAAAAAAGATGGCATAAAAGTTTCACAAAAATAAATATATAAAAAGAAAAGGAAAAACAATTTATAAGTAAATAATATGGAAATCCTTGAAAGAAATCTCTTTGATGATAAACCTATGGATACAATTTTAATTCAGAGGGCGGCACTGGTTTTTTATTTGATGCTGGGGACCTCATTCAAAAAATGGCCAGCACAAAAATTAAATATGCTTATTTGTATTTTTCTGTCATGTTAAAAATTATACTTTGGTGATGGGGGGGGAAGCTTTGGGAATCATACCTAGGACTTTCAGGAGTCATTTAGAAGACCACAGATTGTATATCCCTTATGTAAGGGAACAACAAAAAGGTCAAAAACTAAAAGTGGTTCCATGATTCACATTTGATACTCGACAGAGCAATAGAACATTGTGTATTAGCAAAATATGAAAGGTTTGCCAATTGTTAAAATTATCTTAACTATTTTTTTCCTATTTTTCATGAAGACAGAATAGCACAATCTGCTTTTTAGCACAAACATCCTTGCTGTCCTTCCCTGTAAAAGTGGCTTAAAAATCATGAACTGAAGCGAACAGATGCTCCAAAAATGATCTTTTAATTCAATATTTCAGATCCTCTTTTCTCAGTGTACGTTGATTAGACACCATATCTAAACCATATTGTGGGAGATGCTATTACATCACTAGCCCTTTTGCTTGGTGTCAATGTTTTTAAACATAATCTTCTCAATTTTAGTTTGTAAAACAATATTTAGCCATACAACTTTATGTAATCAATAGTAATTTTTATATTTATTTATTTATTTAATGTAATTTGTATGCCGCCCTATCTCTGTAGACTCAGGGTGGCTCACAACAAATAAAAACAAACCCAATAAAACATAAAATACATACAAAAAGTACATAGAAGTATAAATATATAATTTAAAACATATATTAAAACCCATTAAAGTAATCAAACACCCTCAGTCCAGGTTGGGCGATGTAAACAGCCATGTTTTTAATTCGCGGCGGAAGGTGCGAAGGTCAGGAGCCAACCGAAGCCCCAGGGGGAGTTGATTCCAAAGAGTGGGTGCACCCACAGAGAAAGCTCTGCCCCTGGGGGCCGCCAGCTGGCATTGTCTAGCCAACGGCATCCGGAGAAGGCCCTCCCTGTGAGAACATACTGGGTGATGGGAAGCTGTTGCTGGCTGCAGATGGTCCGACAAATATCCTGGGCCTAAGCCATGTAGGGCTTTATAGGTCATCACCAGCACCTTGAATCTTACCCGGAGGGCAACCAGTAGCCAATGCAAGTCGCGCAGGAGAGGTGTGACATGGGAGTATCGGGACCCTCCCATCACAACCCGCGCAGCCGCATTCTGCACCAGCTGAAGCCTCCGAGTGGTCCTCAAGGGCAGTCCTAGGTAGAGAGCATTACAGTAGTCAAGACAGGAGGTGACTAGCGTATGAGTAACTGGTATATACCGGTAATCTCTTTCTTTGTTACCAATTCTGCTTTCTCACTTTCATTAGGTGAAATTAGAATTATTTTTGTTTCTTTGTTAGTACTCGTAGAGAGTTCAGGAAAAGAAATTACATCTTCTTGCCATTCAGTCACCTGTCTGGCACTAAGGAACTAAGTAGGGTGGGAAAACCATTAGGAAATACCCAAGCTTCAGGCTAAACCTGGAAGTTGAAAAAACATCTCAAAAGAAGGAAATGACAAAACTTTTTTTTGCTGCTTGCAAGAAAGCTCATGTCCATGGCCAGGAAGACTATGTCAATTATACCCATCCTGAAAGAGATGACTAGTGCTGCAACAACCTTCATCTTAGGGAAGCAGGCATGAATGTTATAGTAATATCTTATTCACAGTAGAAGAAAAAGAGTGGGGGGAGGGGAAGAGAGAGAGAAGGAAGAAGAAGAGAAAGAAAGAAAAAAGGAAGGAAGGACTGGCTGACTGTCTGACTTTGGACTTCAAATAGATATTGGGTTAGACTGACATGTTTAGGGTTAGTAAACACAGTGCAACATATATTACCCTCCTGTCAGGCCCAAGGTTACAGAGGACTCAATGAAATCCAATCAAATTCAATTAATTATTTACACCTAATGACCCGAATCTTGTCCATCTAAATAATGTTATAAGCTGCTAGATATATCCTGAGAGACTCCAGGATGTGGCTACCCTGAATCTCCCCCCCCCCTCCCCTCTTCCAGTTTGGGACTGTATAGATTCTTAATCTAGGCCTCTCTCTGGGAAAACTCCATGTTGCCAAAACTTCCCCACTGCTTCTCTACATATTCCATCACACCTAATCCCTAAAATGAACCTACTTCTGATATTAGCACAGTTGTTTTATTTCTATCTTCAGGCTGAAAGAGCATATGAAAACCTGCAAAGCAGAAGGCGAGAAGATTTCATTGCCACATAATATGAAAGCGATTGGCCATCTGGAACATCTGCCTCTTATAATGGGGACTGTCCATGTAGATTGTTCTGCAATTGTTGTGGCTGGTAAGTCTTTATAGACACATTGCCTATAGCCAAGCCTTTCACCAGTAAACTTTTAGAATGATAAACCAATCCCCCCCAATCCCTTTAATTTCCCTCTGGAATTATATCTCCCAAAGATTTGTGTGATTTTCATTCAGGTGATGTTCTGGTAATCTTTTACAAAGTAGCTGTTCTTTCAGACCTACAGGTGGTTGTGGACCTCTGTTGGCTGCGTTTTATAGTACAGAGTGCAGTTTGCATGGCGTAATTTTTTTTTCCTTGCTGTTTTCTGTCTTTTAACTGTAAACTGCCCAGCGTTGTTCTAGAATTGGGCAGCCTCTGAATTTTAATAACAATAACTCCTGATTATATTGGTTGTATAGAATTTTGCAACACAAACTTTTGTTTGGTAGTAGTGGAACATGCATGTTCCACAGATAGTACAGGTTGTTTTCGACTTCATTTAACGGCCATTCAAAGTTACAACAGCACTGAAAAAAGTGACTTACGACTATTTTTCACACTCATGACTATTGTAGCATCCCCATGGTCATGTGATTTATATTCAGATGCTTAACAACTGATTCACATTCATGACGGTTGCAATGTCCCAGGGTCATGTGATCACCTTTTGACAAGCAAAATCAATGGGAAAAGCAAATTCACTTAACAACTGTGTTACTAATTATTTATTATTTATTTATTATTTATTTTGTTGCATTGCTATGCCGCCCAACTCCCAAGGGACTCTGGGTGGCTTACAACAAAGAATAAAACAGTGTGAACAATCCCATAAAAAATGTTAAAAAGAAAAACATTAAAACATTAAAACATTAAAAACTTTAAAAACGTTAAAACACATGCACTCCTATTCGTGGCCGGGTCTCGCAAGATCATTATCACGAGATCAACGGTCCCAGGCCTGCCGGAAGAGCCAGGTCTTCACTGCTTTGCGGAAGGCCAATAGGGTCGGGGCGGTCTGGACCTCAGGAGGTAATTGGTTCCAGAGAGCCGGGGCAGCCACAGAGAAGGCCCTCCCCCGCGGGCCCGCCAGCCGACATTGTTTAGCTGACAGGACCCAGAAGAGACCGAATCTGGGATCGTACCAATCGCTTGTAGCGACTAGTAATCAATTGTAGTGATTCAGTTAACAAATGTCACAAGAAAAGTCATAAAATGGGGCAAAACTCATTTAACAAATTTCTCACTTAGCAACATAAATGTTGAGCTCAATTGTGGTCATAAGTTGAGAACTACTTGTAATACAGTAGGAACAATCTATTGAGGTGGAGTACACATTTTCAATTTATATTATATTTTAACTTCCAAGGATTACAAAGACATAGCCAAAGTCAAACATGTGATTGATAACGAAACATGAGAGTTTCTTATTTTTTTTTGTTTTGAATAATTCTAAGCTAATTTTTTTTCAAAATTTGGAGAATAAAAAATTACAAAACTGTGCCATTGTTTCGGTGGTGTACTTCTACAAGAAGACATTCTGGACATCCAGTGGAGAGGAGCAATTGAAAAAAGTAACAATATCAGATACCCTTAATGTGCTTCATAGCAACAGATCTCCTATACAACTTTTTTTTTAATGCATCTTTCTGAATAGTCTTGGTATTTTTTTTTCAGAAGGTAATGAGAAAAGCTTCTCCCTGGGATTACAAACACTGAAATATTTGAAGGTAAACTTCTCTTTTCTTGGTCTTCTTCCTTTTGCACACCTTTATCCTTTTTACTCAAGTAATTTTAATTATTTTCTAATGTATTTCATTAATCTTTACTTCTTAGTGTGTTATAAACTTGGAGAAACAAAATCTGATCCTGGGGAAGACAGACAAGGAAGAAATTCCTTTTGTCAATAATGCTTCTATTCATGAAGAGAAGTGAGTGTTTTAACTCTCAAGCTATACTGATATTTAAGAGGATATTTGTTATACAGTAAAATTATTAGCATGTGGGACAAATGGTTGGGATTGATCGTTTGTTGCCAGAGAGCTCTCCTGATTGTTCACCATGCACTATCAATGGTGTATTTATTACATTATTGAAAATTAGCATGAATGAGTACCCAGAAAGCTTTCAGTGCTAAGTAATATATGGTGGAAAGCTTGGATTTTTCAATGAATAAACAGACACACCTGTATATTCATGTGCCTAGAAATGTGTTCCCCATTCAGTAACTTTTGAACTTGCTTTCTTGATGGCATTTTATCACTTCTCTTGGTACTCATCATCATACTAGCTGGGTAGTATAAATTGGTCTTAAATACATGTTTTCTAGAACCTTGAAATGCAGATACTATGGTCAAATTTAATATAATTCAAATAATGGTCTTGATCTAAAATCTGTCATACAACTAATAGATATTTTCTCCAGATCTTCTATTGGGCTTCCCTGTTGAACTTTCTGTTTTGACTCACTGCTTGCCACGTTTCGAAAAGAAACAAATAATGATACACTGTTCAACATGACAGATTCTAAAGAGAGCTGTGTTACCACTTTGCTCCTAAACTATTTATGTGAGTACTTCAGGAGAGTTGTCACGGCTGCCTCAGGCAGTTGATGTAAGATGTCATGAAAGCAAGGAAGCAATATTTCATTTGTTACCGTATTTTTAATAATACAGCATTTTTCTGCCTTTGATACCTAAATGACTTAACTAATTTTGGATGCTGTGCTTTTTATTCAAGTGGGAGATGGACAGTGGGTAACCTCAGGCAGCAAACAATCTTGGTCTGGTCCTGTCATAAAGTTGACTCTTAAGAAATAGGCTCTTCTGACAAAAAACTTAATGCTACAGTAAAATAAACATTTAAAGTTGTTCCAAGAACGTTTATTAGCAGCTTCCCTTTCCCTTAACTATGTCAGACGTTAGACAGATGGGATTTGTAAGATTTACACACAGCTGGAAAAAAAAATGAGGTGCCTTACTTGCTAAACAGTTATTTCCTAGGGCACATCCTCATGGCAGCCACCTGCGCTCCTGGTTCAGTGCTGTAGCACACAACTGGAAGCCTGGGAAGTGTCCCTGGAAAAGGCAGGTACCTTTTTCCTCCAGATTTGCTTGTGCTAGCCATACAGATGGCATTGCCTTACAGTTTTTCCTGTCAGAATGGGGAATAGCCCTGGCTCTCATGGAGTGTGTGGCTTTGATGTATTGCATGAGCAGAGCATCTACTGGGAATTATCCTTGCTCCAAGAGTTGGGAGGTGGGGGAAAAAGGCAAAAAATAACTCTTTTGAGAGACTGTTACATTCATCTCATTTCAGCACTGCTGATGCATGAAGAGAATATAATGCTGACTTTGGAGAAAGAGAAATACTGTCTGGTTGAATAAGAAGATGTCAATACCAATAATTTCAACCTGCTAGACTACAGCTAGACTGTAGCTAAATGAAACAACATCTATTTTTCAGGAATTTAGGACAGCTTCAGACTTTCATTTATCATATTGAAAATCTGGGTTATGATCTGTAAATGGACACTTAAGTCCAGTCTTTAAAATGGTGTTCTTGGTATAGCCATACAAGTATGAAAATATTTATTTTTCCAGACTCTACTGAAATCTCATTTTTGTTACAAATGGATTTGTGAAATAAACTGCCTCCTGCAAAATTGGGGTTGGGGAGAAGACAATTTTGTAACTTTCTTTTTGGAACCAATTGTGTTTAGCTGCTATGATTAGTTTCTATTAATCATCTTTACAGAGCGTACTTCTCAGTGGTTAACAATGAATTGTTTGACATCATTCTTTCATCTGAGTAATTCAAACAAGTTGTGGAGGATTCTTTTCATTCAAAGGAATATAGTTTGCATAATAGTTGATGGTAATAATACAACTTGATCTAAGGTTCTTATTGAGTAGCATTTTACTTATGGAAATTGTTCTTCGGGGGTGGGGGGAATGGAAAGAGGCATCATTTTCATCAATTTGCTCCCTCTCTTCTAAGTTCCAAAGAATTGGTAGGCTTTCCAGACTAGTATATGATTGCAAGGAGAGAGTGGGCCTTCAGGGAAGAAAGAAAATCACTTCCCTAATTTCTTCCAGTAGCAGATTCACAGATTTCTTCCCACAAATGAAAAGAACCCTTCTATTCTCAGAAGGATTACTTTGAATCAAGTCCTGTGTATTTTTCAAATGTACCTTGTGTATTTCTCAGAATTTTCAGAACTTTCCTTCCAAATGAAATGTTGATGTTAACAGAAAGAAGTTGTAAGCCAAATTTTATTTTTTAAATCACAATACAGCCTTGAAGAGAATTTCAATATCTGCTAGTTTCAATGCTAATATTTACTATATGAATATAATCATACATTAATTTTGCTGCATAGCAATATATCGCTAAATTTGAGAATTCAATTGGTCCCTTTTTTTGCTTGCCTACCAGCCTTCCAGATTTAAATATGGATGCATCATTTTAATGGCAAGGTACCTGATCATCTGTATCCATCATGATTGTCCATTTATTGCTAGTAATGTATTTTTTTCTGACATACTCATACTTGCCAAAGAATCTAAAATGTGTTTTAAAACTGATCCAGTCTTCTTGTTCAAAATCTGTTTGAGCATAGATTATAGCAAGATAAATATTTGTATATGTATTAAATGTCACAGGAAAGAGACTTTCTAAGACAACATATTCATTGTTTCTGTTTTTAGTCATACTCTCTTTGGGCTTCTCACTAATGGATGACTACTAGATTCTCAATAATATCAACAATTACCAAACAGTGTTAACCATTTAATAATATTTCCTGTTCTCTTTGTAATTTGAGACTTTGCACACAGGATGTTCACTTTCCATTCATCTTATGATTCCACTACAAATGAGGTGGGTCTGCAAATTGGAGTTTGCTGCAGCAGTCATAAAACTGTGGCAGCATGCACATAGAAATGCATAGAGCTACTTAATTACCTTCAAACTATTATGGCAAGATGCAAGATGATCCTAAGAATTATTCCTTGCTTGCACACCAACTCATGCAAACAAAGGTGTCAAGCAATATATATTGGGCAGCTGTTTTAACATACATTCGCTATTTAAGAATATGGGGAGCTGTTCTGTAGATAATCTTTCATCACTGTTACTCTTCAAGATATTTCTCCTGAGCTTCTGTCCTTAGTACAGCTAAAGCCATTATAGCAAGCTTGAGTTGCTATGATTACTAGCCTTGAATTCCATGGGCCATATAGTTAGCATCACAGATATGCTTCTAATTACAATATATTAAGTGCTTTGCTGGAAAGGGGCTTCAGTAGAGTTGTGTGTGCGTCTCTACGTGTGTCTGTGCCAATATCAATATAATGGGATGCAAAAAGTTTAAAATACATTGCATCCTTATTATCTTATTAAATAAGAATTTGTGTTAAATATGTATTTACATTGTTAAGAACTATCATTAAATCAATTAAAGCACTGGAAGCTATTTCTAATGAATGCATAGCCAACATTTTTGGAGTTACGTCAATTTTTATAATTTGATTTGTTCAGTCTATATTTGAAGAGAATATGCTACAGTATATCTAAAATACATCTACTTCTGGACCACTAAGTCCATGTTTTAATAAGTTATAGTTTAGCTTTCTGCAGTTGGATTGGCAACATCTGTTCAGCATTGTCTATGACATTATTGACACAGTACAAGTGCGTGGAAATATTTTTTTCTTTGTGTCTGTCATTACTCTGGTTAGTATTTATAATATTTGTATATATTTTAAAAAAGGAAAATTCTGTGTTTGCAAGATGAACTGCACTATGTATATCTCTGGTTTAAAAGAAATATATATTTGTTTAAGTAACTATGCTATTGGTTTCATGAATTTATTACTTGAGTGTTTATTACTGTGCTGACAAAAATAAAATATAATAAACTTCTATTAAAGTATACATGATTGATTTTTAAATATTTTCCAGAGCCTCATCCACTGGGTTCACTCTGATTTTTATTCTGTTATTCTGTTTTGCTGATTTGGAATACCTCATCTTTGTCAGGAAAATATGGAGCTCCTTTGTGAGGGGTGGTTCTGTGACTGTAGAGATGGACTCTAGAACTTCACATCTATAGTCCATCCTGCATAAAAGTGAGGGAAAGATTGTAAGAGGATTGTATTCCATTAGCTCATGGAAAAAGAGAAAACAATATGATCATCAGAGCTGTTCTGTAAAAGGCAACATGGACCAAACAAAGTGAAAAGCATGAGAGAAGATGCAGAATCTTGAAAACTTCACATGAATTTTTCAAGCCCTTATTGCTTAAAAATCAAGAAAAGAAAAACTCTTAAACCAGACAGAAGGTCAAATAGCTGTTTTAATAACAACCTTGACCTGATGCCTTCAAGAAGGATTAAGCAGGTGGTCAATTCCATTATATACATCTCCAGCATCTAACATTCTTTTTTTATTCTTTCCAATCCACTGGAAAAAAATGGTGGGAGAAATCAAAGATTTTTTTTAAAAAAATGTGCCAACCAGATACTGCAGCGAGTAAATTGCCCTAATGCATCCCCACCATTGAGCAATAGGCACAGCAGCTCATAGTTTTGGTGACTGCTCCATTTTGGGACACAGGACTCTGCTGCTATTAAGAAATTCTAGAAGTCGTGTTCCACATGTTTTCCTACCTTGTCTGAGCTTGCTAGGCATGTCTGTTGCCAGTGGGTCAAAAACGGCAAGATGGTGCTAGAACTCTTTTTTATATGTAGGTAAGATGTCAGTAAAAAAAGGGGGAAGGACTTCGATTGCATGGTTGCAAGCCATTACCTTGACTTTTTTGACCTAACTATTTTATTGGCAATCTTGAAATTGGAACTAGATACATTCTTAATTGTCTGCAAAAGCCTTACCTGGACTAAGGGCAAATGTCACTATATTAAATAATTTTTAAACTATTGGATATATATTTATGTTGACAGTAGGATTTCTTGATCTTTAGCTTTACAGCAGTGGCCCCCAATCATTTGGGCACCAGGAACCAGTTCCATGGACCAGAGTCGGCGTGGTTTTACACGCTGCTTGCATCCTGCAGATGTGGCTTTACTTGTTTGCACGGCCCAGTTTCTGGCATGCCATGGACTGGTGCTGGTCCACAGATAGGGTTGGGGACCCCTGCTTTACAGTATATAAAACAAAGCACTAATACGGACATAATGTTACTATTTGTAGCTTTAATTAAACAGTCAAAAATTGAATGCTTACTTGTGCATGCTTACTTGGGGATAAGATACATTTATTTATTGTATAGTTGCCTTTCTGTGAGTAAATGGTTTGTTACGTGGAAGTCTCACTATACCCAACTTTATCCTCCAGTAACAACCTTGTGAGGAGACAGTTTGAACTGAAAGTACATGATTGGCATGTAGTTACCCAGTCAGACTTCCTTGACTGAGTGGGGACTTGAACTAGATCCAAATCCAATATTTAACATTACAGTATCAAGTAAAGGATGCCTTGAAATTGACATTTATACTTGCCAAAAAGTAAGATTCCCCACCCCAAATTGGCTGAAAAGGGATGAAAAGAAAAATGCTGCTGCCATCTGCTTTGGCTGGCCCAACTTGGCAGGGCTTAGGAAATGGATGCCCCACACTAAATTTCCTCACAGTTGCCCTTATTTTAAGTTTTGTGCCATTAATGACAGAATGGTTCTTGCAGAAGACTGTGAAATGCAACATGTACTTTATTTTCTACAGAAAAACCATTCTGTGTATTTTATGCTTGGATTTCTTATTTAATACATTGAGTATTAGATGTAGTATAATCTCTCAAATTGATACCTGGAACTAAAATTAGATTCCTTTACTCGGTATTTTGTATGCAGTTTCCTCAGCCTTTTATGAGGGATTCTTGCCAAAATTTTATCTTTCATTTTATCACATATTCTCTTTGCTTTATATATAACATTGACAATGGAGCTAAGATGGTTGACTATATTAAAACTAGTTTATATGCTTGTCTTGTCTCCATTATCTTTTCAACTCTTGTTCTTCTTTGTAATGTGCGCGTGTTTTGGTGAGCTGGCCTTTCATCAACATGAAAGTCGTCTTGGCAATTTCAGAATTTGCTATTGCTATTTCAAAGACTACAAAAGGATGAATGTCGTTTTAAAACTGGAGGAAGAAGCATCAATAACCTGCGTTATGCTGATGACGTTAGTCTGATAGCTGAATATGGAAATGACCTATAAGCTCTAGTAATGAAAGTCAAGGAATACAATGAAAAAAGTGAATTAAAATTTAATATAAAGGAAATCAAACAATAAGAGGTACAGCAATCAGTCTTAGAACTGACAATGAAGGTATTAAAAGTGTTGATCTACCTTCTACAGTCAACTGTCAACAGTAATGTCCATTCAGGCCCAGGTTTCTATGAAGTCAGAATATCCCTCTGAAAATAAAACCTGAATATGTTTGCAATAGTGTAAGAAATAAGCTTTCCAAAGAAATTTGCCAATTGAGAAAAGAGCTGTTTTTATTTAGGAGCCTGATTATAAAGAATAATGAAAGATGATTGTCTTATTAGCACATCTTTCCAAGAGGCTCAGTCGATCTCAAGAGAGCATTGCGATAACAGAAGGCACGTGATCAAAACTACCTTATGATGTTACTATGCAAATGGTAAATATACACTTACATCATGACAAGGAAAAGGAAAAAAAGGGAATCACTGCAGATTTTACTCCATTAATTGTTGCCGAATATAGAGGGCAACACTCATCTTTATTTCAAGGTCATGAATCAGTGCTGTTTGAAAACATGTCCATGATCATGTGGCCAGTATGACATCACAGAGTGCTGTTTCCTCCCCATTGAAGTATTTATTTATCTACTGCATTTACATGCTTATACCATTTTACACACACAAGTATAAATGGTGGAGCTTACATCATGGAAATGTAATGTGCATTGCGTTTTGGTGTCATCAGGGCTAATTTAATGGGCTGTGAGAATAACCTTGGGAGACCAGAGAAAGAGTCACAGGCTAGGCAACCCTAATAAATGAAATCTGAGCCCAAAGGAGGAATGGGATGGAGAAAATGGTCAGAAGGGACCCTCCCAAATTCTCCAGAAAGTGAAGGCAAGGAGTAGGAAAGCACTTTCAGATGTGAAGAATTCTGTTACCTTAAAAGAAAGGTCACATGAGTACTCATTGTTTTGGTTTCTTGTCTGGACTCCTTCAAAGGCCTGGCAGCTAGGCGTGGATACCCACAATAATACCACTTTGTAAAGCCTTTTTGCTCAGCTCTAACATTGTCAGTAGAGATGCAATTTTTAACTTGATTACAGATCTTGCAACATTCCACCTGACTTCATGACACAGAAAGGATTATTCAACTTAAAAAAGGCCTCTGTGTTAGAGTTAATTAATTTGGCATTTTCCATGTCAATTTCATGATATTTTAATTATGATTGGGCACATGCTGAGTTCAAGAACTGCAACTGAGGAAATCTGGGACTCTGCTGCTGCCTGCCTGCTGTTTTCTGCCTGGCGAAATAAACCTGAATGTCATTTGCAAATAACCTGTTCGTCATATTCCAGTAAGCATGGCATATTCACCAGTTAGTATTTGCCTTTAAAAATAAAATTTGTTCAAGGCAGACTTTGCAATCTATGACTCAAATTGATATGGAACAGATATCAATACTCTTATAATCCAACTCTGCAGGGGTATTTGGAAGTAAATGCCAGGTCCCATGAGTCAGGTACTCATCACTGGAGAACACCATCAAATTTGTATGCAACAGCATGAAAAGGCCGGGCAAGAACTTTGAATTTTGGCTAAAAGATTTTGGGTCAGTTTTTTTTTTAAAAAAAACCTAGGCTACGGACCAGGAATATAGCAGTTTTTGATAAAGATAGTAAACATAGTAATCCAATTCAAGAGATTTGTTTTTGTATCAAATCTCTATAAAATATTGTTATGTTCTTCCAACTTTCAAAATAGTAAGAAGTTGCAGGAGCAATTGTATTTATTTCTTAGAAAAATATGAAGTCTCCATCAATTCTTAGTCATGTTCATTTCCTGGGGATTTTGCAGACATATCCTCTATGTAGCTCTTTTTTTCCTTCAGAAATACAGACTAATTTGTCTTCTTACACAGGATGTTTTTTTCCAATTTTTTAATCTAATCTAAACCCTGACTCCCTGCATAATCTCTCCTTTCTGTCTGCCTCTATTCCTCCAAGGCCATTTTAATCTTTACTTCCAGAGAGGATAGAAATCCCTCTTGCATTTCCTTCTGAAGGAAGACAAAGCAGGTTTTTCCATAAAGTTATTATTCCTATTGATTTAGCTTTAATAGGTACCTCGGAGCCCACCATTGGATTTCAGCCTCCCTTAGCTTTTGCACCACCATCTTCTTTCTAAGCCTGTCTGCATGTAAACCATCCAGGCCAAGTGTAGATCCTTGCCCTCCTTTGCTAGTCTACTGTCTCTTTACCTGTTTTTGATTGGGAAAAAAACCTATAATCACTCCTATTGGTTAAAGCAGGGTAGTAACCGTGCCAGCTTTGTTCTGGAGGCACAGAAAGAGGAATCCTGTGAGACCAGTGAATTTTAGATCGATTTACTTTCTTCCCACCTCAAGGAAGAAAGTGAGCTGTGGAGATGAAGCCTCTTTCTATTCTTCTAGCTTAATGACAGAAGCATGGACAGGAAAGGAAATCATTGCACCAGAAATCCCTGGTGTTTTCAAAGTTACACATATTTAGCATTTTGAAAAGGTAGTCTAGTCCTGTTTGAATAACATGAAAATGCATCAGGCTACTGAAGTGGTTAGAAGATAAATAAGTATCCCACATTTTACAAGCTTCAGATCTTGCCAGTTGTACTTTAAGTTGAACATTAAATACAATTGAAAGAATTTAGAAATAGAATCCTGCTGTGCAGTTCTGCACAAAATTTTCATTAATTTCACACATATATATTTACAATAGTTTTTACACATTTGCATTTTTTTCATGAATATTAAAGTAAAAAATAATGGAAATTTATGAAAATAAATGGAAATTTGCCTGTAATTCATGTGATTTATAGCTCTTAGGGTTATACACTGTGCTAAGTGATGTTGTTAGTTGTTTCATATTGGTATAATGTGGAATAAATCTGACCAATTTTATATATACCACACAATTAATGGTGCAATGTATTTTATGAAGTCAGCCAATTTAGTTTATTTAATTTAATAAATTTAGCTTGTAATATCTATATGCTTATATAAAATTCATCCATGTAACTCCCTCAATTCACCCTTATCCACTTCCATTTAACATTTTAATAATGCATGTGTGATGAGGCAGGTATTCAATTTCTATTTTTATGAGTTATACATTGCTTTTCCTGTAAGTTTATCAATATGATTTACAAATTGTTCCCAGACAGCCTGTCCTCTTGGCTGCTTGACTGTGCCAAATAAAATCCAGAATTGAATGTCATCATCTGCCTCTTCTCTGCCATAAAAGCTAACATTAAAACTTATTTTAGGATTTACATCCCCTTCAAGAACATGTGATTGGTTCTGGCTTCTACCCCTAGACTCTATATTTGGTATATATGGGATATTACGGCCTGCTAGATATTTTATATGATATGCTTTTCCAGTCTTCATTTCTTTAGCCACTGACATATAAATTAACTGTATTTCAGTTTTAAAAAACTGGTGAATAATTGGCAGAAAAAACTCTCAAGTTGAATGCAGCTGTGAGATACAATGAAGGAACTTGAAAATTGAAATGCGAGCTTTTTTTCTAATAGTTGTCATGGAAATGCAGAGAAAGTAGGACATGCTTTGTTCAAACCTTGGGAGGGTCATGACATGATATCAATACAATGGTACACATTTTAGAATTGTACATTCTTAGGATTTATTAATCAAAAACATTGTACAAACTGCTGTCACAGGAGAAGTTCTGAAGTCTCTGAATTTAAGATGCTGGAGGAAACGAGAAGATAGTTAATCCAGTGAATTTTCAAGTCTGACCCACTGACCTCATGACTACACTGGAAAATTCACACCCAAATGCCAGCATATTAGCATTAAAATCACCTTGTAGTAGATACAAAAATATAAGGAAACATCTTTAGCTGTTAGTCTTCAGGGGCAAAATGTTACATGGTGATGCAGCAAAACCCAGTAGATGATCATTATGTACCAACATTAAGTACATACATGGCTCCTAGTTGGTGGAATATGTATAGCAGCATGTTGGCTTGCAAGATAGTCTCCAGATTAGATAAGATAGTTTCTACAGATATCCAGGACAGGCAGAAGATTTGGACAAAGCCCTTCTGGATTGGATTATGCAACTTTCAGAATGGAAAGACATATAGATAATGGATGATTTCTTTTTTTCCCCAGCTTTATTACATTATTGTAAATTTTAATACATTATGTTATCTTGATACAAAGATATTTGTACTGTATTAATTGAAGACTCTTAATACTCTAAAAAAAAGCTGTTTTTATTTTTTTCCTACATGGAAGACATTATTTGCTTTTGAGATGGTAAATTCAAAGAAAAACATTACCTGTTCTTTTTCAGTTTCTTGGCATGAACATTATTTATACAAAAGCAAGATTGTCAGCATAACTGAAAAGTGGCTGAAAGATTGGGAGAGTGGGTTGCTGTAATTTCCAACTACAGGAAATAATGAATGCAATTAATTGATTTTAAAATGGGTTGTTCTGCTTTCTCTTTGAAACACCTTTGGAAATGGGCACACATTTAGTCACACTAATAGGTAATGAAGTATAATCAGTAAGGCTACAGATTGTAAAGGGTTGCAAATTCTTAGCAACTGTTTTGGAATAAGCAAAATATATTTCAAACATATTCTTAGGTGAAGAATCCAAAGCTCAGAGTTGGAAGCAAACATTTCACAAAATAGTTTCTTAAGCTAGATTTTTACACAAGAGAGAGCAACTTTTTGCCAGGCCAAGGTACAGTATCAAGCTACCTTTAGAGACCTAGTTTTGGCCATGCAATATTTGTAAATGTTTAAGCTGCTGGCAACACCTAGCCAACATTGGTTAATCAAGAAATCTAAACTGAACTGGTTTGATAATGGTACTTAGATGGGAGACTGATTTAAATATATATCTTTAAGATATCTGATTTAAAAATAGTGTTCAAGCATATGCGTTTCTAATACTTTTTCCCTAGGTCAAATGCTTAATTAAAATCCAAGGGGGAAAAGCCATTTCTTTAGTCATTTCTATACTAGATTATCATTTTTGATATGGCATGTAGAGATTTACTGAGTCCCATTAAGCACATTATTTTATATTATATCAGAAGTTTGCTCAAATTTTCTGGAAAAAAGAAACTAGCAAGAAGAATTAGTCTTGCCATTTGCCAGAGGGATATTGAGTGGCATTCCACAAAATATCCATATTTTATCCAGCTGTTACAAGGCTCTTTCCATACTTAGTGAGATTAAAAAATATATCAATTGGTGAAAAACAGAAAAATAAAAACTAGGCCAGGTGTGAGCAGCTGGTGGCTAATGAGCCATATGCAATCCTAGGCCCTCAGATTAATTTCAAAAGTCATTTGCAAGCAATCAGTACTGACCTTTAGTAACAATTATCTATTTCTTCCTGGCAACCTGCTATCTGGAAGAGAAAAATAAATACTGATAAAAGAGAATATCTGTAGCTCAGTGCTGAACTCTGGGGTCCTTAGTGCTCTCTGTGCTTGGTGGTTTGCTTGCAGATGTTTCATTACCAAACTTGGTAACACCATCAATGCTAAAAGGAAGTAGGGTTTGTTCTTATTTTTATATTCTAATGGCTTGCCCTGTCAGTGTTACTTGTCAATGTCTACATACCACTCAAGAGAATGAAAAAGCCAAAAAAGAAACAAAAAGACCAAAATGCCAACCACCAGCAATCAACACTCAGAGATTAACACCAAGATTAACACTAGACCAGCAATCAAGAAGTAAACAATACCCCTATCAAGCAACTACCATGCAGACAAAGAAGATAACAGTAAACAAAAGCCTAATCAAGGAACCACAAGACCACTCCCACCAACACTGACAAGGCAAGCCTGTAGTTAGTATATAAAAATAAGAGCAAACCCCATTCCTTACCAGCACCAATGATGTTACTTACCGGTAATTTGAGTAATGAAATGTCTACAAGAAAATCATCAAGCTCTGAGAGCACCAAGGACCCAACAGAAAAATAAATATTAGATGACAAATAGAGGTAAAGATGGGTCAAAAACAGTGAAAAAAAGGATGAAAATATGAGATCAAGATAATAATATTTTCACTTTTAGACCTCATCTAATCTACTTTTTGTTTCATTCATGCCAACTGGTATCCGTCTCTCCTTGAGTGTCTACCTGCTCCTCCAGGTGAGACAGGGCAGATGTGCTCCACTTTTCCTAGTACTCGCCAGTCAACATTCCTCAGCTGACAAAACATGTAGCATGCTCAACCTGCAGGATCAAATTGGATGAGTAGAAACTACTAGGAGAAGATGGTCTCTTGGGTCACCTGGTTCCAAGCTATGAAAGGTTTTAAAAGTACAACCAGCAGCTTGAATTGCTTTTACTGATATATTTATTACTTATATTGATATATCTATTGATAAAAACTGGGATTGTGTAAAATGTACAATTGGATAAAGGAGAAATCTGACTAGTGATAGAAAAGCATATTCCTCACCCAATATAGCCCATGCAAGCTGACATGAAAACTATTACAGGTTAGTGGATGGGCCATACACTGGACTATTAATGTTAATTCAATTATTTGCAAGTGATGTATGGTAATAAAAATAAGCAGGAAATATTGTTTTCAGAACAAAACAAATCTTCACTATCTAGGATAGCTAAAAGTTGGAATGTGATATGCAAAGCAGCAAATGCTATTTTTCTTTTTACATGAGACAAATGATCCTGGGTTTTTATTTTTTGGTAATATGCCACACTATACCCCTTTGGCAAAGAAAGTTTTGGGATCTATGGATGACTTCAATCAAGAAAGTGGTTGCAGGCACTTGATTATGCTGTTTTTCATTCATCCCAGGGAAGTGGGGAATCTACTTGGAGGGTATCCTTAAATCAAATATGTGAGTTACTTTCGGATTTTTATCAAGGAAATTACAATAAAGTAAAATAAAATCTTCCTAAATAAGTCATCATGAGGTCAATTGTGATCTATAAAATAATATATTATATAAAACATTATGGTATTAGCTAAATCATGGTTTAGATAGCCATGACTTAATGGTTTTCTTTGTACAATAGTTCTATTTCTGAAAGTAAGTTCATTTTATCTTGATGGACTTTAGGGCTAGTTATAGAAACGTATGCCCCTCCTATACAGGTAATCCTCACTTATAGGAAGTAATTAAAAGTGGGAACTTTGTCATTAAGCAAAACAATAGTAAGGCATAGATAGCATCATGATACTGCACCCACGTAGAATGACAGTTCCAGCAGCCCCAGTTACTGCCATTAAGTGACTCCCACATAATCACAGCGCCTTGTGATTGCCACTTGCGATCTTCTGCCGGCTTCCCCGTTGATTTCGCTCAACAGAAGCTGGCAGCAAAGGTTTCAAATAGTGATAATGTGACCATGGGACACTGTGACATTATAATTGTGAGCCAGCATCCAAATCATGATTACATGACCATTGGAACGCTGCAACTATGAAGACCCAACATAATTTTGACCGGTCACTGTATATATTAAACAGGAATGTTTGTACTGGGACTGTCTGGATATGTCCAGCCTTAAGCTAATATCCAAATAAGTAAGCATATCAATTTTCAATTTAGAGTTGCAGGCAAATTTTCATTTCTAAGTAAAAGGGAGGTTCTCCCCCTCCCAGGAGAAGGAAAGGAGAGCAAACTCCTATCCCCCTTATGGCTGGACACACATCCAGCAACAGCAGCTTCCACGAATTATAGAAGTAGAATAACAGAGTTGGAAGGGACCTTAGAGGTCTTCTAGTCCAACCCTCTGCTTAGGCAGGAAACCCTACACCACTTCAGACAAATGGTTATCCAACATCTTCTTAAAAACTTCCAGTGTTGGAGCATTTACAACATCTGCAGGCAAGTTGTTCCACTTATTAATTGTTCTAACTGTCAGGAAATTTCTCCTTAATTCTAAGTCGCTTCTTTCTCTCCTTGATTAGTTTCCACCCATTGCTTCTTGTTCTACCCTCAGGTGCTTATTACCTTATCGCGACTGCAGAAATGCCCGTGACCGTTAGGGGGCTCCCACGAGCCACCTCTAGGTCTAGGCTGCCATCTAGTGGTGGTGTGGGCTTTTGCACCCGCGATACGTCGGGACTCTTCCCGCTTTCCCTACCAAGGAGAGCTTCCTCGCTTCCTTTTGCCCAAAGGGCAGCTCCAGGCAACGGGGGGTGAGGGTTGGTCTCCCGGTGTGTGTGTGTGTGTGTGTGTGTGTGTGTGGGGAGGGACAGCTCGAGGCCCCGCGCCCCTCCCCGAAACGGAAGGCCCGATGAGCCACGTGACGGAAAGACCGGTCCGAGGCGGGCTTTGGAGGCGGAAGTTTCGATGATCGGAGAGCCGAAGCTGCGGGCTCCGGGCCCGCCTTGGCGGCGCTGAGGAAGCCGAGGATCCGCGTAGAAGTCGGCCATGGCGGTCCCGAGGGGCGCGTGGGCGCTGCTGTGGGCGCTGCTGGCTCTGGCCTGGGCGGCGGGTCAGGAAACGGGCGAAAAGGTGAGCGTCCCCCCCACCTTTTCCAACCCATTCCCCAAGCTCAAGGCAGCCCTCCCTCCCTTCCTCTCGCCCGCCCGTCCGCCCGCCTACCTCCCTGCTTCCTGTCAGCCAAAAACCCTGTCGGGGCCGGGGGAGGCAGAGCGCCCCGCTGTCTGGATAACTTGGGCCAAAGCGGGGTTCGCGTCCGGTCGTTTAAACTGCCATCCCCGCTTCGTTTCCGTCTTTCCCTTTCTCGCTTTTAAGCAAAGTCTCTCATTACTTTTAAGAGTTATTTCTATACGGCGAACTGCCTGTGAGCAGTAACAGAAAGAATAGTTCTCCGAAGAGGCCCGTGTTTATGATCTCAAGTTGCTTCGATTTTCTTTCCTCCCTCCCCGTGTTTGTCACTTCTTTTTCTTGTAGTAAGGTGCTTAAACCTGTAATGCTCAAATTTGTAATTCAACCTCGGCTTGAAAAAGCATTTCATTCCAGTTAGTATTTTTTTTAAAATTTTCTATTGACGGTGGCTATGGCTGTCTGGTGTACATTTGGCTACAAATGAGATTTAATGCTTTCTTCAGTCTAAAATGCTTTTAAATTGGGATCTCTGAGGGGAATGGGGAAAAAAGTATCAGAGAGAAATTTAAAAATGGGAAATACAAATAAATATTTATATTTATTTATCAGGGCGGCTTACAATGCGTTACGTTATTGCTGAGTCTCCGGAGAAGGACGGCATATAAATATATATATGTATATGTATATGTATATGTATATATATTGTTCTTATATATCCCTATATAGAGCCAAGATAAGGACCAAGCACAATGGGTTGTGTGTGACCTTTGCATGTTAATTTTTTTATCTCTGTATCTATCTGCATTTTACTATGGAAGAAGAGTTAACTTGAATGAATTTATTTTTGAATGAAATAATATCTGAATAGTGCAAGTAGGAATTATATATACATACATTTTATTGCTTTATTTTTATTTATTCAATCTATAAGCACCCGATCGTGAAGCAAGTAAAAAGTCAGACATTTAAGTGTATGCTTAAATGTTATATTTTTAATTATTTATATGTGTACTGCATACTCCATTCTAGATGGTTTCTAATATCTCTATAATTCAATTTCAAATTCAGTACAATTAAAATGATTAAAATCAGCAGTGTGAAAATCTCTAAAATAAAAGACTGGTTAAAATTATATCAGGGATGGGGCCAGTTCTACTTTAATAACAAGTTGTTCTATAACATGTATCTATTACGAAAACAATACAATCTACACTGGAGTCTGCTGAAGACCATACTTCAGTCCACTGAAGCGTGTCCACACTGGGATATACAAAAAGTACCTTGCTGGATATTTAATGCATCAGATGAGCTGTGCAAAGTACATGATCGTACTTTGAGGTCTATAATTGAGGTCTAAATTTCGTATAACTGTATATACCATAATCCTATACTGAATTGGGCATAGAAGGTAACAGGACTTGTTTCAACACATGGGTATTGTGGTACACTATAAAACACTATTTACCACTCTGCTTTTATGTTGAAGATGGATTGAAATGTTTCTTCTAACATATAGAACTTCTTAGTAAGTAGCTCCCTAGTTTTTTGGGGGCCATAAAGACAACTGGGGAGAAATGTACTTTCAGACTTGCAAGATTCTGTTAATGTAACTTTACAATAAAGAAGAATTACTTCATTTGGACATGCTTCCTGTTTAGGCTACCTCACAAGGGTGACATTATGCCTCCTTCTACTGCAAAATCTCTTTTGTTACCTCTTCAACACTTTCCTATTTTCCTTGGTTGCCAAGGCACAGAGATGTTCCTTCATATTCTGGCCTTTTCCTCTGAAGTTCCAGATTGTTTGGGTGGTTTCTGGAAATCATCATTTTTCTTCTACTTCTGCTTTTTAATTCTGTGAAATTGCTGTTTGCAAATATGTATTAGTTAGATTTGTATGCCATAACCTATGCTTAAAATAAATCATAGTTTAGTGTAATGACTAGTCAGGTTATGCTTAGTTAATATTGTCTACTTAGCCATAACTAAAGCTCAGTAATGTTAATAGGTAGAACTGCATTTTAATCCTGTTTAATATAATTATTTATTAATGAGATAAGGCACTTAAAATCTTGAATATCTTATTCCTAAATAAGATTTAATTGCCATGCATCCCTCTGAATAAATCAAGCTTATGAATAAATAGAATTGCAGATGACTCCTGAAAATGCATTTCTGAGCTACTTTTCCAGTTTGGATATTCTCTAAAAATGAGATTTTGTAATTGATCTTTGTCTTTCAGTTGGGGTTGCGATTATGCTACTTAAAAGGTTTTTGAATTATGCTGAACAGTCAATACACGTTTATCTGGAAAATAAAATTTTAGTTTAAGACACATTTCTTTTGAGTAAGTTTCTTAGCTCCATCTATTCTGCTTTTGTTCCATCAGCACTGGAAAACCACCCTTCAGAATTATTTCTCTGTTTCCCTGCATTTTTAATTTTTAATATTCTGACAAAATCATTCTTAATTCACTTTGCCTTTACAGAATTCTCAGGATGTCCGATGTAAATGTATATGTCCACCATACAAAGACCATGCTGGTAAATTTTTTAGTAAAAATGTTTCACAGAAGGACTGGTAAGTATGTGATACTTAATATTTAAGAGATCAGAGTAATTTAAATAGCTCATTTATTATTGGTATTTCAAAAGTATTTTGGATCAAGAAAATCGTTAAATCTGGATGCTTAAATTGAAGTTGCTTGTGGTCATTGCTAGTAAATATAAGATTATATTTGAAATAACATTCAGAATATTTTTTATAAATACTTCGGCTTTAAAATGATTCATTTTAAAGTGTTTTTTATTTAAGGCAGTGCAATGCTTTCCCTAGAGTCGGGAACGACTAGCACATATGTGCGAAGGGAACTTTTATCTTTATCTTTAATGCTTTTTGATATAACTTGAGATGTTAAAATAAATCTGATACATGTCTGTAGGTTGATTTTTCATGGTCTTAGATTATTGTCTTCCATAATGTCCCTTAGATATACAGTAGTTGTAGATTAATAATAATAAAAACAACATCTGCCTGATTCAATAGATGGATAAAAATGCCAAATCTGGCCTAAACATCAGGCTAACTGTGTGACCAAGCATAATAATAATATAAGCTGTCCAACTCCCAGCATCTTTGGGCAGTTTACAAATTGTTAAAAGGATTAGGGGAAAAAAAAGAACAAAGATGACAGAGATAAGAAGCCCAAATGAGAAAAAAGAAAAAGTAGAAAAGGGGGCTTCAATCATGCTTGCCAAAGACCTGGGTGAAAAGCCAAGTTTATCAGGGCCCTTCAAAACACCAGTAGGGTAAGGTCCATTGAAATCCCTGGGGCAGGATGGGGGGGGGGGGCTCATTCCTGATGGCTGGCACTGCTACAGAGAATAGATGGCACTGTTTAATCCAAGGAACCCAAAGCGCACCAGCCCTGCCAGATCAGATCAACTAGGCCTGCTAGGCAGATACAATGAGAGACAAGTTGTCCTTCAAGTAACCGAGTCCTATGCTAAGATACTTTTTACTTCAGTTCCCACATCCCCTTGTTATTGCCCTAGGTTATCTACTTCTGGAGAAGAGCAAATCTCTTGAAGACAGGGAGTCAGTAGATATTCAGATAGAATGCCAAACCATTCTTGCCCCTATTGCAGTGTTCATATCATGAAGACTTTCTAGCAGCAGGCACCTTTACTATGGTGTTATTTATCATGATGGATAGTTCCCTTTTGGTGATAGTGTTAGATCATATAATTTATTTTTTCTCCAATAAGGAATAACAGTAACTGTGAGAGGGACCTTGGAGTCCTAGTATCAATCATTTAAAATGAGTTAACATTGTGTGGCGGCAGACAAAAAAGCTAATGAAATCCTTGGTTGTATAAACAGAGGCATAGAATCAAAATCACGTGAAATATTAATATCACTTTATAAAGCCTTAGTAAGGCCACACCTAGAATACTGCATCCAGTTTTGGTCACCACATTACAAAAAAGATGTTGAGACTTTGGGAAAAGTGCAAAGAAGAGCAAATAAGATGATTAAAGGCCTGGAGAATAAAACACATGAAGAACGGTTGCAGGATTTGGGTTTGGCTAGTCTAAAGAAAAGAAAGACTAGGGGGGACATGATAGCAGTATACTAGTTTTTGAGAAGCTGCCATAAAGAGGAGGGGGTCAATTTATTTTCCAAGGCCACAGAGGGCAGGACAAGAAACAATGGATGAAAACTAATCAAGGAGAGAAGGAACCTGGAATTACGGAGAAACATTCTAACAGTGAGGACAATTAACCAGTAGACGACTTTGCCTTCAGAAGTTGTGAGTGCTTTACCACTGGAGGTTTTTAAGAAGAGACTGGACAATCACTTGTCTGAAACGGTATAGTGTCTCCTGCTTAAGTAGGGGGCTGGACTAGAAGACCTTCCGGCTCTACTCTGATTGGGTGAATTGGTTGGATTAAATTAATCCTGTTTATTAGAGGTACTTAAATTACAAGATGCTTCAACTAAAATATTTTGTTTGTCTGGTAGTATAATGAATAGCTTTAATTTATTCAACATTGTTATGCAGTTATGAATGGAATATGCTACTTTGTCTTCTCATCTTGGTACAGATATAATTACTTGTTTATCAAAAGGATTACAAAATAACTAAAATGAAGAAAATGGGTCCAGGAAGACATATAAAAAGACAAAATCTGAGAATTCAGTATACATGTCCCCTTATCAGTCCTATATCACTGAAAATCCCTTATGAAAATATATTATGACATTTCACAGATCTGCTACATCCTCAATCCACAAGCCTCATATTATGATTAGATCCACTTCAGAAATACTGAATTTTCTGTACAGGATTAAAAGCTCCTGAAAGAAAGAATTGCTGTTCTATAAAAGAGATCTGGAGCGTATCATACATTATGATAAATTTAATAAAATAGAAGGAAAAACATAGATGAAATAGTCAGTTCTATTATTCCACAATCATTTGTTTAATGAAAATGATATTCTTTTGAAACCTCTTTCAGTTGTTCCATAGTTTTTGCCACAAAAAAAGGATTTTTTCATAGAATCTATAGTTGTTGTCTTAAATTATTGCATGCCCTATGATTTTATGCTAAATGAAATTTCTTGTAATTTCTTACTGTATTTTAGAATATGAGTTAAGTGAAAAGGTTAGGGGCATGATAAATTTGCAGGTAAGGGTACCTAAGTCTCATCTTTGAGTGGTTTGCATTCCTTATTGATGCTACCAGTTCCATATAACAAAGGTGCTTTCTCTACATTTAGGAGGTATGATAGTTGATGAAAGATGTAAGGCTGTGAGATTAGAGGAAGGTGATATTTTTGAGCTCACTTAGCTGATACATTCTAATGTTGACATTTAAACAGATTTGTTTGCTTCCTGGAAACCACAAATTTTCTAATAGGTTAAATACTAATGAGACAAATTAAAAATTTAAGCTGATATTATGTAGATTAAATGTCAAGTATTTCTAACATTCATACAAATTAATAATAGATTGGTTAACTCTTCATTCAGGGTTATATTCAGCATGTGTTTTTATTAGTGAATATTTCTCTCTAGTGGTATAAATTTATCTAAATGCCTGCCAAACACTTTTCCTTCCCCTGCAGTGATTGTCTTCATGTGGTGGACCCTATGCCAGTTCTAGGGCAGGACGTTGAAGCCTATTGCTTGCGTTGCGAATGCAAGTATGAAGAAAGAAGTTCAGAAACAATAAAAGTAAATTATAACTCTGATTACTGTTTTAATTCTGTTAAGTAATGTTCAAACGTCTTTTCTCCAAATCCACATGTATTATAACAGTATGTTAAATTATAAAATAGTGAAAGCGGGACATGTTTGCAAAATTTAATTTCCTTTTCTTTTTGTGAAAACTAAATTACTGATTTACAAATTAAATTGATCATAGCACTTAGGTGCTAGGATATATTACTTTGTTACATTATCTAAGTCTAAAGATGATACCGTGTTTTCCCAAAAATAAGACCCTGTGTTATATTTTTTTGAACCCAGAAATAAACACTTGGCCTTATTTTCGGTGAGGTCTTATTATTTTGGGGCGCGTGGAGCAAGATGTCTTACCTGATTTCCAGCTCAGTCTCCCTAACCAGAGGAAATGGTGGGGACCAGCTGCACATGCGTTTAAATATTTTCAGGGAGGGCTTATTTTGGAGGGGGCTTATTTTAGCACATGCGCTCAAAAGCCCAATTGGGCTTATTATCACAGGATGTCTTATTTTTAGGGAAACAGGTTACTTCCTGTAACTTGCTAAGATTTCTATATATTTTTTTTCATTCATTCATTCATTCATTTTTCATGGTCATTAATTACTTTTTTGTTTTCAGTTTTGAAAACATGTTGGATTATATTACATTACATATTATTCTTTCTTATCGGTCTTAATTCTTGCCAGTTCAATTGTAGTCCATATGATTTAGTTTCTTAGCATTAATGTTATACAACTTTGGAGCCTAGTGGATATACATCATTCTAACTAACTTTTTCTTGCCAGTTCAAAATACACTTGGAAAATACTATGTATGCTGCTGAGTATACAGTAAAATTACCTTTGTTATACAAGTGTACAAGCTTGGGACTGATTGCACTTGTTGTGTATACCTGATATCAAACACATTTGCCTTTAAGCATGCATATGATGCTTCTAAGAAGATTGTCTTTTAATTTGTACAAGAAACTGCTTAAACTGTTGGATATTTTCTTTTGCTTATGTTTCCTACCTTATTTGATTGTTTCTAGAAGAACATCTAAAATTTAATGCAGTGCTCACTTTTATTAGCCGGTATCCAGTAATTTTTAAAGCCACGTTAAGCTTTACAAGGGAACTGGATGCAATTATAACATTACTTGAAAATGTGAATTTCATCTTTCTGCTATGTCTTCTCCTCATTAGAAAAAAAGTCTTTTGTTATTTTTTCAGTCCATTCTAAATCCATAATTATAATTCTTTTATTTATTCTGTATTTTGGGATTTAATGAGTAAAAAATAAGATGTATTGTAGTTTTTAGACATTTAAATTTAGTTTGACAGCCTATATAATCCAAATAAATATGATCTTAAATGGCATAAATTGAAATATTGTCTTCTATTATTTAGATTACCATCATAATATATTTGTCCATTTTGGGTCTTCTGCTACTATATATGGTGTATCTCACTATGGTAGAACCAATTCTGAAGAGACGTCTCTTTGGACATTCACAGCTAATACAGAGCGATGACGATGTTGGGGTAAGTTCTGTGTTTAATCTATTCAAATATATGTAATGAGTTTCCTAATTACAATACAGGATTCATTTTGATAGCTTAAACAGGATTTAAAATCTGAGAAAGATATATTCATTAAGACTTTAGAATTGACTGCTGAAGTGAAAATAGTACCGTTATTTTCCAACATGATGGTTACTATTGATTGTCATTGTTTCCAGAATGATGAGTTTCTCTTTAAATATTGTTATTTTTTGACAAAGCAATATTTAATTTTAAAAAATGTACAACTAAAATGCAAAGGAAAAAGGAAAAGAAAAACCTGGAAAAATACTTTTGTATTTATACTTATCAATAATTACCTGTGAATTCTTTAATATGAAAAATACAAAATATTTATGAGGTACATCTGACATTTCTGACAATCATTCTTTGACACATGGAATAATATTTTTCTAATTTCTTAATATAATTCTTTTAGCCACCCTTGCTTGATAGACCCCTAACTGATGATAAACAGTCAAATTCCAAAACTTTGGTATATAATTCAACATTATATTAACATCTTTAACATTTGGCGATCTATTAAATAAGGATGACTTTATGCCAATCACCTGATATTTCCTATACAACGTTTGTAACAAACATTTGTAGAAACTTGCCACACTCCATTCACCATTCTTTCTTCGATGCAGATGTTGTTGTTTAGATTTGTAATTAAAGGTAGTATTTTGGTTACAAGCCTAATTGGGACTAGAATTTCCATTGCTAAGCAAAGTGATAGTTAAGCAAAACATCACATGTCTGCATTGCTTAGTGACAGCAGTCTTAGTTATGGTCATACTATGAGGCCCTCATGCTTCTGCCCTATGCATACAGATTCAGCTTACCTCCCTTCATCGCTGCCCTTAGCATTGCTGAAATGAAGAGACTGATGTATTCTGATGCCACAGAACTTGCCTGAAGCCCTGTGGAGCAGCAGCTCTATCCATTCTATCTATAGAAGGCTTTTAACTGGCAACACAAGAAAGTGATTTTCACAAATTTCCACTTATACTTTCTTGTCTAATGTCATGCCTGCCTGCTATTTAATTCATTGGAATTTGACACGGAACAGCTAATTAAAACAAATAGTGGAGGCACAATGGTATTTAATGGACTGTATTACTTGCTGAAAAAATAATACGTATAACAAACTTAGGCAAAGTCTAGTAAGCATATTCCTAACCATCATGTTGGAACATTATCTGACTAAATAAAAAGTAATTTAATGTATTACTAGAAGTTCATTAGGAAGAAAAATAACCAGAATATTTAAAAATGACTATAGCAAAATGTATGGAGATCATTAATACCAGAGGGGATTGTCTAAAAACTACAAATATCAGTTAATAAATGTGACCACCACTCCAAATATAGCACTGTTGTTGCTATATTTTAATATTAACATTAGTATTATATATTTATTTAAGTAGTTTTACGCCAGCGTTTCAAATAGCTGAAGAAAATAAAATGTCACAAATTCTGCCAAGTATAAACATGAAAATACATGGCAGACAAAAACAAGTTTAAAAAGCATATACAGAATGAAATGACTGTATCTTAACAAGACATTAAATAATAATTGTAAGTCATATATGTCTTTATTTGAAAAATAATTAGATATATGTATCTCATGATCTGAACTAAAAACTTTTACTGTAGCAATTTAGAAATCATTTTTTATTGAAAAGTTAATTTGGAGATGTAAATTTAAATGCTTCAGTTCTGTGTTACTGGTATTAATAAAGAAGAAGCAATACACAGAAAGATTAAACATTTGGTTTTTGACCCAAAATAATGCAGAAAATATATAAATATTCTGCGTTCTGGAAGTTGTGCTAGTTGATCATTCTAATTATCAAATTAAATTTGGAAACAACTAGACATATTTACAATACCTAAACTTTCTGAATTTGAATAATTAGATTTTTGGCATAGTAGCCATATGAGTGGCCATAGTGGCTCCTATTTGCCTTTTCCCTGAGTTTATATGATGCAGTAATTGCTAGAAAATATATTACAAACCATAGTACTCAATTTGTTTTTGAATGTATTCAATTCACTGAAGCCCATGGGCAAAAAATCCTGGTTCCTGGTTCTAAATGTTCTCTTAATATTGCTGGTTCATTCCAGTGAGCTATATACAGTGTTGCATGAATCATCATGTATTGTTGTTTAGGAGACTGACATTATTCCAGAGGGCCCACCATGACACCCTCTACATCTTTTCCAGAGGGCCCCCAAACTGTCCAAAAGAGAAAGAGTTATGGAAAAAGTCTTCCTGCTAGCAGATGCTGTTCTGCTTGCTTAATAATATTGTGACCATGTGCTATTGTATCCTCAGTCCTGCCTACTTTGCTGTGACTTCATTATAAAACCATGTCATTCTTGAAACTATTTTACTTTAATATCAAGATACAAGAAGGAACAAAATTGTTCAATTATTTATTCTATATCTAGCTAATTTTCTTGTGAATTTCAATAGAAACATAAATTAATCCCTGATATTCATGTGGGTCTTATACAAAAAACATGATATGAATTTTTTTCAAACATGTCAGATTCAGTTTGGTGGATTTCTATTTCATAGTAATGCTGAAGTCTTGAATAATCCGCTAAATTAAAATGTTAAGCAGTTTGAAGTATAAAACTGTTACGTAAATAATTAGCATGACCTTCTCTAAATCATACCTTTAAACGTAGTGTTCAAAACATTTAAAGTGTATTAGCATTTGATAGTAAATGTCCATGTTTATGGATTGCATTTATTCTTTCAAATGCCTAACATTTGAATGTTTAATATATACACATAATTCTCTTGGTATTTTGTCAACTAAGCAGCTGTATTTTTGCTTTTTATTAAGATATTGAATGTAAACTTATGTATGTTGGTATTCTTTGACATCATGGAGTGAATATTCCAAACAACTTCACAATAGGTACTGCTAGTAAATAACACAGAGACTTTGCAAAGTCACATAGGTACTGGCTATTTATATTTGAATACCCTCTTACAGAAAGAAGAATATAATTCTAAGTGTTGTATCAATACCCAAAGACACTATAAATCCACGTCATTTTGCAGTAGAATTGTTTAAAAAGGGGGGGGGGAGAGGGAAAAATAGGGCTCTTCTTCCCTATTGATGGATTTAGATTTCCATCCTTTCTAACAGTTATTCCTTTTGGGAGGGGAGTGACCACACATTCTGCAGTTGCCTCCTCCGTTCTGATGTGAAGGGCTAAATAGTTCTCTAGCTGTCCATTATTTTATATTTGCAGTCAGGATGTGTAACGTCCCTCTAGTGCAGGGATGGCGAATCTTTTTGGCACCAAGTGCCCAAACCAGAATGTACGTGAATGTGCGTGCGTCAGAGTGCCGGAAATCCGAAGACCAGCTGGCTGGTGCACATTTGCATGCTGAAAAACCGAAAACCAGCTGGTTGGTGCATGAATGCCTGTTTTTTTGCCGGTTTTTGCCATTTTCCAGGCCATTTTGGGGGCCATTTTCAGGCTGTTTTAAGACCATTTTTTGGGCCGTTTTCAGGTCATTTTGGGGCCAAAAACGGCCCTTAAAACGGCCCAGAAATGGCGTGAAAATGGCTCCAAAACAGTCATTTTTCAGGCCATTTTCTGGCGCTCCGGCACCTGCAAAGGCCAGCTTGCTGGCACACCGGAAACCAAGAGAGCAGCTGGCAACGGCACCCGTGCCCACAGAGAGGGCTCTGCATGCCACTTCTGGCACTTGTGCCATAGGTTCGCCATCATGGCTCTAGTGCTTAATCCTAAATTCTAATAACGAACACTCTGATTGTTTTATGAATATCTACAATTTTATTGCCTTTTTTGTTCTTTGTCTTGGAAACTAATATATAGTGCTATTAGTTGACATCATGCTAAAACTGGATGTTTTCACATACAGATAGTCCTCAACTAATGACCACAATTGGGCCTGGAATTCGGTTGTTGTTGAAACTTTCTATATATTTGTTCCTCAGGATGTTAAGAGTCTCAGTCTCTCCTTCTCCCCCCCCCCCACCCCTGCGTGTGTGTGTCAATAGGATATATCTGTCAATGCATGTTTAGCTTGGAAATACTGAGCAATATTTAATAAAAATATTTTCTTCATTTCAGGATCACCAACCTTTTGCAAATGCTCATGATGTGTTGGCACGTTCCCGAAGCAGGGCCAACATGTTGAACAAAGTTGAATATGCCCAGCAGCGATGGAAACTCCAAGTCCAAGAACAGCGTAAATCTGTATTTGATCGCCATGTTGTGCTCAGTTAATATACCAGTGACATCTCCAAGATATTGATTGAAATGCGCTAAAATAAATCACTGACCTCTGTCTTCCCAAAATGCCACACCAGAAAGCTTGTTTTTGCATCTTAACAACAAAGGTAGCACAAACACAAATGGAAGATCTGAAAATCTTTTAAAAAGCCAAAATCTCTGTACATACTGAATTGCTTTTACTAATAAAATATAAGCAATTATTTGCGTGATCCTTATGAAATGGAGAGAAAATTGTCTATGGTTCTTAAATGAGGTTGACATTAATTTGGAAAAGAATGTGCAGCATGTATGCTACAAGTGATCTACGTATGAAATCTTTTGTAAATACATTGTTTTCTTATCACCTGTACGTTGTACATATAGCTATCACTTCTAAAACTGAACTGTTAAATTATATTTCTATCAGCTTGTTAGCTTGCTTCTATAAATATAAGGTAGGCCTTACATGTACAGAGATAATTGGTAAGCTAGAGGCTTGACATATTAACTAAAGGTACAGACTTAGTGCAATTGGAATTGGACCTTCTACTTTGCTTGCTAAAAATTCTGTGTGATTATCTGCATTTCATGTAAATTTCAATAGTTTGTGGATAATTATTTTTTAAAATTAGCTTGATAATGGAATGCAAATAAAGTCTTCAGAATATTGGTATCAGAGGTAGATTTATTTTTTTTAAATCACACCTTTTATAGCATTATTGTTTCATATCTGATCTGAAACCCTATCTGCAATCCATTTTGGCTATTAGGCCACTATAATTGGTAACCACAAGAAGTCAAAGGATGAAACTATTAAACTTAGAAGGATTCCACAATGTTATTTCCCTAGTTGTTTGAAATAAATGCTGTACAGTTTTTTATCTAATGCTTGGAGGCAGTGAAGATTGGAGTGGAGCAAAACAAGAGTTTGATTAAATCCATCCAAGATAGAGCTGCTGTTCATCAATATACAATATGGCATCCAAATAACATCAATCTAGACAGGTTCATGCTCTTCCTGAAAAAGTTGGTTAGTGTCTCTTGCATTTGTAGCTCCTGCTTAAATGGCAGATGAAAGCTGTGATCATGGGAGCTTTATACAGCTTCCATTGCTGTACCAGTTACAGCCCTTCTTGGACCAGAATGCCCTGATGACAGTCTTACTTTAATGACCACTTATCTGGATTATTGCCAAAGCTGAATCTGCCTCCTTGGTTTGGTCATTTCAAGAGGACCAGTCAAGAGTATACATCCCTTGCCTTTCCCTCCTCCCCCAATAATTTTATTAAAAATTATATTAAGCATAAATCTAATACAATACAATCTAATACAAGGACCTAATTCAACAATACTAAAAAGTATATTCAACATTAACAACTTATCACTGTCTCTTAAAATACAACCAAATTATCTTCATTCCATAGCTCAATCCATTTTCTATGAACTTATCTCTAAATCTTTAGCTCTTTATTAATCAGCAAAAGTTTAATAAAAATTAAAAATACCTAACAAAAGTATATACTCCCTCTTTCCATTTAGTAAAAAAACCCAATCCCCTTTTTAACAATCAAAATCAAATCCCAATTAGATAAATAATAATTACAAAAAAATAGAAAGTATTAAATATTACCAGAAATAACAATCTCTTATTTAGATAACAAAAATAGATAAAGTGAATGTCACAAACTAATTCATATCAATTTAAAGATTTGTCAGGCTAAGCCCAAGAATGGCATGGAACAATTCAGCCAAAATTCAGTTCTTTACAGACAAAATCTTGCCACCCTAAAACCTTTTGGACATACCTAGGAGATTGTAGGGAGTGGCTGTGCCAACTTTTTTTCTCTGTCTCCATCTCAGGACTATGCTGCCTCCTGTCTCACCCCTGCCTTTCTGCAATGTGCCTTCCTGGGAAACTGTCACCTCACTAATCCTTCACACCAGCTCCCCCTCCCCTCAGAAAGCCTATCTAATCAAGATAGCCATTAAACTTCATAACAAATAAAATTAGCCAGTTTTGTACTTCCCCTCTTTCTACTCTTAATAGATACAATTCTGACTTCTACTTTCTTCTACTATCTTTGCCCCTTGCCTCAAAAATCTTATCATTTTTATCGATCTTTCTAATTAACATCATTTTTTTCTTTAAATCAATTTCATCCAAAACTTTGCCACTTAGAAACAGCTGTATAACCACCCCTTTGCTGTGTATTGCAAAAAAAATTGCAAAAAATAATTACAAAATTGGAAAAACATTTTTCTTTTCAAAATAAACAGATTGAAGAGAAAGTCTCCTGTGACTGGTAAACTTGCAGATCTGGGATTTTTTTCAATTTTAAAAGCAATGAAAAAAATTAAGCTCCAAAGTGATTAAAATTAGGTTTGGTCAAACCTTATGTCCATACTGCACTTAATGCTCAGAACATGAACCCATAACTCTCAGTTGATTACAAACAGCGGCAAAAAATGGTTTCTGTCATCTATTCAACAAAATCATACATATGGGCAATCTCCAAATCTTTTAGAGATTTTCAGCAGTCCACTTCTAATATCCAGTTGCTTTTTTTTTTTTACTATAATGCCCTCATGATCCAGGGAATGGAAAAAATGTGGGTGATAGTTTGCCTTGCCTTACCAAAAGTCCTCACCCCTTGTCTTTCTAAAATACATGGCAGATTTCTGTTGTTTCTATTGTATGGAATAGTCTCCCATCAGAGATCAGGGGATTCCCAACTTCCTAGCTTTTTGCAAGCAGATTATAAATTTATCCCATCAGACTTATGTCCTAAACTGAATGGGGAAACCACCATGGTTTTTAGTAGGGGTTGTATTATATAACTTGTGGTTTTGTCCTATTGTTCACTACGTAAAGTCTGATGACGTTGAGAAGTTGAAGTTCAGAAATATCAATAAATAAATCCTAGTTGTTTCCATCCATTCCATGGATGGAAATAGAATGGGCATGCTCCAGGACTTTACCTTGAAACAATGTCCTCTGATGGGACCTAGGAGGTGGGGCTTTTCGATTGTGGCGCCTGAGCTGTGGAATAACTTTTCTTTTGAGATTTGATTGGGCCTCACACTTAGTCTTCTGGAAGGCTTTGAAGACGTGGCTATCCCATTGGGCACTGGGGTAAGGAAGTCAGATGAGTTCATCCTGTAAGGTATAGTATTTTTGCTTGTGGCCCAACTCTGAGTTTTGCTGTTGATTCCTGGTTGGCTTTAGTATTTAAATACATTTTAACTGTTTTATTGCTATACACTGCCTGGTATGCCAACTTGTGAGTTAGACAGCTATATTAATCTCTTACATGAATAGGCAGAGAAAATGAGCATTTGGTATATTAAGCTTAACCAAGCCATACACAAACACACAAAATTCATATAATTGGGTTACTCAATTATACTGAATATCAAGTCCATCGCCCTGCTTAAGAATTTGAATTAAAGCATCCAAGATCTTGGACTAATCCATCAAAGGGGAACTCACTATTACCTGTCCCTGCTAGTACAAAATTCCCCCGTAAATCAGTCGCGTCTGCATAACAGTCTTGAAGGTTCAGAGACCCATCTTAAGCCATCATGTTGTTTTTCACTGGCCAACCAGATGTCTGTAGTGTGCATGCAAGTGGGAGATAGAGATGTAATCCTTTCCTGCCATGCTTCCTTGACAGGTACTTCCTGCTACTTGGAAGGATGCATCCTTAGCAAAATTCAATTAGTAATTATTGCATCTATGATGCTGTGATCTCTCCTTTAATGCATGAAAAAGTCTGCACTTCCTGAGGAACTACAAAATGGAGGCAGGGCATATGCAGTCACTGAGCCAGGCTAAATCCACAAAGGAGGAAGGTTATAGTTTTTCTCATAGTCTCCCAAACTGCAAGAAAACCTTCATGTCTTGAGTGTCCAAAATAATCTGTTGCACATAAGATTTGAAATTGGTTCAAGGGTTGTAGGTATCTATATTCTCATTGCAGTATTTTCAGAATGAGTTTACTTAAATATTTTTTTCTAGTGCATCTTTGCTGATGATGTTACCTAGTTTGAGTAATAAAACTTCTGCAAGCTCAGAGAGCACTAAGGATTCCTTCTATCAACCCTGAACTACAAATATTCTCCTTTATTAGCTTCAAATAAAGCTAATTCATTAAAACAATGAATGCTTGCCATTCATTGTTTTAAGGGGTCGGTTAGTTTATTTGTCTTCAATCATCAGACTGAGATTTTTCCTCTGTAGCTTGAAACAGTTCAATTGTACTTGATCCTTTCTAATTTGAAAGTTGGTTTACTAGGTATTGTACCTTGGTTTCTAGAAGCATCAGTTTCTAAATTTATTCTCTCTTGACAAACGTTTCTCTCATTCCACTATACCATTTGTAAAATATTTTTGTATAGCTTTCCATCTAACCTCATCTGTGACTATTAGAACTATTTCCTTATTAGCTTTAAATACAAGAGAACTTTCCTAGCTGAAAAAAAATCCTGATTTTTTCTTTAAAAAAAATTCATTTCCATTTTTGTGGTTATTTTGGCTATTGAACTCTTGACTGAGATGTTCTTGCTTGGAATTATTATTGCTATTATCATATATGGTCTAGCTCCGTGGATCCCCAACCTTTCTAGCTCCGTGGATTGGCAATGGTGGCAGTAGCAATGGGCCAGGTTGGATGGCTTCGCATGCACACCCACCACTTGCACAAATGGAGCTTTGCACACTCACCACCACTAGTGCAGCCTGGTTTCCAATGGATCGTGAACCAGTACCAGGCTGCGCACCGGGGGATTGGGGACCCCTGGTCTAGATGGTACTCATATTTTACATTTTCCTATCCTTACCACTATTGCCTCTGCTTCTGTCTGTCTATTATTGGAAAACCATAGAATTAACTGGGATCTACTAAATGGAAAACTAACTGGGATCAGATCAGTATTTAGAATTGAGAACATCTGGGATTAATGATGTTTAATGTTTCATCGCTTGCTGTTTTCTGCCCAGATGGAAATCCAACTATTCCCACAGAGTTTCAGTTGTATATTTGGAATTATAAGCAGAACCAGAAACCCATCACTGGGAAGGCAGCCAGGTTGGATGGGGAGGGGGATTGCTAAGAGCCTACTTTTCCATTAATTTCTTACATTGTTCACTTCTTTTCATTTTAAAAGCTTATTCCTTTAATCAATCATAATCAAAGACTACTTAAAGTAGGCACTTTACATTTCCAGCTCTGTTGATAAATTGAATAGTCTTTTGGCATTGAGTCTTACTAAAAAGCTGTCAACTTTCTGACATTTTCAATTACTGTATTTTTCAAAGTATAAGACCCTCTGGAGTATAAAATGCACATTAATTTTTGGGGAGGAAAACAAGAAAAAAAAATTCTGCCTCTGCCTACCAGCATCCATCGGTATTCATCTGGCTAGCCGAGTCCCGCCACCTGGAACCAGCCAAAAACGTGATGCGCAGAGGCAAAAAATGGGGTGTGCAGAGGCTGAAAACGTGATGCACTGAGGCTGAAAACGCGACATGCAGAGGCCGAAAATGGCCAAAGGGTGCGGGCCAGTGGGTGGACGGGGCTTCAGCAACATTCGCTGTATAAAACACAGACATTTCCACCCACTTTTTTGGGGGGGGGGAAGTGCATCTTATACGGTAATCTTTTCAGACAGTAAACATTCAGCATTAAGCTATTGATGATAAAAGTGATATAAACTTAACAAACCTACATAAAAATAGTAGATCTAGTAAATGCATCTATGATTAGAAGGTACAACATATCTTGGAAGGATATAAATACGCTGCACGTTAGATATTAACAGTCATATAATATGTTATGCATTCAAATCCATCAATATTTGTTGCCTTTATAGCTACAGTGTGGGTGGAAGAAGCTAAACCAGAAATGAGCAGCTCTAACTGTAAGCTACTTTGCATATTGTCATTTGAGTATAAATTTAGAGCTGACTTTGACTCAAGCCACCAAACATAAGAACTGTGGAAGTCAGGTAAGGCACCCAGGCTAATAGCAAATTTTGCATGGCTTTTATTATATTAATGTTAACCTCAGATTTTTAAATATCGAAATTATACATGTAGTTAAATATTTCAGGGACTTTTTTATCTTCTTTAATGCAAAAGATGATTCATACTAGTGTGATGCTCTAGAGGTCAGAGGTTGTACAATATTTTAGAATTTGATAAGTGATTTTGGAAGTTCTCCATTTCACCTTGTAGGAATCAAGAATTTAGACTTATTTTCTAACTCTAGGAGTTGTCTGATATTGAAGCAGTTAACCTGAACCTTCAACTAAGATGAGGTAGTTTTTAAAAAATGTTCTGAAGCAATTAGTGTATTTAAACTCATGTTTCTTGTGCACCACAGAAGTTCTAACAATGTAGATTGGCTAAGATGACATTATTTGATTGTTACTTTTACATATAGTACTTAAAGTGAAATATGTGATGGTATGCTGATATGAAGAAATCTTCCATGCAAGAAAGGTTTTGATTGCTCATATGATTTCTTATAAATAAACGAATCTGTGCTTAAGAAAGGATAAATGTTATTTCTGTACTGCTGATATAGAATAAGACATACACATAATACAATGTTCTTTATTATTGGAAGAACTGTATTATGGATGAATATTTTATCACATATTGTCCAAAGAGCATGTACCTGCTAAAAGATGAGACACAATCTAGCCAATATGAAGAGTATTTGTATCTCTTTGATTTTATAGAACAGTTACTAATATTGTAAACTGCGTAGAACATATCCCCTTTCTCTGGGACTAATTATAAGATTAGCAAAGTTAGGTATACTCAAACCATGAGGACTAAGCAAAAGAAATAATAATGGAAATTCTTACATTTCTTGTAAAGCTTAAAATTTGTGCACCTTGGTCAATCTTAACTTTTGTGAATCAAGGTAAAGAGCAAAGATTTACTGGGGTGTAAACACTGATCACATATATTGGCAATGTAATCACATCCCTTTTTCATAAAAATTATTATAGCTAAGTAGGTCAGGACTGCATCTGCACATTCTCCCACATATTTCCATTACATCTGAAGTGCACTAAAAATACAATCACACCTAGTCTTGGGCAATCTGTGACTCACTCTGCTCATATGCATTTGAACATTTTCAGCTTTACCTGAGACACCATAACCAGGAACATCTCCTGGGATGTCATGGACAAACTGCCAACATTCAATGACTCCTACGTGGGACAGATGTCCAGATTTTGCTATCGAGACCTTTTTGCCACTTTTCATTTGTGCCCAGAGGACCTCGGTCAATTCAACAGCTCCGAAGAGTTGCCTCTACTTCCATTAACAGCAGAACCTCCAACTCCTGAGAATTTCTACAGCAATTCTTATGGGTTCCCATTTCAAGTCTCCTGTGGAAATTTTGGCAGATGTGACTACTCTTGCAGCCCAGCATTCATCCGAAAAAGAAACGAAAGGGAAAGGCAGAGAGTTAAATGTGTCAATGAAGGCTATGCCAAACTTAGACACCACTTACCGCCGGAATACTTAGACAAACGGCTCAGCAAAGTTGAAACACTCAGAGCTGCAATTAAATACATCAAGTTTCTCCAGTCTCTACTTTCTGACGATTCAGAGGAGGATTGCAGAGGCGTTCAGCATTCCCCCCTCAAGGAGTACTCAAAATGATCCATCAGCAAGGACTTTATAATCTCTTCTGCACAGGGCAAATGCAATCAGACCTGAAACCCCAGAAATATCTCGCTTGTGCAGATCAAAACTAAAAAATATCAAAATAAGAACGATCTTCTCCGTAGAGATCAGAACTAGTTGCAAGATTAACATTGCTAGACAGTATTACATATGCCTGTGAGATGTTTAAGGGTGTGCAGATTTCAAATAATTACATCATCTAGAATTTGAAATTATTCTTAAAAATGAGCAATAATATGTGAGCAATTTTTATTATTACAATGGAAAAAGAAATAATCTCACTGTGTCATTTCAAGCAGTGCATTTTAAGTAAGTATATATTTTAATAAAAAGAATTGAAAGATTCTGGTATTTTGTGAAAATCATTAATTTTATTTACAGTATTCATTTGTTAGATTTTTTTTAAATCCACCCAATAATTAAAATTTCCCCAAAGGTGACAAATAAATTACCAAATAAGTTTATAAAGTTGCTGGATATTTGCCTAAAAGGCAAAAACTGGTATTGTAATTATATCTTTCAAAGCAAGCTGCTTGATTTGTGTAGAGACTATAGTACTTTAAGAAATACACCAAGAGCAGAGCCCTATGGGTCTTGGGATACTGTCATTCTATCTTTGAAGCCACAATTTTGACTTTTTTGATCCCACCTTACAGACCCTCCTGTTGTAACTGATAAGAGACCTTTTTTAGATTTGGCCTTGATGACGGATGAAAAAACAGGCAAACATCCTCGGTTTCAATTTTCTGAAATTCAACCTCCAGTTGGATCAAAATCATTCGTTGCTGAGATAATTTTAAAGCAATTTCTACATAGTATAAATAACAGTCAAAGAAGTCTGTCTGGTACCATGATAACTTTATTTAGCAACTAGGTAATAGGCACGAACTGGATTTAGCCTACAAAAAGTGCTGGGAGAAACTGGTTCTGCCACTTTTATTTAGGCCTCATCTTTCCCTCTTGAAAAAAGAGTGTAAAGGATGAAAGGATTGAGTAGAACTGCTCATTAATTGTGGATCAAATGCTTTTTCTTCACTAGCAAAATGGGGACTTCCCCTGAAGGAAGGCTTCATTGCACACACAGACGTAGGATACTGAACAACATTTTCTGTCAGTTCCCAGTGTTCCTTCTCTGATTTTTTTTGCTTAGTTGTTGGCTGATGTCAGTAACCTGAGAAGGAACACTGAGACCAATTCTTGCTGATGTGTGTGTGTGTGTGTGTGTGTGTGTGTACACATTAGCTTTGCTCTTTTACATTATATTCCTGGTAGCAATGAGTCCATGGCAACCTCCTTAGTAACAGGAAACATTAGCCACCAACTCTGCCCAACAGCAAAGCAGTTCAATATTGCCAAGGTCAGTCCAGTTCAGTAATTCTTTAGCACAGCAGACTCTGGTGAGTTGTTTTTTAAAATTGCTTTTACATTGATAATATCTCCAACTTTCCAGGTCATTTTACAAAAAAACTAACTGAGATACCCAATACTATTTCTTCCAGTACTGTACTTGTTAGCTATTGTCCTTAATTCCATTCATTCAAGTGAATTCTGCTATAAGTTTCTAGGATCTTCTACCATGTGAAACTTCTTGAAAGATGCTGGAGTAGCAAAGTATACCTATGCTGTTCTATAATTCTTTATTAATTAAGAATTACAGTTTTTAAAAAGACTAATGCTGTAGTATTTTTCTTAGACAATTATCTAGGGACTAGTCAATGAAATGTTAGTGATCCTTTTTGTTACTCAACAAAACTAAAAAAAAAAAATGCAAATTGAGTCCCAGATATATTCCTACAAGGACTATATTCCTATATAGTCTACAAGGAACATATAAAAACCACAAGAGGCTGCTCTGCATTGATACAGTAGTACCGTATTTTCCGGCGTATAAGACGACTCGGCGTATAAGATGACCCCCTACATTTCCTATTAAAATATAGCGTTTGGGCTATACTTGCCATATAAGACTACCCCTCAATGTTCTCGGTGCTCCCGTAGCGTCATCGGTCAGCGCCGGCAACTCAGATTCGGGAAGCTGTGCTGATCTCGTCAAGGCTGCATGCCGCTGAATGCTAGACCCAGCTGGTTGCTGCATGGAGCTTCCCCACCGTCCCAGGCATCCAGGTGGATATTACCGACGCTCCGACTTCCCCAGGCAGCTGGGGCTCCCAATCCCTGGGGGTCAGCTGGGGAAGTCGGAGCGTCAGTAGGCTTATACCAAGCGTATAAGACGACTCCTGACTTTTGAGAGGATTTTCCTGTGTTAAAAAGTAGTCTTATACGCCAGCAAATATGGTACTATTTGGGCATTGATGGAGAAAGAAAATGAGAATACTGAAGATGGCTTTTTAACTAAAGAATAATTGGTAAATAATTGAACAAGCAACCCTGCTTCATACTATCATCTCATTCTAACATGCAGAGAAGAGCAGCCAATGGGAAGTGGTCATTCACGACATGCAATTGATTACCCAACTACAAGGCAGGCAAACAAGTAAATGTTCTTTAGAGAATTAACAGGGGGAGTTAGAAGACCATGTTAAAAAGAGGAATATAGGCTGCTTGTATAAGCTTGTTAGTTCTAAAAACACATCCTGTGCTCAGGATCTTGAAAGTAAGTTTTAATGACTTTATAGTGACAGTTAAGGATACCTACCTACTTATAGACATACAATTATCCTGTTACATGACAATTATCTAAATTATCTAAATCCTTTACATGATGTAATGCACTCTTTGTTGGCTGAACTCCAGATTCTTTTAATCAGAGTATCTCTTGTGGGAGAATATAATCTAAGACAAGGCTGTCAAACTCCCGGCCCGTGGGCCAGATGCGTCACGCACTGGCCACGCCCACACCTGGTTTAGCGGAGGGGGGGGAAAGTCACAATACATCAGGTGAGGCCGCCGTGACACCTTGAGTTTGACACCCCTGATCTAAGCTCTTTATTTTAACGTGGAAATTCCTTCAAAATTATTTCTGGAAGATGAATAAAATAATAAGCCAATGCTTGCCAGCACATTTATTGGTAAAGCCATCACCTGCTTTCTTTAATTCTGACAAACTATACCAAGTCAAACTGTATACCTCTATGAAGTGATGTCAAATATTTTTGTCAGCATATCTGCTAAAGTTTGAGATGCCTGAAGCTGCTATCACTTTGTAAATATTACTTTGACAGTCACAAAATAATGTCTCACTGGCTGTCACTGTAAAGTCTCTTTATTTTGAAAAGTCAGTCAGGATAAATGCGGAGAACAGTGAGAAAATCAAAATATTTCTTCAAGCATTTACATAAAGTGCTTTCTGTATCACGAGCTCTCTGGTAAAGACAGTCTTTGTAGGATTGATGCCCATATTTTCAGGTAAGAAAGTAATTATAGGAATTTGGGAATCAGCAGTGAAATATTGCAATGATAAAGATGCATTTGCCATGTGATTTTCCTTCGGTTTTTTGTTCTCAGGAACAAAACATGTTCTATAACATGTTTTCCTAAGTCCTGTCAGCAATAAAATTCAATGCCAGCCTGTTTCTGAACTTCACTTAAAATGCTTTGATTTTTATATTTAAACATTCAAGAAACTTGGGGCCAGGTTACCTGACAAATGGTTTTTCCCATATGGTCAGGGGTGAAATCCAGCAGGTTCTGACAGGTTCTGGAGAACCGGTAGTGGAAATTTTGAGCAGTTTGGAGAACCGGCAAATACCATTTCTGACTGGCCCGAGAGTGGGGTGGGAATGGGGATTTTGCAGTATCCTTCCCCTGGAGTGGGGTGGGAATGGAGGTTTTGCGGTATCCTTTCCCTGCCACACCCACCAAGCCACGCCCATCAATCCATGCCATGCCCACCAAGAACCAGTAGTAAAAAAATTTGGATTTCACCACGGAATATGGTCTTATATATCTGAGCTTCAAAGGTATTCCCACCAAATGTATCCCCACCAAAGTATCCCCACCAAATGAATTGAGGGGACTGGCTACATAGGAAACCCTTTTTAAAATGATAACAGACTCATTTTGGAAAAGCTTCTTCAGAAAGACTATCTAGGATTTCCAACATTAGGTAAAGACCTATTTCACCCAAGTATCTCAAATTTTGTGTGTTTTGTGTTTGTGTGTGTGTAGGAATAATGTCTCATTGGTGGGATACAGGCTCTGTCATGTAACTATGGGTGGGGTTAGAAGCACATGTGTTTGAATTTCACTTTTCATTATCTTGAACCAGACTATGCACCAATAAAAATTTGGAGAGTTTCAGTCCCATCAAATTTTGAATCGTGCTAGATTGAGGATGATGAAAAGACAGAAGGGAACATTACTGAGCTAGATCAATACTTTGACTTAATGTAAGGTAACCTTCTATGCCCATTTCTTAAATAAATGGTCAATTTGGAAAATAGGGAGCAACATTTTGATTTTCATCTCAGGCAGCACATACCCCGTATGCCACAACTGAAGACAGAACTTTGGGGCTACTATTTCATAAGCATAGCCAGGAAAATAATACATTTTCCTGTATTATTCCTATACAATAATACACTAAAAAAACCCCGTACATAACATTGTGATACCATAGCTCATCCACAGTACTTATTCATCTTCTGTTGTTAATATGATGTCACTTTGCTTTAAGGTAAAGCTCAAAATAAACATTCCAAGGATGAGATCTGTTGCAGTAATTAAAATTTAAAAAAATTAAAAACATAAAATCCCAAAACAACATTATATGAGAACCTTGATTCATTTCCATCTTTCTGCTTGATTTACACACATGCATAATCTTATCTGAAAATAGAAATTCACTAATTTAAGAGGAATGAATGAAACTAAAGTATCCCGATACATATGGGCCAATATTAGAAAATGTGAAGGGATAGGGCTCCTGCTATCATCCAGTCACCCCTTCTTTAGCTTAGAGAGAAATTTCCAACTTCCCTTTAATTGGAGGAAAGCTACATTGGTAGCTGTGTCTCCTATTCTGGCCTTAGGAAAAAAAGATTCTCCTTCAGGAAAAGGCCCTTCCTGGATAGCTAAAACGGAACCAGCAGTTTCCGGGAATCCTATTTGAATATCTACTAGCACTGAAACAGGCTTGCAAGTGAGGGGAAGAGGAACAGGAACTTCCAAGCATTTGACAGCTTGCAAGCCAATGAGAAGGCTGGGTGTCAGGCGCTTGTGAGATACAGGTAGTCCTCGACTTACAATCATAATTGAGCCCAAAATTTATGTTGCTAAGTGAGACATTTGTTTTTCTCCATTTTACAACCTTTCTTGCCAGAATTGTTAAGTGAATCACTGTAGTGGTTAAATTAGTAACATGGTTTGTTAAATGAGTCTGCCTTCCCCATTGACTTTGCTTGTTGTTAAGGAATTCGCAGAGTAACCCTTGAATAGCAAGGGTGTACATATGAAGGTGATTGAGAGTAGGTACAAATAAACACAGTCAACACACAGATACACTGAGTTGTGTTTACTTTCAGGAAATAGTAAGGCACAATCCAATAAACAGTCCAGGTCATACACTTATAAAGCAGGAGATAGCAAAACGACAGTCCAGGATAATCCAATAACAAAGTCTTCTTACCAGTCATCATAGTCATTCACAATAAACAGTTCTTCTGGATTTGCAAACAGTAGCATACAGAGATATCAGAGAGCAAGAACAGCAAAGAGAAACAAACCATGTTTCTAGCTCCCTCTTAAGGAGATTGGCTACAGAGCTAACCAATCAGGACACAGTATGATGCAATACAGCAGTCTTAAAGCTATATTGATGGTTTATATATTGCCAACCCAACAAGGTAGGTAATACTCATTTCCTAACACTTGTCATAAAGTGATAAAAAGCGATCACATGACCTGCAGGACAGTGCAACTGTCATAAATATGGGTCAGCTGCCCAGCATCTGAATTTTGATCACATGATTCTGTGAAAAATGGTCTGAAGTCATTTTTTTTCGGTTCCATTGTAACTTCGAACAGTCACTAAAAATGAACTGTAAGTCAAGGACTATCTTTACTTGCACTGTTGTAATAGTCTGACTGAAGAGAACTCACATGCTTGCACTCCACTGTGTCCTTTCGAGTTCAGTGGCATTTTCTTCTAAGCGAACAAGTGTAACTTGCAGCCTTACTTGTACTAAGAAAATAATTTCATATATTTCATGAATACATAACATTTACCTGTAAAGCACCCCCTCCCCCCCGTCATTTTGGAGCTATTTCCAGACATTAGACATATTGCTCAATTATGCAAAATACTCGACCTGCCAACATTTCAGCATCAGAAATAGGGAGATGATTAGCCCATTTGTGACTCACCATGATCAACATCTCTTTGTTAGTCTACCAGCATACTCTGTCTGTCAAACCCCAAAGAGATGACCTTTGGGGCTTGATCCAAATAAAACTTCCAAATTGTTTATGTGCATTTCATCATATTAAAGCAGAGAGGAAAAAAGACACTCCTAAAATAAGTAAATCCACCACTTGGGATCTGCAAAGCAGTTGCATCTCCCGCTCTCTCTCTTCCTCCCTCCTCCTCCTTTAAAAAAAAAGGAATAAACTCAAACACCAGGTTTTCCCAGGCTCTCCCCCTCTTTTCCCTTCTGACCAGTATAGAACCTACTACAGAAGTGCTTTGTTTATAAAGAAAGTTTGTTTACGTTGCTATTTGCAGAGCACAATCCTATCATACCACTTCATAGGTGAGTCCAACTGATTTCAAAGAAAAGAGATTATAATTTTAGTAAGCATAAACGAAAAAGCAAAACCAGATTGTCCTAAGGACAACTGGAGTAGCTTCTTAAGAAACAAGAAAAACATTATTTCACTTCTCTCCTGACCACTGGTTATTATATAGAAACCAACAAGAAACCAAGAAAACATTCATAATTTTGCCTTCTGTCATATGCACCAGAGTTCTAAAATATGATGGTAGCACATTCTTCAATCACTTAACTATCCTCAGCAAATCCTAAAACCCTGGATGCAAAAGGAATAGCCAGCCCAAAGTCCACTTAGGTAGGAATAGTTAAGGTTGGTTTCTCAAACTTTGCAGTACAGGGGTGGGTTCTACTTACCTTTACTACCGGTTCGCAATGGGAACGTGCACGCGAGCAGAAGCTTCCTGATGATGTCAGGGTCAGTGGGCGGAGCCTCCCACTGGTTTTACTACTGGTTCTATAGAACTGGTTCAAACTGGGGGCAACCCACCACTGTTACAGTACCACAGCCCTCTAAAATAAATGGATGAGTGCAAGTCCTCTTAGTAAATAATACATAAAGAAAACTGCTGTGGTTAGTTATGATATTCATAGAGACCCATAAGTTTATCTCCAAACTTGCCCTGGACTTTGCTCTCTACTGCACCTGGGCAAGCCTGATCATTTTAAAAAACTTTTGTGACCTTCCCATTGCAATACAGTACTTAGGAGTCATGGCCTATAGTTTGAGAATCCCAGAGCTAATGTTCCTAATATATTATTACGGGTAAAATGTCTATGGAGATTCTCAATCATCCAGGTCATAGTTGTCTCATAGTTGTTTCCAAAAGGCAACTGGACTTTCTTGGTGGGTTTTTCCCCTTTGAAAACATTTTGCTTCTCATCCATGAAGCTTCTTCAATTCTAGCTCTACTTGAACTTCAGAAGCTTCTTGGATGAAAAACAGAACATTTTCAAAGGAAAAAACCAAGAAAGTCCAGTTGCCTTTTGGAAAAAACACTTCTGGTATTATTCTGGGTAATTTTTATCCTTAATTGGCTGCAAAACGATTGTGCTTCCAGCAACAGGAGAAAAAGAAGGAAGATATTGAATGAGCCTATTCAAAAGACAGTCTGGGGAGTCTAGCAAAAAGAACAGACTGATCTGGGAGGGATGGTATGAAGCAATTCAAAATTAAGTCCATTGATTTGAACTGTTTCATTTTCAGGGTTCTTCTATGACATTTGCAGCAGTCTCCAGAACTTGGTTAACCGTTGGTTAAGTATGGATTAGTTTGCAATTGCACCAAATATTTCCTCATATTTCTGAACAATACAAGATGTTCATCTCTAGATCAGTTAATTGTGGAGAAGAGCCTGATTTAAATATATTTTCAAGCAAAGGATGCACATCTCTCCATTTCTATAATAGGCTATGCTCTTTTTTATTGTAGAGAGAGCCCTGAAAGAATGAACGAATGTACCTTGTCCTCTTGGCCATACCACAGACGCTGCTGTACAGTGCCCAGGCAAACTGAATCTTTACACAGAAATATCATAGTTAATCCCAGTTCCATCTGCAGCAGCTGCTTGTTAGTGCATCCTTCATATGGCATTAGCCCACTTCTCAAAACAAGGTAATAAATAAACAAATAATATTTATTTCTTTAAAATGAGAAGAGATTAAGACATTAAACTCTGTCTTTCTATATCCCAGAATTCCACAAGTATAGTATTATACATTCTTGTTTGATTATTTTTTTTACCCAAGCAGGTGGGGGCAGTGGTGGGATTCAAATAATTTAACAACCGGTTCTCTGATCTAATAACCAGCTGAGTGGGTGTGGGCATGGTGGGCATGGCCAGGGGGTGTGACAGGTAGCACTCGGTCTCCTGCACCCCCCTGAGAGCAAAAATGGGCCCTGGGGGGGCTGCATCCTCCCCACGCCCCATTTTGGGCCTAATAGGCCTCCCTGCACTTACCTGGGAGCCAAAATACGGTGTGGGGGGGTCTTCTGGAAGGGGAGGGGAGGGAGGGGAGGGGCCAGCCAGCAATTTAACAACTGGTTTGGCTGAAGTCGTGCGAACTGTTGAATCCCACCACTGGGTGGGGCAATGCTTAGCAGAATTTGCTAAAGTATGACTTTCTCCTCCTGGGACCTGAGCGTATGGTGAAAGAAAATAAAGATGGCAGCCATGATAGTCCTATGGAACATGCATAAAAATGGACAGAACATTTATTGTACCAGCGTGGCCATCAATTTGATATTTTTTTAACCATACCTGCAGACAAACTGGGATTTAAACTGGGCTTTAAACACATGTAACTTAAGAATATGGATAACATTTATTGTTACGTGTGATTAGTTCTTGCTGTGGGGTTCTTGGCTAACATTCTTCCATTTTATTCCAAGGTGTTCGTGTCGTAGCTACTGTCCCTTTCTTCTTGATGCAAAATGTAGGGCAGGACAGAATTTGGAGAGGTCACTGGATGTTGGTAGTCCGGTTCTGGCAAAAAAAGAAAGCAACTGTTATTATTACCGAGGAACAATCATAAAAGATTTAGAGGCAAGTTGCAAAATTATTTTCTACATGGTTATAAAGATGATTAAATGTACACCCAGTAATATAAAAAAACTACAAAAATTCAACTGAATGTACTTACTCACCATAACCATTTTGGTCACTTTAGTGCAACAAGAGATCAGTTCATAGGCAGAGGTGAAATGCTACCAGTTCCGGCGAACTGGTATTTCCGATGATCAGCTGGGTGACGATCAGCTGTGATGTGCGATTTATATTAGCTAGAATCGTCCGATTTCCTGCTTTCTAGCTAATCTAAATCACGTGGCACAGCAGATTCCCCCCCCCACCCTTGCTGTTCTACTTACCTATGGAAGCTCAGAAGGCTTCAAAATGTTCCTTTTTTAGTGCTGTGCAGGCACCTCAGGTGCGCATGCATGCGAAACGTGCACTCAGTAGCAGACTTCAGAGGATTTCACCCCGATTCATAGGGTTATACAGATCCACTTAATTCATACTGAATCAATCCAAGGACAGAGATAACAGGGCAAAGGAATCACACCAGGAGAAATATAATATAAAAATGTAAGTGGTTGTGGATAATAAGCTACTCAGAGTTGCCTGACAGTGAGATAAGTGGCATATACATTTAATAAGTAAATAAGTAAGTAAGTAAAATAAAATATATTTAATGTGATCTCATTGTGGAATGAATGCCTTTGCTACCTCTATAGTAAATGATGACATTGCTTCTCTTGTAAATGAAGAATAAACTAGAAAATGATGAATACTGTTGAAATCAATTGAAGAAAGTTTAAACTACAATAACTAGTTTATTCTAGTTATGCTACAAAGATAAGGGCAATAAACATCATTTGTATTCATTTTCCAGATATCACAATTCCTCTCTTCTACTCACCACCCTCCAACTCCCACCCCAATCTATCTCATGTTATTTTAGGGCAAGGGCAGTCAAGGTTTAGAGCCTGTTAATCATGGCATCCCCTCTTCCTTCTCTAACAAATCCTAGGGAATGCTTTCTAGCCACTTAGAACAGTGTAAGTCTAACAACATCATTAGAAGAATTCATGACAGTTGCCTGGTAATTTTTCCAACATCGACCTTTCTAGGTTTCATTTATTTGCTTAGTCCCACCTTGCACTACCTTAGGAACATAAATTTATGCCAAGAATGAGCAAGCCAGTACACTCCAGATATTTTCAATATCAACATCCAACAGTCCCAGCAGCAGTGGGGGAATGGAAAAAGACACCAGAAATTATCCAATTATTACAGAACACCAATTTCTTTATCCATGGCTTATACTGAGAACTAACTTTGTAGTATAATCTCACTCCAACTCTCCTCAACCCCTAACCTAGATACACTTATAGGAACCGTTGTGGCGCGATGGTTAGAATGCAGTATTGCAGGCTAACTCTGTTGACTGCCAGCAGTTTGATCCTGACTGGCTCAAGATTGACTCAGCTTTCCATCCTTCCGAGGTCGGTAAAATGAGGACCCAGATTGTTGGAGACAATATGCTGACTCTGTAAACTGCTTAGAAAGAGCTGTAAAGCAGGGGTCACCAACCTTTCGGACCTCAGGGACCACTAAATTCATAATTTTAAATCCCGCGGACCACTAATATGATCTGCCTAATGTCTGGTGGGTGGGCGTGGCTAGGTGGTCACATGACTGGGTGGGCGTGGCCAACTTGATGTCATTCACATCGAGGGGCGCCTCGCCAACTCTATTTGCCCCTCCCTTCCCAGCCACTCCTTGCCTGCCCATCCGGGCTCCTTAGGGCCCCAACAGGAAGCAGTTGTTGGAGCTAAGCAGCCACCAAGAGAATGAGTTGGCAAAACAGCTGGCTTAGTTCAAATTGGATCTGGCCGTGAAAGAGAAGCACCTCACTGAGAAGCACCTCACTGAGGACTAGGAGCATAGGCTTTCCAAGCAGAGGGAAGGCCTGCGGGAGTGCAAGACCAGGTACTGGCGCCTGGAGGCTCAGATGGGCTGAGATGATCAGCCAGTTCCAGGCCATGATGCAGTCCCATTGGAACGAAGTCCTCCGGCTCTTCGCCACCAGCGGCACTTCCCTCCAGCCTTCATCCAAAGCCCTGCACCAGGAGGCTGAAGCAGACCCCAAGTTGGATTTCTGCCTCCCTCTGACCCACACACCCCGAAGGGGGAGACTCTGCAGCAACACAAACGTTCATTGCACATATTCGGCCCAGGGGCTGTACTTTCAGGACCCCTGATTTAGTGCAATATTAAAAAATGCAAATAATTTTTCTGCGGACCACCAAAATTTTCTCACGGACCACCAGTGATCCATGGACCACCAGTTGGTGACCGCTGCTGTAAAGTACTATTAAACGGTATATAAATCTAAGGGCTATTGCTACACTTTACTCCCAGCCAAACAGAAACATGCCGACTAGGAATACTGTAGCAGGAGCAGCAACCTGAAGGGCACATGACTGAGGGAGATGGTTGTAACTAGAAGTATAAGATTACCTTATTAGATCTTTTCATCAAGCTAAAACCAGTTCTTTTATTTCTTCAGTAGCACCAGAGTTCTAGGAGAGTTTGGGCTATTTTGAAGATCTCTGCAACTAGTGATATTTGATAAATAGCATTATTGCTGGAAAGGTGGCAGGCATGTTGATATATAAACTTGACAGTGGAAAAGAAAGCCTGCCTTCAATTCATTAGTTGTTAGCACCTGAAACAAACATGGTATGTTCCTTCTGAAAAGCAAGACGCAGGTTTGTTTGCTCACCACAGTCACTCAACATCCGATAACTCTGAAGAACCAGCTACTCAGAAGGCAACGACTCTGGAGTGAATCCAGCTTTTGTGTGACCAACTCAGCGCTTGAGTCTCATTCTACATACAAAGAGAGAGTGTAATTAGGAAAACAAACATTCTAATTTTTAAACAGCCCCAGAGCAGACAGAAAAAAACTCAAGGGGATGGTGGTGTGAGAGGAAGAAAATCTTTTGATTTTATACCAAGTTAGCTTGGTTTGCTTTTACTGCAGTATCAGTTATTTAAACAGTATGGATGTGTTGAGTTACCTTTCAGAATATAATACAAATTCGGGAGGGTTGTGCTGAATAGCAAAGATTTTCAGGTATTGTGATTTCTGATGATATTGAACTTATCAATTCTTCCTACAGATCAAAGAGCAATAAACTTTGGGGCCAAATTCTGGAAATGTTTACCCCAGAGGGAACCCCAGTAGGATAGACTATAACAAACATATTTGGCATTATTTCTTTTTGCTATGACTCATCCACAGGAGGAGGATAATCATTGCAAAATAGTTTTTATTTTATTTTTTTAAACCAGTTTATAGTTAAAGGATGGTTGATTGGTAATAGATTCTCCATTTAACATTTTCAGTTTAAAATATATTATTTATTGTGTTATGCCCAAAATGTCTGCCCTTCCAGATAGGCCAGATAGGAAACACAACTAGTTAATATAAATCAACTTTATTGCAAGGCAAATTAACAAAATCATACAAGTCTGAAAATACAAATCTCCCGCAGTCACTTTTAACAGCTTGATCAATTATGGTTGGTCTTTCCTAAGTTTCTTTCTCTGATCATTAAGTTACTAGGGGTTCTTCCTTCTCGTCTGATCACTCCCTAGGTAGCATCTCTTCACTTTGTCCCTCAATGTCATTCCCTCAAATCATTACACAAAATGATACTTAGACCTGAATAAATGATTTAATATGAACGTGGCCGGAACAAACCCATTTGATCATGTTGGATTCCTCTAGTTATGTCATCTTTTAACTATATTCAAAATTATCTTGTACCTACTTTTTGTATTCATTTTTTGAAATCAGTTGAAAAGAATACCTCTGTTTGCTTTTTCTTCCAAATTACCCAGGCAAGTAAAAGTGGTTGTAAAATATGGAAGAAAACTGCATGACAAAGGAAATTATGAATGAGTTTCACATATGAAATAAAATTTAATGGTTACTAAAAGGAGCCTTATATCAACTTTGTCTAATATACAGGTCAAACACTCAAAGAGAAATTCAACTAACAATTGTATTGGGGGGTTATTTTCTCCCTTGAATGGGTTTATTTTTTCAAAAAAAGTGTTCTAAATTATCAATAGGAACAATTTCCAATTATTTGTGATATTTTTAAAAACATATTTTTTTTCTTTCTGATAGGAAGGTGAGCAAAAATCATTTCTGGTACAATTTTCAATGGGGCAAGACACACCTTCTTCACAAAAAACAGCCAGCAGTGATATCCTTGAATGTGTGAATGGAATGAGACATTCTATCCTGCCTGGTGATAAAGTGATGGCCCCCTGGGAACCAGAGCAGAAGAGATACGGGCCAGGAACTGTCCTCCAGGGCATGGAAACCAGAGAACCTCTGCGAGGTAAAATTGAAATAACTTTGCCATATACTTGGGAAGTAGCTTTATGAGAGGCATGGTGGTCTAGAGGTGGAACTCACAATCAGGAAGCTGTAGGTTCAATGCTAGGTATGGCAGATATTTCACTCTCTGGGTGCAAGGAGAAAATAACTTCTGTGAACTCAGCATCGGTGTTAGGAAGGGCATCTGACCAATAAATGCTCAGCTCCATTCAGTCACCCCCAACTCCACTCCAGTGCAAGGGATTATAGTGTCATTAAAAGAAAAATATATACTTGGGGAGTAGCTTTAGGCTGTGTTTGCCAAGGGAAATAAAAATAGGCTGGTGCTTTTCTTTTAAAAAGAAGAAAATCTTTAGTAGGATATTGCATTGAAATAAAAAGTTTAAAAACCTGATCTAGCTGCATATAGATCTAGCCAAAGAATGAAAGGCCATATAGTTCGCTAGACCACATGGAACCTGGAACCACATGGAACAGTACCTATCAAGGAAAGGAGAAAATATTTATGGGGGGAAAAGAGCAGGAACTGGAACTGGGTTAGCCTTGATCGTATCTGTCTAACTGAAGAGGACATGTCAAAGAACAGAATCACTACACTAACTTTCACTACAACCAGAGGTGGGTTTCAGCAGGTTCTGACCAGTTCTGGAGAACCGGTAGCGGAAATTTTGAGTAGTTCGGAGAACCGGTAGTAAAAATTCTGACTGGCCCTGCCCCCATCCATTCTCTGCCTCCTGAGTCCCAGCTGATCGGGAGGAAATGGGGATTTTGCAGTAACCTTCCCCTGCTATGCCCACCAAGCCACGCCCACCAAGCCACACCCACAGAACCGGTAGTAAAAAAATTTGAATTCCACCACTGAATACAACTATTGCATCTCCTGGAATGAAGACAGTCCAATGAGATTATATACCTCCAAACTGATCTTCCAATCCCCTTCTCATAGGTGTATGCATCTGTTCACGACTACTATCGTTTCACATATCTCTTATGGTTAGTAGCTATGTTTGTGCTTTAGCATCTGGCATATTTTCAGTGTCCTGCTGTGAGGAGGGTTTGGGTGTCCTCCTTCCTGGCTCGAAGAGAAAGTTTTTTCAGTGACATCTCTTTGGACCTTCTGAAAACCTTACCTTTGACTTAATATCTACATTCCTTCTAACTCAGATACCCTTTTCCTGTCATAGATCACAGTTGCCTCTTGTTGAGGCTGTTGCACTGTCTCTTCTCCTGCTGGGAAGTCTAAATTGATTTCTGACATCCTAATAACACTTGGTTTTTGTCTTTCATTAAGCTACATCGCACTAGGTAATTTACCTGTTTCTGTGGCAGAATCAATTCTACACATATTTACAACGTATAGTTTACAAAAGTCACTGGAGGTTACCTTGTGGATGTTTTTTTTTCATGGATAATAAATAAGAGGCTCTAATTGCATTTGCTTCATTGAAGTCAATACATTTGAATTCAGAGTAGCAAGAGTAAACATTGACATGTTGCTAAATTGTCCTTCGTCAACTTTGAAATATAGTTAGCATTTATGGTCAAATCTGTCATATCACAGATTTTATAGTTTGTTTGAAAATATTCCTTTGCAGTATATTTGCCTGTCATTGTATGATGCTTCTTTGATGTTCCCTTTTGAACATAAAGAATGTTACCTCCATATGTTGTCTCTGTTTTTATATTCATAATATTATTTTCCAGACTGGGAACATGCTAAGCTTTTGGCATGCAAATCTTAACAGTCCCTGTTTTGTAGCTTATACAAGTTAAATAAATTATTCCTTCACAATCCTGAATGTGTTCTATCTTTGGCAAGTTAAGTTGCAACTTTACAATATTTATCTATGCCTGAAAAACAACGAAGACTTTAAAAAATATATATGAAGAGTCCCACTGTATAGATCTTGTTTTAATTTTGAATTGATCCTGCAAATTATTTCCCTTGTAGGATTTGTTTACTTTTGGTTTGCAGAATTCATTCTTGATACATCTCTTCTTCATGATTTCCTCTTGTTTTGTGGCAGTATATTTCCTCGTGACTCAGTGCTGTAATATTTGTTTTTATGAATGTTTTGCTGCTGAGAATTCCTTATCTTTCTCTGGGCATTTCCTTCTGAGATGTAAATTGCTCCTGCAATTGCCTCCCTCTTTTTCCTAGGAGCCTGGAGGGCCGATTTTGAAATCTTTCCTTTCCTCAATTTGCTTTCTGAGATCCTGAAAATATTTGGACAAAACTCAGCCTTGGATTTTCTTTAATCTGGAGAAAAAAATACTTCATGTTCCTCAGGAAGATAATAGACCAGAAAGCCACTTATAGGCAATTGTACCTCTCCTTATTTAAGCTGTTCTGGTTGTAAGAAAAAACTACGCTGATAAATTGCCTACATCTTTAAGTCTTTATTACAAATTTGTAATATTTGAAATTTGAGAGTTTGTGGCTTTTTGTTGAAATAGGTTCCTCGGTTTTTCCCATATTTCCATGCAATGTCTTTAACTTCCATACAAATAAGCAGATTAGTGCAGCTGGGGATCCATGTCCAATAGCTTTCTTGTTTGCAGCATCCCATGTTCCCTATTCCTTTCCAACTTCATCAAGTGTTGGATCTAAGGCCCTGGACCAGCTGTGGTGCATTTATCAGTGTTTCATTACTGTCTACTGTGTATCATAGCCAACTATCTTGATTTATGTTATCTGCTTCTCTTGATGACTTGTCAGCAACACACATACCCTTATATACACCAATCCTTTACCTACCACCAAACTCTTATACTTTTATATTTTCTTTTGAGTTGGGTGCACATGGAACAGCGTTGCATACTGATAGTAAGTAGACTGTGCAGTATGTGGGAGCAGCTTTCTGTAGCCAAAGGCAGGTGTAGAGAGAAGTAAAAATAATAGAACTATGCATATTGTTTAGCATTTTAAATAGTTCTGAAACTCTGCTCTAGGAGGAGCTAGAAAGAGCTTTTTGATTGTGACAAGGGCTAGCCATTTATGATTCTATCTAGGCATCATTTACTAAAAATGGGAAAATGGACTCCTTCCAAATTGGAAAAATAATGATATGTCTGAACAAAAGGCAAAAAAATGAACTGATCCAAATATGTTCAACTGTATAACACCCTTTGAAAGTTTTAATTTTTCTTGGTATGTTTTGTTAAGTCTGCATCTGGTGGAAAGTTGTGTTGTAGTATCCTTTCTCACAAATGAGATGGAATAGTCAAGTATGGGGGAAAAAACTTGGTATAGTAACAAAGTCAATTGTTAAGAACACATGCTTGGCATTTTTAAACAAACATTCTATATATTCTTTTCAACAGAAAAAGAAGACGAGCAAATTACAGTCAGCTTTTGGAACGGCAAGAAAGCCAAAGTTCCATTAGGCCTCACTTTGTGGATTTCTCCAGTACATGCTCTTCACAAAATACCACCTAGAGAGAATATGGAGGCAGCTCTTTGCAGCCATGCGAGTGGGCATAAAGTGTAATTAAAGATGGTGACTAAGCCAAAAAGCTCTGTTATTGAGCATATGTGTTCTCATCTCTCTCCCCCTACACTACATATTGCATTTTAACTGAGGTTTGAGGCTCACTGTGTCTACTAAAATTGAAATAGCTGCCCGTTTGGGATTGCAGTATTTGAAGAAATCAGATTTTGTAACCTACACCATTAATGGCCTTAATAAGGCTTTTTGATTTAGCATATTCCGCAAGTGCAATTTAAGTGAAGTAGGTTCAGACTGAAATCTTTCTTTTTGATTTCTCAGTTTTCTTCCCGTTTGAAAAAATGCATATATTCTTCTATTTTTTATTTCTTGGCATACTTTAAAATATTTTGAGATGGGTTTTAGATTTTGTGAAGTGATGGAGAATGCTGGAGTTTGGGGTATTTTTCAACACTCTGCCGTCCCCAAGGCAGCCTATCCTTCTTGATGTGAAAAACCCACGAAAGACTTCATTGATGCCTTACCATGGGATGGGAAGCCAATGAGGCTGCAGAGGGAGGTGTTATTGTTCTGTGAAAATAAGATACACATCCTTTAGCTACCTTGTGGCTACATCTGATGCCGGCACACACCATTCATCTTGCTAAATGAGAATTTTATTTTTTCCTCTGCTTAAAAAAATAAAGCCTGCCCAAATCCTTTCTCACAAATGAGATGGAATAGTCAAGTATGGGGAAAAAAAACTTGGTATAGCAACAAAGTCAATTGTTAAGAACACCTGCTTGGCATTTTTAAACAAACATTCTGTATATTCTTTTCAACAGAAAAAGAAGACGAGCAAATTACAGTCAGCTTTTGGAACGGCAAGAAAGCCAAAGTTCCATTAGGCCTCGCTTTGTGGATTTCTCCAGCACGGTGGGAGAGAATTGTAGAGAGGATCCATATGCCCTACACAAGCAAGAAGCAATATGAGGAGGAGCTTCACAGGCCAGGCTACTACAATTGTTCACACGGAACTATTCCAACTTGTGCTTTGGGTGATTTCCAAAGGTGCTGGTGCACAGGTTGCTGTTTTATCCGTCCTTGCCGTAGTGATTTCCATCACACATGCTTATTGCCTAGACACAGGCAATGTGTCTCCTGTTGCTGCCGCTGCTACTCTGAATACAGTGGCTGGTGGACACAACCCCTTTTAGCTGAATTAACCTCTGGAGATTTTAAAAAAGAATTCACTAGTAAGCCTACACCGCCATTCTTAGCAATAGAAGCCTCTCCCAAAGCAGAACATGCTGCTGTGCTACCCAGCTCTTCCTCGTCCTCCTCAGAGTCTCAATGTGAAAGGGAAAAAAGCAGGATCGAGAGTACAATGGTAGATCGTGCAGTGAACACAGATTCTAGTCTTTTTGAAAACCCCACCCTACAGGAAACCAGAAGACCAGAGTGGAAGTACTGGAAGAGAAGCCAACCCACTTTTGTTTATAAAAGCCAAGGTACACAAGTTCTCCCTTGATTGATCTCCAGTAGATATCTAGAATCTGTTGGTTTCACATACAGGGTGAAAATCAGGCCACTCAATGGGTTATTCAAATATTTCAACCCAAATATACTATGGCTTATATGTTGTTTAAATCAATCTATTGTGACTTAGCCTTGATTTCTTAGCATTATGTGTAAAACCCAGTCACTGTCTCATGTGAGTGTATATTAACTAATGATGGTTGACTCTGCAAGTTGCCCCAGATTTAGTATGTTAAACTTGTCCTTTGCCTTTATACGTATACCATAAGGGGGGAGGTGGGACAGAAAGACATTGTTTGCATCTACAAATGTTGTTTGATAAAACTTACTGTGGATCATGCTGGCTGAGGATGTTTGGAAGTGCCATAAAATAACATCTCAAAGATAGTAGATTCTCCAGACTTGGCCTGTAAACCAGAGACTTATATGAATATTACAGTGTTAATGGAAGTGAAGTATTCCATTATAGACACTTTCGTATCTGATTTCATATTTAAGAAAGGGAAAATAACCACTTATACTAGCTTGGTGAGTTTTCAGGAATAATGTATTTGGATGATAAGGAGTTATCAACCACATATAACATCTAGTTTATGAGTCTACTTCAACAGGAAAAAGACAAAGAAAGTTTTATGATGATGGAGGGCACTTCTACATAGCACCTGTAAAGTGGTGACATTTTGTGCAGGAGTTGGCAAAAATCATGCCACCCTAAGAAGAGTTGTACTTTCAACTCTTACTCAATAAAGAGAATAGGATTTTCATCTGAGCCATAAGTGGAGGGAAGAGAGAAGTGGGATGGGGACCATTGCCTCTGATGCTACCACAGCTACTAGAAGAAGATCCATCGGGCTCCTGCTGCCAGTTCTCCAATGCCATGGAATCTTTCTCCCTGTTTCTCTTGCCCACTGCATATTTCTTCTGCCAATCATGGTTAACAAGAGAAGTGGAGGACAGGCAGCAAAATGAGTTTTCTTTGCGTTAATTCTCCTGGCATCAAAAAGAGTCACTTGACCCATTTCCCTTCTCACCAGGGAAGGGAGAAGCTGGAAACAGCTCCTCAGGTAGCATTCCAGTAATAAACTTGTAGAAAGCTTTACTGTGAGAGGACTGGCTATAGAAACCCATGGTAAAGCCATTCCCCAGTGAATTTGGTCCCCATAGTTCTCCCATTATACAGTTGTCCTCTCCCACAGCTTAGCTTCTTCCACAGTGGAGGAAGAATGGGAAGGAAGGCACCTGTACTATTGGGGGGGAAGAGCTTAAAGTTACTGCAGGGGCCCTGGCTGAAAAACCACTTTCGTCCCACTTCCCTTGCTCTCTGAGAGAAACCAGGATTAAGATGACCTTTTTCTGCCTCTCTTGATTTGAAAAGAGAAGTAGGAAAGCCTGAAATCTGCTGCTAAAAATGGGTGACCCTGAAAAATCAAGTGGCAGAGGCTGGGGCAAAGCGTGCAGTCTCAATTGGCCAATAGGAGCAAGGCCACCGCCAGCCCAATTTACCTTGGTAGGATGTACTTGAGAAAGACCAGATAGCATGACTTGTTCTGGGAAAAGCTAAAAATGGCCCCTTAAAAGGCAAGTGCAGACAGTCTTTTGATGGGTCAGAGGTGAGTTGAACATAATGTCACCCATGCATATCCTTTAAATCTTTATGCTGAAGGTTTGACAACTCTCTGTTCACAATTGGAAGATAGCATTCCAGCCATGGCATATTTTTCTTTGCATAAGCCACTTCTGAGCCTTTGGTTAAGTTTGGAAGAAGCTCCATAGAACCCTCTTCAGTTGAAAAGTCAAAGTTGATTTTCATTGCATTAGGAAAGGGATCTCAAAGCCAAACCATAGGTAAGAGTTTCCAACAGTGCAATCTCTAAGATGGCTGCTGCGATAATAGAGAGGTCAGTTTTCACCTTGCCTGTAAACATGCAAAATACACAGAGTTAACAAATGCCAACAATTTTCCTACTGAAATCCAGAGATATATTAAAGGTCAGTACTAGATGGTTATATATTATCATGCTGTCAGTCAGTTCACGCACCTACATATTTTGGAATGCATTCAGTATTATGTGATAAAAGAATTCTTTGGTATAGGCAGTTCTGCCAAAATTGTTTCTAAGAGCGTAATATTAAACCAGATTTTCATTTTCCATTATTTCACTGAAAATAGTCATTGAAGTCAGCTAACAATAATTTTTCATTTCCCATGACTTCACTGAAAATAGTCATTGAATTAAACAAACAAGCAAAAGCCAAGTATTTATGCGCTGTGGTTAGAATGCAGTAGTGCAGGCTAATTCTGCTGTCTGCTGACTGTTAGCAATTTGGCGGTCAGTAAAATGAGGACCCAGATTGTTTGGGACAATATGCTGACTCTGTAAACTGCTTAGAGAGGGCTGTAAAGCACTGTGAAGCGGTATATACCGAAGTACTATTGCTATTGCTATTTCTAAGATAATGCCACCAAGGGAACAATATTACTGATAGTCTAATTTTATTTCACGTTAATAACCAATCAAGCTAAAGGAGATTAATGGGGGTGGATAACTACCCTTTCTGGCATTAAAGTACTTACGACAGAACTAGTAATATGGCTGAGTTCACACATTATGCTAAGTGACAAATCACATTATAATTTGCAGGGCTCATCTATCGAGTTCTCCTCATGGATCACAGATACTCTGCTTGTGGATTTCTGACATTTTGTAGAGTCAAGTTTCCCCCCCCCCAACTTTTCAGTCTATAATTGTTATAATATCATCTATAGGAGCCAACATTGTCAGTAGCAGCTGCAGAAAAGAAAGAGCTGACAACAAAGCCATTTCATCCAGAGATGGATTTCCACCAATTCTGTACAACCACAGTGCTATATTTGAAACCATTGAACAGTCTCATCAAAGGCATCTTTTGATGAAGAAAATCTTGAGCCATGGAATTACTAGCTCATCATGGGGAGGTTAATTATGTATAGAATTGCTACCCCCTCTTTCAGGAATTCAAGATGGCACTAAACAGTAGCACTATTTATAAGATTCTCTTAGCTATTTCGTAAGTTCTTCTTGCCTTACTACTGAAACCCTGAACAACACCAGGGTAAAGTAATTTTGAAGTAACTGGTTTTTTAAGTTTGAGACTAGTCATGCCACAAAAAAATAAAAGGGAATCAAATCAATATGCTCTTAGCCAAAAGGCTTTGTACTAAACATTAGATGCTGATGAGTGTAATGGATTTAGTCATTTATCTTTAGCCAGAATGTACTGTTTGTTCTATCTACAGAGAAGCAAAATAAAATTGCTTTTCCCTGCTCTACTTCAACAGTGCCAGAATTTTAGGTGAACAAAACACAGGGCAGAATCAAGTTTTTTTAAGAAAGCAATATCATTCTCATAATTTATTAGGTACAAAGAATCACATAGCACAAAAGTAAAAATACATTCATGATTCAAATTGCAGCAAATGTTAATCAAGTTCAAGCTATAACAGTTAAAAAATAAAGTAGAGAAGAATACTTAACAAAAGGGTAAATATATTAGGTATGAAAAGATGACACTTCAGACATTGAAACTGATTTTAATTGTCATTGTTAGGAGATAAATGAAAAACCAGATTTACACTTTCTCCTGGCTGAACATTTACTAGGTGTGCTTCTTTGATTGTGTCATCATGGGAAGTTGTGTTTATTATATATGAGCCAGGTGACACTTCTATGAGGATCTCCTGCAATGAACAAAAATAGCCCTTCAATTTTAAAACATAAAAACAAACTTCTGCATCAGGAGGATATTGTTCTTAATAAACAAATGAATACAGTTTAGTAGCATTGTGTGAAAAAGAATGTACTCTATTGATCAATCTATCTGAGCTGAAATATATTAGTTAAAATCTACTGGAGAAAGATAGTAACAGTTCATCAGAGATTAAGGCAGAGATTGTCCTGGCAAGCACATTGTTGAGTTTTCAATCCCAAATCTATTATGTTATATTCCAATCCGTTGTGTCACTGGGGTACCCATAAATATTACATGTTTATTTCAAGAAATCTTTCAAACTGTATATAGCATGATATTCAATACCTTGCAAGTAGGCTTTTACTGAAGCAATACAAGATTTCCTCCCTCTTTTCTCTTGATTTTGAAAGTTTGTCTCAGTGTATGTGTATTTGTTTGTGCAAATGAAAATTATTGTATCTGCAATTTTGTGGACAGATATAAACTGGTAATGAACTATACAGAAAATGCAAAATGCATTAGCCTTAACAATCCCGCTCTCAGTGATTCTAGTAATTGAGATGAATGGGTGCTCCATTAGTGGAGGTTTTCAAGAAAAGATTGGACAATCATTTGTCAGGATGGTGCAAGGACTTCTGCTTTGGACAGGAAGTTGATCTTCAAGATCCCTTCTAGCCCTATGATTCTATGACTCTAGTCTGCATGCCTAATTGCAAAGATCATTAGAAAATACGATTTAGCAATATCCAGATGACCATAGATTCCACATCCCCATCATGCAATTTAATGCAACGTGATACTTGCTTCCGATACAGATGGCTGAGCTGGAATTAAAGCACTTGGTTCAGTTAAAACGGTTGCTTTGGTTTTGTGACGTTCAGGCTTTCCCACTCCTGGAACATTTTGCTTTTCCACTACTGGAGCATTTTTCTTTTCCTAGAGAGAACACATTATAGCTTTCAAGTCTGGAAGTGACTAAGTTCAGACTATATATCAGCTGTCATCTTGCCCAAATCATAAATAACACTATGCAGGAGTAAATGCCAGAAGGTATCAAGGACATCCATCAAGAACTTTGCAAAAACAATGTGCTCAGCAATATCTCTCTGACCTCCCTCATAATTTCTAAGGAAAGAAAAATGTGGCATCATATGATGGAAGGCCCAATGACTCATTTACCCAATTCTAGTTTTTAAAATCCTGGCTAAAGAGAATACATGGAAAGTTCCATTGCCCTTGAATAAACAATTCTGCCTTTGAGGAAAGCAACATTCAGGACACTTACCTCATCTTCAAATGCTCTTAGCAAGTTTTGAGATGCTTCTCTGCTGTGGTAGCGGAAAATATGTTCAATTTCATTCTCGTCAAACTGAAACGGTGGTACTGAACAGTAGTAATTCTAGAGGAAGGTTGTTGATGAAAAAGGAATTACTAAACCCACTTTGTGTACATGAAACAATTTAAAGTATGTGTGGGGTTCAAAGCAACCCTCCACATTCACCCCTCTATTTAAATCTATGTTGTTTTAATGTTCAAAGCCAGACTTGTCCTATTGAGACCTGATGAGCAACAGTCTCTTTGGCTCTGCTTCCACTTTCTGCCTTCAGAAGAGCAAATGAAAAAGAAGCTTGTTTATTTATTTATCTATCTAACTTATATGCCACTCATCTCGCCAACCAGAATTCATTTCTGTAATAGGATACTTGCATCCTACTCTACACAGCCAGATTCTTCTTCTTGAAATGAGAACAATGATCCATTATCTCTGGATGTCTGTGACATACTGTATCTATCCTATCCTATCTATCTATCTATCTATCTATCTATCTATCTATCTATATCATCATCATCATCATCATCATCATCATCATCATCATCTGTCAGTACTGAATACACATATATGCAGTTCAAAATGCTGGAATGATGGAACAGGTAGGAAATGCAACTAAACAGCTACATCAAGGCCTTAAAAATGCTTAAAGAGGGGCCTGAACTATATGGGCACCATCTGCTGAACTTTTCTGAAGGCAAAGTGAACAGAATACCAAAACTAAACAAAGAATTCTAGGCTCTTGTATCTCACATGAAATAATATATAATACAAAATAAAATATATTTATATCCTGCATTTTCTTCCAAGCAATGAATTTTCTAATACAGCTAGCAGAAGTGCACACAAATGAAACAGAAGCTTTGTCCTCAAGAAAAGAGGGATTGTGTTATTTTATTTCACAAGTGATAGTTTAACATAATACATCCTGATTTTCTCAAAAATTAAAGTAATTGTAGTTGTTACTTGGTTGGGATTGTAGTTGCTCATGTTAGATTCTCAAAGGGTTGAGTCAAGATCACCAGTCTTTTCAGCATATAGTAAGTTAGAGATTTGCTCTGAAGGGTTGAAGAATATTTGGGACAAGATGGAAGATGCCGGAGAGACTAGAGTGAAATAATTAAAAACAATTTTGCCTTCCCTCTTTCAAGGGCCTCTCATGGGTCTCAGCCTTTTCTGTGAATGGGAACGGACTAAGCTTTCACTAAGAAAAGACCAAGCCTAAACTTAGCCCACAGAAAAACCCATCACAGAAGAGCCCCTATATGTCAGAATTGCATTTTGCCTCTTTACAGAACTGGTTACCTCGCACACTGCAGAGATACAGGCCAGGTGTTCAGCAACTGCAGCAAAAGCAACTTCAAGAGAAACATCAGCCTCTCCCTGTTGTCAAAAACAAAATGTTACTATACAATGTACATGCAGAGACACATGGTGTAAAGAAAAAATAACGTATTATGATAAAAGAAACAGCCTTCCAAAATACGAGGCCCAACTACGTATGGCTTGATACTCTGGCACATCATTAATATACAGTCTCCTTTAAAATGCTACTCAGTGTTGCTTCTTGTCGCTTTGTCGGGTTTATATACAGCTTTTGATATGCTAAGCATATACTGTATTTTTGGGAACATAAGATGCACCTTTTTCCCCCAAAAAAGAGGGTGAAAATCTGGATGCATGTTATACTCCGAATGTAGCACCACCCAGCTTCTCAAATGGAAGTTTCAGAGGCTGAAAAAAGCTTCAGAAAAAAATCTCCCAAACAAAGCTTCAGAAAAGAAGCCCCCAAACAGAGCTTCAGAAAAAAATCCCCCAAACAGAGCTTCAGAAAAGAAGTCCCCAAACAGAGCTTCAGAGGCTTTTTTTCTGAAGCTCTGTTTCGGAGGCTTTCAGAGGCAGGAAAAAACGTTTTTTCTGAAACGGACTTTCAGAAGTTTCAGAGGCAGCAAAAAAAGGCAAGGCACAGAGCTCACAACCAAGGAACCTGTTGCTAAAATTCACCTCTGGGAACAGCTGATTGGGGGTATTCAGACCCACCTGCCAATCAGCTTTTTTCTTATTTTCCTCCCTCCCCTAAGTCTTATACTCCAAAAAATACGGTAGAAGGTTTCTGCCTCATCTATTCCCTGTCCTTAGCTATATGGCCAAGATGATGTGATTATTTATTTAGAAGAGGGACTGTGTGGAAAGTAGCAGGTAGCAGAAAAGACAGAGGGTCCATGAGAAAGTCTCCTGTATGGATGAATCTCTGAGATATTTAGAGTAGCAACATTTAAAAAGAAAATAGCCCAAATCCTTTTGCAATGAATCTAATGGTAGTCTTGAATGGTGGAGCTATTGATAATCTTGCTGGGTACTTAATGAGAACATCTGGAAGTCGGGAACAGACTGTAGTTTTATGCATCAGTTCCAAATCTGGCTGAAGTCAATTCTTATGGTGTCCCCCACAAACCTAGTTAGAAATGAAAAGATATCCTAGGCAGCTATTGTGTACCCCTAGCTCTTGAGGCAAATGTAAACATTCACACAAAAATAGTGTTTGTTTTAGTCTGAAATAGTATTCATTTCTATTCGTTGAAATGTTTTACCTGCTTCTCATGACACTTTCAAAACCAAAACAAACTACTAACATTGCTCGCTATGAGACATAGCATTTTCTCCCTTTATATAAGAAAAGATCCAATGTGGTCTAGTGGTTAAAGCACCAGACTAGAAACCAGGAGACTGTGAGTTCTAGTCCTGATTTAGGTACAAAACCAGCTGAATGACGTTGAGTCAGTCTCTCTCTCTCAGCCCAACCCATCTTAGAGGATTGCTGTTGTGGGGAAAATAGGAGGAGGGTGGAGTATTAGAGAGGTTTACTGCTTTGAGTTGTTTATAAAAATAAGAAAGATGGGATATAAATCAATCAATCAATCAAACAAACAAACAAACATAGACCTTGTCTGCAGGGCAAAGAACTGGAATCCAGGTACAGGCTCTAAGGCTCATTGATTAAAACCAACCAAACCTTACCCGAAAGGTCCTGCTTTGGTGATGAGAAGGCAGGCACCAGTACAATTTCCTTTTTTTTGCTCGCTCCAGAACTTGCCGAGAAAGTGTTGCTGTACGCTGCATGCGATGCTTCTCATTTAGTCCGTGGAACGCCATTCCTTGAATTCAAGTCTTAAAAAACCAAAAAAGTTGCTCAGTCAGTAACAGAGTTGGAAAGGACCTTGGAGATCATCCAGTCCCGTGATGGTGAACCTATGGCACGGGTGCCACAGGTGGCAATATCTGTGGGCACGTGAGTGTTGCCCAAGCTCAGATCCAGCACGCATCGGCCAGCTGATTTTTGGGCCTTCCGGGCCCACTGGAAGTCGGGAAATGGGCCATTTCCGGCCTCCGGAGGACCTCTGGGGACGTGGGGAAGGCTATTTTCACCCTCCCCAGGCTCCAAGGAAGTCTCTGGAGTCTGGGAAAGGCAAAAAACGGGCCTACCGGGCCCACTATTAACCTTTTTGCTGTCATGTGCCAAAAGCGGGGGTAGTGCGGGGTGGTGGTGTCGCGTGCGCATGCGTGGAGATGCGGGGAGTAGGGGGCCATTGAATTATGGGTGTGGGCACACGCGGGCAGAACCTCCCCATGCTTTTGGCACGCGATGGCAAAAAGGTTAGCCATCACTGATCTAGTCCAACCCCCTGCTCACGCAGGAGACCTGTACTAGGGATTCAAACCGCCAAACTGCCAAACTTTCTGATCGACAAGCTCAGTGTCTTAGCCTCTGAGCCACCTAGACTGGTCAAGAACAGCAGTGCTGGAGAAAAGATTAGGAGACAAGGGAGAACTGTATTACCTAGCTAGCCAACTCTCTGATTCCTTCTCTTCCACCAGTTTTCCACCATAAATGTTATTATTCTACCTCACTTGCAAGGATATCTTTCCCAATCCTTCATTTCCCATCTTCAAACTCTTTCCTCAAGCCAACCTTCTCTCAATACAAGTACTTTTCTTTAACAAAAGATTACAAAGTTATCATGGCAAGAAGAAAAAGTCATTTGGCATACTTCAGACACGCAAAATTCATTATGATTCTCAAAAATGCTGGCACAAAAATGACCAGGTTTGGGACTTGCTGATGAGGCCTGCTGATTTATAGAACTTTTCTTCACCATTCCCATTTGCTCACCTTTTCCTGCATATAAAGGGAGAACCACGCTGACAAGAAAGAAAAGTTGTATCAGCCGAAGTGACGAGGAGAGCTACTGACAATAGCCAGTTCAAGGCTACTGTATATTTTTGCTACTTGAAATAAACCAGTTGTGATTCAAAGACACAGCCCCTTGGACTCCATTTTCAATTAACCAGTTTAATATTATTTCTGATCTCTAAACTGAGCCCTAATTAATTAGGTGTAATTCTCTTATCAAGACAGGATCAGAAAACCAAGCTGTTTCTATCGTCTTTGTCCTTTCTTGATAATGTAAATATAATAGAGTTTGTATTTTATCACTACATGTATGATACAATACTGCCAGCCAACAACAGCGGTTAATAAACTTTGATTTATACTTTAGTATTGCATAAGTCAATCATTATTTATTCAGTAAGCCATGGCTGAAATAAACTATGGTTTAGTTGGTACATCTGAATCAGCCTAAAAAAAGGGAAAGAATTAGCTGTTAATCAAACTTGAAATATACTCCAGATTGAAATAGTTGCTTTAGGTTTTGACCCTAAGTACATTTTGCTTGGAAGCACCTCCATTAAAATCAGGAAAATACTTTTCTCAGATACGTACCATGTTACACTTTTTTTCCACATTATATCTTCCAGGGGAGATGCCTTTGTTACCAGTTTTGACTTTTGGGATACTATGTGTTACCAATGCATTACACTGGTAGATTTGAAAAAAGTCACAGTGCATCTCAGTTGTGAGTGTAGCTGAATTTATCAAAAGAATACACTGAAACGGTCTCCTTTGTGGCCTCAATAGGCAGCCAAAGCCTTGCACCAGTTATTTTAAAAAGTGACTAAGTCCTACAAATGTAGGGCAGGATAGGAGCTCCTATATTTAGACAGTTCCATTCAGACTTCATAATGAAACTGTTGGAACTATACAAGAATGCTTTATTTATTTATTTATTTATTTATTTATTTATTTATTTATTTACTTACTTACTTACTTACTTATTTATTGGCTTGATTTATATGCCGCCTTTCTCCAGAGACTCAGGGCAGCTTACAATGCATTAAGCAATAGCCTTCATACTTTTGTATATACCTGCTTAGTAGGGCTTTTGCTCCCCCCCAGCGGTGTTCTTTTTTATACAAAGTCAGCTTATTGCCCTCACAATCCAGGTCCTCATTTTACCTACCTCGGAAGGATGGAAGGCTGAGTCAACCTTGAGCCTGGTGACATTTGAACTCGCAGTAATTGCAGGCAGCTGGCAGCTAAGTGCTACTTAACAGCACTTTAGTCAGCTGCACCACCAAGGCTCCTTTTTAATGCTGATTACCAAGAAAAAGAATGCAGCTATTTCCTGCCATCATAAAAAATTGTTAATATGTAAACCTACCCTCAATGTCAATCTCTCCAGGAAACCCTACATACAAAATATTACAATGTAGGATTACAAAATACAATTATGGATAGCAACCAAATTTTTTGGCAAACTTCTAAACGAGGCATTGCTTTCTTCATTGTACAGGGTCCAAATAGGCAATGTCCGACCCTCCCCAAGCTAATTACTGTTGGCTAGTTGTAATATAACCAAAGAAGGACGCTAAATGGGGCGAAGGTCGAATAGACTTTTCTATTAAACGACCTTCGCTCAAAAAGCACACATACGCCATCTGCTGGCAGCCTTAGGAACTTACCGTCGATACGCCGCTAGACAGAAGCTGTGAAGTATACAGCAAAGCCGAAGGAACGGAAATGAAGGAACAGGGCGCTTATCTCCTCCGCAAAAGCCACTTTCCCCAAGGAAATGCTTGCTTGTCCTTCCAAATGACAAACCACTGAATAAGAACTACACGACGTCACCAAGGACGGCTGCAAGAAACGGCTAATTTCCTCAAAAATTCTAACCAGAGTCAATGGCTACTTGCAGCCCCGGCCCGGGCGAAGAGGGAGGGGCGTTAGTTTCGCGGAACAGCCATTCGTGGCGTCACGGCCCGCCTTCTTCCTTTCGGAAACTGCTTGGCGGTGAAATAATAGGAAATAGCAGCTCCTTTACGGTCTCGGGGATCGGTTCTACTTTCTTTGAATTCAAGGCATTGGCCCGCCCGCGTGATCGACACGGCAAGAGAAGGCGAGATCCCCGAGTGCTACTATTTATGCCATAAGGGCTTCGGGCTGGAAGATGCAGAGACGGGACTTACCTGTTGGATACCGTAGTAGTAGATACTTAGGAAGCCACGTGTTTTAGGATTGAGGTCTTGAATTGGTTCGGCGGAATGATGGTCCGGCCGGAATAACAGAACGCACTTTGCAATTCTCTATACGATACCCTCGCGTTTACAATGCTATGCTGTGCATATTTAAGCGGAGGTGATGTGTCCTTGCTCGTTCACTTCGTAGTGAGCACGTGTTCCTGCCGCTTCCTTGCCATCCTCCAAAAAAGCAGGGAGGGAGCGGAGAAACGTCCCTCCGGCAAACAAACAGAGAAAGCCTTTATAGTTCATTTGAAGAAGCCCAAAGTAAAGTAGGGACAATACTTACAAAACTTTCCTATCATCAGTTCCTGAGGTGTGTTAGTGTCAAAAATTAGTTTTTGACTAATTAGTTACTACACATCTGGACGTGCTTTCTAAAGAGCAAATGCCCCGGAGGGAATTCGTTTAAATATTGGACTGTTAGGCTCAACACTAGACACTTCTAAGCAAGTATATTGTAAAATGGGTGCTTAACAGAATTGCTGTCTGCCCCCTTTAATAATTAAATGGTAAATTTAGTACGTGAGGGAGCCGAGCTGCAAAACCCGTTGGACCACTAGATGGCAGAAAGATACCAAAAAAACCTTTCTGCCATCTGTTGGTGGTCTGGAGTTTTTGAACTCCGGGTACTGTACTCTAAAGTGGCTCTAAAACGTCATCTGCAAATGGTGACATTTAGCACCGTAGGGTAATTTGGTGGATTTAGCAACATGGGAGCTCAATTCTCGTAATTTCTGTTAAATCATCCTTTCTACTAAGTCTGTCTGCACCAACATGTTAAGTCATCATCTACAAACCACAATTGTTGGGTCGACACAATTTGTCCTGCCAGAAACAAAACACATTTTAGCTTAACCTGAAGAATTTATATTATATTATTTGCTTTAACCTCTCCAGATTTTTTTTAAAAAGTTGGCTTTGGGTCGAGAGCTAATTTAAACCATTTCCCCATGGACTCTGGCTCAGTTCACATGTCTTCATTCTTGGCTTTTAGCTTAGTGTGTTCTAGCCAGTTGTTGTTTATTTAGTAAACTAAGAGGCATGAGAGCCAATGTGGTGTAAGAGTTAAGATGTTGGATTGGCACTGGAGAGTTTTGGTCTACCCATTGTTACACAGAAGCTCATTGGGTGACTTTGGGCAAGTCATTCTGTCTCTGCCTAGTCTACCTCACAGGGTGGTGTTGGGGGAACAGTGGGAGGGGCAGTGGTGCAATCCAATTTTTTTTACTACCAGTTCTGTGGGTGTGGCTTGGTGGGGATGGCAGGGGAAGGATACTGCAAAATCCCCATTCCCTCCTCACTCCTGGGGGAAGGATATTGCAAAATCTCCATTCCCACCTCATTCTGGGACCAGCCAGAGGTGGTATTTGCCGGTTCTCTGAACTACACAAAATTTCCACTGTCAGAACCTGCTGGATTTCACCCCTGGGAGCGGGGAGTGTTAATGTATTACCCTGGAACAAAAAATTGGGATACAAATCTAAACAAGCCAAAACTTAGGTCAGGCATGTTAAACCGTGGCAACTTTAAGACCTGTGGACTTCAACTCCCAAAATTCCCCAACCAACCATGCTTGCTGAGGAATTCTGGGAGTTGAAGTCCACAGGCCTTACAGTTGCCAAAGTTGGACACCCTTGACTTCAGGTGATGTTTCAAACAAAGCATATTCTCACTTTCAGTATCTGTTTGGTTTTTGTGTTGGGATTTTCTTTCTTTGTGGTTTCCCTCAGCCAAAAGCGAAAAACATTTATCTATTTGCATCTGGGTAGAGAGGAAAGAAATAGATGAAAATAATTAAACGATATTTTTGGCAAACAGAAAATTGGCCAGGATCACTCAGGAATACAACATTGTCATCCCTATTCTGAAAAGGTGATGGTCGCCTTCCAGTTATGCTCTTTTCCATATTGAGTCTAGATCTTTTAGAATTTATTTATCTATTTACATCCCACCTTTATTATTTTTATAAATAACTCAAAGCGGTGAACATATCCAACACACATTCCTCCTCGTATTTTCCCCATAGCAACAGCCCTGTGAGGTGGATTGCTGAATTTGCTGTCCTGATTTATCCATGCCGGGGTAAAGAAGTCCAGGCTTTTTGGCTACTTCCCCCGCCCCACGCCCCCATTTCTGTAGAGACAGATGTCAGGTATAGATTTCCCTTCAGGTTTTAGGACCTAAGAATTGAACTGTACTTGAAAAGCTGAAAGGCTATGTTACCATAAAGCATTTAAGAGAACGGAAGATTCATTTGTTAGCTGTTCTGTTGTTTATACTGTAAGGATTTTAAAGATTTGTTTAGATACAACCAGGGTCGAACCCAGTTAATCTCTCTGCTTAATCCCAAATTGACCTCCCCTCACCTGAGACAAAGTCTCCCTATAAGGCCATCTAAACCAAAGAATAGAAGCCTCCTCACCAACTCACAGCGTAGCTCAAGGGCAGCCCTAACAAAGGAGCTGCAACTTAGAGAAACCCCAACCTCCTATCTTCTTATCAGTTGATAACTTCAACATTCCATCTCCTTAACAACTATATTCCTCAGCTTTGCTGTCCTCCTGGAAGGTCCATTATGTCTAACAATAGAACTCACTTCAGGTACAGGGACAAGGATCTGTCCACTTCCCCAAACTGGCCAGCAAACCAGATCCCTAGGATTTCCCACCTTGTAGCTCTTGACCTTCAATAATAATCTTTGCTTTCCCCTTATTTTGAGTTCTGTCTTGTAAAACAGGCGCCCAAGGATCCCTGCAATAAAACATGGTTCTTTTCAATGTTGTACTCCTTCTTCAAACTAAATCCATGACAAAACTAAGCTCCAGAAAGAAGACAGAAACTGAGTTTACTCTTGGTTCATAGCCACTTTGTTTTAATTTTCTGTACATTGCCAATAAACACCTCAACTTTTGTCTAACCAAAGAGACTTAACATTTGTTTCACAAATTGTTTGAAATCATAATGTGGTTTATTTAGTTTAGCATAATGTATATAATCAACCAATTGTGGTTTGTAAAGCATGTTTATAGGATAGTACAATGTGTGAACTTAGTTTTAGCATAGAAGCATTTCAAGCAATGTTGGTTCATTATAAAAATTATGGTGCGTAAACTATACTGAGAGTAGAGTAGCAAACTATAAGACAAAGCTTTGGAAACTTTAATCATTTTTTTATTTCAGAAAGTTGTTTAAACGTCTTCAACTTGAATCGCATCTGTAACTTCTATCCCTGCTCCCAAGGGGTAGCAATGCATGTCAGAATTTTTTTAAAAAATGTTAACATACCATGTTTGGTAACCAAGGATGGCCTGCTTGTTTATTTTTAGATTGGAACTTCAACTTTGCTTACATATATACTACTATAATGGAATATTTGAATATTTTTGCATATCATATTTAACTGAAGATTATTCAGAAAATACTAATATTCAAAGTTATAAAGGTAGTCCTCAACTTATAACCATTCATTTAGTGACCATTCAAAGGTAAAACAGCACTGAAAAAGTGACCATTTTCCACACTTAACTGTTGCAACATCCCTGTGATGAAAATTGGCAACTGGCTTGTATTTATGATGGTTGCAGTCTCCCAGGGTCATGTGATCACTTTTTGCAACCTTCTGACAAGCAAAATCAGTGGGGAAGCCACATTCACTTAGCAACTGTTTTTTATTTATTTTATTTTATATCGAATTTTTATACCGCCCTTCTCCCGAGGGACTCAGGGCGGTGTACAGCCAAAATAAAAACATCAACTACAAATGTTAAAATACAATTAAAAGGATGTATATATATGTTTGGCCCCAATTAAAAGAATGACAAACTGATTAAAAAACATTAAAAAAATTGTTAAGCCAGCCAGGCTTGCTGGAAAAAGAAAGTTTTAAGGGCACGGCGGAAGGCACCGAGGTCTTGGATTCTCCAAGTTAGGACCAAGTAACTGTGTTACTAACTTAAAAAACTGTGGGTGATTCACTTAACAACTGTGGCAAGGAAGGTCATAAAATGGGAAGAACTCACTGAAACAACTATCTTGTTTGGCAACAGAAATGTTGGGGTCAACTGTGGTCATAGGTTGAGGACTATCTATGCCTGATAACTCTTGGCTTAAATAGTTTTAATTAGCAAGCTAACAGGATCTTTGGACGGTTAATAACATTTCTGCCCCACCTTGCAAAAAACTTGCATCTGTATGCAACAATCCACATTATAAACATTTAAGTTGTTATTCACACTTTAAGTGGCATCTTTGTTTGCCATTGCTTGTTATAACAGCAGACACTTATATAGCCTCTGCTCTGAAAGCTGTTATTTGAGTATACGAGGCTGTTTGTTGGATTGAGAAGGCATTATTATGCCACCCAAAACAATAATTCTCTCTAAAGCAGATATAGGGGGTCAGACTCCTTAGCAATTAAGCAGAATCAGGCTTCTACATAGAGAGAACACCACACAAGGCATAGAAATGCTGCTTAAAAGAAATGTCTCAAGTTAAAAAATACATCAAAAACTACCATATAGAATATTAAATATGTAAAAGGGGAGAGAAAAGGAAGAACAACTATCCTATCTTCAACTGGCACATCTGACAGAATGAAAAGGTAAGTGAAGGCTTATCTAAACAAATCACATAATTAGTCTAATTGTCTGTGTTTGCACCTGAGACACAGGGCCTTTCACCAACACAGAATTTAAATACATGTCTAATTCCCCTCCTTTCTTTGTTGCTTCTTTTCCCAATCATTGCAGGTCACTTAACTTCCTTTAATGGTGACAAAGCCTAGCATATTTATGTGTCTTGAGATTGTCCCTGGATTATGGGAAAATGCTTCTTTAACACTGCTACGGTTAAGGATGATTTAAGGCAGTCTCACTCAAGAGATGGGAAAAAGGCAAAATCATGTTGAAAGGGCATAATTGTGGTATGAACGGAACTGAAGAAACTTCCTGAATGAGAAGCAAAACATTTTCAAGGAAAAAACTCAAGAAAGCCCAGCTGCGTTCAGGGAAAGCATCTTTGGGACAACCCTGACCAGAATGATTAAGAATCTCGATAAACATAATTCTGCTATGATTAAGTGTAAGCACATTGTGGCATGATATAATACATATACAGCAATTTTTCATTGGTTCTCTTCTAGGTGCATAGGCTCCCTATATGATGCAGAAGTTTCAGTTGTTGAGTTTCTAATCCCAAGTCTAAACCTGGAAGAACAAACTCCCATTTTAGATGATTCTCTGTTCCCAGGAGAGTGGAGAGAGCAAGTGGATGCATCAAACATCATGATCAGGTGAAAAAAAATGACGGTAAAAACAGTTTTTAAGTCTGCTCAAGCCACCATAGTACTTTTATATTTTATTCAGTGAAAGAGGATTAATTTAGAATAGAATAGAATTTTTATTGGCCAAGTGTGATTTGATACACAAGGAATTTGTCTTGGTGCCTATGCTCTCAGTGTACATAAAATAAAAGATACGTTCATCAAGAATCATAAGGTACAACACTTAATGATAATCATAGGTTACAAATAAGCAATCAGGAAACAATATCAATATAAATCGTAAGGATACCAGCAACAAGGTTAGTCATACAATCATAAGTGGGAGGAGATGGGTGATGGGAACGATGAGAAGATTAATAATAGTGCAGACTTAATAAATAGTTTGACAGTGTTGAGGGAATTATTTGTTTAGCAGAGTGATGGCATTCAGGGAAAAACTGTTCTTGTGTCTAGTTGTTCTGGTGTGCAGTGCTCTGTAGCATCGTTTTGAGGGTAGGAGTTGAAATAGTTTATCTCCAGGATGTGAGGGGTCTGTAAATATTTTCACAGCCCTCTTTTTAACTCGTGCAGTATACAGATCCTCAATGGAAGGCAGGTTGGTAGCAATTGTTTTTGTTTAATTTAAGGGAATATTTTAATTCTTCGCCCTAAACTAGACACCATGGTTCACAAATAGCAGCTGAATTCAGATGCTGTTTGAACCAAGAACAAAGAGAATTCAGTGACTTGCAGTTGTAATCATGCCCTTCTCTAGGGTGGGTACACTTAGGCATAAAGTGATTTGTTTAATTGGGGCTTAGTATGTTATGTGAACTGTAGTTTGTAAACTGTGCCTAGAGAATGGCTGGTGAAAAAAAATTCAGACATAACTAATAATGCAGTATTTATATCTCTTCTCTAGTGTGGCTGAAAAATTTGGAATTCTACAGAGGAATGAAGAATGAATTCAAGGTCTTCTGGTAAATGTGTATTGCACAATTTAACCTTGATTCATTTTCAAAGTGGCTTCACTTGTAACAAATTTATAATTATTACTGAAAAGCACAATAGTTGATTTATGATAGTGATAGATTGGGGCAATAAATATTGTCCAGGATTACATTTTGCAGGAGATAGTATTTTATGATAAAAATTGCCAGCTAGTTTCACTGAGAAAGAATCTGTCGTAGATCACTCCTGGCAACTCTGGCATCTGCATGTTGTATTGCCCCTCACTCTTGCTTCCCCTTCAGGCTGCTGCTCAGTTGCCCCTTTCCTTTATCTAGTTCATTCTGAGTTGCAGCTTTGCCCTCTCACCATTTTGGATTAACTCATCAGTTACCGATCCTTCTCAAACCTAAAGGAACCCTTTTTGCATGTGAGACAGATTGAAACTTCCCTTTTATATTGGAGTCAACCCTATAGTGCAGAAGTGTCAAACTCAATTTCATTGAAGGCCGCATCAGGGTTGTGTTTGAACTTGGGGGCCGGGGTAGGCATGGCCAGGGTGGGTATGGGCACCTCGACGTCATTCATGGGGGCGCCTGTGGTGGCCTGAGCACTCTGCCAGCGAAAATAGGCTCCCGAGCTCCATTTTTGGCTGCCCCATGCAACCCTCTGGCAGTGAAAACGGAGCTCAGGAGTGCTGCACCCAGTCTCCCAAGCTCCATTTTCACTGATAGAGGCACTGCGGGCCAATCCTTCGCTGTTTCCAGGGCAGCCCTCTGGGCCAGATCTAAGCACCCTGAGGGCCACATCCGGCCCTCAGACCTTGAGATTGACACCCCTGCTATAGTGGATTGATGGAAATAGAATGGGGAACATGTATTGTTATTGTTAGTGGGTTACACCTCCCCTCCCCAGGGTTAAATCTATGACAATTGGATCACCCGGGGTCTCATTTATAACATTTCAGCCTTGTAATATTTCAAAAGTATAGAATATGTCCCAATTTCTGTTTATACTGTATTATCATCATGTCTGAATTGCTTCGTTAAACAGCAAGCAGCTGTTTGCCAGAGATTTATCCTATAATAAACAGCCATTTCCTGTCTCGCTTGAGAGAAGGGAGAAATATGATCAACCATGATGGTAATTTTCCAAATGCAAGACCATATTTAAATAGAATTGGTTGCTGAAATAGAATTTGAATTGGAACACCTGATATTAGTTACAAAATATGTAATATTTCTTATAATGAAAATACTCGAGTACCTTCAGTACTCAATTTTATGGAATTGAATTTTATTTCTGAACAGTTTGTGACTTCTATTTTTCAACAACCTAGCTTTTTCATTTTTTTAAATATACCGCTTTTGTTGTATATCTGATTTTTTCCTACAGGTCTGCCATGCCCAGCCTCGTACTTTCCAGATAGGTTCACTTGGAGAGATATTTAATTTTTTCAGTAGTATGCATAACACAGCTAAAAAATTAATAAAGACCTACCTATGGGTATGATGTGGTTCCATCCATCCCCTAAGTCATTCCTAATAATCTCATCATCATGTCCTCAAAGGTTTTTGTATATAGGTTTTGATGTTTCCTTGTAAATTCTCCTCTAAATATGAATTTGAGCCCTACCTTTTTAGCTTCAGAGCATAACAAGGTCATAGAGTTATCTGTTAGAATGAAAGGTAAATATGACTGAGCCAATCCTGATGAATTTACATATGCAGTTTTCATTACAATATTACAAACGTCATTTGCTCTTGACTCCTTTCACTTTCCCCCCCACTGTCTGATCTAATCTAGTTTTTAATCCTAGAATTCCCAGGGGATTCCCAGCCAAGTACTAACGAGGACCAAGTCTGCTTAGCTTCTGAGACCAGTCAAAGTCAGCTACATGCTGTCACCTGTCTAGCCAAGTCATACATGTTGGGAATGTTTCTGAGCTCCAGCTGTTCTTGCTAAGAAATAAAAGCAAGTCTATTATGAGATAAACGATATATCATTAATCATTGTTGGCTTTTAAATTCGAAATGGATACAGTTGCTTCAGAAGCCAAGGCAGGCAGGATATTTCGAAGTGAATATAAATACTATGTGGAAAGCATCCAGTTGTCTGTATTTGGTTGCATGAATTCAAACAATGTGAGATGATTTTCTTCTTTTTCAACAGCATCCAAGGGCAGCCTCAGGATTTTATTTATTTATATTTCACATTTCTGAACTGCTCGTCTCCCTTAAAGATGGGATATGTGTAAACTTTGTTAAGATTTATTACTTGAAATGACAGAAAGTAATTGGAAGAGCCCTTAGACAAGTATTTCTCAACCTTAACAATCTTTAATTCTGGACTTCACCTCCTAGAAATCCTTAGACAGTGTATATTCCATTGTTCAATAGCTGTTATAGGTAAGTTCCCCCCACTATTGGTGTCCAATGTAAACCAATATCCATGTTATTTAATCCCATTCGTTTTTGTTTCTTGTTCTGCCCCATTGTTGGCAGATATACTTCATTACTATTAAACTTTTATTAATCATATGAATTAAGGCTTTGGTTTTTGTTTTAATTGCTCTAATGTGTCAGCATGTTAATTTGCTTCAAATTTTAAAAATGGTTGCCAGGATAATCTGAAATTGCAATAAAATATGACTAAATTTTCACAGTCCCTTTTGATTTTTGTCTGACCTAAAGGACATTAGCTACCATCTATGTGATTCTATGGTAGAGGAAGAAAATTGTTTATTAACACAGTTACCTGTGAATCTACAGTGTACATTTCTGATGATTCATCTCCATAGGTGCTGATTAAAGCTGCCCAATGCAGTTTATTTTTTAAAAAAAAAATAAAATTGGCATACATCTAAATTAACTTCAACTTTTTAAATGTATTACAACAGTATAATTATCTTTTGTTTTTCACCTACCAAGGGATTGGTGTATTTCATCAAAGAATGATTAGTTTCAAGTAACTAGATTTTCTCTAGTGAGGAATCTGCCATTGCTTGCTGGCTTATTTTTCCTGGAATCATAAGCAGGAAACAAAACCATCAAGCACCAGGTAGAGAGATGAATGTAAATATCTGCAGGTGTTTCCCATAGCCTATCTAGAGCAGTGTTTCTCAGACTTAGGAACTCTTAAGAGTATGGACTTCAACTTCTAGAATTCTGGGAACTGAAGTCCACAATCTTAAGAGCTGTTGAGGATGAGAAACATTGGTCTAGAGCCGTGATGGCGAATCTATGGCACGGGTGCCACAGGTGGCATGCGGAGCCATATTGGTGGGCACGCGAGTGTTGCCCTAGCTCAGCTCCAGCGCGCATGCACGCACCGGCCAACTGATTTTCAGGCCTTCCGGTCCCACCAGAAGTCGGGAAATCTGCCTTTTTCCGGCCTCCGGAAGGCATCCGGGGGGATGGGGAAGGCTATTTTTGCCATCCCCAGGCTCCTAGAAAGCCTCTGGAGCTGGGGAGGGGGAAAAACAGGCCTACCAGACCCACTGTGCCATCGCGTGTCAAAAGCAGGGGGTAGTGTCGGGGGGGGTCACATGCGCATGCGTGGGAGGACAGGGCGCATTGAATTATGGATGTGGACCCATGCACCCGTGACCCCCCATGCTCCCCCTGCTTTTGGCACGCGACGGCAAAAAGATTAGCCATCACTGGTCTAGAGACTAATTATCCAAATATATCGATGGTAGTGGAAACTGTGAGTCTGTAGATAACTATTGAGCTGCTATTCCCAGAAATCCAAGCCATTATAAAGAGAAATGTCTAGTAACTTTTGGAGAGTCAGATATTCCCCATCCTGATTTATGACTTGCATGACATCTCGTCAAGCTTTTATCATTTTCTATTTGCCTCCTTCCTGACATGCTTAAGAAATCTGGGAACCTTAAATTTTCCATGATGCTGAAAAAAAAAATGTTTTTCAGTGGTCCTAATAAATATTGCCCTAAAATAGCTATATTAAAATCTGTTAATCTCTGTGAATGGCCATCAAAGCCACTAGTAGCATAGTTGGCAGCTACTTATCTTTATCTAGCAGTGTTGTGCTGACTGAGGATGCTAGGATGCCTGCATGTTTTTTAAAAAATATTGGGTGGGCCTGAGCTCTAAAGAAATAGAAAACAATGTTTTTGCTTTGTATTATTGTGCCCTTTGTCTTGACTATTTTAGAGCATGGCCAAGACATACCATAGTATGGTTACGGGTGGTTTCATTTTCCCCCTTGTTCTTTGGCTCAGATCAGACATTGTGGTATGTAAACCACTTATTTTCAATTATGAGTGAATTCAATATATCAGTCCATTACTAAACCATGACAAGGCAAAAATCCAGGAATCTGGCAATTCAATAATGCTTAAAAGTTGGTCCGAGTGGGCGTGGGTGCTCAGAAAATAGAATCCACAAAAACCCGTATGCATAGTATACCAGATCGTGGGGAGTAGCACCCTCCTCCAACTGCGAATACTTTGAAGCAGAAAAGAAACCTTCAAAGCTGCCCCCAGACCCATCCCTCGCAAACACTTCTGGTTTTCATTCATAAGAAGACCTCCGCGCCTTTTTTTTTACAAAAAGTGGGGAGAAAAAACTTATCGGAACCAGATGCTGCTCGTCAGGGAATTAATTAGGGGTGGGGTCGCCCAAGACTTCTGCAACTTTTTATAAACCAGAAGGATGTAGTTTTCCTTCAAGGCGGACGGAAAGTTGCTTCTGTGTAGCAGTTGTGACCACTACTGGAGGAGGTGCGCGCAAAGGAAAGGCGCTCGAACGAGACTCGGAGAAGAGGAATGAGCGGTCCGTCCCACTTTTGGGGGGGGGATTAAAGGGAGGGGGAGAGGGTGGCGGCGGCCTGGAGATGTCAATGGCTCCCTCCCCCCGAGTAGCCCGGCCCGCGCCGTACTCCATAGCGTTGGCTGCAGCGGGCTGGTCTGGTCTGGTCAGGCGGCCGCAGAAGCCAACTCGCCCCAGAGCGCAGGTTTCTTTGTTGGCAGCTAGCGGAGGGGTGGCTGATTCCCATTAATCTCCCGCACTGGCCCCCGCCGTCTCCGTTTCCTGTCTTTGCATATTTCTCTGTCTCCTCGCTCCCTTCCCCCCTCTAGCTTCTCCACCAAAAGCGAGCGAGAGACGGGAGAGACCGGAGGGGGGGGAGAGGGAAAAAAAAATCCGCATCTGGCCAGGGAAGCGGTTTTAAAGGAGCGAGGAGGCGTCGTCCAGCGAGCTGCTTCCGCAGCTTGGAACCCGCGTCTGCTTTTCTCTCAAGCCGCGGGCAGGAGCCGCCTAGGTAAGGAAAGGGTGCGTTTGCGCGCGCGCGCTCGCGCGTGTATATGTGTATGTGAGAGAGGGGCAGAAAGTGAGGAGAAGGGCGGGAAGATGAGGAAAGGGGCCGCCTGGCTGGGAGCCGGGAAAGACAATGGGGTTCCTCTTAGGTCTATGAAGAGAATCGCCGGCGGAGTTTGAGAGCGCGTGAGAGAGAGAGAGGAAAGGTTTCGGTCGCCTCTAGTTTGGACTCGTGGTCGCGCGGCGTCGTTGGGACGTTGCCTGGCTTTTGCGTTGTGTGTGTGTGGTTCGTTTGGAGTTGCTGAAACGCTTTCCCGCTCATCTCTTTCCTTTTTGGGGTGTGTGTGTGTGTGTGTGTGTGTGTGTGTGTTGATGCAACTTTGAGATACGACGGCTGGGACTGCATCTCTCTCTTTCTCCCCCCCCCTTATTTTTTTCCCAGCCAATGGACTTGCGGCACCCCATCTCGGTGGGTAGGTGGCGCTTCGACCTCGTAGCTCTGCCTGGGCGCTTCCTATGGCTGCAGAATCGTAGGCGGTTTTCGCACCGAGTCTCCCATGTTAACCGGGTTGCGATTTCGTGGATTAACCCGGTTGCCCAAGTTCACTTGTATGTCATCCGTACATAAAGCCGGGAGTATCTCTGCTTGCTCTCTAGTCTTGAGCTACATAGAGGAGTAGTCTTCCAAAAGATCTCCGGCAAAGTCCTTAGAGACCATCACCTCTTCCTGTGGAAGAGATCTCCCAAATTTTAACTCTGTTTTGACACAGATGTTCAGATATAGGAAGAATATCTCCAGGCTTTCTGCCTCCACCCCATCTTTTCTTTTCCAGGCTAAACGCTGACTTCCTTCAACTTTGAAAGACGGGAGTAGTGTTAGTGGAGGTCATTGTATCCTCCTCCTCCTTCTGTCCCTTTTCCCCCCCACACACACCAGACTTTGGCTGAGGTTGCTGGAGAGACTAATATGATTACACTGATTACACTAATTTAACCTTTCTTCTGAAAGGATTACACCACATGTCTGTGATCTGGTGGAGAAAGCAGGCATCTAGATCTCAAGAGGGAGAAAAACCCTTCCTGGTTCCATAATGTAATGAAAAAGCAGAATTCACTTAGTGATTGTGGGGGAAATTAGATGTCATGGTTGGAGTATGGATAGCATCCAAGTGCTTGCCTTATTTGCTCTAAAGAGCAACCTCATAAAAAAGCAGCTATAATGGATATTTCTGTTTTCAGACTTCCATATTATTGAAGTCTTTTGGATACTTCGTATATTGGAGCACATCTGAACAAAAATAGTAATATTTGGAGATAATCTGTAGATGGCATTAATAAGGAGCTTTTTCGTAATGGGTTCTATTTTGAGTTCCTTTAATGAGTGGCAGAAAAGTGCTGCAGTGACTGTTCATGAGGATCCAAGTCGTTAGATAAAGTACACATAGAGTCTTTGTAGAAGTTTGAATCAATTCTTGCCCTTCCCATTCTCAGGAGGTTAGCAGAGTCCAGGACCCGAATCTTTGTTACTGAACCGCTATGTATCTGAAACTGCAGTTCTGCAGAGCTTTAGGGCAGTCTACTTTCTATTGATGGAAACTCTCAGCCCAGTTCCAGACTTGCCTTGGTAGATGTAGTGTCACTGGCTTTGAAGAATGATTGTCCTCACACTAGGTTTGAATTGGAGAGAAGAAAACAAAGGTGGTATGGAAGTATCCAAATCTGGCTGTGTTTTTCCTCCAGGTTCCCAAAATTATTTAACTTTCTCCAGATATGTTAGATTATAATGCCTAGAATTGACAGGTTAGGAAAGGACCAGCTTGGAGATGGTTACAATAATCCAATAGTGGTGCTTGTCCTACCCCTGTAGAGGAACTCTTGGAATCGAAGACAAGGAGAGTAATGGTGTGATTTACAGGATGGAAAGAAGAATTGATTCTTCAGTTCCTTTTTGGAAGTCTTCAATATTAAACAATACTCTGTACTATTAAACAAGGCTTCATTTGTCTGTAAGGCATTGAGAAAAAGAATTGCTGGTTCTAATCTGGATTCTGTACTGCAAAGCAATTAAAAACCAGAAGGGAACATGTGGATTGCTAACAAATGTAGATAGAGGAAGAAATCCATTTTTAAAACCTTGTTTTAAAAAACATGTTTGCTGGAATGAGCATATGGTTAAAATATGCAAAAGGAATCATGGACAGCTGAAAAAATAAAAAAAATGATTTTTGTATTAAAAAGGATGTAAGATGGAGGAATAATACCAGGACAAAACACCAGATTTGATGGACTACAACTACAACAAAATACTCTGCCTAGAGTAAAAATGAATGATGGGTATTGTAGTCAAACGTTTCCTGAAGATACCCTGTTGGAGAAACTTTTTTAAAAATTGCTTTTGGTTCATTTCTGGATATTTGGAGACATTTTGGACTAAGCTTCGCCTTCATTTCTATTTGTTGAATCAAGATTGCGCAGCAAATGGCACTTTAGGGGACTGAGAGGTGCAACAGCTATTTTTTACCAGAAAATTAGTGTGGAACCCTTCATCAGATTGGAGACTCACTGTTCACTTTAAATAAACTTGCTGAAATATGTATAATTTGGCACTGCTGGTATATATCATTTTTTTGTGATTAGAGGAGCAATATTCATGAATCATGCAGTTGGATAATACATTTTTATAAGAAAGAAATCTAAATAACTTTGGTAGACATTGAAAATACCATGCATATTTGCAAATTTTAATTTCCTGCTGTCTATTCAAATTCCCTATTTTTCAGGGTCGAATGGATCAAAGGGGTGCTTGCCAAAGAGTCAGCAAACATAAAATTATTCTGATTCTTTGGCATCACATTATCAGAACTGATTTCGTCTGTGGACGTTATGAGACCAGGTTTAGATAGGAAAGCTAATCCCAAAGCAGTTGCATGCCGGGCAGAATTTAAAGCCTTTCTGGATTATCGGGAACTTTGTTATTTACCTGCCTTGCTTCACCCATCCCCACAGTGGGTGGCGATGCCCTTTCTTGAAGGTTATGCATTTAGTTTTGGTCATGGCAGATTGAATCAGTTCAAAAAATAACTTATGCAGACTACCATTTGAAATCAGCCTTGGTGTTTTCTAGGGTTTCCTGTATCATCATACCATTCATTCAGGTTATTTTGATACAATCTTCTCAATAGAAAAAAGGCTGATCTGTGGAAATTGGGAGCTCTGCAGGTCTTTCATAACCAATATAGAAAGCCTAGTGAATGGGACATGCATTCCCTTTTTCAGCCATCACTAAGCCATCCTTATGTCATCCAGATGTTTTGACTAGTGTGTGCTGAACACCAAATGGCTGGAGATGGGAGTTATAATTCAAAATATCTGAAGCAGAGAAGGATCACCATCCACTAGAATTACCTGTAGCATGGGTGTGTTTGTACTATATTGCAAAATAAGTGGATCAGCACTGAAACCCACAAAACAAAGAGGACAGAAGAGAAGAGAGAAGAGAAAATAGCAATAGCACAATAGAGAATAGAATAATTGGAAGGGACTTTTGGAGGTCTTCTAGTCCAACCCTCTGCTTAGGCAGGAAACCCTACACCACTTCAGACAAATAGTTATCCAATCTCTTCTTAAAAACTTCCAGTATTGGAGCATTCACAACTTCTGGAGGCAAGTTGTTCCACTGATTAATTGTTCTGTCAGGAAATTTCTCCTTAGTTCTAGGTTGCTTCCCTCCTTGATTAGTTGCTTCTTGTCTTGCCCTTTGTATATGCTAATGTATTGTGTAGATGTGCTTTTGTAGCAATTAATATAAATTTAAATAGAAATGCATGGAATCCCACTACAGTCAGCTAAGCCATCTAAGGCATTGGTTCAGTAGATGGGTACCAGACCTGGACTGAACAAACCCTTCAATAGCAGAGGTATTTAGACAGTTGATTAACATTGAAGCTGGTGCTGGCTGACTGTCTGCCATAAATTAACTGCCTGGTCACTAAAGTGTCAGAATGATTGGCTTTACTTTTTAAATTCTCTATGGGACCATCTCCCAGGGCTTGGATACAGACTGTTCCTATAGCATTAATGGAAAATCAGTATTGGGGGGTTTTTTTTGGCAAGTGTATCTTTTAAAGGAAATATATAACCCTTTATTACTCATTGCCATTGTGTAATGCATTGATGGTAATACACCATGGCAAGTCATTCTGTGCTGAGGAGCTAGGCCAAAAGCATGGAACTGAATGATTTTATACACTATTGTTTTTGTGTTCTGTAAACATTAAGAGACTTCTGGGAAAAACCACCAGGGAAGCTGGACTTTCTCATTTAATTACTGGTGAAACAAATGTTACTATTAAAATACAACTGAGTGGGATCTGCAGGATTGGAATGGTCGAAATGTAGCTCAGAAATGTAAGCTATTTTAAGACTTTAGCTCCAGTTTATCCAATAGCCTGTTTGTTACAAAAAAACCCCTCAATGTTAAGACTATGAGGTTCAAAAGATCATGTGAAGCAGAAGCAATTGCATAAGTGGTATTATTTCTGATGCTTTTACCCCAAAACTACTACATTCTGGATAAGGAAGAGACAGACAATTCCTGTGATATATGCTGGCTATATACCGGTATTCCAGACTTTAATTATGGGGAAAACAGTAGGTCCCATGACATTATAGAGATAGTGATGCTGATTTCACACCAAGCAGGGCTCTTTTAGTCCTTATTTACAGAGGGATCCCTTTGACAGTTCAATGTTTCTTACTTGTGTGATAGACTACAGGTATCTTATCTATGAACAATTATAATGGTCACAGATGTGTTTGCTGGGACTTTCTGAGACAGTCTGAAAATTATTGATGTTTGTGAGTTAATGATGCTATTAAAGTCCTGTCCCCTCCTCGACTTCTATAACCAATAGTGTCCTCGGTGGTTGAAATTCTCTGGTATTATTTTGTCCTTGTTTTGAATCCAGATGTCAAACTTGTGTCTGTTAATTCTTTTGTACAATGTTTGTCCCTTTTATCCCATGCAGTATCCAGAGGAACAATGCTGGCAGATGATGGCATTTGGTATTCTCTGACCATGGTTGTTTTCTTACAGATGTTTCATGATACTACTTCTTACATTAGAGAAAGACCCTATGAGGGCATCTCTAATTTTGTGTGTGTGTGTGTTGTTGGAGTCTGTCATGGTGCTCTTTGTGTAGATTTGGGGGCAAAGTAGAAATCTGGGTTTGTTGCAGGGTCTGATTCCCACAGCATCACTGTGTTATTGTTTCTTATTCTTTGTGAAGGTTTGGTGATTGTAAGTAGATATCAGCATGCAACCCAATACCTGAGAGGGTACAGTGCCATTGTCCAGTCTGGGCTGTAAGATATTAATAATTGTAACTTAATAATGTGGTTCAGTGGATTAAGTTGTAGATGATAGGTAATGTTCTTTTTTAGGCAAGTCTTACTTAAAGACAATCTGGCTCTGTTGATTTGTCTGTTGATCCTACTGGTTGGGCAATTCAGTCTCCTGAATACCAGGTTGAATTGTTGAATACTAGGCAGAGAAGAAACAATGAATGGAAACTAATCAAAGAGAGAAGCAAGCTGGACTTAAGCAGAAACTTCCTCAGTGAGGACAATTAACCAGTGGAACAGCTTGCCTTCAGAAGTTGTGGGTGCTTCATCACTGGAGGTTTTTAAGAAGAGACTGGACACTCACTTGTCTGAAATGGTATTGGGTCTCTTGCTTGAGCAGGGAGTTGGACTAGAAGACCTCCAAGGTCCCTTCCAGCTCTATTCTGATTGATTGATTGATTGAATCAGTTGAGCATGGGTCAGAACAAGTGTAGCATAGAGCTCACTATAGATGACGATGGGCAGTGTGCTTTGGATGGAAGCATGTAGATATGCTGACAATAGCATCAATGGATCTCAAGTAAAGAGTCCATAATATGCCAAAATCTATAAGGCTGACGTACAATATTTTCTCAATTCTTATCCCCAGAAACCCTCCTCCATTCACTGATGATTTTTGTTTTCCCACAGTGCTGACACAATATTGAGACTCAGCTGGAGCTCTGATATCCACCTAAGATTTGAAGTCTTTTATGTCTGCTATTAAAAACAAAAAAATAAAAATAACTCCACATCAGAATAATGTTTTAGCATCATATTGAACTCCTTCATTAAGTTTCATACCAAAAATACTGTAATGAACAGGAAGTTCCATTTCAGCATGGGAGGAAATTATTGAGTTGTCTGACCCTCCATTTTTAAAACATTATGGAATAACGGTTTTTTTTTTTTAAAAAAGCTCCCTAGCCTTAGGGAACTAGAGAACACACTTGCATCTCTTACTACAATTATAATTCCTAGGATTCTAAGGACAGAAAATCAAAAGGTCCTTTATGGATCTGAAGAAAGTAGAATTCTCCCTTGTCTCCCTTTCTTTACTTGGTGGTTGTATGTGGGCTGGCAGGGCGATGATGGAAAAGTCTAGGGAACCGAATGCAAATATTTGCATTCTGTTCTTAGCTTGAGTCATTCAGCTTGTAAACATACTGGGTTGTTAGTAAATGTCTTGCCAAGGCTGTGGCAGTTTTGTTCCAAGAGTCTAGCTGGGGCCTTGGGAGGAATGACTGAATATCTTGCCACTTTCTCGACTACCTAAAAGCATGAATGTGAACTTTGATATAAATAAAATTGTGCTCAAGGGTGGAGTGAGGACAGAGAGAAGGATCAACTGAACCAATTAGGCTAGAACAGACAAAACAGTGATTTTAGGAGTATTATGTTGCGTGCACTTACTTGTGTCCTTGCAGAGACCTTCGCTTTGAGAATGAAATTGTATCCCCACCCCCCCACCCCCAGTGTGGGTAGGCCATGATGTATATTAGCTAATACAGTATTGAATTTGAAGAAAAAAGCGCAGGTGTGAATGCAGACTAGAAAAATACATGATTGAGATGACTTGTCATCTCTTTTCTTTGGGGTGGCTGCCATTTTGTTTTGTCTAGCAAGCAGTACTTCCTTGCCATTCACAGGGATCTGCCATTCCATTCCAATAGACAATGAATTCACTTCTACAGAATAAGTACCATTCCTTAAAGTGTGAAATTAGTATTTTAACTTTGCAAAGTTTAAAGCATCAGTTTTATTCATAAAATCCTTCGTCCCTCCCCCCTAACGTAAACAAGATCGGAAGATGAAGCCAGATGGTTGTTGGTGGATGCTGATTAGTGATCTAGTCTGAGTAAGATCTTGGATACTGCAATCAAGACACAATCCTATTGTGTAGAACAGGCATATCCAACTTGTGGCTGCATGTGACCCTGGACAGCTAGTAATGCAACCCTACAAGACTATAAATGTAACATTATTATGTGATTTATATACACTAACTATATTATATATTTTATATGTGGCCCAAGACAATTCTTGTTCACTTAATGCATCCCAGGCAAGCCAAAAGATTGGTCACCCATGGTGTAGGAATCTTTAGTCTAACCACAGCTAGTTTCTTGTTTCCAACCATATACCTCAGCAGCCCTTTTTCTCTTGTTCTCAGAGGCTAGAAAGGCCTATAATTTGGGGGGCAGAAGGACTGTGAAAGACCTTTTAGCTGTCCTGGTGCTGGGAAACCCAATTTTAAAATAATAGCAGCGCTAGAAGCTGCTTCTGTTCTCAGTTCTGGCTGAAACGAGCAAAATCTTTCACTTAGATTCTAATGCTGTATCCCAAGAGCTGCACCCAGTCTCAAGGATACATACTCAGAAATAATCCTCTCTATGCTCAGTAGATGAGCATGCCGGCACTGCAGTTTCAAATCAGCTTTGACTGAAGAAAACATGACAACTCTAAGGGTTTAATTCTGTTGGCTTTGTGCTTTTTTAACCCAATGAAACTTGTTTTAGTCTGAAGCTGCATAAATGGGCTGTAAGTGACTTACAACCAGTCCTTGCACTTATGACCATCATAGCATCTCCACGGTTACATGATTGTATTCCGGCGGTTGGCAACCAGAATGTATTTGTGATGATTGTAGTAACCAATATGATTGCCATTTGTGACTTTCCCAGCCGATTTGACGAGCAAAATCAATGAGGAAAGCCAGATTTATTTAAAGGCTGCATGAGTTGCTTAACACTGCAGCGGTCTTACCAACTATTGCAAAAAAAGGCTGCAAAGTTGGGCATGACTCACTTAACAACCATCTTCTGCTTAGCAACAGAAATACTGGGCACAATTATGGCTGTATGGTGAGGACTACTATAATGCTATCTGATTGGACAAATAAGCCCATAAAGAAAAATCCTGAGCAAGATTTAAAAAAAAAGACCCCAACTCCAAAAATGCACAGTTAATATTATGGTATGTTACCTCTGCAATAATAATAATAAAAAACATTCTAGCAATTTTATGATTGAGTTCACACAATATGCTAATTGATGCTTTACTTCACCATAGTTTACTGAATAAAGCGCAGTTGGTTGGGTTCACACAACATTCTATGCAGTAGTGGGTTCCTTTTACCTTCGCTACCGGCATACGCAGAGCATCCGTGATGTCGTCTGGGTGGGTGGGTGGAGACTCCCGCCACCGCTACAGGTTCACCTGAACTGGGACGAACCGGTAGAAACCCACCACTGGTTCTATGTTACAAACCAAAGGTTAGAAGCCAAAATGCTTATCTTCACACAGCAGGATAAACTGCAACAAGAACATCATATTATGATTTCACATGTTGAATGGAAACTGCTAAGTGATATTAGGGTTTATTATTATTATTATCTGCTTCTCCAGATTTTCAAAGTTAAAGGTTAGAGCTATAATTCTATCTTCTACTGTTCTAAATCCATCTTGATAATTGTGAGATTGCCAAATTGGAAATTAAGCATTAAATATTGGTGTTTCTGGAGAGATGAAAGGCATGAAGCCAGGTGGATTTGCCAGGAAGTTTTCACAAGGAGGGTTGACCTCCAAAAACAGAAGAAGGTGGGAAGAAAGCAACAATGAAGAAAAGTGAAATTAGGATACAACAAAATAAAACAACATAACAGGTTGTGGTATAGAAGGAAACAATATTACTGTTTGTTGAAGGGGAAAAGAAAAAAGAACTTCATATTTGAGAGAAATTTCTTGTGAAACTTGTAAGAATAATCTCCTGTGCCTTTATCTAATTTTCTTGCTTCTTTGCCACTTATGTTTTTCCATTACGTTTTCCATCTTTTTGTTAACAAGGAGAGCAGCAGAGTGCCTAGCAATCTCTTTGCATATGTGGGAAGAATAATGCTGCAGTGGGACATCATAAAAGAATTTGCCACTGGGAAGTTAGGAAATGCTGGGAATGCCATTGTCTGCATTTCCAGGATGGCGCTGCTTTTTCTGTGATCAAATGGTTCTCATCCTTAAATTAACTGCTTCCTGCAATGATTTCTTAGGTTATGTTCTTTTAGGAATGACTCAATGAGTAGACTGCATTTAAACCAGCAGAACTTACTATCAGTGCTGGTGTATACATTTCAACTACTCATCCTGAGTTAAAACTCTTTAAAAAAATATTAAGTTACTTTTTTGCTCTCACTGATTACTATAATAAGAAATTGAGTCAGCAGATGTCCTGATTCTGATTATCTGATTAGTTCAAAGTGTGAAATCGATCATTCCTAGGAGAAATCACTAGGACCTATATCCAATCCTTAACTCTTATTTATTAGGATGCAAGTTAAGCTTTTGTTCAGAGTTGCAGGCATATTGAATTCTTTCTACATTCCTGAGGTTCTGTACTTAAAACAACAACAGGCCCGCTTAATACTAAGAAGATACTAAGACATTTCCTGTTCAAAATGTCAGATGCAGGAGTTGTGTAATGTGAAGGATGGGAAAGGGGGTGGAGATAACATTGTCCTCAATAGATTATGTCATGTCTGTTGTATGGCCAAAACGTCGTGACTTGAGTGGGTCTACACATGAAGATATTAAATCCCTAAAGTGCCATCATTTTGTTGCAATTCTCCTTGTAGCTCATTGTGGAAAAGCAAAGACTAGAAAGAGAAAAGATCAGACATCCTCTGAATGAAAGTATCTGAGAACCATTAGGAATGATAAAACAAGTAAGGAATGCTGAATGGCAAGTGGGTAAAAATTAGACGATTAGAGGGTTTTTTTTAGAAAAAGGAACAGCGGAGCACCTTGATGGAGCTCACAGTTGGATCACTGAGTGGAAACCCTTCACTCTACACTCATTTGTTGAGAATCTATTGGGCACTTAGATACGATCCTAATTTTTCCTGTGTGTATGTTCTAGAAAGGGGAAACACATCTATTTCAGTTTTAGATTCTAGCAGCACGTAATGCTTCCACCAAATATGGAAATATTGTAAGTAAAGACCCAAATCTGATGGAATCTTTAAGTGATTTATGGTGACAGCTGAGCTCCTTGCTATGTGGAAGGTGCAGTTTTTCTCTAATTGGAGATCAAAATACTGTATAAGAAGCCATGTGCAAATATCTGGTTGAGAGCCAAAAGAATAGAAGCTGATTCTTTAGGGAAGCCTAATTCTAGAGATTTCGCTGATTTGCAATGCTTTGGCATTTTTTAATGCAGAGTGAATGTCCAGCAACTGACATGGAATTCTTCCTGTATCTTATAAGATGCAAAAACTGATAACCAGTTATAATATGTACTTTTTTGCTATATGGGCATGAACCAATATGTTAATCTTGGTATATTGTGCAAACTACGCAATAGTTAAAACTAAGTGATTTTTTTGTACATGTGGTATCTTAAAAATCTGTTTTAGTATTCATTTTTCATTTGAGTTGTGAAGTTCTGGAAAAGCAGGCTCTTCCTAGGTTTCAAAGAGGGAATACAGAAAAAGTAAGATAATGGAAAGAATAGAAAGGAAAGGAGAAAGAGAAAAGAGAAAATGGGTGACAGAAGCTCTCTAGTTGTGTACTCTCTCTCTCTCTCTCATTTTTTTCCCAAGGTTGCCCATCTTATTGAGGTCTGTAAGTACTGTATATCAGCCAAACAATTTGAAACTCCCTCCAGACATTAACATTCAATGGGAAAGGCTGGGAAAACATGGGATGTATGTGGATATCAGAGGTGAAATTTCCTCTGTGTCTACTGAACCTTAACATACGTGTAGAGTTTGCATGTGTAGATGCAGTGTTTGTAGAGAACTAAAGATGCCAAGGTGTATGTGTGAATGAGGAACTGGGTGGCTGTATGAGGTTATATGTTTTGGGACAGGGGTGAAATCTAATTTTTTTTGGCTACCGGTTCTGTGTGCGTGGCTTAATTAGTAGGCGGGGCTTGGTGGTAAGGTGACTGGGAGGGCGTGGCTTGTTGGTCAGGTGGGCATGGCCAAGTCAATGTCACTTCTTTGCCCTTTTTTAACCTACACAACACAACTGGCTCACACACAATGTAAAAGCAGCTGTGCTAGACCCAAAATTGTCCCTGCAACAAGCAGGAACCTCACACAGCCACAAAAAACCCAAAAAACCAACTTTCACACTTTACACACACAAAATTCCACATACAGCTTTGTGAGATTTTGTGTGATTGTGTAGTTAGAGTGAAACACTACAGAAACACAACAAATCTCAGAAAGCTGCACAAATATTATTTTATTTTATTTTTATTTTTATATAAAAGCAGCTAAATTTAAAACTTCCTAAATTTTAAATGGCTAGGTCTAAAAAAAGAACAACTAAAAAACCCCCCAATTAACTATTTTTTTAAAGCTCCCAAAGGGGGAAAAAACTTACCCAATTGAACAGGGGTCTCCAACCTTGGCAACTTTAAGACTTGTAGACTTCAACTCCCAGAATTCCTCAGCCAGCTTTACTTTGCTGGCTGAGGAATTCTGGGAGTTGAAGTCCATAACTCGCTGCCTGCTTGATTGCAGGGATTACAGCAAGGCGTTTGCGACCAGCAGCTAAAGTAAGCAAGCTGAGGGGGGGAAGGGGAGGGATTTTTGCTACCGATTAGCAGGCAGAGCCATTTAAAAGGAAAAAAGTTTTTTTCTTTTACATGGCTCTGGCGATCCAAGCTGAGTTGCCTGATTAGCAGGCAACTCAGCTGGGATTCAGAGCCATTTAAAGGGGAAAAAAAGGCTCTTGATGATCGCGCGGCTCAGCTGGGCATGGGGGGCGGGGGCAGGGATTTTTGCTACCGGTTCTCCAAACTGCCTGCTGCCATCGCTACGTACTCGCCCGAGCCGGTCCGAACTGGGAGCATTTCACCCCTGTTTTGGGAAGATATATGGGTGTCTGTAAATAGATTATATTGTGCATTGAGCCCTGGTGGCACAGTGGTCAGAATGCAGTATTGCAGACTAACTCTGCCTACAGCTTAGAGTTGGATCCTGATGGGGATCAAGATTAATTCAGGTTTCCATCCTTCTGAGGTCAGTAAAATGAAGAGCCAGATTGTTGGAGGCAACATGCTGGCTTTCTAAACTTCTCAGAGAGTGCTGTAAAGCACTACGGGATGGTATACAGTATAAGTCTAAATGCCATTGCTATATTAACTCCATCTACTTTTAGATTTGGTGTTGTCTAGCTTTGAACTAACTGACATACTATGCGTTCCACAGAACTAACTATCTGCAGAATTAAGTCCTACTACATTCAGTAGAATTCCATCTTTGGTAAGTGTACATGAGACCTGTAAAACTGTAATTTTTTATTTGCTTTCTTAAGAGTAGTTCTGTTAAAATCAGCTAGCTGAATAAATTTTGCTTGATTTTCATGTCTTCTGGAAAAAATGCTGATGCTTCAGAATTCTTCAGTGAAGATTTCAAATGTTTGAAATGTGATGCCAACATATCCTTCATCCTGGGTGTATGGTGTGAATAAGGCATAGGTTCGGAGGTTAATTTTTCATCTCACTTCATCAAGCTGTAAGTGTAAGGGATCATGTTTTAGTAAGTTAAGAAATCTATATGCCTACAGAATTGCTTTCGTATTCCATGATGATATGAAAGGCATGGTAGGCAAAACATCTTGCCTGCACATGCATCAAGAGACTAAATAATTTTGAGTTGGGTTTATCATGATTGCACAGCATACTTTTATATTGACTTTGGATGTTTAAAGCTTGAATAATATCAGGATATTACACGTACAAAACTACTTTTCTTAGTGTTACCCTACTAAAGTGCTCTTCTGTTGCGTGTTTTTCAGGGGTCACCAACCTTTCGGACCTCAGGGACCACTAAATTCATAATTTTAGATCCCGTAGACCACTAATATTATTTTTTTAAAAAAATATAATTAGTATTTAGTGTAATATAAAAAATGCAAATAATTTTTCTGCGGACCACCAAAATTTTCTCATGGACCACCAGTGGTCCACGGACCACCAGTTGGTGACTGCTGTTTTAGATTGCCTATCTAGTCAGCTACTGAGCATCTTCTCTATGATTTTTGCTTGTGCCATCTTTTATAACAGAGAGCTGCACTTTTCCTGTTTATGGCATGCCAGAATCTGCACACCAAAAAATAAGGCAAGATCATAATCTTTAAAAAGTAGGGAGAATCAACATGAAACTAACCGAATCTCTAATTTTAATTTAATTACTGTTAAATTAATAGGATCGCTCCTGTGTATTTAACATTTTTACCTGTTGCATTAATTATTACACTATAGACTGTTTGGGGCTACTACTAGGACCGGAGGACACAGGTTGCACCACCCAGATATAATTTTATAAATTACAGTGTATTAATTTTAAATAAGAAGCATCCAAAGTTATTGCGTCTGTCACATAATTTTCAGTTCTATGCATTTTTCTCCCTGTAAGTTACAAAAATACTTGGAAATCCAACTTTTAGCAATAGTTCCTGATTAATTAGATAGTTTCTGCAGTGAATTCCTGCTTGCTGAAGTTTGATTATTTTCCACCAAGATTCTGCAGGGAATCCATAGTGGAAAAATATTATTATATATAGGCTTATTTGCTTTTTATATATTTTCTCTTTTTCCTTATTGTTTTATCTGCTGGCTAAAGGGGTAATAAGATTGAATAGAATCATTTTGAAATAATTTGCCCTTTTTAAATAAATTTTAGAAATTCCAGTTTATTTAAAACAGCAGCCAAGCCTTATCAAGCAACATTTTTCTACTGCTCAATATGAGCCATATCCAAGGTCACCTTCCTTGTAAGAAAACAAAAGGCAAAACAGAAGAACTCAAGAGTAGCAGAATCTCAAGATAACTATTACTAAATATGATTGTTTCCCCATGTCTTCCCCTCTTTCTTTTTTCTAATTGTCCCAATTTCCCACGGTCAGATTTTTCATCTTGCCCTTGATTCCATCAACTGGCTAGTAACAGAAATATTAGGAAGATCTTTTTCATTTAGCAAAGCAAGTGAATGATTAGGCTCACCTTTAAGGTGTTCAGAGTTTTTTCAGGGGGAAGAAAGAGATAACGTTTAAAATAGAATGCGGGTATCGTTTTTTAATCTTGGAGTATGTTAGAATGAGGGTTCTGATACGACAAATAATTAGGATGAGGTATTTCATGGATAATACTGCTAGCACCTTGCAAATGTGTTATTTTCCTCTCTTATGTCATTTGGGTGTCTGTGCTAATAACAGGGAATAATCTTTCCCCCAAACACCTGAGTTGTATTTCTTGCCAATAGGGAGGACCATCTGGATTCTTATTGGGTGAAAGCCCAATTTAGCCCACCTCCCAGCTTCCTGCTAAAGTGCAAAACATGGGTTTGCTGTGGAACCCAAATTCAGTGTTCTTGGTAAATCTGCACCAGCCTCTGCTGCATAAGAAAGGGGTCTAAAGAATGGTAATATAAACACTTAGAAGGATTTTTGGTTTTTTATAGTTGTAAGTCAAGGACTTACTTGCATAAATTTATATGTCACCCATTTTACAGTTCAAGGCAAGTATATAATAGAATCATAGATAATATTGACCAACAATCCTAGCAGATGATGGGTGTTTTTGTTCTCTGTGACTTTATTTAATACATTTTTAAAAAACTCTCCTTGTTGGTGTTGATCATTGCAGCTTGTGGCAAGGGAATGAAATCCATATGTGATACATGAATAAAGAAGTATTTCCTGTTATCTTTCCCAAGTTGGCCACCGCTCTTTACTGAATGGGTCTCTATTATAAGCGTAACAAAAAAATATCTTTTCTTCAGTTTCTCCATAATATACAACATTTTAAGCACGTTCCAGAGTTCAGTGGAGCTTACTGCAAAGTAAATGGATATGGGATTACAGACTTCAAGTGTAAATGTGCACACACACTCTGGGAAGAATTCCCACTGAATTTGGTGAGGCTCACTCTTCTAGTGTGCATATGTCTATATAGTTCTGATCAGCAGTGGGTTTCACATTTTATTACCATTGATTTGCCACGTGCGCGCACGCTCGCTTCACACACGGGTGTGCCTTCCACGCATGTACCTGGCTTCAAAACTATGCCTAAATAGGATGGCATAGAGCCCGGGTAGGAAGGCCCACCTGCAATTTCCGTTACTGGTTCGCCCAAACTGGTATGAACCAACTGAATACCACCTCTGGTTCTGATATGAGGCAGGAACTGCAAATGAACTGCTTTGAAATGCATTAACATGGTGAAGTATTTATCTGATAAGGAAATAACATCAGAGAAGAAAGTCTTCAGTTTGTATTTCAGCCAAACTTATGTATCACTTGCCACTGAACCCTTGGGCCTAACCTACGGGAAGTGGAAAAATGCAATCAGCAAATTTGAATAATTTAACTTTGGCACCTGGTCAAATATTCTGGCAAAAGAAGACCAGATCAATCAAAATGCTGATTGCATCTACCACGTCTGGTAAGTTAGACTTGTGGCTTACCAAGGAAGCTGTCAAATTGGCAGGAATGCAGACAGTGTTAAATTTATACTAGTAACAGACTGTAACTGCATGCTGTTGCTTTATGACCTGTGTATTTGGAGTGCTGCTTTTGGGGGGGGGAGGGGCATTTTTATTTAAAAAACAGCATTTCTGATATGTAGAGTGATTGTACAGCAAGAATGATATATACACACAGTGTATATATACACACACACACATACATATACACCAAATTTATATTTTGCTGATAAAAAATAAAGGGAGACTAGTATACATCTGTTTCAAGCTATTTAGCTCTCATCAGCTAGCCATACCCTTACTCGGATTCGAACTTGGGTGTATACACCCACCCACACACACCCTAACAATCCAAAGAATGAAGAAAAACAAAAAAGATGGAGGGAGGGAGGAAAAACAGTCAAATCTGAGGAAAATGGTCCAAATGAAAATTAGTGGTAGATTAGCTTTACCACAGAAATAAAGGAAATTTTGGATATTAAAAAAAAAACTATTTTGGGAGTGAAAAGTGTATGGATAAATAAAACCTTCTCCTGCCTTGGGATTTGCTTTCCACTTATCTCCTACCTCGTTTTGTTCTTGCACTTCAGTCCCTTCCAAATTAGTACGGAAAACGGGGGGAAAAATGGAAAGGTAATTGTGACAAGTTTCTCTTAATCAGGGCTCATTGTAGCACGTTAGTTCTACTTGGGTATTGTAACATCAGGAACTGGAAACAGACAACATAAACCTAGTGAAGGAAAAAAACTATATACAGGTTGTTCTTGACTTACAACAGTTCACTTAGTGACTGTTCAAAATTACAGTGGCATTGAAAAAAGTGATTTATGACTATTTTTCACACTTACAACCATTGCAGCATCCCCATGGTCATGTGATCAAACTTCAGACGCTTGGCAACTGGCTCATATTTATGACAGTTGCAATGTCCCGGGGTCATGTGATCTCCTTTTGTGAACTTCTGATGAGCAAAGTCAATGGGGATTCACTTAACAACCACGTTGCCAACTTAACAACTGCAGTGTTTCACTTAACAAACATGTCAAGAAAAGGTCATAAAATGGGGCAAAATTCACTTAACAAATGTCTCACATAGCAACAGAAACTTTGGGCTCAATTGTGGTCGTAAGTCAAGGACTACTTGTATTGCACAAGGTCGTAGCACTTTGCTTCAAATAATCTACCTGAGCTGAAATGCCAGCCCAATAAGTGCAGTAATTGGTTCTGACAGAATAAAACTATACAGATTATGACAGCGGGTAATAGATCCTATCCTTTGGTAGCAGAGTAAAAGCTCCCAAAGTTATAGGGTGAAGGCTTTGCAGTGAACATGTCAGAGCAGGTCATGCAGCCTTCCTTGCTGATGCCCAGGCTTGAAAGCAACTCACCTCAAACATAAGACCCAGAGAAGGATCTGCTGGGCATTGCCAGCATGTTCTTATTTCTAGAAGAATCCGGCTGGTATTGAGGTTTTATGATAGCCGGTGAAGCCAAGCAGCTGTTCCAGAAGATGCCAGAGGGGACTTTTGTGGTGCGGGACAATGCTCATCTCAGCTACCTGTTCACACTATTAGTAAAGACCATTCAAGGCCCTACCAATATAGGCATTGAATACATTGATAGCAAGTTCCAGTTAGACACCAATTCCTTCTTCAAACCTTGGGTTTTGGCCTTTCCAGATGTGGTAGTTTGATCCAGCATTATGTTCTTTCTTATATTATGGAGAGTGGGAATGATGCTCCTTACCTATCTACCATGCTTTTGTCTTCTTCCCCAAGGAGATGACAGTATATCATCCAGCCACTGAGCCACAAGGACATTTCTCCCAGCCTGTAGCACTTCTGCCGACTACAAATCCATCGATGCACTGGAAGGCAAATCAGTTGCCTCTGCCAAAGAGAATGAAGGACTATTTAAAACAGTACCCTTTTCAACTTTAAAGACACACTGTCAGTCTGCCTGGGCCAACCAACAAAAGTAAAATTTAAAACATTGATTTAATTCTGGCTTTGATCAACTGATGGAGTTGTGTTTTTAAGCGGGCACAGTAAATAAATTGCCAACAGAAGAGCTTGTTTTTCCCATCATCTCCCTTTCCCCCCTCATTTACATAATTTCCTTTTTTATGCCATGGAGGAAGCAGTATGCATAAATACACAAATTCAAGGCCGAAAGCCCAAGACATCTCTCTCCTTTCTCTGATTATCGTATTTTTCAGAGTACCTTAGTTTTTGGGGAGGAAAATAAGAAAAAAGCTGATTGGCAGGTGGATCGGCCTCCCGGAATACCCCCAATCAGCTATTCCCAGAGGTGAATTTTAGCAACAGGTTCCTTGGTTGTGAGCTCTGTGCTTTGCTGCTTTTTGCTTTCTTTTTTGCCTCTGAAAGCCTCTGAAACAGCTTCAGAAAAAAAACCTCTGCAGCTCTGTTTGGGGGCGTCTTTTCTGAAGCTTCGTTTCTGATGCTTTTTTCAGCCTCTGAAACCTCCGTTTGAGAAGCTGGGTGGGGCTACATTCAGAGTATAAGACACACCCAGATTTTCACCCTCTTTTTTGGGGGGGAAAAGGTGCATCTTATACTCCGAAAAATACAGTAGTTTTGCGGAACTACTCTCGGCATGTGCAGACTGTTGAACTGTGGAATCCAATTGCATCGGGAACATCCAAGCTTCAGAACTGTATTATTTATTTCATGGTAGTTACTCTTTTTACCCCCTACGTTTGAGTACATATAGAGTACCCTTCTTTTCCTTTTACAAGAAAAGTACTTAAAGATGGGCATAGCTCTGTGACTTGCAGAAGTTCATTATGGACTTGAATGAAGTCTTCTGGCCATTGGCTACTTTATCATTTGTCTTGATGTGTTCATAGTCAACTATAAATATGTTGGAAGTGTATAAAAGTTTAACTCCAGTTACAATCAACATAAAGAATTTAATTCCTATTAGGTTAACAAAGAGATTACTTATTATTATTTTTTTTAAAATTTGATTTATATGCCGCCCTTCTCCGGAGACTCAGGGTGGCTTACAATGCGCTAAGCAATAGCCTTCATACTTTCGTATACTTTATACAAAGTCAGCTTATTGCCCCCACAAACTGGGTCCTCAATTTACCTACCTTAGAAAGGATGGAAGGCTGAGTCAACCTTGAGCCTTGGTGAGATTCGAACCTGCAATAATTGCAGGCAGCTGATGTTAATAACAGGGCTTTAGACCACTGTACTATCCAAGGCTCTTTCCAAGTTTATTGAACTTGGATCAGAAAGTCCCCTTTTTTCTCTCTCCCTCTTTGAAGAGATATTCCTACTTTGAATTAATTAGATCCAAGTGATTTTTTGTTAAATTACCCAGTGAAGACTTCTACGTATCTGTACTCTGTAGCATTGTCCTTGGAGAAATGGTCACATTCTGAGCATTTCTATAGTGTATGTTTATATTTTTTTGGGAAAGAAAACTTGGGAAACAGGCTGTTTGTCTCTTATTACCACATTGGAGTCAACCCATTAACTGAATGTTAACTCACATTAGTGCTGTACCAGCACAAAGGAGCTTCAGGGAGAACACAATACCGGTACATTCTTTATTGCCCTTTTTGCTTGTGAGTACTTGCCTACGTTGATTCTGATACTTGTTGAATAGGGTAGAGAGGATAGCAGGAATTAAGTGTCGCTCCAGCTTCCATCTTTCCCAATTGCTCTAATGCACCTTATATTTATTGAATAGGAAGCTAAAATAATACAGCATTGGCTGTACAAGAGTAAGAAAGAATTCATGGCATTAATTCTGCCTTCCGCTCCTTCCTCTGTCTTATGTCAACAGTAGCTGAGGATGGAGAATTTGTGTTGTCAAAAGATTGTCATTCATATATGTCAAAATCCTCAGGAGAGTTATACATATTTTCATGTTCATGTTTTATAGTTTCATGTTTTATAGTTCAACAGTGAATATAATTCAACAGTGAATATACACAGTGCTACCTGTGTGTGCTACAGGAAACGATAAAATCCCAGGGCAGTCTTTTTTAACATAGCATCCTTCAGATGGTGACTATAGCATCCTGAATTCTAATTGGCCTTGCACATCTGATGCTGTCCTAATTACAACTTGAAACAAAAGAAGCAGTCTGCTCCATCAGCAATCCAATGTGCTTCAGTGTCCATTTCTTCTCATGGGTTTTTCCCCCCCAGGATTTGTTGTACTTCTAGTTTTATTTTGGATACTTTGATAAGTAACATAATGTGCTTATGTGTGATATCTCCTTTAGATTGCTCTCTGTTTCTGGAACAAGGGCAAATGAATGGCGGAATGTCTATTAAAAATAAACACAATACATTGTATACTGTACAATGTTTCTGAGAGTCAAGGTCTAAGAAATAGTCCAAGTAAAAAAAAAGCTTTGTTTCCCCCCATTTAGTTTATTTTCTTCTGGTTTTTACCATTGATAAATTTGCATTGCTTATAGCTTTCCTCAGTTTGTTCCATAGCAGTTGGTGACATGAAATAAGATGAAGACTTGGTTCTGCTGTTCATATTTTCCAAGCTACATTGCCAAACTGTAGATAATGATCTTTCCTTAAACACATGAGATTGCAATTTAGAGATAAAACACTTGCAATTAATGTTCCACTTCCCAGAAAGTTGTTTCTTAGAGGGCAAAATTGTTAAATCTCAATCCTGGTTCTGATTTAGATGCCCACTTTTGGTGATGCTGCAGTGGCTTGGATGCTTTTACTTTTGAGCATGTGGTAAGATGCGTTAGATCCAATACACACTGATGTCTTGCTAGGTGAGATGATAAGAGATGTAAGAACAGGAGGGCAATTAAGTCTGAAAAATCCAGCTCCTGTTTCTGTTTTCTTTTTGATCTTTTTTAAAAGTAGAAATTGAAGGTATGGTTTCATAGAGAGATTCACTGATTCACATACCTCATCAAACAGTTTCTACAAGATGCTAAGACTTAAATGAAGGTTTATAAACTACAGTGATTGGATTTTCACAATATGCTATAAAAAGAAATTACATTATAGCACAGTGCACTATGAACTCAGGTAGTGACTATACAAAGAAGCTTAAAGCCAAACAAAGGGAAAAACAATTTTCAAGAAATAAATTTCGTACAAGTAGCAATTCATTATGTAGAAATTGATTGAAATAATGAGAATATCTTCCTAAATTCATAATTGCCTTGAATTCACCCAACAAGTTCCTTTTTCCATTCTCCCAAGAAATTTGGATGATAGATCTTCTCATTATGATTCAAGGAACAGTTATGATTATAGGAATGAAATTAGAGATGAAACAATTGGAAGGTCAGCTTGGAGATAACAAGAAACCTGTTATGGACCTCTTTTCTCTGAAGGAGAACATTGTGTTCACCTATTAGACTGGACCTTGAAAGCAATTGTCTATTTTGTCATTTTCCGGTTTTGGAAATTTAACCATGAAAATTTGGTCCTATCAATTTAGGGATACTATACATGTGCTACAAAACCTTAAGTAGCCACTAGATAGCAGGGAAGAGATACAGAAAATTCAGTCTTTGTTGTTTTCTAGTGTTTGCTAGATATTTATGATTCTTGTTAAAACGTGAGTGGTTAACAACAGCATACTACAGTCAAAGTATCTTAATTAAAAAGTGCACAGAAAGATCATTATACAGTGAAAACTAATAAGAAAGAAGGGTAGAATTAAAATGCCACAATTTAGAATATAAAGAATAGCAATAATCATAAAACTCTATCAATAACCACAATTGGCATTATCTTATTCTGTGAATACACTTCAGAAAAATTCCATTTTCAGTTACTGCTAAAGGGTCATCAGTGATAAGTGTAGTGGGCAATGATCTCCAGGGAATGATATTCAAAAGTGGGCAAGTTCATTTAATGTGGACACTGAAGTTATGTTGTGATATAGAGCTACTGACTCTGTTTTAATAGTGATACCTTTAGTTTTATAAACCACTGAGTTCTTGTAGAATCGATGATACATAAACACTATAAATTAATAAATGGGTTAAAAAAAACCCTTCTTTACAAAAAGTCTAGTGGCATACGCCATCTACAGGTTGAGGAAAGATGCTGCTGATAAATTTGAATCTCCTCAAAGTGGAAAAATTACAAGAATGTAAAAACAAACAAACCCACAACCTTCAATATTTTCTATTCTTATATACTGTAAGTTAGAGTTCCCCAACCTTTTCTGGGTTAGCAGCCTGGAACAGGAGAGGGGAGGGGGGTCCACAGATTGGGGACCCTTGCTGTAAGCAATATATCCATATTTGGGGAATTAATGCTCTTCTGGAAAATGGATTTTTTAGAAAAGATAGCCATAATACAGCATTTAGCTTACATAGTCCCCTCAAAAAAGCAAAATACTTCTTTTTTAACCATAGATGTATGTTCATTGTATGGAAAGAATGGTTTCCCCATGCTTGAAGAAGGCATTAGTGTTCTCTTTCTAGTCATGTGATTGCACAGAAACCTATGTGCAAGTTTCTGTATTCTCATGTGAAGCTTATTCCTAAGCCAATGAGAGAAGATTTAAGGGTAGGGACAGGGAGGCGGTTGAGTCTTGTGCTTTTATAGAAATCCCTTTTAGCAGTGATGCTGCACTGTGAAGGACAATAAAGGGAGCTTTATCAACGACCTGATCTCAGGCTGAGAAAGCAATTCTGAATAAACCAGACAGCTGTATGAAATTTTTCACTGTCTCCATTTTACCCAGATCCTGTTCTATTGGAGTTGGTAAAGAGAACATTTAGCTGTCCTTGATATGAAATTAGCCAGCTGAGGAATTCATACTTTGGTTTAAATCCAACCTTAATCTCAAAGATGTTTGTTTAACAGAGTTAACTGGATTACCCTTAGCTGCTTTCAACAGAGAATGTAATATGTCTGAATGCTGCACGTAATGAAATGGAAGGCTTCTATTCTGGAATGGAGCATACTTCCTGTTCACTCCATCTGCTGCTGATTTAGAATAATTGAAAATTTTTTTCAACCTTCTTATGGAATCCAAAGAGAATATTCTCCTCCTGGAATTTAATCTCTAGGGAAATCATGAACCCAGTCCTCAAAAATCTTTTAAAGGTCACTCTGCTAAATGATCTTTTCCCACCAATGTTATTAAAACATGACCTTTGTTTCTTGTTGAAGTTCATAGACTTTCTTCCTCAGCACATCCACCAATCATCATATTTCTCTTAATGGAAATCCATAGGAAGCATTTAAACAGGGTTAAACATATGCAAAAAGAAAAAAAGTGCAGCTAGTAATACTGATACAGCTTCAGAATACCACAGATCAGAAGAATGCATATCCTCTCCAGTAAATAATTACAACCACTGCTTCATTTTATCCCAAAACATAAAACAAAGCCTAAGGCCCAGCTACTTCAGCATTCCTTATTATACTTTGGGGAACTAGGATGCTTAAAAATATGAAGAGCAATAGTCCTCTTCCCATGTTTCTCCCTAGTAGTCTAAATAGGGTAAGTGCAGTGGTGAAATCCGATTTTTTTTACTGCCGGTTCTGTGGCCATGGCTTGGTGGGCGTGGCAGGGGAAGGATACTGCAAAATCTCCATTCCCATCCCACTCTGGGGCCAGCCAGAGGTGGTTTTTGCTGGTTCTCAGAACTACTCAAAATTTCCGCTACTGGTTCTCCAGAACCTGTCAGAACCTGCTGGATTTCACCCCTGGGTAAGTGGCATACAATTCAGGAGGTAATACAGTGTTTTCAAGATTAGTAGCTGCTTGATACTTTGATTCTCCATGAATTTGTCCAGCTTATTTAAAGGTGCCTAAACTGAAGGCCTTCAATGCACGTGTTAGTCAATTTAACTGTTCTAGAAAGAAATAGGTCTTGAAAATAGCTTCTGAATCTCCCAACATTTAATTTTTTTCAATAACTGTCAACTTAAACATTTGTTCTTTGAGAGCAACAAAACAAACAAGGTGTCTCCTTCTAAAAGGTCCATTTTGGCTGCATTTAAGTGGAGTTAAGGTACTTGATGAGGAATACTCAGCCACGTTTTGGTTCAAGGGAATGTCATACTTCTATATATCAAATTCAAATATTGTGTGTCTACCAATATTTCTCACCACAGACTCCAAACTCTGTAAGTTTGGACACCATATTTTGACGAAAATATATGGTGCTTTTGAACAACTGGAAGTCTGATTTTCTATGCAATAGAATTTATGGATTTGTGGCTGGTTTTTTTTCCTTGAGGTGTTCAACAAATTGGCTCTTGTGTGTAAAAAAAGAAAATAAAAAAATCAATACGTCACTATAAATCTGAATGAAAATAAAAACAATGAGGGAAAAAGGACAAACAATAAACAAAACAAAAAAAAGGTAATTATAAATAATGGAGCTCACTTTTTAGGACAACAAATTAAACCTTGTCCACACTAAATCATATTGGTTATATTTTCTAACACATTAATTTGTGTATAAAATGTGTGCGTGCTATCAATCCAGAATTCTTCTTAATTGATATCCATGCATGGTAAATCAAACGTTTACTATTAATAGATCTCAAATGATTGGAATAAGATTTAACAATACATCTTGACACTTATTTTGTGCTCTAACACTATATTTACCACTGTGTTAATAACTTTATGACTTTTTAAATGTTTATCTACAGTAGATAGTGTTGATATCCAAAGTAATGTCTTCAAATTTGGTCTTTTGCTATGGTATTCCCCTTGGGATCAAGATCTTTTTGAACTCCATCACTTCATCTTGTAGGAGGTAATTCGGGTGGGCAGGTGGGTAACTGTACATGTCACAATCATAGGATCTTGAAGTCCTAGTGAACAATCATTTAAATATGAGCCAGCAGTGTGCTGCAGCTGCCAAAAAAGCCAACACAGCTCTAAACTGCATTAACAGGGATAGAATCAAGATCACATGAAGTGTTAATACCACTTTATAATGCTTTGGTAAGGCCACACTTGGAATATTGCATTCAGTTTTGCTCACCACGATGTAAAAAAGATGTTGAGACTCTAGAAAAGAGTGCAGAGAAGAGCAACAAAGATGATTAGGGGACTAGAGGCTAAAATCTAAAGAATGGTTGCTGGAATTGGGTATGTCTAGTTTAATGAAAAGAAGGACTAGGGATGACATGATAGCAGTGTTCCAATATCTCGGGGGTTGCCCAAAGAAGAGGGAGTCAAAGACAAGAAACAATGGATGGAAACTAAACAATGAAAGAAACAATCTAGAACTCAGGAGAAATTTCCTGACAGAACAATTAATCAGTGGAACAACTTGCCTCCTGAAGTTGTGAATGCTCCAACACTGGAAGTTTTTAAAAAGACATTGGACAACCATTTGTCTGAAATGGTATAGGGTTTCCTGCCTAAGCAGGGGGTTGGACTTGAAAACCTTCAAGGTCCCTTCCAACTCTGTTATTCTATGTCACTTTTTATAATTACCTGTTATCAAGTAAATATAGGTAGTCCTTAATGTGTCTCATCCAACTAGTTAAGTCAGAAAGTACTCTAAATAAATACATTATTGAAGATATTCAGCACCCTTATGCAGTCACTATTGTTTTTGCAAAACATTGTTTTAAAAAACTGATAATCAGTACGCTAAAACCTTTTTTGCCTTTGAACACCAGACGGGTTTACCAGAAATCTTTAGGAGTGGGTACCTTGTAATGTCAATCTCTAAATGAGACAAAGACCAAATTTGAACCTTCTTAAAATATTCTTTATGTATCCTGCAGATTTTAATGCGAGAAATACGCATGCATGATCAGAAACAAAACAAAACATACTTTAAAGCAGTGTTTTTCAATTTCAGCAATGTTAAGAGGACTTTAAGACTTTAATTCCCAGAATTCCCCAGAATTCTCATTCTGTTACAGTAGAAAGTAGCACAAATGTGTTTCCCAAATTTTATGGTGTTCTAAGTGAAAACTTCTAAAGGCAGCATTAGTTCTAGACTCAGCTAGTTGAAAATTATTGAATCGCTGACCTGTTTCTGTTAATAAATCATTTACCAAAATGCCTTTGCCTCTCTCTATAACTCTCCTCAATTTGCCTCCTTTCCCATGTTTGTTGTTTAGTTTCCTTCAGTTATTCAAGGTGTCCTGTATCCAACGTAATAGTACTATGCTTTGCAGTCTGGACCTCTGTCTTTTTCGGTTGATGAAAGACTCCAGGGAGAGGACAGGAGACAGGGTCAGGATGGTGAGAAACAGTGGTGAAATCCTCTGTGGATTTCCACCAGTTCACTGATGCGCAGTGCACACCAAAAGCACACTGCGCATGCCAAACGCATGCTTTGCATGGAAAAAGGCTTAACAAGGTAAGTAGAACAGCAAGGGGAGGAACAACTGTGTTGCGCAATTTAGATTCGCTAGAAAACAGGATTTCCTGCTTTATAGTGAATATAAATCGTGCGGCACAGCTGATCGTCAGAAATACTAGTTCAGACAAACCGGTAGCTTTTATCACTACCGGTTCACCCGAACCAGTGTGAATCGGAAGCATTTTTGAGGAGGTGATGGTGGTGTGCCTTGTCCTTGAGAAGTCCTCTTTGAGGGGAAGACTGTTGAGAAAGTAATGGTGGTGCAACAGTTAAGGACCTAGAGGGAAATGAATTATTTTGACAGGTTTCAGGCCTGGAATATAATATAGAGACAACATTGATCATACTTAATGGATGAGTGAAACCTTGCAGGTGTTGCTTGATTTCACATCAGCCCTTGAAACCATCTACATCAGGGGTGCCAAACTTGCGCCGTCATGTGACGTATTGGGACTTTTCCCCCCTTCACTAAACCGGGCATGGGCATGGCCAGCATGTGACACATCTGGCCCGTGGGCCGCGAGTTTGACAGCCCTGATCTACATGGTAGCCTTCTAGGGAGGGTTCGGTCTGGGGGCTACTCTTCTGCAGTGGTTCCAGTCAATGGTGATAGTGGGGAGAAATCATGACCTAGGTTCCACAGTTATGGATGCTGCAGGGCTCGGAGCTCTCCCTGCTCTTATTCAACATCTAAATGAAGCAACTGGGTGAAGTCATCCACTGAGAAGTCATCCACCGACAGAGCTATCTTTACATCTTGCCCTGATCATGTGATATCAAAATGTGTCCAAGTTCCTATAGGGCAGTGATGGATAACCTTTTCTAGACTGAGTGCCCAAAGTGTGTGACCAAACCCCCAAAATGCAATGGACATGTGCCCCCCGTATGTGCCCCACCCCCACACATGCACACGCCCCACGAATGTGCCCCGCTCCCATGCATGCATGCGGGCTCCGCATGCACCCCACCCCCACATGCACACGTGCCCCTTGTGCATGTGTGGCAGAGACCTGAAGACCAGCTGGCTGGTGGGAGGCACACGTGCATGCACGGCGGAGCTGAACTGGGGCGGCTCATGTGCCCACAGAGAGGGTGCTGCGTGCCATCCCTGGCATAAGTGTCATAGGTTCGCTATCACAGTTATAGGGTATAAGTGTCTGGATTGAGAAGAATAGGTTGAAATTTAATTCCAGCAAGGTGAAGTAGCACTGGATACAATAGCCATCTCATTCTGAAGAAATACTGTCTTTAGTTGGACTTGTACTCTCTCACAGAACTGGCTCATAATTTGGGAGTCCTGCACTCACAACATCTGTTTGATGAATAAATGGCAGCTGTGCCCAAGAAGTTTAACCAGCTTAATTCCTGTGGTTACCTTAGGTCCTGAGGTTCCTTGGCAGTCAGTAGTGAGGAATGCTGTAGGGTGACAGGGAAGTGCTGCGGGTTTGAAAGAGTGAAAAAGTCTCTGCAAAAATGCCCTGAGTCAATTGCTGGTTTTCAGTTGGTTTGACTACTTTTCATGATAGATGGCAAGAAAGAAGAGATCTTGTTTATCTAGGAGTGACAAATGCATCAGACTGTGTTTTCCTAAAACTAGGCTCCCAAAAGAATAAACTTTGGCTCAGCACACTAAGTATAACATTCTTGAAAAGTGGGAGATTGGGTGCATGAAAACAAGACTTTTGTTCTGTCTTCCATGCCATTTCTCCTACCTTTATTTAATTTGACTTTATTTCTCTCCTTGCTTTAAGCTACTGTGCTATGTCTGCTTTATTTATTTACTTATCCTTTATATTTGAAGCTGCCTGACTCCTTAATGATTCTGGATGACTTTCCAATTTCAGCTACCATTTCCCACTACCTATTCTGGGGGGGGGGGGGGGGGGGAGGCGGGGGAGGCACCATTTTGGGAAAATGCATTTTTTTTGTTCAAATGCAACTTTCTTGGCTTCCAAAGCAGCTAAATTGATCAGTAAAGGAGAATATTTGTAGCTCAGGGTTTAAATGAGTGGTCTTTGGTGCTTTCTGACTTTGCTTATTTTCTTGTAGATGTTTCATTACCCAAGCAAGGTAACATCAGCAGTGCTAATTGATCAGTCACACGAGATAGTAGACGACTGATATAACAGGATCCAGAGCTTCAACGGGAACCACAATCTACCATTAGTTTGGGGGCAGTCTCCCAAATTCAGAAAACACTTGATTCTTCCTGGTTTGGGGAGAATGTCCTCTGCCAGCTGATATAAGAGAGAATGATTGATACAGACTTGAAAGCTGCTATTGCAATGGTTGTTGTAAATGTTCTGATAACACTTTCTATAGCAGTCTAAGGATAAAACACCAGATAATATCATGTGCTGGCCTGAACACAAAGCCAGAATATTGCTTCAAACAGAGGTGGAGCCCTGAAAGCTGCTTTGTATAGATCTAGGTGCTGACATGGCTTGATTGCGGTCATTGTTGACTTCTTTGAAAATCCTTTGCTGATCATTTTTGCTCAACCCTTCATTGCTGTTGGTATGCTCTTCAGTTTGAGGTCTTTTGCCAAATCTAACCGGTATTATCTGATCAGAGCCTTACTGCTCAGGTTGTTTCTTGAAATTCCTGCAAGTACTTAATTGCTTAATCATAAGCTGACGGTCTTCAGCCTCTGACTCAGAAGATTCAGAGGAGACCATGACTGGCAATGCCTTGTTTTTTACATTACCAGTTCAGCAGTTGCTTTGCCCTACAAATGCAAAGTTAGATTGGAATTGTATTCAATTCCAATTCCAAAAAAAACAGGGTATTTTGAAATGACACATCTGTTGCCTCACTAGTCTAATTGTCTCAGCTTGTCTTAACAACATAGAGCAAGGCTGTGCAAATGCTTCAGATTTGATTTATCAGCCAAGGAAGTAAAAAAACAACAGTGGTTGTAAGTTTGGAAGTTTCATATGGAAACTGAAATCCAAAATATTTGACCTGGCGTCAGTTTTGAGTAGAGATATTTCCCTTATATGATGCCTCTTTAGACCCAACAAAATATTGTTTATAGTCCCCCTAAAACACCAGTGAGGAGTCATGGTGGAAGCTAAGAAGATCTTAGAAAGTATGAGTGAAGATGACTCAGTTTGATTAACATCACTAGACAAGAGGTGGAAGTGAGTCAGTTGTGGCTGTACAGACAATCACTAAATTTTTCAAGAGCATGACTGGAAGAGATAGAAAACTGGGTTGTTTTCTGAACCTCCAATGGTAATGAGGTTTCCCCTAAATTTTTAATAATTATTCATAAATATTTTCATGGTTTTTACTGACATATAACAACAATCATGATATTACTATAAAAAACTGCATATATTACAAGCATGAATAGTCAATCTACTGAATACTTAGCTTTGCACATTGCACTAAGGCATAGTAAAATCTGTTTGGTTTACTGTGGTGTATTGACCCAGATACTATGTACTATAAATCATGGGTTTTGATGAAGTACATTATTGCATGGCTTTACCTGTTCAGTTGTTTATTCAATAACTCATGGTTAAACAATTCATGGACTGATGTGATGTATCATCCAGTTCATGAAGCTGTCTGTCTTCATCCAGTTCATCCAGTTCAATGGGCTTCCAAGGCTGAGAAAACAGAACTGTCACCAGGCTGCTGGAAGCCTTCAGTAGGGCCAAGACAGACAGCTTCATGCTTGGAGCAAAGAACAAGGTGGCCCATTCTTGTATCCCATCTGCAACGCCCACTGAATAGGTAGCATTCTTCACAGAACCAAAGGCAGCATGATGCTTATAGGATGTGGTATGGAGCATATAGCAATAGCAATAACACTTAGACTTATATACCGCTTCTCATTGCTTTACAGTGCTCTCTAAGCGGTTTACAGAGTCAGCATATTGCCTCCCCACCTCAATCTGGCTCATCATTTTACCAACCTGGAAGAATGGAAGGCTGAGTCAACCTTGAGGCAGTGAGGATTGAACTCCTGGCAGTCAGCAAGATTAGCCTGCAATACTGCACCTAACCACTGCGCCACCACGGCTCATAATGCACAAGTTTATTCTAGGACTTTGCTACTTCTTGGCACATACTACCTGATGAAACCATTTTGCTCTAACTAGCAGCTGCACAGTGGCCACTAAAGTTATACCCAAGCACTGGCATTTTGGGATCATTCCTACATTTGTAGTCTAGATCACCAAATCCTGAAATACAACACTGCCCAATGGTTGGAGTCCCTTGTCAGATGTGTCTTTGTCCATGTTGTTGTATACTACAAGTAACCAGATCTCATCTTAGTTTTTTTGTGTATGCTGGGTTTTATATATTATTATATTGTGAACTGCTCAAAGTAATTTTGGAGTCCAGTGGTGGGATGGAGGGAGAGCCACAAACTGCAACTACTGAAAAGCAAAATATGTTAGAAAGGCTGCAGATTTGCCCATTCCAGTCTAAAAGGAAGCATAATTTCTGTTCCTTTCATTTTGACATGAGTATTTGTGTCAGGGTTTGAGTAGTTAGCTGCTAATGGAAAGTCAAGTAGATTTCTGATTAATAAGGGGGAAAGCAGTGTTTTAGTAGCTCGACATTTCATGGAGAAATGAAATTCTAAGTTAAGAAGATAGCTTTCTCTGTAAGCTAAATCAATGAGATGTTTTTAGGAAAGGTTCAAAGGCGGTTTCAGTATTCTTTTTTTCTTTAGCAAAGTGCTGGATGATGTATGAAAGGTTTGAGGTGATGTGATAATATCAGAATTAATCATCAAACAGAAACATAGGAGATCTTTTAGAACTTAGTATCTGCGGTATATTTTCATTCCCACAAGGGGGAGTGTTGAGCTCACTGCTTTCCTTCCCTAAGACAAATGTGAATCTTTCTGAATTTGTAGGGCCTTATTGCCAAAAGCTTTCAACATTGAAACCAGTTGCTTTTAAAGGAAGTCTCCAAGCCCTTGTCTTAAAGTTTAAAAGGTTTTGATTGGCTTCTGCCATAACTGATAGTTTTGCAGAAGTTCCCTTTTTTAAAAAAAGGATGCTTTATATTTCCATAGTATAGCACGAGATGCTGGTGTAATTACTGGTAACTTTATTTTTATAATGTGGATAGATGGCAGGATGCCATGATGGTTAAAGAGCTGCACTGGATGACCAGCCACACATTCTTACCTCTACCAATATAATGGTGGTTGTAAAGAAAAAGAGAGAGATCTTTTTGAGTTCTTGGGGGAGGGGGGGAAAGCAAAATATAAATGGAAATGGTAGTAAAACATAAATACATATCTGGATATTGATCACACTGTTCACTTTGAGAGTAAGTACTTCTAGGAAAAGAGAAAGGAAATACCTAGCTTACACCGACAAAATTAACTATATGTATCCAAAACTTTATCTGTCTTTGCAACCACTATATATTGATTAATATTGCACATAGCTTTTTGTTTGAATTTTTCAACACTTTTTTTTCTAGATCTCTTCAATACCATTCAACCATGACCCATTAGATTTCTCTAAACCATTTATTTTGCCTTTACATACTGTATTTGTTTTTCAATTTGACTCTCATTCATTCTGTCTATGCAGCAAATACATCTCAAAGCATTTCTTTCATACGATTCACTTGCATCTATATTTAGTTTGCGTTCATAAAGTTCCAATTCATCCTCTATCATCTTTTCTTATTTTACCAAGCAAACTTTTTAAGTAATTCATTCCACTATATTCAACTTCTGTTTCTTTTGACACTACTCTCCTGGAATCCCCTCTCCTGTCCAGATGTACTCCATAATACTCACCTGTCCACTGGCCTGCTTGCAAGCCGCCTAAAGAAAGACTGATTGTGACCAGGATTTGCAATTTCCTGCCAGATTCTCCATTGACTTTGATTATTGGAAGCTGGCAGGAAGTTGCAAGTCCTATTCATGTGAAGTCTTTGCTTAACGGCCCGCCGTTCTCTCGTTGATAATGGCAACAAGGATGGCCAGGATTGTTGTTGCGAAGTGTTATGGTCACGTGACATGCACTTTACGACCGCATTATTTAGTGATGGAAATTCCAGCCCCAATAACATCAGTTTGGTCTAATGGATAAGGCACAGGCCAGAAGATTGTGGGTTGTAGTCCCATCTTGGTAGGCATGAAAGGCATTCACTCTTTCTCAGCCTGTCCCATCCCATAGGAGAAGGAAGGAATATTAGATATGCTTGACTGACTTATAAAAATAATAAACGTGGGATACAAAAAAAAATTAAGTGAGGAGTATCTATACAGCTAGTCCTCGACTTATAACAGTTCATTTAGTGATTGTTCAAAGTTACAACGGCACTGAAAAAGGTGATTTATGACTATTTTTCACACCTGTGACTGTTACAACCTTTCCAGCATATGATCAAAATTCAGATGCTTGGTAACTGGTTCATATGTATGATCTTTGCTGTGTCCCAGGGTCAGGAGATCCCCTTTTACATCCTTCTGACAAGCAAGGTCAGTGGGGAAACCGGATTCACTAAACAACCCAATTACTAACTTACTAACTGCAATGATTCACTTAACAACTGAGGCAAGCAAGGTCATAAAATGGAGCAAAATTCACTTAACGAATGTCTCACTTAACAACAGAAATCTTGGGGCTCAATTGTGGTTGTAAGTCAAGGACTACCTGTATAGAATAATAGAGTTGGAAGGGAGATTTGAAGGTCTTCTAGTCCAAGCCCCTGCTTGAGCAGGAGACCCTATATTATTTCAGATAAATGGTTATCCAGTCTCTTTTTGAAAGCCTGCAGTGATGGAGCACCCGAAATTTCTGAAGACAAGCTGTTCCATTGATTGATTGCTCTCATCATTAGATTGATTCATTGATTCATCCTTGGGTTGTTCCATTGGTTGATTGTTCTCATCCTTATATTCATCAATTTAAGACTTCTTTGTTATCTCATTACATGGGTGACTGCTGGCTGGCAAGTGGCCAATATCCTACTAGGAATGGACAGATGGGACATTCCCACCTCCCCCACCCAGGCTGCTGAGGCATGTTTGCAAGACAGTTTACTGATAAAGTTGTTTGCATTTGCTCTAGTTTAGATTCTTTTTAAGCAGAGACAAGCGGATAAATTGGATAACATATTTGACTGTCTATCCAGCATTCTTTTGATTGTATAGACTCCAAGGATGTGATAGGATTCCTGGCAGAAGATAATCAGATGTATATCTTCATTTTGGCTGGAGAGGAGGTGCAATAGATGTTTTTACCCAGAATTGGATTGGATGAAACAAGCTAAAGTTTTATTCTAACAAGACACAGTTGCTTTTTGTCCAGAAGTCATCAAGTTTGGGCATGGTCCCTATGCTGAACATGACCAAGATTGTTCTGAAAAAGCAATCCTTCATTTGGGGGTTCTACTTGTAGAACAAAAGGACTGCGTCTGGAGTCTCAACTTTGGCCAATATGAGAATTATTGAACAGAAGGTGACCATCATACACGTTCTCTTTAGCTAGACATATTATACCTGAGGCTACCCAGAAACTGCAATTGATTCACCTCACATACTGGTGTTGGAAAGCCACTGTTGCACTGCTTCATATACATTGAAATGCTGCATTGGTTGCCAGTATGGTTTTGAGTACAAGTCAAAGTGCTACTTTTTGACCCATGGTATGGTATCAATCTCTATATGGCATGGGTCCATATTATATATAGTACTGTCTTTTACAAGTAGACTCTGCCCTCCCTATGCAATTCTCTCAGAAAGTGATGTTTTGAGCTCATATCTCTTTTGATATTGGAGAGGCTGAGGGCTTAAAAGTAGATTTTCTATGGTGGCCCTTACTCAGGAATACTGTATATAATGGCCTTTTTGGGGACCCAGTCTTGTAGACCTATTCAGTCCTTGGGTTTATATCAACAAGGAAGTGCTTTAAGCAAAATTCAACAAGTTGTTTTCTTTTGAAATTAATCTAGGTTCCTGAAGGAAACAGAACTAGAAAATGGAGGTGAAAAATAGCAAAGGTATACATCATGCATCAATCTTCAAGTACTATGTACAGTATTATTTTACCTTTGTTTAATAAGGATGAAAGAATTAGCAGTCATGAGCTTTCCTGGAAAATTATGTTGTAAGCCTAGGAACTGAAGAGCTAATTCATGTAAGTAGTTTCCTGCTCAGAATTTCTGACTGAGCACATAGCACCTTGGAAATCTCAAGTATTTTTACTAATCATAAATTTAATAGCTCCTTCGACATTTATACAGATGTATGTATGTGTGAATATATACCTACATTTCTAATTATCTTCTATTTTTTGCAAGGGAATATTTTAGCTTTTTATACTGTAGTTTTGCTGTACCTAAAATATGCTTTCAAAATATGTTTTATGTATTTATGCTGCGTATCCTGATAGAGTGGACCCATTGTTTTATTTGAGCTAGGTCTTCAGTCTTGCTGGTTTTACGTTATCCTTGTTATTTACCAAAGTCTTACTTGATTTGCCCTGTATCTTATAGTGGAAAGGGTTCTTTCTCCTTCTCCTCTTAGAGTAAGCCTTATCCAGAGAACTATAATCCTGTATATCTCAGGGTATCTAGTACCTAAGTCAGTAGTGGGTACAACTCTATGAAATGCCTGAAAAAACTAAATCAAACTAACAGTAATTACATCACTTTAATAACCTTTGTACAGATCATGTGTTCAAATATCAGGGTTTCTTTTTAACAAAAACCAATTCATTGGTGAAGACAAATTTTAAAACTAGGATGCTTATCAGAGATGCATATTTGCTGTCTACTGAGAAATAAAAAAAAGAGAGCTTATTTTGGTCACATCTGATGAAATGGTTTTAAGTGGCTGAATCTGACAACATTGGGACTTGTTACATGCATATCCAGGTACACTTCCTTTCGTTAATTGAACAAATGACAAATATAACCAGGTGCAGCTGAAACAAAGAGATGTTAACTTGGGATGAAATGTGGCTATCATTTGTGGTATTGTATATTGACTTCTGGAAGCAAGGAAAACATTTAAGAGAAAGGGTTGCATACTATTTCCCAAGGTGATCACATTCCTGAATTTCTTTTTAACTGCAGAAGGATGAAAGAATACCGGATATTTGGCTTGATGACAAGGAAGATCAGCGGACATTAAGGGCCCTGCAAAAAAAAACCCCACCACGGAGTTAAGCCATAAGGTACGTCTTGCTGCAACAGTAGTATTTTTTAACCTTGAGATTCTTACTATTGTGTTTCCAATCCATGTCAAAGTTAGAAATACCAGATTTGTCATGTCATAGGCCACAGATGCTTGCACCTTCTGTGACTCAACAGCAGGCACTCCTATTTTATTGCATAATAAATTTTGGCAATGCAGCTTGTCCCTGCCCCCTTCTGTCTACACTATGTCACTTACTGAAAACATGTTATCTTTCCTAATCTGTAATAATCAATTACAGACCACGGGTTTTTTAAAAAAATATTTTTTTCTTGACATGAATCAGGGAGGAGGGACAGATTGCATTAAAACAAAAAGTGCTGGTTCATAGATGCCTTCCAAAGCAGTGACGCTCCGTATGACTTGTGTGTGAGAGAGAGAGACTGCGCAGAAAGCAAGAGAGCATGTGTGAGGGAAAGGGTGAGGGAGAGTGATCTCCATGACAACTAACCCAGCCAGTCTGTGTACTCACCCATTCTCTCTCTCCCTCTCTCTCTCTCTGGACAATCATTTTGGATAAATTCTGCTCTGCGAAAGGTCATGTGAAGGAGCTGTGGGAATCACAGCAGGTATTTGACTCCCAACTCAGCCGTCCAGTCCCTTTTGTTAATAGGGGAATTTTTATTTTTTATTTTTTTTGGTCTGGGAAATACAAAATCAAGCATGGCATGGAAAAGAAAGTCTGTTCTGTATCAGGTAATGAAAAATTTCCATTTTGTGTTTCTCTTGCTTCTTCCCTCTTGCATTGTTTCTCCTTCGTTCTTGCTCTTCGTTCTTGCTCTTTCCTGCTTAGATGGTTTATTCTGAACGGCATGTCAGCATATGTTTTGGAAGTCCCAGGCTCTTGAGAGTGATGTCATATTCAGCAGTTGGACTTTGTTAAGCAAAGAAGAAGTAGTGAGTGCCCCAATCCCCATAGAGAGTATTTGGACTCAGTGAATTTTATACTCTGATTACTTCTGTTTTATTATAAGATACATTCCAAACAACAAAGAGAAGGGGGGAAATTAGGACATTTTCTGGTGTCTGGCAGATGACAGATTTAAAACCACCTCAAAGAAGATGGTTGCATTCAAAGTTTGCTGTATTTTTCTGCTGGCTGAGATACCTACAGCTGCAGCCTAAGACTATTATTCAAGCATTGTATTTGATCTGTATGAACAAAAAATGTCAGTGTGACAAATAATTATCCAGTGTTTGTTTTATGCGCTTCTGTGTATTGAATAAAGTTCTTCAGAAGAATGTGTTTTGGGGGACTGTTTTTGATCTCAGTTTGTTGCATGAGAATTTGAATTGTTGCTGATAGGTGATTTAAAATAAAGATGTCTTAAATGGATTTCCCATTTAAGGCAGAAGTATAATTTTATAGTGTTCCACAATGTTCGGTGAGAATGTTCTTATTATTTGTTTATGTAGTTTTATTTACTTTGGTTTGTCTAGTAGGACTTGTTTCTTAATAAAGGATGAGTGCCTTTTTCTTTTCTTTTAGGGAGAGTGCAACAAGGATTTTCAACCCCTTTTATGGTAAATTCCTTATGTGTGCCAATGTAAGAAGAGCTTTAAGAAAATTCAGTTTAGACGAACAATTAAAGATTTAAAAGAAGTGCCTCAGGCTGTGATGTTATAATATGTACCTCTTACCTGTAGGAAAGAACAGTCAGTTTTTTTTTTTTTTTAATTTGATTTATATGCCGCCCTTCTCCGGAGACTCAGAGCGGCTTACAATGCGTTAAGCAATAGCCTTCATACTTTTGTATATTTATACAAAGTCAGCTTATTGCCCCCACAAACTGGGACCTCATTTTACCTACCTTAGAAAGGATGGAAGGCTGAGTCAACCTTGAGCCTGGTGAGATTAGAAGTTACAGTAATTGCAGACAGCTGGTGTTAATCACAATGCTTTTTAGTCTGCTGAGCCACCAGGCCCCTTTTAATATATTAATATATATTTAATATATTAAATATTTATTTAATATATTAAAATTTTAATATATTTAATATTTTAATATATTAAAAGTTCCTATACAATAAAACCAGACAACTTGTTATACAAGCAAACAAACCAACAAATCCATGCCATCTAATATATGATTAAATACACTTGATTGACGGTAATAATTTAGGATTCTTGAAACTATACTGGACGATCAACTGGGAACTATACTCATTGTTCACATTCTTACCATTGTATGAATATGGGACATTTATATTGCAGGCCTAAGTTTCTCTCCTCATCATTTTCTAATACCCCAAATGACATCTGCCACCTCGTCGCTTTTTTATTTTGGCTAAAGAAAGCCCTGCAAAATGTAAAGCTAATCCAGACATGCAAAGGGATCACCATCCAGCAGGATACTTTTAAAAAACATATAGGCTCCAGGTTTTCCACTTTCTTCTATGTAAAAATGTTGGGAATAATGAAATTTGGATAACCAAGGCTATCCAAGAAATGGGGGTTTAACAGTTTAACAGTTCTGTTAACTGATGGTTATATGCTTCTGTAATCAGTAAGTCTCCTCCATGCATTCAGATCAAGCCTTTGACACGGGGAGTGGCCTGCAAGATTTTAGCTTTCTTTTTGAGTTGCTCAAACAGACTGCCCTTTGTGTTCCTCTGCACAATGAAAGACACTTCTGATTGGGACTGGTGGGCCTGCCAGCATAATGTCAAATTAGGATGGCCTCTTTCTACTTTCTGCAAGTTGATGATTTTTTTTTTCATTTGTTGCTATGTTCATTATAGCACTATCGTGCTGGTTCATAAAAAAAGAAAGCCTCAATATCCATCTTTTGATCTGCCTAACTTAAGTGAAAGAGGCAAGAATGGAATGTTGCATGTTATAATTATGATATAATATGTACACAAGAGTTTATCATTGCCCATGTCAAGGCCTATATTAGGTAATGTTTAGGTTGCAGCTTCAGAGGTGAACTCCACAGAATTCAGTGGGTCTTATTTTGGGAAGGACATGCAGAAGATTGGGGCACAATTTCTTTCTTTTCTTTTCTTTTCTTTTCTTTTCTTTTCTTTTCTTTTCTTT
>WNWU01000001.1:11898021-11908070 GCA_012654045.1 Ptyas mucosa | reverse complement strand
TTTCTTTTCTTTTCTTTTCTTTTCTTTTCTTTTCTTTTCTTTTCTTTTCTTTTCTTTTCTTTTTTCCCTCCCCCCTCACCTTTATATATTTGATACGTAAACCAAGGCACCAAACATACCTAATATCCCAATTTCCCCCAAAACAGCAATCCTATGAGGTGGGTTGGACTGAGAGAAAGTGACTGGCACAAGTTTACCCAGCTGTCTTTCATGCATAAGGCAGGACTAGAATTCACAGTCTCCTGGCTTGTAGCCTGGTGCTTTAACCACTAGATCCAAGTGGCTCTTTAAAAAATTTTTTTTTCCTTTTCCTTTTCCTTTTTTCCTTTTTCTTTTTTCCCCTCCCCTCCCCTCCCCTCCCCACCCCGCCCCTCCCCACCCCTCCCTTCCCTCCCTTTCCTTTCCTTTCCTTTCCTTTCCTTTCCTTTCCTTTCCTTTCCTTTCCTTTCCTTTCCTTTCCTCTCCTCTCTCTCTTTCTCTCTCTTTCTTTTTTCTCTTTTTGTATCTCTTATATTCTTTTTTTTCCTGTTTTTGTGTGTATTTTTGTATGTACGTTTTTGGTTTTGTGTTTTTGCTTTTTTTATTTGCTTTTTTTTAAAATTTGATTTATATGTCGCCCTTCTCCGGAGACTCAGGGCGGCTTACAATACGTTAAGCAATAGCCTTCATACTTTTGTATATTTATACAAAGTCAGCTTATTGCCCCCACAATCTGGGTCCTCATTTCACCTACCTTTGAAAGGATGGAAGGCTGAGTCAGCCTTGAGCCTGGTGAGATTTGAACTTGCAGTAATTGCAGGCAGCTGATGTTAATAACAGTGCTTTAGTCCGCTGCGCCACCAGGGCTCTTATTGAAAAATTAATAAAAATATTTTTTAAAAAATAAATAATAAGAGCCAGAGCTGAAGAAGCTTCTTGGGTAAGAAGTGAAATGTCTTCAAAAAAACAAACAAACCCCAGAAAGTCCAGTTGCCTCTTAAAAAAAGCACTTTTAGATTAACATTTATATATTTCTTCTGTTCTAAAATACAAAATAATAGCTTTAATCATACATAACTGCTCTGAGATCAGCATTGAGGCATTTATGTTGCTTTCTCATGAACTAATGAGTAATGGCCTTTTGAAGTCTTAGTCAGATATATAGTTTCTATAGATGCCAAATGCTTTAAGGCATGTCTGAAAATGTGTTTGAATGACTCTGGATTCTTGCATGTATATACATCCGGAGGATGATGCAAATGCAGAGTATTATTCTTGAAGTCGTTTCCAGCTACTGGCACCAAATTCTTAAAAGGTCTGTACTGCCAAGTATATGTTATTCAAAGTGGACTCCATAGCACAGCAGTGACAGATTCAAATCATTTTACATCCCTTGATATGAAATAGTCCCACAATCTTACAAAAAAAATTAAGTGAAAGTGGGATGTAGAAATCAGAGCCCCTCCATCCATTCTCATTTATCGTCATTTCTCTTAAGCAATCTTATAATCCAAGAAAGGAGAGCTGGAAAGGTATGTCGAATACAGGAGATTATATGGTTAAAGCAGTGTTTCTCAATCTTGGCAAATTTAAGAGGCATGGACTTCCACAATTCCCCAGGCAGCCTTTGTCCACGCCTTTTAATACTTGCCAAGATTGAGAAACACTGGGTTAAGTCTTCTGGAAGCCACATCAGGATTTCTCCATCGCACAGACACTTTCCCCTGAGCCCAATTCATCTTTTTCTTAAATTTTCATAATGCCACATGCACATGGGTATATTTGCACACAAAACTACTCAGATACATAAACCTGTACTGAAACACAGATTTCACTTCACTTTCAGACCAGGAAATACTCATTCTTTTCAAGCTTGACATACATTTTAGGAGGGTTTGATTCAATAGAGAAACTTCTAAATCTTGAATTCGCCTCCAGTCTTTATTAGAGCAAACCATTCCCTTAAAACTTTTTAATAGTGCAACTACTGAGTTATCCGTTAGCTTTGGTTTCTGATCAAGATCAGGGGATGATTTCTGGACCCTTTTACAAAGCCTCAGTCTAAGAAAAAATTATGATCTGCATTCCAGCTATCGAGTACTATGCCAATGGAATCTATTTAGCTCTCCCCCAAAATCTGTTGTTAAGCAAATTACAAATGACAATCACATAACCTGTTGTAAATATATGCTGGTTGCCAAGCACTCAAATTTTGATTGCATGACTAGAGGGATCTACATTAGTCGTAAGTGCAAGGATTGATTGTAAGTCACTTTTTTCAGTCCTGTTGTAACTTTGAACGGTCACTAAATGATTGGTTGTAAATTGAGGATTACCTATCCTAGGTAGACTAAGCTATTGATCTGATCCAGCAAGTAATATACTTTTTTTATTTAAGTAATTTTCTTTTGTAAGTTATTTTAAGGGAATAGAGGTTCTTTGGTTAGTAAGTACCTGATATAATATCCTCGTGCTGGTAATATAAATTTGATAAGACTCACATGCAGCATTGTGGAAGGTAGAGATGCTTAAATCCCCCCTAAACATGAAGCAAAAATGGCTGGAAATGTCAAAGGGTGTAGCAATTATTTAGGTGCTATACCAGATTAGTTTCAGAATTTGAGGAAAACTCAAATTCCTCTGCTATTTGACTTAAATTGGAAGCGAAGGAGCATTAGCCCTCCCAATTCAATAATGGTTGGATAGTGGCCCCTTTGTTGGTATAATCCTAACTACTATGCTTTTATACTACAGTATACTGGCACACTACAGTATGTGCTCAATCATTGTGGCTTGTAAACCGTATAGTGACTGAGTAGTTTCTTTTAACTTTGTCATTTTGACTTCTAATCTCTTAACCTTACCAGTCAAAGACAATGTACAGTTATTCCATCATTATCTCTTCAATTTTTAATGATAAAATAACCCAGTGAATGGTGGGAAAAAACGTACAAGAAAAAACGTACAAGAAAAAAACGTACAAGAAAAAAAGAATAGAAAAATCCACCCCCTCACATTCCTGCTCCAAATTTAATGAATGAAACAGAGGTAACTGCACAATAAAAGACTTTTCTGGAAGTGTCTCTACACTAATTTTATTTATCACATTTAAACATAAACAGTATTCTTATAGTTTATAAATATATTAAATATTTAGATATGAAAATCTTTCCTCAGTAAAGTGATTTGGAGTAGGCATCCATTCTAGTCTTATGGCTTTGACTAATAGTGGATTTCTAGTTGTTGTTAGTTGCGAAGTCATGTCCGACCCATCGTGACCCCATGGACAACGTTCCTCCAGGCCTTCCTGTCCTCTACCATCCTCTGGAGTCCATTTAAGCTCACGCCTACTGCTTCAGTGACTCCATCCAGCCACCTCGTTCTCTGTCGTCCCCTTCTTCTTTTGCCCTCAATCTCTCCCAGCATTAGGCTCTTCTCCAGTGAGTCCTTCCTTCTCATTAGGTGGGCAAAATATTTGGATTTCTAGTAGTATATATCAAAATATAGCAATCTGAATATATTAATACTCATTTCTTGTGCACCTTCCTCTGGAAAATACAACAAAAATATGGCTTTAACAGTTCTTCAGTACAGTTTCCACATATTTGTTCTGAGTGAGGCCACACATATATTGTCAGTGAGAAATTTAAAGTCATAATGTTAATAGAAAATAATTAGAAATAAAATTGCATTTGTTAGATTAGTGTAGTGGAAGTAGAGGGCCCATACAATTACAATCCAACCATGTGCCCAGAAGGAGTCACCTGACCCCTTGAGGGCCAATACAGGGGGGGGGGGGAAAGGGTCCGTCAGGCTTCTGGGCCAGAAGAGTTTTGACCTTTTTGGAGAGTTTGCTGGAGTCCTGGATGAGGAGTTTACCCACAGGCAAGGCTGGAAACTGCGTTGTTTGGCTTCAATTAGCATTGCATTAGGGGTTTTTTTGTGTTTTATCTCTTTTTAACTGGGGGTTGTGTTATATGGAACCTTATCTTTTTTTGGCAACAGTTCAATTTTGTTTCAATCCTGGAATTGACTGGTAGCTTCCCAGCATCCATTTCATCTTGGCTGAGCTACAGATTCCCAAAGGTTTGTTTGTTTACTCCTTTTTTATTTAGCCAGACGTAGGGTGAGGTAAGGATTTCTCCTTGAATCCTTTCCTGGTTCCCCAGAGGGACGAGGTGGAAGGAAGAAACTGGTTTATAACGAGGGGAGGGAGAAGCAGACAAGGGAAATTTTCTAATTTTCTATCCCTGTTAATCCCTAGACAGAATTTTATCTTCAGAGGGAGACTTAGTTTGACCTGAAGTTTGCTTTTCCTTTTGACAGGTGGCATGCAAACATTATTTTAAAACTAGAATATGAAGTAAGATTTCTTTTAAGACTTTAGATAATTATAGCTTCATTGTCTGAAAGATTTGTTGCAAGTTTTACAGGCCACCCCATTGTCATAATATTATATTCAAAACAACCGAAAGGACATTAAATCAAAAGGAAATAGCCCACTATAACGGATATATATTATATAATACACACACACACACATACACACACACAGAGAGAGAGAGAGAGAGAGTGAGAGAGAGAGTGAGAGTGTACATACACTGGGATTGGAGATGACTTCTTGATAAATTAAAGCTAATAACACATTAAAAGCAGGGGGTTATACAGAATGGAGCAACAGCAGTCTTGATTGCTTCTCTCTTTGTTTGCAACTGGAATTGGCCACTCAGGTTGGAATTGGGACTATTGAAGAATAGTGTTTACATCCCCAAGTATTACACAATAATATAATGGACAATGGTTTTGAATATTGTTGAGAAATCTGAAAGACCACAAAAAGGTACTCTTCCTTCCAAGTCCTAACAAAATTCTAGCATAACCAGTACTGTTCCCATCTCATGTTTGAGATAATGAAAACATCTATCGTAGGTAATCTATTTTTAGGATTCTCTATAAGTTGACTGTTCACCAACTTCTCAACAAATTTCCCAGCAAAGGATAGGTTGAAGACTGGGCGGAACTTGTTTAATAAACCTTAACTCAAATAGAAGAATCTCAGTTAACATTACAATATGCCACCCACTCACTTCACATGACTTTGCCCAATTGGCATTTTAGCCTAAGCAAATACAAGACATTTTAGCCTAATACAAATATAAGTAAATGTACTAAGTAAGTAAATACAAATATAATACATACAAAGAAACCTGCAAGATTCTAACCATTGACAGGAGCCTGGATCCTCCTGTCCCAAAATTAATGAGTGCTATGCTTGCAAACCTGCCAATATTATTATTTCCTGTTGATTTGCTCCATAATCATTCTCTTTATATTCTTTTTAAATTTCCATTCTGTAAGAGAGAGGGAGGATTTAAAACTTTACTTATTTTAAGAGTCTAAATAATGAGAAGAAACCCTAAAATGCTCCCTCCTCCGGAAAGTAGAAAATCTAATACAGGTAGTCCTCAACTTACAACCACAATGGAACCCAAAATTTCTGTTGCTAAATGAAACATTTGTTAAATGAGTTTTGCCCCATTTTACAACCATTCTTGTCATGGTTGTTAAGTGAATCACTGCAATTGATAAGTTAGTAACCCAGTTGTTAAGTGAATCTGGCTTCCCCATTGACTTTGCTTGTCAGAAGGTCACAAAAGATAATCACATGAGCTTAGAACACAGCAATGGTCATAAGAATGAACCAGTTGTCAAGCATCTGAATTTTGATCACATGATTATGGGGATTCTGAAAAGTTCATGACTATGAAAAATGGTCATAAGTCATGTTTTTCAGTTCTGTTGTAACTTTGAATGGTCACTAAATGAATTGTTGTAAGGTGAGGACTATCTGTATTAGGCATTTAAATCTATATTTAAATCTTAAGTTGTTAATTGATAAAAATAAGCACAAACTAATTTGTGTGTAATTGTCCCTTGTTTGTACATATGTTACTCCAGAATTGATAGTATGAACTTTCCCTGCTGGTTTTCATTTTTGCTGGATGAATTGCAGACAACTAATGTAAATAGTATTGTTATGTGGTGTCAGTAGTGGGTATTTTATTATTTCTTGGGGATTTACAACCAGCTGGGGGAAACTGATTCGCAAAACTGAGGCCAAGTGCAATCAAATATTTTTCAAGTATTTTAGTTTTTGTTAAGCCAAGAGGAAAAGCTGTTCTTTATAATCCTATTTAAAGGCTTGGCCAGATAACCTGTTTAGCATGTTACTTTCCTCCTGTCCTGCAAAGGAAGGTACTTTCCAGAACACAATTTGAAAGTTCTGGAAAAGTTTCCAAATGGGGACTGCTAAAATGATGAATTGGCTAATTTCAAGGCAAACTCAAAGAATCCTCAGCTTACTTTTAATATTTGACAAAATCCTGTTTGAAGTTTCAAGGTCAGGTATGAAGTGTGTGTGTGTGTACAGAGAGAAATGGCAGGCTCTGAGGAGAGGCAAAGGATCAATCAACTTCTCAATGCTTACACTTGAAAGTGGATTTTTTCAGTTCCACCTTAGTAGGCTAATATGAACTAGTAAGAACACAAGATCACAATGAAGTACTGGACTTGTATAAGTGAGAGCCATGTCCTGCATTTCTAGGGTTATTACAATAACTCTTCAATAGGTTCAATCAGAATCTACATGATTCTATATGAATGCTGGAAAAGCAACATTCCTGAAGGAGAAAGTTACAGAAGGGTATTGGGATGTTAAACAATACCTGTGTATGTAACCTGAAAAAGTTCAAAGATAAGTCCTTACAGTGTAAATATATTATTTCTTAATAGTATGCATATAGTAGCTTTCTCTCCAAAGCTGAGTAGTAAACTAGTAATAGAAAAGCAAGCCCTAATTTTCAGGGTTGGTTAACACTGTTTTTAGGCTTAAACAAAAGATAAGATTATGTCCCCTCTCCCCTTTCATATACAAAAAACAAACCTATTAGGAACCGTGCTTTATTCAGGATGGAAGCATCCACAGTGGAAGTGTCTTTTGCTATGTCTCAGAGCAGCAGATTAATTTAGATATGGTGTAAGATGTGTGGCACATACAGATCAGTCCATCAGCAGAAGATGAAGACTGTGAGGAAGGAAGGTTCAGGAGGGATGGCCAGAAGATCTCTCAATAGTGACCTTCCCTAACTTCCAGCATTTCTCAGTTGAAACAGTTGCCTCATTGTGCTTAAAGTTAGAGCTGCCCCTTTTTGCAACAATGGTGGGAATGATGTGTGGCCGAATTGATTATAACCTGACTTATAATCACAACTGGGACTGGAACTTCTGCCTCTAAGCAATGCAGTTGGAACATGAGTCACACCTGATATTACAACCTTTTTGCCATGGTTGTTCAGAGAATCATGTGGTCTGTAAACAAATCAAGTGTTCCCCATTGACTTTACTTGGGAGAAGCTCTCTGGGATGGTTGCAAATTGTGATCACTTGACCCTGGGGTGCTGCAACTGTTGTAAATAATGCTCATTGCCATCTGCCTGAATTTTGATGGTCATAAATTGGAGGACTATAAATTGTTTTTTAAAGCACCATCATAACTTCAAACCTTTATTAAATGAATGGCTGTAGGTTGAGGTTTACCTGTACAGTGGGAAAACTAGAATATTTTCCTTTAAGTGATCTTAAATTCTAATAAAGAAAACAGAGCCTCATGTGGCCATCATCTGATCTCCACGTGACTAGAGAAAAACGTTGTGAGCAATACATTTGGGGATGGTGCAGGGGTGAAATCCAGACAGGTTTTGGAGAACAGGTAGCGGAAATTTTGAGTAGTTCAGAGAACTGGCAAATACCACCTCTGGCTGGCCCCAGAGTGGGGTGGGAATGGAGATTTTACAATATCCTTCCCCCAGGAGTGGGGAGGGAATGGGGATTTTGCAGTATCCTTCCCCTGCCATGCTCACCAAGCCACGCCCACCAAGCCACGCCCACAGAACCTGTAGTAAAAAAAAATTGAAGTTTACCACTGGGGTGGTAGTACATTTTTTAAGCCTAATAGGCTATATAGATTGTCCTTCAAAATAACCAAACCTTTTAAACAAGTGAATTGGTCATTTTGCATCATTTTATAGGCAAACACTATATATAGTATTATAATGCAAATCAACAAGTTTGAACTTTGACTTTCTATGGGTCATTGAGACTTGGATGTCACTGCTACTTCTTCATGAATCTTTCACAGAGCTGAATGGTTTGACAGCTTTGTTTTTCTTCACAGTTCACTGGATCTGGTTTTTGAAGAGTCAGAGTGCCCTAATTCAGGAGGTGCACCTTTAACAAACACATAAACCGATTCATTCAGAGCTTTCAGAATCAGCCAATACCTTTTTGGGACTTGCAATATATATTCAAATTATTCATTTATGCTAAGTTGCAAGATGACTGGAGAGGGAAAAGAAACTTTTGTGATGTATTGGAAGCATGGATACTTTCATCTATGGAGATTCTCAGTCATCCAGGTCATGGTTATCCCAAAGGTACTTTTTTCAAGAGGCAATTGGACTTTCTGGTTTTTCTTTGAAGGCATTTTGCTTCTCATCCAAGAGGCATCTTCAGCTTGGATTAACTCCCCACAATCCAAAAAGCTTCTTGGATGAGGAGTGAAACGTCTTCAAAGAAAAACCAGAAAGTCCAGTTGCCTTTTGAAAAAACACTTTTGGGACATGGATATTTTTGCTCAGAACAGAATATTATGTGGTATTTTTTGCATTCAATATTTGCAGAATACTACATGACATTTTAAAATTTTGTTTAGGAAGAACAGGAAGTATTGTCAACCATTGTGAAGATCGCTTGTTTGAATAATAATTTTACTGTAGATGAAAATCAAACTATTGCCTCTATAAAAAGATGTGGTCATATGAGACTTCATATGGTGGAATCTAAAATTCAGGACTTAACAATCATTGCTTGATAGAGAAATAATACCAATGTAAAGCATGTCAGGTTTATAGACAAAGTTATTATAAAATATTCAATATATTTTCTGTTATAATTACATATTATTTTGGTATGAAACTACTCTGTTATAACCATATTAATTGATCCCTATATTCTCATAATGTCCTTGTCTTAAATGTGTATGGCTGTCTAATGAAAGTGATTTTGAATTAGTGGAACAACAATTCAATGTACTCTGCTAAAGTTTCTGTTTGTTTACATCTAAAATTGTACATTGCTTTAAGGCAATGATGGCTAACCTTTTTGCCATCACATGCCAGGAGTGGGGGGAGCATGGGGGGGGTGTCACACATGTGCGTGTCTCATAATTCTATGCGCCCCGCCCCTGCGCATGTGCTCGCGACCCCCCCCTCCCCATGCTTTCCACGCTCCTGGCACACGATGGCCCGTTAGGCCCGTTTTTCTCTCTCCCCAGGCTCCAGAGCCTTTTTAGGAGTCTGGGGAGGGTGAAAATGGCCTCCCCCCCACCCCCAGAGGCCCTAGGTTCGCCATCATGGCTTTCAGGATTACAGGGGAAAGATAATGAGGCTATTACAATTAGAGTTCAGACTGAACTACTACAATGCGTTCTACACAGGCTGCCCTTGAGGAATATTTGGAAGCTTCAGCTCGTGCAGAACATAATGGCATGGGCAATTAACAGTGCTGGCTGTTTGGTGCATGTGGTACTACTGTTCTGTAAACTGCCTTGGTTTTCAATATGTTTCCAGGGGCAATTCAAGTTGTTGGTAGTCACATTTAAAGCCATTCGTGGATTGGTAGTGGGTCACTTATGGGACCCTCTCTTCCCAGTTGTTTCTACTCATCTTATTTGATCTAGCATGAAAGCCTTTTCTACCTTGATGCCTGCTCTTTAGATTATCATTCTTCTGGAGATTAGACTGGTCCCAATCTGGACCCTGCTGGCCTTCTTCAAGACTTTGAAAATATGGTTTTGTATCCAAGTCTGGGGTCTCAGGTGTGTGTCAGAGTCTGTATCCTGATTGTATTGACAATTACGTTATTATTCTGGCTGTTGTGTGTTTTTAATTGTTGTAGTGTATTCGGAAAATAAAATAAAATAAAATAAAATAAAATAAAATAAAATAAAATAA
>WNWU01000001.1:11821406-11898011 GCA_012654045.1 Ptyas mucosa | reverse complement strand
AAAATAAAATAAAATAAAATAAAATAAAATAAAATAAAATAAAATAATAAATAGATATAAAATTTATATCTATTTTATTGTAAGTTACCCAGAGTCATGAATATGAAATGAGCAGTGATATAAATTGATTAAATAAATAGAAATAATAATAAAACTCACTATAAAATGTATATGTTAAGCTGCTCAAAGTCCAGAAGAAGGGAGTTGGATGAGTATTCTCTGTTAAGCTTAATCAAACTTTAAAAAATGTAATAGATTCAAAACAGATGTGAACATTCTATAATAGTCTATTGCAGACACACATTTCTTCCAAGGAACATGGCATATTTTTTTTAAAAAAATTGTAGTCTGCACATAAAATTTGCTGATGATATATCTAACACTCTCATGCTATCTATAAATCATAAAATAGGCACTTATTAGAACTTCAGGTGTCATAACAATATTGGAAAGTAAATAACAGATTACAAAATCAAAGACAGCTAGATATAAATTACTAGGTCACTTATGTCTGAAAAAAACTCTGGAAAAAGTTTAAAACCAATGCTGATGCATAACTTACAAGAGAGAAAGTTAACTTACAGTGCTGCTGCCAATAATTTCCTCCTGTGAGACCCCAAATTTACCTGCAATTAAGGAATAGTCATGACTATTCCTAAGAACCACCAAGAGATTCTTAGGAGGAATTTCAGAATCAATGTCCGAGTCATGTTATCTAAATATATTTATAATTTCTTGTAAAACTAGTTTTGTCTGCCTTTTCCTATGGATAGAAGGATTTCTCCTTAGGAACAACTTGATAAATAAAATCTGATAAATGTCAAAACCAAATATATGTTCCAAAATGGAAATATGCAATGTATTACTAAAATGCAGTCCCTAGGTGAATACAATATTTACATTTATTCCAGACATCTATTCATGTAGACTTGTAAGATCTGTATTTCAATTCTAATATGTACCATGTGATCCAATTTCCAGCTTTACATATGAACAAGAGAGAAGTAAAGCCCATGGAAAACATTGGGACTACAGCAGCGGTCCTCAACGTTTCCACCTTGGTGGCCCGGAGTGGGAGGGGGCATGTGAGTGACAGGTGCACCCATGCACGCAAAGCTCTATTAGTACAAGCGGTGGGTGTGATATGCCCGCCGTTCGCATGAATGGAGCTTCACGCGCAAGCGCAAGGACTCACCACGAGCGAGTAGAGCTTCACACATGTGTGCACATTTGCCCATCACGCGGGTCAGTTTCAAACAGGCCATGGCCCAGGAGTGGGCTGCGCAGCCCAGGGATTGGGGACTCCTGGACTACAGGATCTAGGAAGGTAATTAGTCACACTGTGTCCAGTATATTAATTTTTCAATGTCACTGTAAACAATTACTGATGGACCAAGCTCGAGGTGGGATACAGACTACCACCTTATGCTTTGAAGTAGAGAACAGGAGGGCATATTTTGATAGGAGATGATAAATAATTTTCACTTGGAAAAGTAAGTAAAAAATAGCCACATATATAGTAGCCAGGTGATATTAAAACTGTCCATACTTTCTAATTAGTTTGCGCTCTTTGTTTCTCTTACTTTAATTATTGAGAGGGAATAATTACAGAAGCCACTTTTATTTTCTTGGTAAATTTTTTATAGTCAATCTTAAATTCAACAGACTGCCTCGACAAAAGTAATGTACTGAAAATAAATGAGTACACTTCAAATCATGTTTTCTCATAAGGTACTGTAAATTCTATTTTTCATTAGTTAAATGAGACTTGCTCCTTGCTTAGAAAGGGAATGATCAAAATAATAAAGGGTATTATTGAATAGATGAAGCGTGTTGGCTCACGAGATTAGAATGATGGGCTGACAATTGGAAGACTTGCGTTTGAGACATGGTTGCTGCCTTGGGATGGGGTGAGCTTCTGTCACATGCTCCACCTCCTGCTGGCCCAGCAGTTCAAAATCAGCGACTGTGTGTAGATAAATGGATACCACTTTGGCGGGACACTTCATGGGGACACGAAATTAGCTAACTGGGCATTCCCCAGGCAACGATATGGTCTCCCATAGATCCTTCACCATGGAAGCATTTTGGCGCCTGTGACATGGAAGTAGTAGTAGTAATGTTGAATTGCTCCTTCTGTTTCTTGTTTTGATAATGGTTTGATCTGTGATTTCAGGCAACTGGTTTGGCATGCTTTGCTGCCATCTATCACTTTTACTACATTCTTAAACCAACTTTCAACTTCATATGTATTCATTTCATGGATCCATAGGTTCCACATAATACAGTTTAAAAAATCTTGCTTTAACATTTCTTCATTTCCACATCAACACGTATAATTACAGCATGTTTACTTTTCTCACATTACTTCCTTTTGATCAGTTTTTTCTAGGATGGTAATATTTGTAGTGTTCATTTCAGTTCCTTCTTGAATATCCTCATTATTTGATACAAAACCCTAAGATAATCTTTCCAGCAATTGTTTGGTCAGCATTTGTTTAAAAGGCCAGTTTGCATCAAACAAGTGGTATATACTTAGAAATATTCAAACACATTCATGGCAAAAGTATATATTTATATATAATATTTATATAAATCATATAAATATAATATTTATATAACATTTCACTACTAACTAAAGCATACAAAACATTTGCTAGACCAATTCTCGAATACAACTCTTCTGTCTGGAACCCACACTGCATATCGGACATTATTACAATTGAGCGTGTCCAGAAATATTTCACAAGAAGAATCCTCCACTCCTCTGCTTGCAACAAAATACCTTATGCCACCAGACTTGAAATTCTGGGCTTAGAAAACTTAGAACTATGCCGCCTTCAGTATGACCTAAGAGTAGCCTATAAAATTATCTGCTACAATGTCCTACCTGTCAATGACTACTTCAGCTTCAACCACAACATACATGAACACAATAGATACAAACTTAAAGTGAACTGCTCCAAACTCGATTGCAGAAAATATGACTTCAGTAACAGAGTGGTCAATGCCTGGAATGCACTACCTGACTCTGGTTTCATCCCAAAACCCCTAAAATTTTAATTTAAGATTGCTTACTGTTGACCTCACCCCATTCCTAAGAGGTCTTTAAGGGGCGTGCATAAGAGCACCAGTGTGCCTACCGTCCCTGTCCTAATGTCCCCTTTATTTGTATTCATTTTATGTGTTCAATTCATGCTTATACTTATATATATTATCTAATACGTACTTGACAAATTAATAATAATATCTAACAGAACAATTAATATGCTTGCTTGTGATACATGACCAAGAAAATTAGTAAAGGATATACAGGTGATAAGATGTTTTGATTATAGAAGTGACCATAGAGAATGCAAAGCAATTGTAATAGAAATAAAATATAGTTTTGGAAATAGGTGAAGAGGGCTAAACAAGGTACCTCTATCCACCATAATAGATATAATTTTTTAAAAAGTGATGGAATTATTTGAGAAGAACATATTACTTTAAAATTGTTTCCCCCCCTTTTATTAGATTATGGTTTAATTAATAGGTTTTTTTTTTTAAAAAAAGAATATAAAACTTTTCCGAGGAAGTAATATCAATGGTTATTAATCTGAATACTTGGGTCTCCCACTTTGCCCAGTTGCTAGGAAGCACATCAAAAGAAAGCTTTCATCCTCAAATTTTGCTCAAGTTCTTTTTCAATATATCTGATTAATCAGTATATTACATAGAATGCTGAACACATCTACTTGATCCAGCAGTGCTCTTTTGTCTTCATGTTGGAAAGTGACAACATTAGGGGAAGAGGGCAATAGAGGGGAAGAAGGTATGTATGTCCTTGGTGGACCTGGAGTCTTCCACCAACTAAAATTGGTAGCTTGGAAATCCCCCATTCCACCCAAAAGAAATGGTAGATTGCAGTTTTCTCGTGACAGGACACAGGTTATTTTTTTAAATAACCATGTAAGTTTTCTTCCTTTGAGATATGTAACAGCCTCAATAGCAGTTCATTGCCACAAAACAGAGGAAAAGAAACTGAAGCAAGAGATGAATGGAAGTGTAAGAAAGAGGAGATAGAGAACAAAACATGTTGGGTCGGACACGGACTAATATGTACTGAAGCCATGATGGTTGAGTATTGTGACCTTAAAAACATTGGATATTAACTGGTTATTCATTTTTGAGTTGGTTTCTAGGCTGGCACCTTAATCACTATACCAGAATAGGCCTACCTTCTTTATTTTAAATTTGGAGTTATTTAAGCATTACAATTTCATTGTTGTTAAGAGCTTTTCCAATATAAAAACAAATTGAAATTTTGATAAATTGATCATTGGCCAATGTGTGGAAAACTGTTTTGATTCTGATAATAACACACAATTTTTGGTTGCTGACTGCCTGCAACATTTTGCTTTTGTTTAAAGCTTTCAGACCAAGTTTGAAATTCATTCCAAGGTTAGAATAACCTTTATTAAGATAAAGTTTAGGAAAATAATTCTGTCTGATTTGTTTGAGAGATGAAGTCTTGAACTTCTTTAAGAGGAGCTTGTTAAAAGATTGGAAACACGAAATGAGGAAAACATTCATCTTTAGCAAAAATAAATAAATAAAAGGAAGACCTTGGGGGGGCTCAGTTTAGATCAATGATTGATTTGATTCTGGAGAAGATCAAGTTAGTGCACGGAAAAAAAACCCAACCCTTTTCATCCTAAGAATCTGAAACGCAAAGGTGAAAACAACTGATACATGTCCTTTCCAGTGACTTGATGAGGCTAGCGGATTGCCAGGAATCTCTCATTTGCTCTCACTTTCCCATTTGCGGTCGTAAGCTTTTGCCAAAAAGTATCTGAGAATTCAAACATTCTGGCTGACAATGGGTTCTGCTACCCAAGCATATTATAGAGGCCTTTTCTTTTCCCACCATTCCAGAGCGATATTTGAGTTTCCTCATTCTGCTCTGCTAGAGGGCCCACCCTCCTAGTGCAGCCGGGAGAGCAGTGTCATTTGTGGATTACAGTTAAGTAATGTGGGTTTTCACATTCTCCCCTGTTAGTTTTATTTGAAAGATATTTATGTTGGCTCGGTTGGTAAGAAAATAAAACAAAGTACATTTTCTGGAACCTTTTGGTTTCTTTTTCCTCTCTATGCATATATACCGGGAAATAGGGAAAAAGCCTAGATCCGAATTCATTCAGTATTTACATAACTTTCAGGGACCAGTCCTGACCTTGATCTACAAAACAGTAAATGGGTTGTAAGCCAATGTTTCAGGAATGTCAGTTTAATTTAGTTTCTTTTGTATGGAGTGTTCTGTATTTTAACATGAAGTGAATGCATGAAATAAAGAATTTATTTTAAAGATCCTGCCATGTCCTGATAAAAATCTGGAAGAAAAAAATCTATTAAAATGCCTTTTCGTGTTTCTCTGTGCTTTTGTTCATATCCTCCTTTTGCTTTTATTAATATTCCTTTTGCTGTTTATTAATCAAGACATTACAGAGACTCAGCTGTGTAAGTACTTAAGAGCTCTTGTTCTGTCTGATGTGACATTATAATCCAGGGTATGACAGAGAATTGGCCATTTAACAAAAATGTCTTTCATGTTACAGCCAGAGGATCACAATTCTAGAGCGCCTGGCAATAGACACAAATGAGAAATTGTCTGAAAATGTAGATCATATTTTTATAGAATTTGCATGGTGAAAAATGTATAGTGGTAAATGAAGGCAACTAAAGAGACATATTTCTAAATGCAAACATAGTCTTTTTTTAAAGTAATGACACTTAAGTGGAGTAATGTGATTTGTAGAATATATTATTTTGCCTTTGCACAATAAGACATATTGTATATGTAGATATATCTGTCCTTAATGGTAAAGTATTTTAGAATTACATATACAGATAGTCTTTGAATTATTTGGTTACTCCCCATTCCAAGTTACAGAAGTGCTGAACAAATGGTGGTTAGAACTGGTCTTTGGGTTTCTGGTCATCCTAATACCTCTTGGCAACCCATTCGCACTTACATCCAGCTGCCATTTGCAACATTTCCTGCTGGCTTCCCTAGAAAGTCACTGGGGAAGCTGACAGGGAAGGTCGCATGACATTGGCATAAGTCTCTGCCACCCATGCATCTTCCCCCCTCCTCTATGCACTTATGCCGTGCTGGCCACTCACACAACCTCCCCAACTCTCCTTGTGCAGTGCCTCTTGTGTACTTCTTTACCCTCTTGTATACTATTACTGACCTGAGCAGCAACTCATCCCAACCTTCTCTACACCTTTGTGCCTTTTATCTCCCCCATCCTCTTATCTCCCCCACCCTGACACTAGCTACTTACCTGTTTGTGGGCCTGGGGTTTGGAACGTTCTGCTGGCTTCTCCACTGAGTTTGGTTGTGGAAAACTTTACCTAACAAGCATGGGATTCTGTTAACAATAGCAACTGGGACTGCAAGGATTACCATCTCTGAACAATGTTAATTCCTTACAACCGCATCACTTAGTGACAGAAATTCTAGTCCCAACTGCAGTCATTAAGTTAAGGGCTACCTGTATAAAAAAGCACAACCATTCCCCTCTCTTCATTCCATGTAACTGGAAAGAGTTACATTTTTTTCCTATATATTCTTGGTTTGTCTTGACAAATGAAATAAAATAAATCCTGTAACCAAACAAACCAGAAAAAGTATTCGGGAGCAGGGTTTGAATTTGATTCAAATTAAAATCTTCCACTGGATTAAAATCTTTCACTGGATTATATTAAATCAATATTTCTGATTTGCAAGGATCAGAACCCAGAATTTAATGGCATTTACAAATATAGTACCTTTCTCTCCCTCAAAAAAAGGCTCCCTACCATTGATTACAGCATCATCTCAGCCCATAGTGATCTTGGAATAGTCTTAATTTTATTGCATACATTAGCTTATTATTTCTAATTTTTTCATCCTAAACGCTAGTAAAATGATGCAAACCACGTTGCACAACCCTTCTGGCTCTGATGCAAGCTCTCACTGGGTTTCTCTTACAGTACACAAAGGTCTTGTCATTACCAACAGTGGTTTATCTACAAATCATATATATATATATACATACATGTGCTAAGCAAAACCAGGCAATCAATCTTCAACTCTACACAAAGAACTACAATTTTATTTTTTTTTAATTTTTAATTTTATTTATATGCCGCCCTTCTCCGGAGACTCAGGGCGGCTTACAATGCATTAAGCAATAGCCTTCATACTTTTGTATATTTTTATACAAAGTCAGCTTATTGCCCCCACAACCGGATCCTCATTTTACCCACCTTAGAAAGAATGGAGGGCTGAGTCAACCTTGAGCCTGGTGAGAATTGAACTCGCAGTAATTGCAGGCAGCTGAATATTAAATGCTGCCTTAGTAGGAGGCATTAGCCTCCTATGCCACGCAGGCTCAATGAAGATACACTTGAGGAGGGGAATAATACACAAGGAGAGAGAGTGACGCCCTCTAATGGCCTCCCTTATATAGGCAGCTTCTTAAAGGGCAATAACCCTGCTGACTCATCCTCAGTCTTAAAGGGCTGGTCAGCTTTAAATCATCATTACCCTGACACTTTTGTGAACTGCTGACTGTTCTGAATAATAACTATTTTCTTTTATGGAAAAGACCAGGAAGTAATAATTTATGTTTTTTTAAAAGTGCTCAGTTTTCATTAAAAGGAATCTCATTTTTCCTAGGCTTTTAACCTCCAATAATTAGCTGCATTTCGTTAAAATAGTGGCATTGTTATTCCTTATGATTACCTCCTTTTCTTTGCACAAATGTCTCTCAGTTTATCTGTCTGAAGTTTGGCAAAGATTTTCCTTGTGCCATGGAGCATTTTCGATGTAGATTTCAGCACAATTTGCCTCAAAATAAAATGGACACTTTAAAAGTATGTATCAGTGTTGAAAAATTTTGTGGCACATTTTATCCTTTCACAATAGTCTTATGATTCTTCAAATGTCTCATTTTGATTAAAAAAACACACACAAGCATTAGTCATTTAGCCATTTATGTTTTTTTCCATGCTAAACAATGCAAGAACAGAACTCAGTTTTTCCAATCACACTCTGGCACTGAGAACTAGTTGCAGTGGACACTTGTGGACTGTTCGGCTGTGGGGTGGGAGCCCAGAGACAAAATCTGACTTCAAAGTTCTGTGTATGCTTCATTTTTTTAAAATCTGGGGAGGGATATGATTAAGAATCACCAACCGTTTTTTAAATGTTTAAATTATTTCATTTCACCTATTCAACTTTACACAATTGTGGATTCTCATGCCAGTTTAAAATATAGCATGTAACTCAACACAGGAGTACCTTTTAGTGTTTAATAATGAAGACTAGCTGAGATCCATTGTGATATAGCAGTCATGAACATGAGCCCTCTAAAATACATTTTGTGCCTTGCAGTTACGTTTTGTCAGTTTTGATTAGTAATAAATGTGAAATGATAGTGTATAGGTAGTCCTTGTTTAGTGATCACAGTTGGACCATCATCAATTTGGTTGTTAAGTGAAGAAGTAATTAAGTTAAACTGTGATTGTGCTTACAATCTTACTTCAGCTTTGCTGAAAATAGGGCTACCTATAGTCGCATAGGCTCCCATTATTTTAGAGACAACTGAGCTCAGAGACCAATGTGGTTCTTAAATGTGTCATTTTGGCCACAAATGTGAGGTTGTTTTAAATTCTATATAGTTTGGAATTATACATCAAACTCAGCCTTTCCATTCTAGTTCTATGAAAAGTAGCTTGAAAATGACATGACAGGAATGATAAGAATACACTCCCCTTGGCAGAAAAGGAGTAAATTAGAGATCTTACATGGAGAACAAATTTTGTTTCCTCATCAGCCAATTCCTGATGTGCATGACCATAATAATTTTAAAGAGTTGCCCAGTAATTCTCCGTCTTTGGTTGCAAATGGTGCTTGAAAAATCAATATTATTCTGGACAAAACTTGGCATGTTTTCTTTCAAAATATTGTTCTAGGCTTGGTTTAAAAGGCAAAAGTGAAATCTTCCTCTTTCCCAGAAACTCTGCTGCTAGAGAACAAATCCAACTGCCAAGCAAATTATTCTTCAAAAAAGCAAAAGGCCTTCTGTAGAAATTAAAACCTGATTTTTCAGGACATAAATCCTTTGGATAGGCAGTCAAACATCTGGGAATCCCTTTGCAGAGAATTTTTGGATGAAACTCCTAGAATTTCTGATTTTGCTTAGTATTTGAGGAATGCTTAAAAACACTTAAAAATAATGTATTTTTTGCAAAGTTATAGACATTGATATATATACAAAGATATGCACACACATAAAGTACACGTGTATACACACATACACATACACATATACATATGTATACACATATGCACTCATTCTTTTACTACTGATCATCATTAAAACATCTGTTTTAATGGAGAGAGTTATCAAAACACATTCTGTGTTTTAACTGAAGAATTGTTATAGTATTTGCTGCAGTTATTTGAAATTGCATTATTTTAAGTAGGTGTTTTGAACACAGTTTAACTGTTAGTTTTATTTTTATGATTTGATGCTAAATTTTACTGTTTGCTTTATAATCATCCTCGGAAAGACACTATTTTAGAAAAGTAGCCAACTAAAGTAAACAAAAGAAATTGTAAGCAGGGATGGATCTGTTAGAATTTATTTATTAATAAAAATTTTAGGCTACTCCAATCTATCACAGCTTTGGAGTTTACAAACTCTATTGGGATAGACCCAATAGAAAAATAACATGAAAGATTATTTCAGTGTATTATTACTAAATGCAAAAAGATGGAAAGATTACCCACCATGGACTAATGGTTGGTGAAATTGATAAAACTTGCGGAGATGGACAAATTGACTTTTTTGATTAGAGAAAGGAAAATGTATACATTTACTGGTGACCGGAAAAGCTTTATGAATTTTTTGCATAAAAATAAAAAAAATGAACTTATGATTAATGGTTTTGATAATTGGACAGATTATAGAAAGAAGGGTGTTATGATGTACTGTAACTTTAGGGAGAAGATACAATATAATTGTATTTATAGCTGCTGTGCAGAATATCAGAAAGTATTAATTTATAGCTTTCTTTTTTCCACTTCTACCTTTCTTTCCGTCTTAATGGGCTTTTAGTTTATTCTGTATTTTCTCGCTTTTACATTTTTCTCTGTTCTATTTTTATTTATTGATTTAAAATATTTACATAGCTTCCCATCTTATGGTGCACTTTGGGTGGCTCTCAATCAACAATTAAAATAACTTTGGTAAAAACAGCATCATACATAAATCTATTAAAACCATAACCGTTAAAAAACTGGCACCAAAGCAAAACTTCTAACATCCTCATTAAATCGTCATTCATCTCACCTTGTCCCAGTGCTTGGATCAAAAGGTAGGTCAAGTGCTTTTCAGTAAGGCTAGGAGAGTAGTGGCCTACTGAATTTCAAGGAGAAAGATGTTCCATAGGGCAGAGGTTGCTGTGGAAAAGATATACTTCTTAGGTCCCATAAGGTGGTAACATTTATGGGAAGGAATTAGGAATATGCTCACCATATCTAATCTGGTAGGACAAAGTCAGCCTTCTCAGGTAAAGCAGATAGGGAGTAGGACTAATGACCTACTTTATGTTAAGGCCACCTTAACTTGATGGAATGTGCAGCTGGAGAAGAAATGAGGAGGAATCTTGGCAATAGTACTGTTGCTTCCCAGGCAGGAGGCAGCGCATTCCAGAGACAGGCTCAAAACAAGAGATGCAGTCCTGTATGGCAGAAAGGTTCAGGATCGCCACACCCTAGAATCTATTGGGTCAAAAGGTTATAGCTTTAGTCTAGTAAGGTTCTGTTTATTAGGTATAAGTAAATAAAGAACTGGACTCAATTCACTTTGTTGTCTTCGGAATTAGGCCTGACATTAACAGAATCTTGTACATCTGAAATTGCAAACTTCCTACTTGCTACTTTTAACTGCTTGATCCATTAGGACAGGTCTTTCCTTACGTTTTTTCCCCTGTGACAGTTAAGTGATTGCGGGTTCCTGCCTCTCTTCTCTGATTGTTTCCTAGGCAGTATCTCTCTCTTTTCTTAAGGCCAGCAAATGCATTACAGATGTGTAGATGTTCTTAGGAAGAAGCGGTCCTGCAGATAATCTGGCCTGGTGTCATAAAGGGCTTTAAAGGTAGTAAGCATCATCTTGAATTCCCAGAAGAAAATTGAGAACCAGTGCAATTCACAAAACAGAGGTATATGGATAAACCTAGGGGCACCTGTCACTGCATACACTACAGCATTCTGGACCATTGCAGTAATCCAAACAGGAGGTGACCAAGCATGAGGGTAAGACGTCCTGGTCCAGGAAAAGGTGAAATTGGCAGAAGCTGTGAATTTGTATTGATTCTTCTTATTGGTTTTAAAACTTTAAATAAAAATATATGTATAAAAAACCAAAGCGTTGCACAGAGGTGCATCCCCCACTCTAACCCATGGCTTGAGGGAAAAGCTAGTCCTAAGTGCCCATTTAAATATCAGGCTAGGGACCAAACAAATCTCAGGAGGAATGTTGTTCCAGAGGGCAGGCATCCTGACAGAGAATCTATCTGGGAAACAATCAGGAACTAGTAGAAAAATATTCTGGAAGAAAATAATGGCAACATATTTCCAATTATTTCCATATTATTGCCCAAACAATTACATGGATGTATCCACAAAGACAACAGGGTCTAAGTCAGGGTGTCAAACTCGATTTCATTGAGGGCCGCATCAAGGATGTGTTTGACCTTGGCAGGCTGGGGTGGGTGTGGCCAGGGTGAGTGTGGCCAGCTCGCCATCACTCACATTGGGGATGCCTGTGGTGGCCTGAGTGCTTAGCCAGTGAAAACGGGCTCCCAAGCTCCGTTTTTGGCTGCGCCGGCCTCTTGCAACCCTCTCCCAGTGAAAACGGAGCTTGGGAGGGCCACCCTTGGCCCTCTCAAGATCCGTTTTCAGCAGCAATGGCCTCCTGCAACCCTCTGCTAGCAAAAATGGAGCTCGGGGAGCCCATCCGTGGCCCTCCCAAGCTCCATTTTCACTGGCAGAAGCACCACAGGCCGGTCCTTTGCTGTTTTTAGGGTGGCCCGTGGGCCAGATCTAAGCAGCCTGCGGGCTGAATCCGGCCCCCGGGCCTTGAGTTTGACACCCCTGATCTAAACTGACTTGAGATAACTTCTACTGTAAGGCCAACTTAACTTTCATGGCATCCCCATAAGTAGCTTTGAAATTGTACTTCGAGAGAGTATAATTCAAATTCCAAACAGTTCTTTCACAAACTCTGTACTGACATACAATTGCTAGTACCAATACCCAGATAAAGAAAAGTAGGCCTGAGGATTCTGAAAAAGAATTTTATCGTGTTTCTGGTTTATTCATGGAAAGTTAAATGCAATAATTATCTTTCCCTTGTACGCCCTGTGTTCTTGATTCTTATCTTTTTGGACATATCTCCAAAACAAGATATTACACAAGCCACGTGGTTTCCTAAATTGAGATTAGCATTTAATAACATGCAGCAATAATCTTGCTATGACAGAAATTTGTTTATACTCTTACTAAGTCAGAGGGGGAAAAAAATAAAAGAGTTCTCTTTTACATAATCATATCTGTTTTAGTTACCATTCTTCTGTAATGAAATTGAACGGACCATTGGATTTGTGTTTTGAAGTAAAAAGTGATAGAAATAATCCACTTTTGGGGGGATTTTGGAAAGGGGGAGGGGAGAGAGAGAGAGAGATAGCAAAAGAGAAAGCATTTTAGTAACAACATTTGAGTTTTGTTCCCTTTTGCTCCCTTCCCCCTACCCCTACAAAAAAAACTATGGCTAACTTGGGCATTATAACTGTAGGAAACATTCCAAACAGTTTGCTAGTGGCAAGTTATAATAGATAGTTAATGTTCCACACATTGAAGCCATGTGATATTATGGTATCAGAATAGAATTGAGATAGAATAGAATTAAAATAGAATAGAATACTACCTTAATTAAAGTTATTAGATATTTGGCACCTGTATTGAAATGATTACAGCAGACTGCAGATCTGCTACAAATAATTATTTCAAGTTATTATAAACTGATTAATATTTTTAGAATTATTGTTCTTAAAGCCTGTATGCAGTTATTGGCATGCTGAAGATGGCATAAAGGATGTTTCTAATCAATAATATAAAAGGCATGACATTGCATTGCAATCCATTATAGCAGGAAATTAAATGGCAATTACAGTGAAATTCAATTCTATTGTTGCTTGATTTACTGTTCATGGTAAATCCTGCGAGACATGCACGCACACACACATGCACACGCATGCACGCACGCACACACACACACACACACACACAGAGAGAGAGAGAGAGAGAGAGAGAATATCTGAATAGAATTCCAAGTGACCTTTCATTTAGTTTTTTGCCTTGATGGTGTCTATGGATGGAAGATGAGTAGGAAACAAGAGTATTAAAATATTAAAAATACTGATTACAGTACTTAAATTCTTTATATAAAATTACAAAAATCATAAAATAGTAATTGTTTTATTGTATAATTTTCACTGACCTTATTATAATATATATTAAAGTAATCACTTTAAAGCAGGGGTCCCAAACCTCCCAGGCTGCGACCCAATACTCGGCCATGGCCTATTCATAAGTGGGCTGTGCGAACAGTGAGCTGGCACAAATACATGTGCACGCAACTTGACATGCGCAAGTAGCTGCCCGGCTCAATTTGTGCAAGTCGAACTGCGCACCGGTGCGTGTGCATGCTAGCCTACTATTCATGCAAATTGAGCTGCATGCCAATGAGCATGCGCTGGCCTGCCACTCATGCAGCCTGGTTCCCCCCTCTGCCAGGCCCCCAATACGCAAACGTGGGGGACCGCTGACTTAGATGTTATATGTATGCATCTATCTATAAATACAGATTCTGCTACTTTTTTGCATTTCAGCCCAGAGAGGTTCTTAGATGTCCCTATGGTAACAGATAAAGAAAAGCAAAAATCAAATGGAGGTTATTGATATTGCTCTATTCTTAAAAGATTTATGGTAGGGTCTGTTTATTTTGGAGAGCTGCCACAGAAAGTTTTGTTTCATTTACATTATTGTTTATTTATATTAAGTGGGGGAGCGTGCACATTCCACTTAGTTTGTAGAATTGCTCGAGAGTTGTGTGTAAAGCAAGTTATGGCATTCACTTTGTTTTAAACAATGTATTCTAACTATAGACATTTTGCAAAAATTTGAAGCTGTCTGATTCACTGGTTGAGCAAGAAAACCTAATTGAGCCTTCACTTTCTCTCATATGCCAGCATTTATGGATTCTAAAGAATATAGTGAAGTAAAGCAGACTGTCAGTCCCTCTAGGTAGACCAGACTAGGAAATGAACTCCGCAAGATTAATGCTATTTTTATTGAGATTGAGTACAATATAATATTGCAAGTCTGATTGTTCTATATGTCTTCCTCTTTATAGTTCAGTAAATTAGAGAGCCATTTGCCTGTGCTGCTTCCAGAAATATCTGGACATTCTGGACTTAAAAAATGTCACCTTGACAATAAAGCTGGCAAACAGTATCTCTGTCAAGGTCTTTCTTACTTACTCTCTGCAGTAGAATTTTATGCTGACCTAGAATATATTTGTAGAAAGGAATTTATCAGATTATTCTATAGATAAACTGCCTAAAAAGGCAGCCCGATTATATCAATAATTTGCAACACTTTGGGATTACTCTAGACACGATGTTGATTTCCTAATGTTTTCTGTTTCTGGGAATTGAGGTAATTTAGGGAAATCTGAAACTTCCTTTTCATTACTTGTTGGTACAGGCAAGTATGTTTGTCTCACCCCATTTCTCAGCTCCTGATCTCAAGCTAGTCATTGCTCTTCCCCCAACCAGATTTTAAATTTCCTCTTCCTGGATAATGTTTAGGACTTATTCCTTCCTCCTTGCAATAAATCTCTCCTAGCAGTATGCAATCATGATAACAGTTTTTGGGGAAAGCACCTGGTTGCAAATATGGCAATTTCTATTTGCAGTGGCTTTTAAATGAAACAATAGGATGATAGTAAAGGAAGTAGGGATTTATGATTTCTGCTTCAACCCAATAAGACCCTACAAGCTAATAAATGATTAATTGGGTTTCTAAATACTATTCTATATAGGAGCAGCATGCGTGAATAAAAAACTGAAACAGGACAAAAACACAGTGCAAGTGCGAATTCACACATTCATCCTAGATTTGTATTTTGCCTATTGAAATGGGCCCATGGCTAGAATTTTCTTTTCTAGTTTTAAAATACATATGTTCTACTATAGGTTCAGCTGGTTTACACAGAACATAGAATCATGTGGCTGGAAGGGAACTCTGAGGCAGGGGTGAAATCCAGCAGGTGCCTTACAGGTTTTGGAGACCCGGGAGCGGAAATTTTGAGTGGTTTGGAGAACTGGCAAATACCACCTCTGGCTGGCCCCAGAGCGGGATAGGAATGGAGATTTTGCAATATCCTTCCCCCAGGAGTGGGGAGGGAATGGGGATTTTGCAGTATCCTTCCCCTGGAGTGTGGTGGGAATGGAGATTTTGCAGTATCCTTCCCCTACCACACCCACCAAGCCACACCACGCCCACCAAGCCATGCCCACAGAACCGGTAGTATAAAAATTTGGATTTTACCACTGCTCTGAGGTCTTCTAGTCCCCCCTCCCCCTCCCTGCCCCCCCCCCACTCAAGGCAGGAGACCTTATATCCGTGATGGCGAACCTATGCCATGTGTGCCACAAGTGGCATGCGGAGCCATATCTGTGGGCACGCGAGCATTGCCCTAGCTCAGCTCCAGCCCGCATGCGTGTGCTGCCCAGTTGACTTTTGGGCCTTTCTGGAAGTCGGGAAACGGCTGTTTCTGGCCTCCAGAGGGCTTCCGGGAGAGTGGGGAAGGCCGTTTTTGCCCTCCTAGAAAGCCTCTGGAGCCTGGGGAGGGCAAAAAATGAGCCTACCGGGCCCACTGTGCTATCACGTGACCAAAGCGGGGTCGCACGTGCATGCATGGGGGGCTGGGCGTATTGAATTATGGGTGTGGGCACGTGCACGCTCGACCCCCCCACTATGCTCCCCCTTGCTTTTGGCACGCAATGGCAAAAAGGTTAGCCATCACTGCCTTATATTATCCAGGTCAAATGGTTGTCCTGTCTATTCTTGAAAATGATGGAGCACCCATGACTCTGGGAGGCAAGCTATTCCATTGATTAATTGTTCTGTCAGGAAACTTCTCTTTAGTTCTAGATTGGATCTCTCTTTAACAAACTTCCACCTACTATTTCTTTTAAAATATCTTTCTCTTCTGCCTTCCATGACTGAATGTTTGAATCCTCATTCCCTTTTTCAACAAGTAAAAATGGGTAAGCCTTTAAGTCACACAGATACGACACCTTTTTGATATCCCTCCCTTGTGAATGCCCTTACTTCTGTCATTTTACTTTCCTCAGGATAGGCAAATATACTTAATTAATCTTTTTGAATTGGTGTCACTTGATTAAGAGGCTTAAATTGCTGAAGTCTGCCCAGATATGTATTTACAAACTGTAACTAAACTAAACCAGGATTTCTTAATTAGTATATGGCATCATCATGTGGCATGTTAAGATAAGCCAAATGAATCACAGTATGGCTTAGGATGTTGTGTGTATCAGGTAAAAGAAAACTAGAAATGGGGGAAGAAGCTTGAGAGAAGTGTAAGTTTCTAACACTGTAACAAACCCCATACTCTAGGAGAGCATTTCCTTCAAAGTTTTGGCTTTGGTTGGGGCCCAGCATTCCAGGAAATCTTTTCTGAAGCTTGGATGTGATTGATGTAGCTATTTTGGTGAAGTTTGAATGGAGACCAGTTAGAGGTTGGAAGCTGCAGCTGAATTTTGCAGTATTTGAGGGGTTTATTTGAACTTGTATAAAAGAAGCTATAATGGAGCTCTGGTGGCTCAGTAGACTAAGGCAGTTATTAACATCCACTTACATCTGCTGCCTGCAATTACTGCAAGTTCAAATCCCACCAGGCTCAAGGTTGACTCAGCCTTCCATCCTTTCTAAGGTAGGTAAAATGAGGACCCAGATTATGGGGGCAATAAGCTGACTTTGTATAAATATACAAAAGTATGAAGGCTAAACACAATGTGCTTAACACATTGTAAGCCGCCCTGAGTCTCCGGAGAAGGGCGGCATATAAATCAAATTTTTAAAAAAATGTAACCAGGGATGTGGAAGAGAGTTGGGGAGGTTGAGTGAGGATGCAAATGGTTATAGGTCAAGGACTACCCGTCAGGCTGAACTCCAGAACAACAAGATATAGAACAATCCAGTCAAAGTCCATATCTATACTTTCTCACACCAAATAGACAGAATCTTTCCAGACTAAACCTTTACTGTTGTCATCCCAATGGGATGGGAGATTTTAGGGAGTGGCTCTCCTAAATTTCTGTCTTGGGCTGGGCTGTCGTGTTTCATCCTTCCTCCTCCTTGGAATGTGTTCCCTTCTTCCCAGGAACTGATGCTTCATTGCAATCTATCATACCACCTGCCCCTTTATAGGCACCATCCATCATATCACCTGTATGCAACACATGGCTAGTAGATTCTAATATTAGTTTGCTGGAAGACTTAATCTTGTTTCAAAGTCTGAAACTATTAGCTGACCTGAGTGAAAGAATGATATTAAAATAATATTAATTTAATCTCATTTTAAACTATTTCCTATTTTTGTACGGAATAAAGCCTTTCGCATAATATTCAAAAGATTGTTTTTATCACAACGGAAGTCACTTAGCTTTGCTTTGTGGACATAATTGTTTCTTTGTGTGGCTGACTTGTGTAGCTATGGACTGTTGCATCCTGAAAAGTTACCTTCTCCCAATATACTTGCAAATATAGTTCTGTCTGTTTGTACTTTCGTTTTTGTGTACAAGTACGTGAGATTGGATTGGGGGGAAATTAAGAATTCTTACTTTTGAGATACTCAAGAGTTTAAAAAAACACAATACAAATCACCAGACAGAAAAATATTATTGCTTATTAACCAAGAATTAAACAACCAAAGTTTTTCTGAATTCGGAATTAGGCAGATTATGTAGTGAGGATGAATAATCTAAGCACATTTCTTAGTAGCTTTAGAAAAAAAGCAATAAAAATTTACAAAAAATTCATAGACCTGAGCAATAATTTTCCATCATTTGCTACCATTTGTCAGATATATATTGATGGTCGTGCTCATTCGGTTCTATGAGGAAGTTATTTAGTCAATACAGCTTCAGGTTCAAAAAGTTATTTTATTATTTACAAATATACAATAATGAACAGGGTGTCCTGTTGCATTTGTTACCCTAGCTGTATGACTCAGATGTTGAGAGGGAGAGAAGTTCACTGTTGTCTTGCTGAGATAGATGGGAAGAATTAGGGAAGATATCCAATTGATTTGTGGGTAAGAGTCCAATAAGGGAGTTCATTGGTTTATACAGTCACATGGGATGTCTGTAAAGACTTAACCCCTTCTGGTCCCTGAGGCATCATACGTAGGCAATATCTGACATTGTTTTTAGACAGATTATTTGTTAAGGGTTCTTGAAGTACATTTTACAAGATAATAAATCAACCATAATGTTTGTTTGCCTGAGAAGCTATAGCTATCATCAGTCAAGTTTTTTTCCTGTCTAATCTCTAATGGTTTCCAGAAGGAGTAGTTTCAAGCAACTCTATTTATTCTTTGGCTATCTAAATCTTTTAACTCTTCTCAGGTGGGCATGTTTATTATTTACTTGCTTACTGGATTTGTACATTGTTTTTAAAATTTTGAGTACTTAAATACTTACGTACTCACTATTAACTTGCATGTTAATTGAGATCCTGAAAATCGTTGAGTTCATTAAAGTGTAGGTGAAATCCAGGAGTTTATGAAACAGATTGTAGATATTGGCCAGTTGGAGATGGACATCAGTGCTGGTATGGTACATCAGTTTTAGAGCTTGAGTAATTTCTATCACTGTTTTAGTGTATAGAGCTGGAATTGAAGGACAGGAGCAAAGAAGATTGGCAGCCTTTCAGAGTTACTGTGAGCTTCAAATAATAAACTCTGTGTAAACTGCCTGACTTTCCTGGAGGAAAAATTGAGTGAAAATATGTTCAATGAGCAGTATTTTAATGTGGAGAATTTTAATGCATTCATTCTCCAGCAACATATGGTATACAAGATGGCGACAGGAAGGGCACCTGGCCAGTAAACACTCAGCTCCATTCAGTTGCCCAGACTCCACCCCACAAGGGATTATGGGGTCATTAAAAGGTGATATGGTATACAAGAGGAAGCTCCTTTATCATTCAAATGTGTATTGATGATATATACTGTACATGTAAGTGCTTCCTGAATGAATGAAACAATATATTTAAATAAAGTGTTAATTTTATTGCATCTCCAACAATGAAATGCAATGAAATCATTTCTAAAATGTTACTTTATGTACAAAAGGAAGTCATTTAAAAATCTGAAATTATTGTAGTTCTGGTTTAACTAAAAAAAGAAAAAAAATCTGGAAACCAGGATAGTGATTCTGTTCTTATGTTTTTCTCTGAGTTTCAGTCACATTCTCTGGCTGTAATAAATAAGATTCTGGAGAATACTAGTTTATAATTCATGAGATGGTTTTCTAGTATATGCAGCCTTTTTGGTTCCATATGGCTGTCCTTACCAGTGAGTCTGGCAAAATTAGTAAGGAATTAAAGTTTACTGTATATAAACCTAATCCAGGTGCCCCTTCATTAACCTATATTTCTTCTTTATAATACCTAGCCTGTTTAGGAGTATCTTGTCTATGTTCACTTTTAAACTTAGTCTTACTGAAGCTGTTAGAGAAAGGAAAATGTGACTGAAGTCCCTTTGTCACTCTTTTTCTTACCATTTTAAATTGGTTGGGTAAACATCTCCAATTCAATTACATACTATTCCAACAAGTTTCTTTGGGGTTTCATTCTTCTCTTTCCCAGGTTTCCAGATTTAGAGAGGGCAGAAATGACCATGACTGCCAACAAGAATGCCAGTGTCACCAAGAGAGCAGGAGCAAATAAAGTATCTCGGGATACTCTAGAGCGGTAAGTGTAAAATGCAAATGCTGTAGTTGTTCTTGTTTAATGTTGTGTCAGTGTCCTTTACGTTTGTTTTTATAACTGATGGCTGTATCTGACTTCCAACAATATCATAATCCTAGTGGAATTACTTTTAAAAGATATTTAAATACAATTTGATATCAGAATGTAGGGATAGTTTTGGCTGTCTTTGGAATCCGAGTAATTTGTATATCTCAGTTATTAGTTTCTAACAAGTAATTAGGTGCTTCCTCTAGGTTTGTCCTGTGCATATTTGACAGGTCAAGATTTGATTTCATTATGTGCTATCAGGTCAATATCAACTCCTAGCAACCACAAAGATAGATCTTTTTCCATGATGCTTTGTCCCTAATTTGGTCCTTCAGGGCTTCCAATGATGTACTCATTGCCACTCTACCTGTCTATCAACTTTGCTGCTGGTCATCCTCTTCTTTTCTGCTTTTCCCATAATTAAAGTCTTCTCCAAGTCATCACAGAATGTGTCCGCAGTATTGGCAAATACTTGTACTCAGGTACTGAATAGAGGTACCTTAATATTGAAGAGTGAATTCAACCAAACATATTATTTGCCTGAATATTTTCTTCCCACAGTCAGCAGAAATTGAGATGAAAACTGGCAAACAAGACAGACATCAAAATGTTGTGAAATTTGCCCATTTGTGGTTGCTGATGGTTATAACATTTATTGCAACCAGTCCTTATAAACCTTTATGATTGTTGCAGTTGGATACACGATCAGCATTTGATCCTTTGCAATTGGTGTGCATTTTCGGCCAGCGTAGAGTTTTTCGGTCATGTGATCAATATTTGTGTGCTTCACAACTGATTTCCAGCAAGTAGAATTAACTGAGAACATGGAAGTAAAATAGCAATTCATGGTCATATGATGTCCTGCGTAATAGTTGAATAAGAAGTGATGTAAGCCCATCACAGTCACATGATTTTCTGGTTGATGACTGCAGTGCTTAGTGACAGAATTGCCAACCCTATTTGTGGTCACTAAGTGAGGACTAACTGTAAATTTTATTTGGAAAGCTTTAAGAGTAGTTATAGGAGCTGGATGTCATGCTTCTGAGTAATGCTCCCAACCAATTCAAGACTCTGAGACCTTGGCTTCCTCAAAAATCCTGTTTATTGGGTACATCATATTGGCACAGTCAAAGGTGAAGCCAACACTGAATAATTCCTGGGTTTTCAGTATAATTAAAGAATAGATACTGTCTGCCATCCCCTTGTGTCACAGGTCATCTTAGCCAACAAAGCAGGTGATGAACTTCTCAGCACTCCCTCCTGCTGTTGCTAGGGCATGCTGATTTGGCCTTGCCTCTCAGGAGCCTTATTGTTATGTCTGGCACATTGGAGGAAAACATTCTACATTTCATAAGTCCCCCTCCTCCCAATAAGTACGGCAACTAAGAAACAAAGCCAGAAAAACATGGCTACAGCTAGAGTCGTTTCGGAGTTGACACTGGATATAGAGAGTCGGTTAAAAGAAATGTGATACTAATATTAACGTTTAGTAATTCATTAAATGTAGTATTTATATGAAAAGCATTCATGAAAACTGTTTCTTACTCTGTAATAACAGAAGCAACTAAAAAGCAGCTGGAGAGGGGAGGGGAAACACAGTTTTGGGTGTAATTGAAAACAATGAGAATGGGCAGCCAAATATAGCAAGTGAAATTTTTCCATTCTCCTGACAAGCATCAAACTAGAATTGGAACTGGTAGAGCAATATGCCTTGGTATTTTCAGGCCTTTTTATTCATTCTTTCATAAGACTAAATGGCACATTTGATAGAATCTTTCAACTAGCCCTGGATCTTTGATAGATTCAGTAAATGTTTGTGATACGAACACACCTGCTTTTTACAATCATTTTCAATACTTTAAAGTATTATCTATGAAGTGGACTCAGATATTATTTGCTAGGAGTGTATTAAAAGCAGGTAGAATGGCAGAGTTTGGAGATCTGCTTTTGAAGGTGCTTCACCAAGGGGAACCAGAGAAGTTCTGATGCTAAAGAAACAATTTGGTAACAGAGATCAGTACAGGTAAGGCAGGGATTTGTAACATTTGTAGGAGGAAAGCACCAAGATAGACATCTATAAAAGTTCCCGAAGGAAGAGCCTTGGTGGCACAACAGACTAAAGTGCTGTTAAGTAGCACCAGCTGCCTGCAATTACTGCAAATTCTAATCTCACCAGGCTCAAGGTTGACTCAGCCTTCCATCCTTTTGAGGTAGGTAAAATGAGGACCCGGATTGTGGGGGCAATAAGCTGACTTTGTATAAAAAAGAACACCGCTTGGGGGGGCCGAAAGATCTACTAAGCAGGTATATACAAAAGTATGAAGGCTATTGCTTAACGCATTGTAAGCCGTCCTGAGTCTCCGGAGAAGGGCAGCATATAAATCGAACCAATAAATAAATAATAAATAAATAAAACCTGAGAGTTGGAATCAAGTATACCTGAAAAACATGAGAATTGGAAAAGCTAATCTATATTTATTTAACCGTGTTTAATATATTGAATAAACTATATGTGGCTGATTTTTCACAACACTCTTAGCTGTTTTCCAGATATAGACAATCTTTTTTAGACTTTAATATTGTAAGAACAAGGGATTATGGACAGCCAAAATGGCTACAATAGGAAATTTAATTATTCACCAAATCATTGATACTGTCTCAAAACATCAAAACAATTCTATGAAAGTGAATAAATTTTTGTGTGGCTTTTCAAGCATTTCCAGAAAGAAATGTGAAACTAGAGGCTGCATCTTTGTATCCTGCTTTCTATATGTTGTTTTCATTACTAATATATAAATATATTAATTATTTTATGAGGTAAAATGGAGTAGAGAGCCTGATAAGCATGCAAAGGAAGTGTTTGAAAGTACACTGATACTTTCAGATATTTTGCTTGCCCTTGGACCAAAACATAGTTTACAAAGCATATGGCAATTGCTCAGTTCTCACAGAATACTGTATCAAAACTGAACAAACCATTTTTAAGATTTATTCAGAAGAAATCCAGCACTTATCAACTAGGTACATAGAAATTGGAAAAGGGAAACAAGCCATTTTTATATAATGGATAAAAGTAACCAATCATCTCTCATGTAGTGGAGATCCAGGTGTAGAAGGCAATAGAAATAGCTCAGCTTATCTGGCTCGGTGGCCAAATAAGGAAATTTCCAGTCTTATGTGTCAAAATTTGAAACCAAGCTTTGTTTGCATAGCTTGAAAAGAGTCCACCCAGTCTTTGGAGTGGGCTTTTACACAATAAATATACTGTTGTGAAGACTATGCAAGGAACTAAAAAAAATCATCTGAAGCTACTTTGAACCAGCCCCCTTTGAAATGAAAACAGCCAACAGTGTTCATATTTCTTCTTTTCTAAATAATTCAGTTTTGGCTTTGAAATCAAATTAAAATCAAGTTTAGAATTACACTACAAAACAGAATCAGTGTTCATGGCAGAAAGTTTCATGTCCTTTTAAAGCATTTGTTTTTCTTGCCTTTAGCTTATTTGAAGAGGAACATGGATGTCAATTCTATTAATGCTTAGCTCTTGTTCAGAGAGGTCTTTCATCTAATTATGTAGCATCTTTCTTTTCAGTTCCTGTCAAGATCTGTGTAATAGAGAAAATTACTGCAGAGGCATCCTTCCTTGGCCTAATACTTGTGGGGGAAAGTCAGACCTTAGGATTTACTGGAAGTCAACATGGTTGGGGACATTTGAATTATGGCAGGTGGGGTGGTAAGATGTTCTAGAGGGCAAGCACTATGACAGAAAAGGCATTTCTCCTGATTACATTGTTTTATGGAGGGGATCTGGAGCATGCCCACCATATTGGATCTCATGGAACAAACAGATTCAATTAGAGTTGGGGGTCCTGCAAGTACTTTAATACACCACATTGCATTAGCCCAACCATGAGGTGACCAAAGCATAAATGATTGTGAGTAGGCCTTTTGATCTAGGCTGGATACAATTAGCACACAAGATGGATTTGTGCCAAGATTTTTCTGGACGCAGCTACCACCTGCTCTTTGGAAAGGAACTTCTTCTCTTCATCTTCTACCATTTTGGGTGTTGAGGGATGAATTGTTCTTGTGATTTGTCCGAGATTTATGCCAGTACACTGATGTTGGAATAAAGATTTATACCACGAAACATCTCTATAAGTTTGGAGAAGAATTCAATTGATTTTGGTCCCAGTAAATTACACAGAGGATTGGAGCCTGTGTCTTGATGAGATTATGGCAAATAACATATATGGCTTACTATAGCAGTACAAAATGTCTGAGGAGAATATATATTCAAATAAAACTGGATTAGGCAGACAGCACCAAGATATTCTATTCTGAATGTATCACCATTATACTATATGAACTGTATGTTTCATATTGAATTGAATGGATGCATTTTCAATAAACTTTTTCAACTGACACTAGTTATTATCTGCAGTGTTGCAAAGTAACTGAGTATTATCTCTACCCTTTCTTTTACTTAGATAATTTCATGATCTCAGCCTTGCTAGTGTTGTCGTAATTAACTCTAGCCTCTACTTTACACACTGACTGTCTTGGAAGCAAAGAGGAGGCAGTTAACTCAAGATAAAACCTGTTCAACTTCTGCAGTAAGATGCCTCCCACTACAGATCATAGTCACTTCCTCTCTAGAAACAAAAGCTGATCTATGAGGACAGTCTGGGAGTCTGGTCATGATTTACCCAGAGGGAAATATGAGAAAAGCAAGCAGATACAGGAAACAGAAATTGCGTATGTTGTTATTTTACACAATTGCTTTCTATCGTGACCTGGTTAACCTTAGTCTAGGTTGTTACCATGAAGGCGCACCTTTCCTGGAGAAGAAACAGCTGTACCTTGGAGACAACTGTTTTGTTTTGTTTTGTCAGCATCTCCAATCAATACACTCAAATAGTTTTGTTTTTCCATTTTTTTAAATGAAGGAAGCAGATGGAAAATAGTGTCTTTACTGAAAATTTGAGTCTTAGTTGAATCCTTGAGAATTCCATAACTTCAGAGTTGATGGAGTTATTGTAAGTTTGAATTGGACACACCTGAGTTTACAGTTATCGCCAAGAACAGAAGTCTTATGTTATAACAACCTGCCATAGGTGTTATGTGTATAGTTTTGGCCAGTGGTGGGATTCAAGTAATTTAACAACTGGTTCTCTGCCCTAATGATTTCTTCCAACAACCAGTTTGCCAAACTGCTTAGAAAGTTAACAACCGGTTCTCCCGAAATGGTGCGAACTGGCTGAATCCCACCACTGGTTTTGGCGGGAGATTTAAACAACAATAGGTCAATTGTGATTGGTCAGCTCCCTGGCCGGCAAGGTATATAAAGGGAGCTGTTTGCCTGTAACCTTTGCTGAAGTTCACACGATATTAAAGAGCTGTTGTCATGCAGTACCTTGCTTCTGCCTCCTCAATTGCCCAACGTAACAATAAGTGTTTGCATGTTATACAGATAGAGTGCTGTGATGATGGAATAGCAGTGGAAATTCTCTCTTCACTGACATTGCTTACAAGGAAGGAATACATGAACTGCTCTTTTTTGTCTTTTCACAGCTGGTTACCCAGAGTGGGATTCATCATTCCTGCTGTACATTCCTGACTTTTAATTACATTTGTAATTTTCACACATTCCTTACATCCTTCTCCTACTCCATCAGAATGTATCTGTACACATTTGAGTCCCACAGAGTTCTTCCCGTTTTTAAAATAATCTAAATCTCTTTTCCAAGAGTTTTAATCATTGGGTTCCTGGTTTGGTATATGTGAGTAGTTTATAAAAGAAATCTGACTTCCTCAAATTAACTGTCTGGTTTTTTTCTCTCCTCCTTTAGCAATCATGAGAATTGCATTAGTTAAGAACTATAGCATTGGTGCAGGAAGAATCGTTTCTTATCCCTAGAATTCAGAAGGTGGGAATGAAAGCAAACAGTCAGGGATCATTATTAACTCACAAATAAGCAGAATGGAAAAAAACCCTGAGGGTACGGAAAAGAGATAAATTGAATAAAGTATACTTAGGGAAGTTGGAAGTGCCCACCCCCCTACAAACTATAAAACAGGAACAAGTGAAGGAATAGTGTTTTATGGTAATCACATGTCCTGCCTGGTTTTTAAATAAAATAAGACGCAGAATCTTCCTTAACATAGATGTTCTGAAAGTATATGCAGGTAGTCCTCACTTTATGACAATTTGTTTAATGTCTGTTTGAAGTTACAAAGTGCTGAAAAAAGAAACTTATGACCAGTCCTCACACTTGCAACCCCTGCAATGACATGGTTGCGATTCAGGCAAGTGGCAAACATTGCTCATTTACAACAGTCACAGCATCCCGAGGTCATGTACTTGCCAGTTGTGATCTTCCCAGCTGCCTGAGAAGAAGCAAAGTCAATAGGGAAGTTGGCAGAAGGTTGCAAATTACGGTCACATTATGTCCCGCTTAATGACTGAAATTGAGATTGCTGGAACTGCCGCCGCCGAGCAGGGGAGGTGTTTTGTTTAACGACTACTTTGTTTAGCAACATAGTTGCTGGTACTAATTAGGATCACTAAGTGAGAACTACCTGTAGTAGCATACTTACTTTATTGCCACAATAATCCTGTAAGGTAAGTTTGACTAAAAGTTGACAACTGGTCCAAAATCTCCCATTGAGTTATGGCTGAATGTGGACTTGGAATCTGCATCCCCCTGCCTCAGTTTCATATTATGATCACTAAATTGTAATTTTGTTTTAAAACATTGCATGATTTTGGTTAATAATATTTCACATATATGATGTTCTTAATACAAAAGTGTCAAACATGTGCACAGTGCCTCAGCTTAATTGCAGATGAGAAGATTGCTTGATGTTGAGCGGGAACACCACATGACAGGAGTTCTTGGTCCGGCTGCTGCAATTAAGCTGAGCTTGTGCCTTTTTCCGAGACAGCAGGCAGGCAGCCTTGCATAGGTGCTGTAGCTGTCCTGCTGCAGATCTCAAAAGCCCCCAAAACATATTGAATTAATTCCTCTCTTTCCTTCAAAAAAAGATCAAATTTGCCGACTCCTTCCAAAAGAAGTTTAATTTCTCTCCTTTTTCCAAAACAGGTTGAATTCATTTCTCTCCTCTCTCCAAAAGAAGTTTAATTTCCCTTCTCTCTCCAAAAGAGTTTTAATTAATACCCTGTTTCCCCCCAAAATAAGACATCCCCTGATAATAAGCCCAATTGGGCTTTTGAGCTCACGGCAATAAGGCCAAGCACTTATTTCAGGGTTCAAACAAATATAAGACATTATATTATAACAAACATTATATAAGATTATCTTATTTTCAGGGGAACACAGTATCTTTACTGTGGCTATAGTCCACAGGCTATACAAAGTCCATGATCACTGTCACTTTATAGAAACTTCCTTTTTTAAATTAATAATTATTGTTTAAATAATTTCTTCAATTGCCACGCTATTGAATGACATTTTCATTCATATAGCAATATGAGAGCAAATGATGTAGTAATTGATCCTGAAAATGCATAAAATATGTGGCTAAAGAAGGAGAGATACTAACCAGTCCATCTATATGTGGCATTAATTTTAGTTGTGGGTTATTGTAGTTTGAAGGTGAATTGAATGGTAGATGGTTCTGAAACATGTTATGTACATATGATTGCTATGAAGCCCCAATATAATGTTTGTGTGTAAGGGAAAAAGAGAATTTTAAGCCATAAATTCAAGTGTATGTGTAATTACATATAAACAATAAACAGTTTAGGAAGCTACAATGTTGAGCAAAGGCACAGGGATGCATGGAATCTATATTTTTCAAGTTGTTCCCTGTCTTGGGAGTAGATATACTATTTGGGAGGATGGATTTGATGGGAAATGTCTATAGGGAAAGCATCTCTCGCTCTCTCATTACTTTTCTGATCACTGCAACCTTAGAAAGCAAATGACCAGTCTCTCTAAACTGTTTTTTTTAAAAGAAAAGACATCCATATTTATTTTACCTGTTTATTTGCTCATTTATTTACATAGCGAGTTGGCTAAATGGTATTTGTCTTCTCACTTCCAGGTGTCAGTCAGTGTCTCCACCACCTCTTCTGTATCAACAAAGAAGCCCCAAAACACATCCACTCAGTGATAGTGAGGAATCCTGCTGTTCTGGCAATTTCACCAAAGTTTCCAATTCCAGAGTCTTCCTTAAAGATCAAACTAAGTGGGGAATTGCCTTAAGAAGCACCTCAACTTCTCCCTCAGATACAGAATCTCCACATCATCCACTCAAAGCCATTAGCATTGGATGCCTAGATAAAAGGATCTCTGTCTTCCAGGGCCATGAACAAAAGGAGGTATCCAATGAGGCTCAGGATGGTGAAGAAGTAGGTAACTGGCAGCTTAGACGGAGCTCCCTCTCCTTGGGAACAGCAGCCAATCTACGTAACATCTCTCTCAGCCGGGTCAGTGTCCATTCACAAGCTCTTGATATCAGGCAGAAGATAACGGAATGGGAATGCCGCAAACAGCCTTCCCCTAGAATGAGTGTCTGCTTGGACAAGAGGGATGTTGGGGAGAGGTCAGGCAGTGAGAGCTGCCCTAGTATGTTGCCTTCTCCCTGCAGTGAGAAGGCTTTTGAATACAAAGGCTTCCAGAGGATGAGCAGAACATTTTCTGAATGTTCCTACCCAGAAACAGAAGAGGAGGAATTTCTAGACAGAGATTCCTGCCACCGGTTTGAAAAGCGACTGAGCCGGAATGAGTCCACCAATGCCTTTCTCAAGGGGGTTCCGAAAGAAAGCTCTGCTGTGCTAAACAGAATCCAGAAAATTGAACAGGCCTTAAAAGAACAACCTGGCCGGGGACTTCCTCAGTTGCCGAGTAGCTGCTACAATGTGGATAGAGGCAGAAAGAAGTCTTTGACTTTAGGGATTTCAGAGAGCTTGACTGAGATTTCAAATGATAGCAAAGCAGGGAATATTACTTGTGGGAGTAATCTGGAGACACCCACAGAGACTGAAAAATTCAGTAAAATGCTGCATGGGCTAACTACCAAAGTTAGTTCTTTTAGTTCTAAGCTGCTTCCAGAAAGCCTGGCAAACACAGCGGTAAATCCTGTGCCCAAGCCGAAACGCACCTTTGAGTATGAAGCTGACAAGAACCATACAAGTAAATCAAGCAACGGACTACCTCCTTCGCCAATGGCTGCTGCCCCTCCCCCTCTTCCATCAACGCCTGCTCCCCCTGCCACACGGAGACCGAAAAAAGAGTCGCGCTTTCACAGAAAATCCCCAAATAGGTAAACATGGAAAGCTATTGTCCTATTGTACCCTTAAATATCGGGGAGACATTTCTGCAGACCAAGAAACCTCTCCTTCTTAAGGTAATGCTTTTCAGATGAGAGTGAAAGCAAGCAGAATTAGGCCACCACTGTCACCCTGTAGACTCAATGGCCATCATGCCCTGTTAATTGGGTTTTGTCAAGTGTTGTTCCAAATGATACTAGAGTCTGCTAGCTGCTGTAGTTGCCGGAGGGATTGACTTTTACTGCAGCAAATACAAACACGAAAATTCTCAAATAAAGAACATCTATTTCTATTATTTTTCTATAACGACTGTGAAGATGCTTTGTACAAATTGTCTTACTGCTCCTCCCTCTCAGCTTCATATTTAATCCCTTGATTAATCCTGATCCTCATGAGCTTTCATGGCTTATTGGGATGCAGTGAAATTTCCCTGTCTAAACTCCAGCTTTTGTACCTAGCACAAAGTCTTTGGTTATCTCATTCAAAACCTTCAGTTGTGGATATATTTGCTTATTTCGCACAATTTATTACGTTTATGTCACGGGTGAAATCTAAAATTTGTTACTACTGGTTCTGTGGGCTTGGCTTGGTGTGTGTGTGTGTGTTGGGGGGGTAATGTGACTGGGTGGGCATGGCCAATTTTTTTTTCTTTTAAAACCATTTTTTACATCTAAAACCATGTAAAAAAATGCTTTCAAAAGGCTCTGACGATCCCAGCTGAGTTGCCTGATTAGCCAGCAACTCAGCTGGGATCGTCAGAGCTTGGCTCATCAGAGCCATTTAAAAGAAAAAAAGGCTCTGATGATCACCCGGCTCAGTTGGGCATGGGGGGCGGGAGCAGGGATTTTTGCTACCAGTTCTCCGAACTGCCCGCCGCTATCGCTACCTACTTGCCCGAGCCAGTCTGAACCGGGAGCATTTCACCCCTGATTTACGTCCTGTCTTGCCTTAAAAAAAACCCCACACTTTCCTTATTTTTAGTTACACTCTGATGGGATTTCAGTGATGTAGAAAGATCTGAAATGGCCAAGAATCGTGTACTGAAATCTTAGTTCAGTCAGGCAATCAGTCAAGATGGAGAAATTTACTGATGGAATCTGGTGGAAAAAATATCCATCGATTTCTCCCAAATGCAAGGCAAAACTCCCACAAAATATAAGGGTAAAACATTTCTGAATAGTTTGTACAATTTCATTATATAGTTGCAAGCAGCATTTCGAATACCAATAAAGGAGAATATTTGTAGCTCAGGATTGAAATGAGTGGTCTTTGGTGCTCTCTGATCTTGCTTGTTTTCTTGCAGACATTTCATTACCCTAAATAGGTAACCTCATCATGTTCTGCCCCAGTTATGGATCCCAGAGAATACAGCACACACAAACTATAAACCAAACTCAATTTACTTCCAAACGTAGTTTTTTACAAATGCAGGCTGTTAACTAAAATGTCCTTAACAACCTGCCAGATATTCTACAGAAAGATAAAGTCTTACGAGAGTTGGCAAAAAACCCAGAAGCAAGGTTTGCAAAGAAAATCTAGATTTCAATGATCATCGAGCGAACATGCATTGTTTCCTGCAACATTTACAAGCTGTGTGCAAACTTAAATAGGCCAAGGGAGTGGTCAATTAGCCCCAAGCCTTACTCTCAAGGAGACCTCCTCCTGAGTAACCACTCCTACCTTTTGGCAGCTCTGCGTGCTCGTGCATTGAGAAGAGGCTCCTCCACTTCATCCTCTTCACTTGAAGGAACCTCTGGAGGTTCTGAAGGCCCTGGCTGAATCTCTGCCTCTGGCACCATGTCTTCTTCAGCCTCCTTGCTGTCCGACTGAAGCGCCGGCTGCACAGGCTGCCGGCGAGACACCACACCAGCCTCCTCGTCGAGATCAGCAACAATTCACGCAGGCCGCTGGCAGGCCACAACACATCAGTGCTACTGCATCATCATCATCATTAGCACTGACGATGTTACCTAGTTAGGGTAATGAAACATCTGCAAGAAAACAAACAATTTCAGCGTTGTATGTGTCATGATGATTCTTAAGGAGAATAGAATATTTCTGTTTGGCTATGCTTGCTTGTCAGAGTATTGTACAGAGTGCAGAATTTGTAATCAAAGAATTTATGACAGATTGACAGTTTCACTTGTGCAAAGCTCCTCTATTTTTGCCAAGTCTTGTCTATATTCTAGCTAGTTGTGTTGGAACATTTTTAAAAATGTATATTGAAGATTTTTTTTTTTGAATGGCTAACGCTGCTGCATTACATTTCCCCGTGTGATTTAGTCCCAGTTATTTTCTAGGATGCTGACCTGAATCTCTTTTTTAAGTGAAGAAGAGCTTCATATAAAGCTGCAGACTATATATTAAATTTAATGGGCACACACATCATCAGAAGTGTTCTTGTGTGTGTAATGAGAAGAGTAAGAGTCTCATTGGGAAATTGAACCTCATGTGCAGTTCTTGGGAACCAAGCTGTTGAGTTTCAGATGTATTTGGATGTGTACATACAGTTCTTGTAAATAATTTTAAAGTTGGTCAGTAGTAAAGCCAATATTCAGTACTCTTAATAAACCAAACTGGATGTTCTTGGGTACTGTCTTGTTTTTATTAAAATGGGAACAACTTGAAAAAGTTGAAAAAATCAGAACAACTTGACCAGATGAAATATTCTGATGGGAGGAGATGCTTAAAAGAAATGATCTTGCCACCTGCTTCTGGGATTTCTCATCATGACAAAAATAAGCAAAAATAATGTTTGCTTTTCAAGCAGGGAGATAAGTTATGAGTAGCTTATGTGCTGTATATAGAATACGGTGTATTTGTTGAATACAAGATCTAATCACCACAAGAGCGATCTTGAAATTTACATTTTATTTTATTTTGGAAGTTAATAGTCTGTCACGGAATATAAGACCGTGTTTTGGAAACTCTTGACTGAAGCAATGATGGTATCTGAGAACAATTATTTGTTGCATCTTCCTTTATAATGTAAGTACAATACCGTTAGGCTAGGATCAGAATGAACAGGGAGTTTATTTTAGTCTTGAATGCTATGGGTATATTCAGATGGCTGAGGCTTTAGGCAGATAATATTGTAAGAAACTAGAGTGTATGTGTATTGGAAAGATTATTCTGCCAGCTGCAGTATTGCAGGCTAATTCTGCTGGCTGCCAGGGGTTCGATCCCCATCGGCTTAAGATTGCCTCAGCCTTCCATCCTTCTGAGGTCGGTAAAATGACCCAGATTGTTAGGGGCAATATGCTGACTCTGTAAAACCACTTAAAGAGGACTGTAAAGCACTGTGAAGAGGTATATAAATCTAAGTGGTATTTCTATTCAAATCACTGCCATTGGAAGCAGAGTGTATGAACAAGTTCTAGTCTCTTGGCTGGCCCATTCATTTTTCTTTTTTTTAGATTGAGTTTCAAAAATACAGTGTCTCTGAGAGAGGCTCCTCAATCCCAATGTCAGAGTTTCCACAGCGTATTAGTAGCATTAAGTGGCTCACAGTAAAGTAAGTTACCTATAAGGATATGCACCAGCCCAAATGTACTGCTCCTCTACCAGAGAAAGGCAAGCAGTCTTGTCTCTTTCTACTGTTTTCCAAGCATGCAGCGAATTCAAATAATCTACTTGTTTTATTTGTCACAGTGATTTTGAAAAAATACTCCCATCCATCAATTTATGATCAAACATCGATTCTGTCAAATTACAGAGGCACATAGGAAAAAAAATCTGATAAATCAGCATTGGTCTAAAATCATATTGTGGTAGTGGGGCAGCCCACAATAAAGAAATATTTCTTGCTTAACTAGTTTGAAGTGTTGTTATAGCAAAACAAGTCCAACAAAATATATGAAGAATAGTTTGGATCTTGTTCAATATGATGTGGGAAAAGGCAATCATATAATTGCCATTTTCTTTTGATAACTCCATTTTTAAAAAGTTTTAGCACTCACAATAACAAATGATTGTATTATCTTTTGTCCCCTATAGAAAATCCTTTGAATTTGAAGATGCTTCAAGCCTCCAGTCATTGTATCCTCCCTCCCCAAGTGAGAATGGTACTGACAGTCAGCACAAGTTTGGATCTAAGAGCACTTTAGAAGAAAATGCCTATGAAGATATTGTAGGTAAGGACATCTTGCAATGTCTAATATAGTTGCTTGATGTAGAGCAGCTGTGGTGACATAGCAACTTGGGGAAACTCTTCTTTATTGTATTCAGGTGCTTAGTGAATGTGGAATGGTCAAATGCATATACCTTATTTGCAGTCTTGAAAGGAAGATATTTTGATTCCCACTTTTTATAGAAAGCCCTACATTAATATGTGAAGATGGATTCCTGCAAAATGGAATGCGAAACCTGTTAATTTGGAATAGAATGAAGTAAAAATTTCAGATGCACATAGAAGAAACATATTAGTTATAAAAATCAGCATGCTATGCAATCCTGCTTAGGAGACTGACTCCATCGACCAGATTTTTCCACTGGCTAAAATCGAAATGTGTTATGAAATGAGTGGACCTGCTCACTTGAAAAACCTCTCAACCTCTCCACCTCTCTCAGGGGTGGAATAATGGAAGAAGGCAGCTCTATTCACTGTTTCCATTTTGTTCTTTCAATTTCTTTCACGAGATTCCCACATTTTTAGTGCGGACCAGTCTAGTTTGTTCCTCCCAAACCTGGATAAATTACCCAAAATTGAATAAAAATGGTTTTTCTTTGGGTAACGACTCACAAAGCCATTACCCATTCACAACAGGGACATTTTAAAAAGGACTTTCTGATAAGGATAAGGAATGAAGAAGTTTGCCTAGTTGGATTTAATATACTGCAACCTGATTTGAAATACTTTGTTTGATCAGATGTATTTCTTCTGGATTAAATAACTTTTTATAATTTCTGTATCATCTGAGAATGATTAAACTGTTTTTCAGCATATTTTATTACTATAATATTTGGAATTTATCAGTGCTGTTTGGGATGAACGTTAACCTTACAAGATAGATATTTGGGTATCAAGCTCATGGGCAGCCAAACTCTAATCTGTGTAACTGTCTTCTGTAACTGAAACTTGGAATCTGAATTGCCATAGATTCTAATGAACAAATCCACCATTCTTCCTCATCTTGATATGCTAAACAAAATTCAGTGACTCAGCATTTGTACAAAAGTGTATTACTTGTGATGATATTTTGCATACTTTTTTTCTTCCTCATGTTTTCCTGCAAGTGCAGGGTTAGTCAGGATCGAACTCCAATTTGTGGGCAGAGTTTGCCTGAAACCCTGCCCTTTAACTACTGTGCCACCAGATTAAAGAACCAGAGTACAGATAATCCTCCACTTATGACCCCAAGTGGATCTGGAAGCTCAGTTGTTGGACATAGCAGTTATTAATTGAGACTCCAAATAATTACTTCACTCATCGACTGCAATCCCAACATTTCTAATTGCAGTTGTTAAGTGACTGCATGGGTTAAATGGAGTGTGTGAGAGAGGACCTGAACTGCCAAGTTGGGGTGAGGGGGGGAGAGAGCCCAGGCTTCCCAGGAGACCTGAGCCCTCTACCCATCCTGCTGGGGAGAATGAACATGAGTGCCATCATTCTGGGAGGCTCATAATGATGGCACCCACAAGCTTTTTCCCTCTGGAGGGGGAAATGCTAGTGAATAGCATTGTTTGAGTTTTCCACAACGATGGTGTTTGCTAGTGTTTTTACCAGGTTTGAGGTCCATTCCTCTAGCAGAAGGATATCCTTTCTCTGCAGGGAGGAGAGGGAAAATCCCTCAGTACACTGGGGGAATGAACCTCAAATCCAGCCTCTCCTTTCCTGCTGGCTACCCCATTGACTTTCTAGCAAAGCTGACAGAGCGATGCTTTACGATAGCTGAAAATGCTTTATGGACTGTAAAGCATCTGTACCAAGGTTGTCATGATCGCAAACAGTTGTTAAATGACTGGTTGTAAATCAAGGATTACCTATATATAAGAGCCGTGGTGGTGCAGTGGTTAGACATCAGTACTGCAGGCTACTTCTGCTAACTGCCGCTTGACTGCAGTTTGGCAGTTCGCATCTCACCAGGCTCAAGGTTGACTCAGTCTTCCATCCTTCAGAGATAAAATGAGGACCCAGATTGTGGATGCAATATACTGTACACCGCTTAGAGAGGGCTGTAAAAGCACTGTAAAGCCGTATATAAGTCTAAGTGCTATTGCTATATTATTATTATCCCTTTCCTGCTGGTATAAAGAATAATTAGTGGCTCTTTTAAATCCTGGGAGTAAGTAATGTGTAATCCCTGAATTTATGTGATCAGATTATTAGTGAGCATATGCATAATTACTGAGCATATTAAATAGGGAGAAAAAGAAGCAATTCTTCATTTCTAATTGTAATGTAATAAATTATTGATTAGGTCTCATTGAATTGGCTCCAATTCTTTATATTATGTAGAAAAAGATCTCCAAACATACCTTTCCCCAGAGGCATTCTCACTGCCTCCCCTTCTTTTACTTCCTTCAGATTCTTGATCATGATTATTTTTTTCCTCCATTGTTAGATCATGTTACATGCACAAAGTATGTAAACTTCTGTTTGCTAATCATTATCTCAAGGGAGCTTACAGTCTTTATTTTCTTACTGAACTGGCTGAATGGTTGTTCTTATTCTGTAATCTTAGTCATTGTCTCTAACACCATTAATGAAGATCTTTCTTTTTCTCCGTGTCCAGTTTTCTTACTACTAGGAGAAGCATTGCTTTAATAGTTTCTGTTTGATTTTCGGCCCCTCTCCCTTGTCTGAATCTTCTCTGTTCATTTGGCATTTCTCTTCCCATATATGGTTCTATTATTTGAAACAGCACAAGCAAAACTTTGCTAGCATGAAGAATGAGAGCAATGCTTCAGATACTTTTCTTCTTTCTGATATAGTGGCATATACAATGGTCTTTTCTGCCCACTAGGCCACAATATCTTGTTTCTCGATGCCATTGAAGTTCATCAATAGCTCTTGATCAAAATATGTTCAGATTCATAAAAAAAGAAAAAACCGAATACATACGAACCATTTAAAAATACTAGCAATAATAACATAGCATTTAATTCATTTATGTAATTAAATACTTTTTGACTTCCTATAAATTAGCATGGATTATAACAAAGGAGAAATATTTTTCATGATTTGGTATTAATCTTTGAAAATGAGTCAAAAGGGTGGGAATGATAACAGCCCTAGTCGCCAAAGCACATTGCTATAATAAAACTTCCCTAAACAAAATGAAGGAGAAACAATATAGAATTTAATATATACAGAGGGATGGTTTCAAACGTGTTATACCAAAAGAAAATAATTGGGGATTCTTTTATAGATCTAATATTAATAGAAATTTTTCTCTAAAGAAGAAGGAATTTAAATCACAGTCCTTTCAAATTTGATATAACTACTGTAGACAGGAGAGGTCTTAATACGAAGAGAAAACAAATCATAATTCTTCTATTTTTATCATTAAGTATTTACAGTAGTTACCATGTAGCTAATCATTTTAACAGAATGCCAACAGTCTCATAGGCAACAAGATGTATTTTTTACATTAGGTGAAAATGTTGGCTTCAGTTTGACTTTCACACACAGAGCTAATGATGAGGCCATGATTATGGCTTCCTGTCTTAATATTAATCTCATGCAATAGACCCAAGTACATTCAAGTATACACTCTAATTTACTTCCTTAGTACTACCTGACTACACAATAATCTTGTAGAGACATTCTGAAATCATTATGTTAATTGTAATATATAATTTTATTGAGTTGTATGTTAATAATTAGTTTAATAATAGTATCTTAGTGGATCAGAGAACTTAGTGGATCAGAGGAATACATTGAATTTCCTCTTTGTGGTAATCCATAAAGTCATTTAAAGCAATCCTTTGTTAGTTTTATTCAGAAGCAATCTCCACCAAGGAGATTTCTTTCAGGTTATCATCAGTGGTGGGATTCAAGTAATTTAACAACCGGTTCTCTGCCCTAATGATTTCTGCCAACAACCAGTTTGCCAAATTGCTCAGAAAGTTAACAACCGGTTCTCCCGAAGTGGTGCGAACTGGCTGAATCCCACCACTGGTTATCATATATAAAATGGTAGTGATGGCTATGATAGACTTTATAATCGAACTCTTTACAATGGTAAAAAAAAGCTGAAATAGGAAAAATGTTTAAGAAGAGCAAAGCAATTCTGATATTTTAAAAACACAAAGTAATGGCACATCACCTGACAGAAAGGAATTTTTTCTGAAATAAAAGTTGTTCCACTTGGTTCTGAAAGATGAATAAAGTTCTCACTGTTAGCTTTATTATAAAAACATATTTCATCTGGAGCTAAGAACATTTATTACATCAAAATATCAAAGAAACAGACTTGGAACACAATGGGCATTCTTGGCATAATCCATCTTTCCCATAATCTACAAAAAGAGAAATTAATTGAAATTGAAAGGAAAATGGGAAAAGAGCCAATTAAACAGTGTTGCCAGTGGGAAATTTATATTCCAGATACTGCTGAAGATAGTTTTACTGTAAAATCTGTGCAAAAATCCCTATCAGTAACTATAATTTTATTCATTTTTTGTTAGATTTTTAAAATTCTGCCTTATTTATTTTGATCTGAATTATTTTATAAATAAATCCAGGTGGTGAATGTACATAAGTACTCCTTCCTCCTCCTATTCTCCCCACAACAACAATCCTGTGAGATGGGGTGTGTTGAGACAAAGTGGCTGGCTCAAGGTCCCCCAACGAGCTCTCATGCCTAAAGCAGGACTAGAAGTCGGAATCTTCTGGTTTCTAGGCCGGGACCTTAACCACTATAACAAACAGGCTCTTATTTGGGGGTTTTTTTGGTCCCTTTTAGCCTCTGGATTTTGTTCAGTTTTAGAGACAGACTTGGCATCATTCAACCTTTCCTAAGCTCTCCTACATTTGTTGGTTTTTATTTGCTCCCATTCTGTCTATCAGAAACCAATCATAATTATTTAAGCTGAGTCTAAAGTTAAATAAAAAATGATGTTAGTCATATACTGTTCATTATTTTTGGAGATACTTACTAATCGCCAAATTTCTCTCAGGAATTTGGACAAAAATTTATTGTTAAACTGATGGCTGAAAGCAAATCTGGAACAAAAAATAAGTATGTGACTAGATTTTGGTGAGATCTCTATCTGAACTTGTGCAGATTCTTAGTAAAAACTAATACAATGTTTGCTTTTCCCATTCATATGTAAAGTAAATATGATAACTGAGAATTGAAACTTTCTGAGGGCTTAATTAATTATTTGAAGCAAACATGATTATGTTGGTACATAGGAAAGTAAACCAGTAATATATAGCTTTTTAATACTAGCCAAAATATCAGAAGAGACTGGCAAGATTTCTATCTCCTTCTCCCTTCTTTTAAATATAACAATTGGATTTACTTATTTCAAGATTCTAAGTTGCCAAATATCTAGATAACTGTATGTTGGGTGTTATAAAGGTAAAGGTTCCCCTTGCACATATGTGCTAGTCGTTCCTGACTCTAGGCGGCGGTGCTCATCTCCGTTTCAAAGCCGAAGAGCCAGTGCTGTCCGAAGACATCTCCGTGGTCATGTGGCCGGCATGACTAAACGCCAAAGGCGCACTGATGGATGTTATAGAAATATCCAAATAAATAAATATCCTTTTGCTTTATTAACATTTTACTTATTTAAAAGTTGTGAAGAACTTAAAAACTTGTATGCTCTTTTATGACATACTAGCAGTCATGATTCTGGTAAGTTGTGGCTTTGGGTTGTTATTAGTGGCTTTATAATGCTATTTTTCAGTGTAAAAGAGTCTCATTGCATTTTAAAGAGCAATAGAAATATGACAGATAAAGCAAAGATAGTTTGGTGCAGTGGTTACAGCATCAGGCTTAGAAATTGGGAGATTGTGAGTTCTAGTCCCTCCTTAGCTATGATTCCAGATGAGAGACCTTGGGCCAGTTCCTCTCTCTCAGCCCTAGGAAGGAAGGAAGGATTGGCAAACCACTTTTAAAAACATTGCCAAGAAAACTACAGGGATTTGTCCAGGAATTGTCACTAGTCAAAACTGACTCAGAGGCACCGCCTACCCCCCTGTACATATACAACATGAGACATAGCATAAAAGGGAATGTGAAGGGCAAGGGAAAAAAGGAATTCAAGCATGATTTCTTATTATTTTGCAGTTGTTATAGTGACTTATTATGATTTTCATTAGATTTTGATGGTCTTATCATGAACAGCTGGAATGTAAATAGTTCAAAAGTGAACCATCATAGGTACCAGTTGAGTTTAGGATGGGGGTGAAGATTGAGTGAAGATTGGGGTCAAGGTTAATATGGTGACTTTGTACTCAACAGATTTTGTTTTAACTCACAAGTTCTTATTGCCGTTTACTGTAGGATTCATGTAATACTGTTTTAAAGTATCTACACATTATTTGAAGAACTAACATATTTTGCCAAGTGCTTGTTTTCTATGAATCACCATGTATTTAAGAACTGCTGACTGAGATCCAGCTGGAGGAGAGTTGGCAAAGCTTGGAAGTTAGAACATCTGTAGAGGTTCTGTACAGTAAGTCCGGAGATGCATTGCTTGAGAGAGGCTTTCAGTTGTCTGTTCCACTAAAAACCACGTACCTGCATCCAATGATCACATATGACATTATGAAGTTAAGTATCTTCATAAAGATACCTTCATATCTTCATATCTAGTCTTATGAAAAGAAGGACTAGGGGTGACATGATAGCAGTGTTCCAATACCTCAGAGGCTGCCACAAAGAAGAGGGAGTCAAGCTATTCACCAAAGCACCTGAGGGTAGGACAAGGAGCAATGGGTGGAAACTAATCAAGGAGAGAAGTAACTTAGAGCTAAGGAGAAATTTCCTGACAGAACAATTAATAAGTGGAACAACTTGCCTGCAGAAGTTGTGAATGCTCCAACACTGGAATTTTTTAAGAAGAGATTAGATAACCATTTGTCTGAAGTGGTGTAGGGTTTCCTGCCTGGGCAGGGGGTTGGACTAGAAGACCTCCAAGGTCCCTTCCAACTCTGTTATTCTATTCTATGTTATATAAAGAGTGTGAAAACAGGGAGGAATTACAATAATTCATCTTAAGATGACACTAAAGCTAATGTTATTCCTTTGTCCATGTGTCGCTTGTCTTGGCCTCATTGGACTATGGAAAAGAAAACTGCATATACTTGTTAAATTGTAACAATTACTAGATTAGTTATAATAATATGAGATATGTGTGGAGGAACTGAGGAAAAAGAGGAACGTATCTTCTTTTCATTCTTTTTCCCAGTGCTGCAGAAGCTTTTAGGCAATGTAACAGTTTTAATAACCAAGTGATGAAACCATATGATGAAAAATATCTTTATGTACAATTTAGAGCAATTCCCACAGATTGTTTGAGCTGTCTCACTTTATTAACCCACTGATTAGTTATTAAGCTAATTTGTTGTTTTTGAAACTTACCTTGAGTTTTTACTTAACTCTTCCACCATCATTCCTCCCATTCACATATTTTAAAGTCTGTTTGAAGTCTACAATTATCTCTTCAGTTATATTAGCCTCAATGTTTATCTGGTCAGAGACAGGCTCTTGTGGCACAGTTGTGGTACATAAAGGGGTTTAGCATTATTTATTTATTTAAAATATATTTATATGGCCTCCCATTTCATGAATGGATCACACATAACAACAACCCCCTCCCCCCCAGATACGTCCCCTCAGTATACTAAGCTTGGTTAATATTAGTTGCTGATTTGATTAGTTGTTGGCTTAGTGCATTGTGAAAACCTTGCCTATTTTATTGGTTTATGATTCAGGGTATTGTGCGAGCACATAAAATGAGTAAATTCATAATTAGATTAAGCACGTTGCCTGAATGCAGCCATTCTGCCCATAGGAAACTCTTAATTCCTAATTGAGTCATTTATTCATTTCCACCAGTATTATCTCTAGTCAACCACCTTACAACAGAGGAGGAGGGAGAGGATTTTCAAATGTTTAATGTATATCATAATTTCATTATAAATGTAAAGGTTTCCCCTATCCAATCACGTACAACTCTAGGGGATAGTGCTCATCTCAAGTTTCTTAGCTGAGGGAGCCAGCATTGTCCAAAGTCATTTCCATGGTCAAGTTTCATTATAGTAGTTTCATTGGCATCCACAAATGTTTTCTTTTAATAATCTACTATATTTTATTTGTCAATTTTTTCTATTAATGGTATCATTTGTTTAGACAGAGAAATCTAAATTGGAAGGGCAAATTTTGAAAGGTAGAAAGTTCCATAGCACTCTGTCCCACCAAGATTTGAATGGGGGAGCATTTGACTTTAATGCCCATTGTGATGTTCATCACCCTTCCTTCCTTACAATTCTCTGCTAAACATTCCACTATTTCTATCTCCCTTTCCCTTTTTCTTAATATGGGCAAACATACATTTTTGTTACAAAAAAAAGTCTGGGGTTTTTTTATATATATATATATATCTGTACAACTTACATCTGAGGAAAGACATCTAGCAGACAATACAGTCTCAGTCCTACAATGAAATGATCTCTGACCTTTTAGGCAATAGGGACCTATTTCGTGGAAGACAGTTTTTCCATGAACCGGGGAGGGGATGGTTTCATTTAGAGCCGTGTTGGCACAGTGGTTAGAATACAGTACTGCATACTAACTCACTGCTTACTTCAGGAGTTTGATCCTGAAGAGCTCAAGGTTGACTCAGCCTTCCATCCTTCCAAGGTCAGTAAAATGAGGACCCAGATTGTTGGGGGCAATATACTGACTCTGTAACACCACTTAGAGAGGGCTATAAAGCAGTGTGAAAAGGTATATAAATCTAAATGCTATTGCTATCCAATTTTCGTTCTCTCGCCTGCTGCTCACCTCCAGCTGTGTTGTCCGATTCCTAAGAGGCCAGGGGCCAGTATTGTTCCAGGGGTTGAGGAAACTTGCTGTAATGTATCTATTGCACTGATCATTACTTGGAAACAGGTTTCAGATCTAGTTTCCAAACAGACCCATTTTTCAGCGAAGTTGCAAAAGAAGGCTTGCTTTGTATAATTATTTAACTAATGTATAGTAGTTTGGAGGTCTGTAACTTTCTTGTACACCTATAGGATGTGGCACTTTATTGCAGCATGAAGAGAGTTATCAATTGTTTGTTTTAGAATGTATTTCTTAGACTTTATCTAGACAGCTAAAACTCACCATCTGCAGGTACCATTTGTTTTCTGATTTTGTGCCTCACTGTCACTCCTGTGTCAATACATCTATCTTTCTAAAGAGGCTGTGAATTTTTCAGATCTGTTCACAGCCTTACGCTAGAAGCCCTGTATTAGAAATTGCCTGTGAAGTAAGTTGTTTATTTCCAGATCTGGTCCTTTTATGAGAGCCAAAGTAGGAGAAATTCTTTAACTGCAGCATGAAATTCCTCCTCCCAGATTAAAACTGTGACTTCATATAAATATAAGGAATGCAGTTTTTCTCAGTCCCATTTTTCACTCTTGCCTCCTATTACTGCTTAGTTTTGCTTAGATGCAGCTTTCCATCTGTCATACTTCACAGCCAACAGGATGGGACATCTTCCACTATGTCTCTGTCCTAAGGGACTGGGTGTATTTTTCAGTATGCTGAAGCAGCACAATGGGCATGAATAACATTAGTGCTTGAACCAGCACTAGATTATAATTTTTCTTCTGCAGCATGCTGATTGTATTACAATAGCTTTTTCCCTTACTTAATCCCCATCGCATAGTCATCAACCTCCCTGGATAATCAGTCCTTCCCAATTTTACTGAGTTTCCAAAAGGCAATAAAGATCTAGAACTCCAGGAAAGCTTTAGTTTAGCCTATCCTCAGGCTGGCATTCTCATGGCATTCATCTCTGGATGTTAATCAGAGTGATGTGACTTTTCAAACCCTATGTTTGGCATTCTATATAAGCCCGTAGGAATTAACATGAGAGAAGCCAAAATGCACGTGTAAGTAAATAACTGTGCATATCGACTTTCAAAATTAAAAATAGTGCTTAGCTCTATATGTTTCATAATGCACATTTTTAAAAATTCTTTTTTCTTACTAGCAGAATGTATTCTGTTTCTCAGGCTCTATAGGTGTCGTCTTTATTGATATACAGCCAAACAAAATGTCCAAATGATAATTTATGCATGTTTACTTCATAATGTCTGAGAATCCTTTACAGTGCAATTCTGGAAAAGACTTTAAGGGCCACATTCCAATTTTTATGTGGCCAAAGTTAAAGTAGATCAAGAAAGAATAAGCAAGAAAAATTCCAAATAAGCAAAGGCATCAAATGTCTCTTGCATCCTTATTCCTAAATAAGCAAAGGACATCTCTTTAAAATGCAGCTCTTCTATATGTCTATATAGAAATTGTTCTTGCTAGATTTAGTTTAATTCAGATGAGCATTATATGATTACAGCTTGTGTATAGAAAATGAAACAATTCAGTAACCCTCCATGTTTTATTTTTCCTAGCTTAAGGAAATAGTGCTTTTACCATCAATGAAAGCACCATTTTTTCCTATAGAATGTTTGGGTAAATTGCAGCTTGCACTGTGAAACCTCATACTGTATATATCTTATTCATGTCAAGTGGAGCTCATGATGCTAATTCCATGATAAGAGAATAATAGACTGCAGCTTCTTAAAGAGAATTAAATATATACAAGCAGTTCTGATTTGTGTTGCCAACTTTCTGGAGCTTCTGAAAATATTTTTTTCATTTTTATTTCCTCCATTTCTAGCCATTGTTTTATAGCAGATAAACAAAATACCCCCTGAAAAACACATTTATAATTTTTGCCTCATGATGTGCGGTCGGTATTAGAGTTGTACCAAAGGTCTCTTGATGAGTTTCTACTTCAATTGCCAAATCCTTATAATCATCTTTTTGTTACTATACTTTGCACCTGTAAATTGACTTCCTTCAAAATCAATTGTACAACCTCAGTTTATCACCATTATGGATTTTTCTGGCAAGGAGGGAAGACAAACATATCAATGTAGACTATTGCACACACACACACACACACATATATATATATACCCCATAATGACTATGTTGTCATTAAAGCTGATTTGCTGAATAGGCAAATACATCTCTAAACTGTGCTTGATCGAAGCTGGGTGGTGTCTCTACTCCAGACTCTGCAAGTTCCAGTACAGTCTATACAACTGCATTCCATCCTTCTGAGATAATAATCAAGGACTGCCAGTGGAAACATTTTGTAGTGCAGCAGCCGCCGCTGTCCAAGCCTTTTAATTAAAACAATCCTAAAATATTGGTTTATGGGGATGAGCAATAGTATTTAACATGCACGAATCATCTGGAGATAATAGTGAGATGGCCAAGTTTACAGATGACACCAAATTATTCAGCATTGAAGAACTCCAACATGGTATCCAAAATTTTTGAATTGGAGGGCCAATGGGCAAAATTTGGGATAATGTGCATCCCTGAAGGAATAAAATGAAAAAGCTTTTCAGGTATCAGTTAGAAACTGAGAGGCAGTGAGTTCTGGTCCCTCGTTAGGCAAAAAGCCATTCAGATGAGCTTGGGCCAGTCCCTCTCTCTCAGCCCTAGAACAGAGGCAGTGGCAAACTTTAAGTCAAAATTGACTCAAAAACATGAGTGTGTATGCATACTCAAACACGTCCATCAAGTCCCAAGAGTCTGGGAAAGTTGGTTCATACAAAAATAGCTATCAGTTTTTTTTGTTTTGTTTTAACTATCTAGTCATGGCTGGCTCTTGACAACTTTATAGGCAAGTGCTGCCCATGTTAATCAGTATAGAACCCCTTAATATAGATGCAATACTAAATTGGAACTACTCCATAAATTGACAAACTTGAAATGCATGGCTTAAGATTGACTTTAATGAAGTGATAGCTCTGAATCTTACACCAGAGGCAACGGTTTGTACAAGGGACAGAAGGCAGAGAACTCCAAGGCTGAGTAAAGAGCACTAATACTTTTGAGTATATTGTGGTATTGTTTGCAACTCAGACAAAGTGAGTTTATACTTAGATATTGGTGTAGACAAAATACAGGTTCTCACTGGAACAAAATAGTGGCAAAAATTGTGCCTGAAGAAAAGTGCATATGTATATAATCAAAGAAATAGTATGAAGCATTTTTGCTGTAGTGTTCATAAATGATAATGTTTTTGCTTACATTTAAAGAAGGTAATCAGTAAAAAGACAGAATTATTCATCCCTAAAAGAATATTTCCTTAGCTAGCTGACAGTGGGGAACTAATTGTAGTAATGCCGTGTTTGTAGACTTCTTGAGAGAGCATGCATGGTTAGTGTTTGAATGTATGGCTGTTAAGTTTTTTGATGGTAGATTTTCTGTACATTTCTGGAAAAATACAGGTGCCCACATATCTCTGAACTTCTAAATATTCCCCAGAATTCCAAAATGAACATTAGTATTTTCATCTGATAGGATACTACGTATGAACTAAGTGAAAAACTTTCCAAATAATGTAATCCATTTTTTAATCTAAGAAATGTTGCATACCTAGAATCAGGGCTAAACTGTTTATTTTTATTGATGATTCAAGCTGTTTATTGCAATATATCCTTAATGGCTCATTTTCTTTTTCATGTAAATATCTGGCTTTGGCAAATTATTTTAGTGTTTTCTTTTGCAGGGAACCAATAGTTGCAGCAGTTCACTTTTTAGGATTCAGAATAGAGATATTTTTCTTTGTGTCAGAATATCCTGCAGCTCTTTGGTGTCCTTTGTTGTCCTCTAATGGTCATCCAGAGTTTTGCAATCTTAATATGATGCTGCAATTCTATGTGTGGTGAGTGCTTTATGCCTTAAGCTAACTATAACTAATCATTAATACTGGGAAAGATAATTAGGCTAAAAAAGAGATTTTTAAAAAGTTGTGATAATGCCATCACAAATGTTATGTACAATTTATATCCCATAGTTATACCCAAATAGTCCAAGCGGTCATAAATAGCAGTATAATTTTCTATTCAGAGGAAGGGGTGGAGAGTTTTCATATTTGCAATCCAATACACAGTTATTCACTGAACTCAATAGAGTTTCTGAATCAAGTCTCACATGTCTGGTTCTCTTTAAAACAGTTATGTGCTTAATGTGTGTGTGTGTTTTAAATTCATGAACAAAGCTTGAGCTGTAGAGGCTCAGAAAGCAATCTTGTGAAATCTTTTTTTTTTAAATGCACTGTCTTTCATAGCCAAAATCTACTCCAAGTACTTCCAGCTGCAGTTGAAAGATGAGTCACGCTGGAAGCTGAGGAGGTTTGCTATTAGCCTTTCTCTTAGTTCACATGATTTTTTTTTCTTTAACATTCCTATCTGCTTTTCTTTTCTTGAAAAAAATTGTAAAGGAGATTCACCCAAGGAAAACCCATATGAGGATGTGGAACTGAAAGCCCGTAATGCAGGCCGAAAATCCCAGCAGCTTTCTGAAAATTCCCTGGATTCTTTGCACAGGATGTGGAGTCGACAGGACAGGAAGTACACAACACCTCCACAGGTAATAATAAATGCACTGCACTGCACTGGGTTTTGTTTGAACTGTATGTTGTCGAGTGTGGTATTTTCTTCTTGCAAAAAGGATCAGCAACAGGAGAATAGCTAGACAATTTAACCATATAAGTATACTAAACTGAGAAAGGGACATGAGAAAAGAAGGACATTAACATCTTTAATCTAAAATCTTTAATATGTATTAACTTTTTATTTGATGTTCTTTTTTAAATGCTGGTATAGTATTGTGAAATTGTTAGTATTCTGTATATTAACTTTTTTCAACTTCTAATTCCCAGAATTCGTTATTGAATGCCCTCTACTAAACAAAAAACCAATGTTTGGTTTCTCTTTTTTTTTCTTCTATAATTTATATGCAGTCCTCTCTTACTTAATGTGCTCTATGAAGATACTAAAAATAGCAACTAATAAAATATAATTAGCTTGGGAAATAATAGAACACAGCAAAATTTTCCATAATCAGCTGCTTTACTCCTCATCTCCCCAAACCCGTTTTTATACTTTATAATAACCATTCCAATCTTAAATATATTAAAATGTCTCAATATGATATATTTCCAGATAAATTTAACAGAAAACAATGGGATGTACTGTATTTCCAAAGAAATGCCTTCAGTAACCTGGAAGTGTATGAAGCATTTAACACACAATAACCTATTGTAAAGCCATTAAATATGTATCTGGCCCAACTTGATTCTGTTCAGTTTTATATTTTTAAATGTAAAAGAACTTTAATGTTCAGCTCCTCTGAAACTAGACAAGTGTCATTCAAGAACTGAAACAGGTATTGTTTGAGGTCTGATGTTTTAAAATGTATATGTCTGAGGAATAGATTGAAGTATATGAACAATTGATTCTAGCTTTGGAAATAAAAGAGTTATAGCAATATTTCATGAATTTCTATTCAGAAAAAGATACTATTGAGTTTGTGGGCATTTTTTTCAGGATAATATATCTCCCATTGCAAATTTGGCGTACTTTGTGTACGTATTTTTGTATTTCCCATAAAAGGATGTGAGGTGATAGTCTAGTTTTGTTAATATTCTATTTTATTTTATGTGCATTAAAAACAGTTGCTAGTTCATGATTCATCTCTCTTAGCAGATTGGTATTAAAGCATCAGATATACAATCAAGCAAAATAAAGTGAATCGAACTTCAGCGTAACAAAAAATATCTTTTAGCTCATTGATTAAACCAGGAATGTTTTTCACAGCATCAGATTATAGCTTGTAGGTAGTGTAGGAGGAAAGCTGTGTTAACCAAATCAGAAGGACTCTAGTAGCACCTTTTCCAACTAACAATTTTATTAAAAGGCATATGCTTTTAGGGATAAAACCTTTTATGATGAAAAGGTGCTACCAGACCCTACCTGATTTTTAGATAGTAGACAAGAAAGCTTGCTAGAGAATGCTATAAAACAGCAGTGCCATAAGAAGAGCCTATTCAGTTAGATGCAAATCCAATTAGTACAGCATGAGTAAATGAATTCAGTGTTGGGTTTCAAATTTTTTTACTACTGGTTCTGTGGGTGTGGCTTGGTGGCCGTGGCATGGCTTGGTGAGCGAGGCTTGGTGGGCGTGACAGGGGAAAGATACTGTAAAATCTCCATTCCTACCCCACTCCAGGGGAAATATACTGCAAAATCCCCATTTCCTCCCAATCAGCTGGGACTTGGGAGGCAGAGAATAGATGGGGGCGGGGCCAGTCAGAATTTTTACTACTGGTTCTCTGAACTACTCAAAATTTCCGCTACCGGTTCTCCAGAACTGGTCAGAACCTGCTGAAACCCACCTCTGAATGAATTGCTTCAAAAAATCATAAAGAAATAATGACACATCCTCTCCTGTTTCCTTCAACTGGTTAGTGTATCGACCCTAACATGGAAAGTAATATATAACTATCATGATAATAACTATCTGTCTCCCTCTTCAAGGGTTTGTTTCAAAGACTCTGTGAAGCAGAATCTGGAACTGTGCCCTAAAACAGGAAGTTCTAATTGCCTTTTTAATGCCCTATGCAATAGTGCTTGTTTACTTATTTATTTATTTATCTATTTTTTTTTATTGCAATAGCACTTAGATTTATATACCACCCCATAGTTCTTTACAGCCCTTTCTGGGCGATTTACAATGTCAGTATGTTGCCCCCAACAATCTGGATCCTCTTTTTACCAACCTTTGGAGGATGGAAGGCTGAATCAACCTCAACTCCAGGGTGTGGGCAGAGTTAGCCTGCAATACTGAATTCTAACCACTGAACCACAAAGGCCCTTCCTTCCTTCTTCATATTTCTAAACTGTCCATCTCCTTCAGAGAGGGGCATATAGAATCTGTGCTTTCAAATCCTAGTATCCAGGGGTGGGTTACTACCGTTCCGCAATGGGATCACTCGCGCATGCGCAGATCGCATCTAATGACATCAGGGTCAGTGGGCGGAGCCTCCCACCAGTTTTACTACTGGTTCTATAGAACCAGTCCAAACCGGGGGCAACCCACCACTGCTAATATCTAATGGTTTGCTTTACTTCCTGCTTTATTTTCTGTTGTTGATTCCTCTGTACTTCCGCTCCATGCAGCCTCATTCCTACAGTACTCCCAATTCTTTATATTAATGCTAAAATGCAATTTTTGATTCCATGTCATTGCTGCTTTAATCTAACAAATTACTTTTATTGAACATTCACTGAAACTCATTTAAAATATCATTGGAAGTGGACATAGAGTGGAGCCTAACACTTCATGTCATATGGCAGCTTGACTGACAACTCATACAATCAGGAAGTTCTTCATGAAGCTTATAATGAACCTCTTTCCTCATGGATTCTGGTATTGGCCTCTGGAGCAATAAAGAATAAGTTCACTTTGTCTCCCATTTGAGAGCTCTTCAGATATGAGATTGCTATGTATCCATCCCAGAGTTTCTTTAAGGTTTCCTTCCAGAGCTTGATTTCCAACAGTTTACATTTTTGTAGCCATTTTCTGAACCTACTCTAATTTATCTATGCCCATGTGGAATTATAGTGCCCAGAATTGGTTACAATGTTCCACGTGGATCTAATCTCAGCAGAGTAGAATGGAACTTTGCATGATATGGATTCTGGGGTCACTGCAAACCAGTAAATAGTGGCATATGCATAGCACATGTAACACCACTATTCCATGAGCTGCACTGGCTGCTGATGTGTTTCTAGGTGCTGGTTGTCACCTTAAAAGCCTACATGACTTGGGACTGGGTTTCCATGGGTTTCTATCCATCCAATTTGATCCAACAGATTGGATCTGCAGAGCCCATCAACCAAAGAGTGTTGAGTGGCAGGAACTAGATGAGTTTTCTTTGCTGTAGCTGTTGCTTTATGGAAATCCCTCAGAGATTAGAATGGCCCCAATCCTATTGGCCTTTCATAATGCTTTAAAAACTTGGCTATCTATTCAGGCCCAGGGCTCAGAACATGTTAAAGGCCACGTTACTTAGCTTTAGTATTAGCTGATTAATCATCACGGCTGCTGTTTGTAGTTTTTTTTAATTTTGTGGGTGTTTTTACTGTTTTAATGTTTTTAATTGCTTTATTGTTTTAAAACTGTAAGCCATCCAAAGTCAGCTGGTTCAATTGGGTGGCTGTAGAAATCAAATCAATCAATCAATCAATCAATAAATAAATAATACTAATGTAGCAGTTTAGCAGCTGTGTTAGATTGTTAGCTTCTATTCAACATCTTTCATTTTCTATTAATTAACATTCAGCCAGGCCTTTTCATTATTTCAGTAGCTATAATTTTATTTTCTTTCTTTTTAGCTACCTTTAAAGCCTAGCAGCCAGTCCCTAAGAATTGGAAACTGGTCAGAAAGGAAAAGCCATCGCCTGCCACGTTTACCCAAGAGGCACAGCCATGATGATATGCTCTTGCTGGCCCAGCTTGGCATCCCTTCCTCTCCTTCTAGCCTGAATGATGACAGTTTGAGTACTACCAGTGAACTTCTATCCGCACGCAGGGCTCGCAGAGTCCCAAAGGTACAGTAATGGCCACTGTAGTCTTCTTGCAACTCTAGAAGATTTGGTTTTCTCTCTCTGAACCATGTTCTGATATTTGAATTATTCTTGTAAGTAAACTGTGTGCTGTATTTATTGGGTTATTTTATACTTTTCCTCCCCGGTTGTAGACTGAGTAACTATTTCAGAATGTGAACTACCTTTCCTACTTTGAATGCAAATAACTCTCCATCAGCTGTTGAAACGACATACCTCATATCCATTTAACCCCAAAGAGCCAGGATTATTTGTGGCTAATTGAAAGCTAATTAGTTGGGTTCACTGATCTCGTTTTTGTGTTCACAAGAGAAGCTATCCCCTGTCATTCAATTAAATGTGCCGTGTGAATAGGGACAGTATTGCTATGCATAATAATTATTTGGATAAGCCCATAATGCTAGGAAAATGGAAGGAAAGAAAGAAAAAAAGAACAGTAAGACAAATTGAATTGATTACAGTGGTAATTGGAAGACTTGAAAGGCCAGATTTGGGATAGATCATCCTGGAGAAGGACTGTTCTACCAACCTGTTGGCACATAATCAGTCATGCAACCCATCAGTGAAATTAAATACTGGAAATACTGGAAATTATTCAAAACAAATAAGGTCAATCTTTAGCCTGACTGAAACTATGCTACATTTTGGGTCACTTCCATATATTATGACCTTCTAATGAATCTTGGAACACCTATTGTAGAACCTCTTTGGGATGAATTTTGAATACATGAAACTGTTTCTCATATTTATATTTAACAATTTTAATAGTTTCAAGTGAAAGAGAATTTCTGCTTGATTTATGTTTGTCCTGGATTTCTGTATGTAATACCAATGGTTCTTTGCTTCTTTTACAGCTGGTACAGAGGATCAATTCTATCTATAGTGCAAAAAGAGGGAAAAAAAGATTGAAGAAGCTTTCAATGTCCAATATTGAAACTGCATCACTGCGAGGTATAGTGCAGAAATCTTTTGGATTTATAGGAAAGTGTTGATCATCAGTTACAGAAATTACTGTGATTTGTTAGGTAGTTTGGATGCCAATATATCCTATAATCATGATGGTGAACCTATGGCACGCCTGCCACAGGTGGCATGCAGAGCCGTGTTGCCTGGCATGCCAGCTCAGCTCAGCGTGCATGTGCGCACCAGCCACCTGATTTTCGGGTCTTCTGGGCCCACCAGAAGTAGGGAAACAGGCTGTTTTCTGCCTCCAGAGGTCCTGGGAAGGCCCATTTTTCTTTCTCACCTGGCTCCAGATCTTCTCTATGCATCTGGGGAGGGCGAAAACAGTCTTCTCCACCCCCTCGGAAGCCCTCCGGAGGCCTGAAATGGCCCATTTCCCAACTCCCGGTTGGACAGGAAGTGATGTTTTTTGCTGTCCCCAGGCTCCAGAGCCTCTCTAGGAGTTTCTGGAGGCTGGGGACAGCAAAAAAGTCACTTCCTGTCCAACCAAAAGTTGGAAAACGGGCCGTTTTGGGCCTCCGGAGGGCCTCTGAGGGGATGGGGAAGGCTGTTTTCGCCCTTCCCAGATGCATAGAGAGGATCTGGAGCCAGGTGAGAAAGAAAAACGGGCCTACCAGGCCATCGTGTGCCAAGAGCGGGGGGGGGTCGCGCGTGCACACGGGCGGGGCGCATAGAATTATGGGTGTGGGCACGCACACACGCGTGAACCTCCCCCGCCCCCCCCCTTCCTGGCATGCGATGGCAAAAAGGTTAGCCATCACTGTCCTATAACAAAAACAAAAGTTTTAAGATTAAATGCTTGTTTCTTTGCATGTGAGGGATATATGAGTAAGTTATATTTTCTGATGCAAGTCCTTGAGCGCATCAGTTTCAGTACATACACCCAATTACTAATTCTGGAGTAACCTGGGAAAGCTAGTGTAGCTTCACAAATCTGTACTGTGTAAAGCGAGGAGCAGCTGGTTTTCATTGTTCCTTGGAATTTATCCACTAAAATTTCTGCAGTGGTAGTCCACAAGTGTGATTATGGTGAACCAATATATTCAATTATATATTTATTATGTGAAACACATAAATACAATAGCAGGATTTATTAACTAGACTGTATGTCCTTACTGTTTCCAAAGAAATGTTTTTAATGTCTGTTAAATTCTGCCTGTCATTTATTTGAATTCTGACTGTGTATATATGTGCCGATGTAGAAGAAATGTCAGAAACTCCAAATGAACCTTATTCCCAAGGTATGTGGCTGTAGCTTTAGGATGAAGCTTTAATCCTGCTCCTGATGAAGGGAGACCTATGTGGTAGTGCTGACCTAGATGTGGCTGTTCCTCATAGCAACTGGTGGTGTGGGTGTAGTAGTTTGCTTGTCTAAGAACATTTAACTAGAGTGTACACCTCTTCCTTGAACTTCTTGAAAACTGCTTGCTGGAATGAATCACAGTTTGGCTACTGTGATGGTCCTTACGTTTTGTTTAAACTGGCATTTTTCATATTATTAATTGATATTACTCAGGCAATTTAAACTTTTAAGAGGTTCCTCTTTAAAATGTTGCACAACTTCTTTTAATACCTAAATAATTTGGATCGGAAACATCAAAACAGTTTTCTAAATGTTTCCTAAAGCAGCATAGACATGCTGAAGCTATCTTTTCTTAAACACTTGCAAATCATGAACAAAGAAAATTTTGGCACGGGCAGTGCATCTTTGTTAATAGTAAAATCCTCCTGTCTTTTTCAGATGAAAACAGTGAGAGTGAAAGTGATTCAGATGATAGATTTAAAGGTGAGAAATTCATCAGTTGTTTTTCCTAAATACATTATAACCCAATGAAATTAGGTTGGGGACAAGATTAGGGGTTTTTCCCCCTCAGAGAACTCATGATGTCTTAGGAGAGGGATGACTGTTCTGCCTGCCATCTACTTTCATGCTTCATAGAGAGAATTATTTTTCCTTTTAGAATATTAAAAAGTAACCAGAACTAATTTGACTAGAAATAGCAATGAAATAAAAGAAATTGACTTTTGTATGTGGTTTTGTGTAACTGGAAACAATCGTTTATACGTCTTTCAGCTATTTTGAAATATACTGTGCATTAAGTCACAGTATTTAATTCACCTTGTGCTGCTGTTATTTCAAAAGATGCAAATCAAATATCTTTGAACTCTAGATCAAAAAAGGCAAAATAGTTCAAGAAAGCAAAAACTTAGTTTTAAGAGTAGAACAGACTTTGCAAAGGATAAGAAATAATCCATTCATCTGCCGGATGGAATTCAGAGCTTGATATATAGTAGATGCATAAGACATTTTTATTTGCAAGGGTGGAGTGGGAAATAGATATATTTGAGTTAGGAAACATTTGTAAAGAGACCTGTCTGGGACCTGACCTCACCTGCTGTTTGGTGGCTAATTGCTGTATTCTGCAGAAAATGCTGATTCATGTCCAGCTTTAAAACAGCTAATGCTGTGCCATGGTCCTAAACTTACAAAATCTCAAAGGGATGACAGCTTCAGTATTGAGTTATATTGTTTTAGTGATGACACTTGCTGTTTGCATTTAAATTATGTTCTCAGTTTAATACTAAATAATAGATTATATAACTAATAACATGGGCAATCAGAAATTAGTGGTATAAAGTTTTCTTAAATGCACAAAACATTTTGAATATGCCAAATGAAAGGACCCTGTAAATGAAATAAATTTCCCTTCAGTCTAGCAGTTCCCCGCACATATTTTGTAACCCTCTGGGATAATCAAGAGTTACAGTACTGTATTAGTAATCATTATAGTAAACTTATGAAGTTTACCAGTAATGTTATCCCCCGGTTATATAGTGGAAGGAAAGAAGCCTCCCTAAAGCAGGAAATTATTTCTTCATGAAATTACTTCATTATTTTTGCCCTTTGATTTGCAGGGGTCCATAATGGTGATGCATTGACATCACACGAATTGGCAGGAGCCAACATTTCAGTCCCTTTAGGTTTTAGGATTCCTCCTCTCCTCCTAATAGATATTATTACAGGAAATAATACAGTTGCATTAAATATCATAAACTTATTTTACAACATATAGCACATCAAATCATTGTTTTGTCACTGGCAAGAACTTGTGGGAAGGTTGACCTATGGGGACTGTCAAAAGCTCCATATGGCTTCTACCTGATCCAAGCTAAAAACAAATTGATCGGTAAACTAACTAAGTTGGACTAAATTCTTCTGAGCTATGAGCATGTGCTTTTCAGCACTACACTAGTCCTGTCTTTGTGCAGCTTCTTAGCCACAGAGAAACTTCCACAATCTAAAGGACTGATTTTTTTTTTAAATTATTGACTGAGACACTCTACATTTTTAGAATTCTTTTTTTAAAAATGAAAACATTGTGAAATAACTGGGCACAATCACTTTTCCTTTCCTGTATCTGCTTTTGATGCCATTGCTGACCAGCAGTCAGATCTATCTAACACTCTTTCACCTGGCCAGTAAATATATTTTTATGGAGTTGTTTTCCCAACTAATGCCAGATTTTCTTCTATTTCAAATAAATTTTCTGGCCTGAGATTGATGCAGATCACTGTGGTATGTGTAACTTGAGGTACAGCAGAAACAGATGGGAAAACTGCAACGTGTTGCGGCTAATTTTATGGAGTAATATTATTAAAATAGTAATATGTAGGTTTGTTACTAATTGTTCTCAAAAGTAATATCTTGTTTATTTACATGTTGGATCTTGCTGCAATATATAGAAAGGAGATATTCTATAAAATCAGTGAACCATCAAAACTATCATATAAAACTGAAATACTGGCCTCTACATGTCTGATCTGCAGTTCATAAATCCTGACATGTGACTTATATTGCCTTGGAGAGATACTCCCTTCTTCATTCCCATTTGTTTTTCTAACCAGCTGGAAAATGATTTTAACATTTCAATATTTCCATAATGTGCCATGTCCCTGAGCTAGTCTTAACTACCACTTGTTTTGTTTTGTGGAAATTGAATTCTAAATTCAGTCAATCAATTTATATATTTTATTTGTATTCCACCTGTCAGGGTTCCAAGGAACACCCCCAACAAAATACCAACTTTATTATTTTTACAATGAACTCAAATTAGTGAAGATATCGAACACACCTTCTTCCTTCTATTTTCTCCACAACAACAGCCCTGTTGTGAGGAGGGTTGAGCTGAGAGCAAGTGATGGGCTCAAAGTCACCCAGCCATTATTTATGGCTGGGGGGGGGGGGGCTTGAATCATAGTCTTCCACTTTCTAGTCTGGTGCTGGTGCCTTAATCACTACACCAAACTACCTCTCAATTCCTATACTTCTGTTTTAAGCATAACCAACAGATTACATATGCATACATGTCTTGTTTAATAAAATTGTGCATAAACATAGCAAGGTTAGTAGATGCAGAAATCTGGAAATGATTTCATAATTAGTAATGTATAAATTATTAGTACTTACCATAGTAAAAACATCACTAAAATATAGAATGGATTATTTACTGATCATAAGGTTATTTGATTTTTATTTGTTAATTAAGAAATTGTTTGGGAAATGTGAGGCATGACATCTGTTATACAGTATATGGTGCTGTGTAGTTGATTGAGGGTGTTTAATTGCTTAGATTGTGGTTATCCAACCTTTTGGCTTGCCTGGACCTCATAGAGGATTTTCACATAATAACGTTAAAAGTTTACGGTCTCGTGGGCCTGTATTATTGTGGCCCAGGCCGCATGTGATCCATGGGACACAGATTGGACATGCCTGGTTTTGATGATGTATGGTTCTTTTCAAGGACTTCTAACATATGCGAAATGCTCACAATTTCAGATGATTCACACAACCACCAGCTAATGCTTCTTGTTTTTTGGAAATGCTAGCTCATACCCAGCGGCTTGTCCACATCCAGTCAATGCTAAAGAGGGCTCCTAGTTATCGAACTCTGGAATTGGAGTTAATTGAATGGCAGGAACGTGAACTGTTTGAGTATTTTGTGGTGGTTTCTCTTAAGAAGAAGCCCTCCAAAAATACATACCTTCCTGAAGTCACATATCAGTTTCCAAAGGTAAAAGTAAGAATTCCTTTTAATTATGAGTAATTTCTCTATTTTATTTATTTTATTTTATTTTTATTTTTATTTGATTTATATGCTGCCCTTCTCCGGAGACTCAGGGCGGCTTACAATGCGCTAAGCAATAGCCTTCATACTTTTGTATATTTATACAAAGTCAGCTTATTGCCCCCACAAACTGGGTCCTCAATTTACCTACCTTAGAAAGGATGGAAGGCTGAGTCAATCTTGAGCCTTGGTGAGATTCGAACCTGCAATAATTGCAGGCAGCTGGTGTTAAAACAGGGTGCTTTAGACCACTGTACTATCCAAGGCTCTTCTGTCACGAGATCCGTTTATTTCATTTCTTGTTAGGTCTATTTCTACTATGATATTTAGAGCACTGCTAAGTGTGTGTGTGTTTGTGTGTGTATATATATATCTATCTCTATCTATCTATCTATCTATCTATCTATCTATCTATCTATCTTATATGTGTGTATGTGAGAGGGAGAGGGAGTGAGAGAGGTCTTATTTAGGTGAGTGACAAAGGTATTAAATATAGAGTGTTTTTATTATTGGAATCTTCCTAAAAAAAGAAATACTGCTGAAATGTTTGGTTCTGCTACTTCTCTTTGTTTTGTGACATCATTAAGCCTGAATCTCTGGCTTATAGAAATGATGAGTGTAGCTATCTGTACAGAGAGGGAGAATGATGCAAGTAATATTATGCTGTTGAATTCTGAATTCCTAATATTGTTTTCAAAAGATTAATTTGAGTCTGTGCTAAACGCCGCTGATGTTGATTTGTTCAATCACAGCTAGAAAGACCCACAAAACAAGTTCGGGAAGCTGAAGAGCGACTCAAAGCCATTCCTCAGTTTTGTTTTCCAGATGCCAAAGACTGGAATCCAGTATCTGAATATAACAGGTGAACTGCACTCCCATCACCACAGTACTCGCTTTTTACAAAGTAACCAAGCTTGCACAATGCTTTCCCTTGAATTCAACTCTAGGGAACTAATAGCACCTCTCTATAGTTTCTGTTATATTATTCCTCCTCATCCAGTTGTCACTTAGTTGAAAAGTTAGGATCAGAATTATGAAGCTTTTCCAGCTTTCAAACCATTCTTGCATTTACTTCAAAGCCAGAATATTTGAACAAATAGATTTTGAAAGTCATAACTTTAATGCAATTTAATTTGGAATTGAAACTCTGAGTTTCTTTTCCATTTCTTAGATTTTTTTAACAGTAGTTTATGCTATATAGAGGTTGCCATTTAGGATTGTACTGCATTTAAATTATTATCTATTACCATTATTTTTGCAACATAAACCTGCAGGAGGCAACCAACACTGGCAGCAGTGGAAGTGGAACTTTTGTCTCTTTCTTTTTCCCCCCATTTTGATTTTTTCTTGTTGGGGAGGATTTTTTCTTAATGTTAATGGTTTTGAGGTTTGACAAATCTGTTTTACTTTTTGTTAATGATGACTAGACTATAGCATGGCCAAATTGTAACAAGAAGACCTGCAGGACTGCAGAAAGGGCTATGTCTGAGCTGTGGATTGCCCACTTTTACTTTTGCTATATTTCTATTGACTTAATGTTTAGTACTATGTTTTGTAATAATAAAATTTGAATTAATTTCAAAATAGGAAATATAAGGCATTTCCTCATTGCACCTCATTTTCAATACTGTACTTATTGACACATGGATAAGTACATATTGTCTGGTTAATACCAAAACCTGAACAAAAATGGTAGATAATTCACAAGATTTATCTGATTAGAAGACATCTGACAACATCTGAATCTGAAGAAAAATATGATTAGTTGAAAGAAAAAGCAGAGGCATTATTCTTGGCCCTATGTTTTGTAATAGATTACAACATGTACTAATTTTTGTTGCAGTGAAACATTCTCTTTCATGCTGACTGGAGAAGATGGCAGCAGAAGGTTCGGCTACTGCAGGAGGTTACTGGTGAGTATTATCAATCTTTTTTAAAAAGTACTAAATTCTGGTATGCTAAGCACATCATAACAATAGTTTCAAAAAGGAAAAAAATACAAGGTTTTGTGTTAGTTCACTTATTTATTACTCTCTTTCTCACACAACAGGAAACCAAGAACCTTCCTTAATAACTCAGTGGGACTGTGGAAGACAACACTAGAAGTCAACTCAAGACAGCTCACACAAGTGGCCAACAAGTGCGGCTGTGGCATATGCCAAAGAGATGCACTGTCCTTGCTGCTGTTCTACATAGGTTTGAACCTCCTCAGTCAGATAATCATAAGGACTGGATATGGATACAAGTTCAAGAGTGGAACTATGAACAGTACCTGCTCTTCATGGATGACACTAAATTGTATGAAAGTTGTATGCAAAGAATGTACAAGACAGTGATTCACTGATCCACCTGACATAGATCTTGATGTCATCCATGTAGAGGAGGTGATTACCTGACTGGGGGAGGGGTTTTTTTTTCAAACTTATGCAGAACATCAGCAGGCACAGTATATCATTTTGGTATACACTGCTTCTGCACTTGATGACCACTTGTGTGATTTGTCTGGAGTTGACCTGTAGTGTTGTCTTCCACAGACAAGACAACATAGCCAAGTCCTGAGGGCTTTTTAGAAATTGAAAAGCAATGGAGCTAGTCCATTAATTAAAAACATTAATTTTGGGGAGAAGAACATTCCATAAGATAGGCACGGAGACAGAGAAGATACATGGTGAAGGTCTCTGGTTGATGGTACCTGCAAAATGCCTACCCTGCCAGATCTTGTGGGGCAGGCTGATTTAACTGGGAGAAATGGTCCCACAAATAATCCTCAGTCCCATGTGATGAAGGGACTTTAAAGGTTATAAAGCCAGCATCTTGAATTGGACCTGGAAGCCAACTGGCAATCAATTCAGCTCATGGAGTTAGCTTTATTTCAATTATATGCCATGCAGAAGATGTTATTCTCAGTCGTTCCAGAATATACAGCTGCTCCTTGTTTAGTGGATACCTTGTTTAGTGACTGTCTCAAATAGGATGGCAATTGAAAAAAAAAATTTCTGCACAAAATGTGTACTTAGAATCAAATTTAATGTAGCAATAGCAACAACACTTAGTCTTATATACCGCTTCACAGTGCTTTACAGCCCTCTCTAAGCGGTTTACAAATGTCAGGATATTGCCCCTAACAATCTGGGACTTCGTTTTACTGACCTTGGAAGGATGGAAGGCTGAGTCAACCTTGAGCCGGTCAGGATTGAACTCATGACTGTGGGTACAGCCTGCAATACTGCATTCTAACCATGGCTCCTGACCACAACATACCCCAGAGTGAGAGTAATGCTGGCATAGCTATATGAGGGAAATTTATCTAAATGGGATGTCAGCTACCAATGTTTTTCACATCTCCCTCTCTCCCTCCCTCTTTCTTTCTCTCTCTTTCTCTTTTGCTTTTGATTTAAAGAACAGATTGAAGTTGCTAAACAAGGAGATTGTCTACTAGGATAAGAGTGGCTATCTCAGGGGAGGAGATTTCAATCAGATTCCATGAATAGAGAAATTATCTATTCATAAGAGGAGAAGCTAATGGGCTCTCCTTCTCTTCACGCACTTAAGCAGGGACATCATAACTATTTGTTATGAATGCTGAATTTGCATTTTGCATTGTAGATCTTGTATTGAACATAAAATAGGAAAAACATTTCTGAGTTTCTTTCAGTTCTATTATTCTATAATGAGCCAGATAACCAAAATATATTGTATGTTACCTCTTTAATACATAAATAGTGTATACAACAAGTCTTATTTATGATCTTAAGGAGAAACCCAGCTCTCTCTGGATGGCTCTCCTTAGTTGCAGCAGCAATGAATGATCATTTACACTAGTGGAGCAATTCACAGTGGATTCTGGATGTTTACTAGGTTGACATTTATCTCAAAAATGCGAGTGGGGCTAGATGGAGGACCATATGGACACTGAGAGCATGTGGAATTGCAGATAACTGCTGCTACTATACCAAGCTTTCTATTTATTTACCTTTATCTAGCCTTGTATTTATTCTTCATTCTGACAATACACATTCATAATACGCTTTCTGATCTATGCAATGTGATCTGAATTTGTAGCAAGTTCGTAACTTAGAGGAATACAAAATAATGTTGGCAGTTTATGTTGAGTAACGTCTGGCACTGTCAGGTTCTGCTTCCAGTCCAATTTTTGCTTAATATTCTCATTTCCGAAAAAAATTAAGTTAGACAAGTACAGTTGTCAGATTCCTGCAAGTAATATATACAGCACGGTCTCATTTAATAACTAAATGCTTTATTGCCTTTACATAACTAATTGTTTTAAGCTGGTTCTGATGATTGCCATTAATGTTTTCTTGACAACTTTGATTTCTGGATGGCTACTTTATTTCTTGGGATTGTTAGAAATTATATTCAAATACTTTTGTTTGTACGGTTAAGTCTGTAGTTCTAATTAATTAAATCTTAATAGGAGTTCCTGGTATCTTGAATCTAGAAAGTAGAAATTATTTGCAATCCCTGGAAGTTTGTTCTTGCTTTGCTTGTTATATATTTCAGCACCTATACGGAAATACCTCTGCTAGATGAGATCAGAAGCCTAGCTACTCAACCATTTTTTTCCTATGGGAATCAGATAGTGTATCCAAAAACCCACAAACAGAGTAAGAGCTCAAGAGCTCTCAGCCCTTAATTGTCCCATAACCAAGAGGCAAACAGCCTACAGTACTAGATATAACGTTGTGTCTAATTTCAAAGAACATGGTGAGATTTAATTCTGAGAAAGCATTTTAGGATTATGCTTCACCCATGATGAACTTCTTATGCAAGGAACTCTGACAACAACACTTGCATCTTCATTCTGATTGAAGGAATTGGCTCCTAGGCTTGCAGCAAGATTTGTTTGAGTCAACTTTAAATAGAGCATTTTAATGGAACATATTAAAACATAACATTTAAACATTTAAACAGAAGTATTAACTGCTGAGTGTTTTATAGTAAGTGTTATAAGATCAAATGCTTCCTTACTTAAAGTCAAAGGTTGATGTTTCCAGGTGGGAAAATTGATTTTGATGATACGGTGGTTTTTTTTCTATTTACTATTATGTAAAGTTGACAACAGTTCAAAGATTGTATAGAGTTTCCCTGATGCACCGCTGACTCATACAGTCCAGCATTGAGAAGCTTCTACTGGTTTAGTTAATGCTGGTTTCACTTAGCACAAAGACTCTTTAATGGGGTATTTCATGCCTTTCCACTGTTTTTTTTTTACAAGGCAGAACTATTAAACTAGATTGGAACCTGCTTCTTTAAGTGAAATACTACATGGGATCCTTACCTATGATCGCCCATTGATACAGAAAGAAATAAACAATATATAAAAGTTCATATAATAAGTAATCTATTGAATGTCTAGGACAAACAGAGAAAAAGTACAGTAAATTCAGATTCCTCCACCACACCTACTTTTTTTAGAATTAAATATTCAGTAAAAATATAATATCTCATTTAGATTGCAAATTGTAAGTATCAATAAGACAAAAATTGTATTTTAGAAGGTCATAAGCTTGATTCAGATACCTTTAAATTGATAGCATAAGACAAAAAGAACTACAAAAACAAGGGAGAATAGTGAGAGTCTGGACAGAATTAATAAACATTATAGTGTGTAATTTGAAACATTCGCTAGGCTGGGTTTATAAATTATTGGTAAGGTATGGCTCCAAATCCAAAATAAGTCAAAGATTGCATGATTAGTGAATGTAGTTATAGAGATGAAACGGGGAGGAATACTCAAAGAAGAATACTAAATGTATTCCAAATATTAGAGAGAATTAGATAAGAGGTTTTATTGTTGGTATATCATACAACTTCTGATTGCAAAAATGGATGACAATGACAATGATTGCAAAATTGTTAGAAATGTAATTCATATTAGATTGAAACTAATTTTAAAAGTAAAATTTAAAAAATAAAACTGAATTTTCCATTTAAACTTACAATATTCTTAATCTTACTAAGCCATATACTTCCTTTAAGTATACTGAATTAGCTTTGCTAATATATTAATTGCCACAATATTTCTTATTGGTTATATTGTATGATACCTTCTTTGGAGAAATGGCTAACTAAACTTCTCCATATAGTTTAAGACTATATTAATTTCATTTGCACAGGAAATTCAAAGCTTATCCTTTACACCTGTTCTAGGCATTGTTGATGATGTAATAAGAACAGCAAGATCTCATTGTGTTTTGCGCCTTAATTGTGGGAAGTGGATAATTTGGATGGCCCATGACCACACAGGCTGTTTGACATGCTTCAGCCTAACTCACTTTAGTAGGGGTAGCTAGGAGGCACAGAACTGCATGTTATACAATAGGAAGTAATTCAGATGATTCATTTGACAAAGGAACTTATATGAAAACATCTGAGCAGAACCAATGAATTTAGCCATATACAGAAGAGCTGCATGAATCTGCCCTCAGATTCAGGTCATTTCTGTTGCCATGTGGCTCATTGCTTGAACCCTACTATGCTGGATCAATAAAGCTTCACAGAAAGGTGGCCGCCTCCTGTTATCCAGAGATGAACCTTGGTAGAAAGGTCTCCTTTGTCTCAGTATACTAATCAAGATCACAGCATGCAGGTTTCCTGTAACTATAGAACTCAAATAACTCACATTAACTTTATTATAATCCAACCAGCTGCTCTGCTTAAATACGAAAAAAAAAAGGCTGTGTTTTGGGAAAACAAACTTATTTGAGAAATAGTGAACTTGGGAAGGGACGGAAATTATCAAATGGCTCTTCCCATCCATCACCATTAGAGTTAACAGAAGTAAACATTTCAGCCAATCAAAAGCTTTTCCACTCTAGTGTGCTCCATTCTTTGTCATCATGATTTGTAAACACAATGTGAATCAATGCTATTGATAAAAAGAAGTTAACTAAAATATGGGCCATGAAGGAAGAGACATTTGAGAAGTAAACATACTTTAAAAAAAGTGACATTATAAATTTTAAAAACATATTGAAAAAAACCCTAATATTTTATGGGACCACAGCCTTTGATTAAACTGTGACCATTATTGTTTCTGCTATTATATAGGACCAGGAATGCAGTGTTTTTACTGGCACTCAGCAAGATAGCTCTTAGCTGGTAGCTGTCCAGGACGCCTGGCATGCTTTCAACATTCCTGCAGATTTGACACAATGATTTTAACCCAAATCCCACATGCTGGATATAATCTCTTGATGCTTTTAGAGGGCCTTTTTATACCTAATATGGACAAAGATTCTATTTTTTCAGAAATATGACGTCTACCAAGCAGCAGGTCGTGGTCCAGAAATAGATTCATCTGTGTTCACTTAGTAACATAGAGCTTTTATGATTTTTTACTGTAGCAGCTCAAACACCTGTTGACCGTCTCAGCATATTCATTTTAAAACATTAATCTGAGTGATATGCAAAAAGCAAAATAATTTGATCATCTAGGGTAAAAAAAAAGTAAAAGGGCCATAAAAGTCAGGTTAACAAACAGGATTCTTGTTTAAATTCACCATAGCTTTTGATTTAATTGAAAATGGAAAGAAGTGATGTATCTAAAAGAAGTATCCCCTCAGGGATTGATTATTCCTTGTTTTTGAACCTGGGCCAAAATATTTTGCCCTCATAGTGGTTGCACAGTTGGACAGGAGAAGGAAAATAAAGTCAACCTGTTTAGATCATGCCATAGTTCCTGGAATCAGTTCTCTGAAATATCATTGTTTCCTAATTGCATTCATTGGTGTAAGAACTCTGTTATGGGTTCTGATATATTGTGGATTCGGCATGCATATTAATTAATGAAGTTCATAGCAAAGTCCATCACAGTATATTTGACCACAGAATGGTACTACTGTTTAGCCCTCTTTTCCGATCTTCCTCATGAGTGGTCTGGATGATTTCACTCCATGTGCCATGGAAAAATGAAACTAAGTTCCAACTTGCAGAAGTTGTAATTGTGCCTGGTTTGACTTGGGAGAATGCTGGAGTGTCTCCATTGTACAGCAATTGTCACAGGAAAAGAGGGTTCCTCGTGTAATTGGTTTCCCATCATAGGGAAAACAGTGTAACTACTTTGAAGAAGAATGGCAGAACAATGATTCAAAAAGCAATAATCCTATCTGAAAATGACTTAAAAGATGATTCAAATCTCATTTTTTTTCAAATTGGCAGCCAAGTGGAAAAGGACCACGCCTCCCTGAAGTATATTGTGTCATCAGCCGCCTGGGTTGCTTTGACTTATTTTCCAAGGTAAGCTGGTCTTTCAGCATTGTCTTTGTTTAGCTACTGGCAGAAAACTTTTATTCAAGAAGGAGCATTCTTTCCTTGATGGGTGATAACAGTATCTTGGAATGATTTTGCTGCATATTTTTAATCACTTACGTGGTCTTATAAATGAATGCTTTATTATTTCTGTGTCTGAAATACATGTGTTGATGCTTTTTTGTTTCCTAAAGTTACTTTGGTTGAGTTGCAGTTCTGGATACATATATCTGAAAAGATGGTGTGGCATAGTGCTGCTAAGCCATTATCTATTTATTACTAGAAGATTAAATACTTGGATAGAATTCTTTTTCCCAGGACATGGTTGTAGACTTACTACATATTTAATCCTTGCATTCTATACTGCCTGAAATAATCTACCAGGAGAAACAAATGTATACACACTGATTTGGAATTTACCAAGTCTTTCAGTATGTAGTAACTTCTCCTCTATCCTGGGCTACAGATTGCTAAATAGGGATTGTATGTTGAAACAAAAAAAATGAAAGCTCAGTGAATCTGATGCTTTGTGGATGTATTTGACCTCAATAACCATAGTTCCTCTTTGGTTGGAAAGTCTCGGTGAAAGCTCCTGGGAAGGATAGGCTACATAAAGAATCTCAAGATCTTTGTATATACCAATTACTTTTTTTCTGTAATGAAGGCCAACCTTTCCCTGTCTGGACCCCTCCATTTGTATTGAGATTCAACTATCATAATTCCCAGTTAACATGGCCAAAGATAAAATTACAGATGCAACTTCCTAGACAAATGTTTTCCCATCACTTCCTCCTCCCAGATTGGATTCAGTTTATCTGCAGCTGGGCTTATTTGCAAGTATATAGGGTATTTCTATATTGAAAATATGGGAGACAAATCCTAAACACAATTTCTCACTCATTTTCTTTGATACTGCTCTCTAGCTTGGATATTGCCTATCTTATTTTATTGTATACTTATGGATGTGGATGGTATGGATACTTATGGCATTTAAAGTATTGATTGTGTACCATCCATGTCAAACACATAGATATATTTTTCTCCATGATTTATTTTATTTTTTATTTTTATTTATTATATTTATATACTACTCTACTCCCGGGGGACTCAGGGCGGTGTACAGACAAATGATAAAATATATATAATACAAATATTTTAAAGAATTGATTAAAATACAATTAAATAATTTGGTCTTAAACCTAAAATTAAAACTCTAAATTTATGAGATTAAGATTTAAGAATATAAGAGCAGTTTTAGAAGAGGTTAGTCCAGGCCAGCCTGCTGGAATAGAAACGTCTTGAGGGCACGGCGGAAAGCGCGAAGATCCGGGATTGTCCGTATCTCCGGGGGGAGCTTGTTCCACATGGTGGGTGCGCCCACAGAGAAGGCTCTCCCCCTGGGGGCCGTCAGTCGACACTGTTTGACTGACGGCACCCTGAGAAGCCCCTCTCTATGGGAGCGTATTGGTCGTGAGAGGGTACTGGTGGCAGAAGGCAGTCTCGAAGATACCCCGGTCCTAAGCCATGGAGCGTTCTAAAGGTGGTAACCAAAACCTTGAAGTGCACCCGGAAGAACACAGGAAGTCAGTGCAGCTCGCGCAGGAGGGGTGTCACATGGGAGCGCCATGTCGCTCCCATAACTACCCACACGGCCGCATTCTGGACCAACTGGAGCCTCCGGGAGCTCTTCAAGTGGAGCTCCATGTAAAGAGCATTGCAGTAGTCCAGGCGGGAAGTGACGAGGGCATGAGTGATCATGTTTAATGTTTAATAATGATGATCTATCCCTAACTTGATTTACAGTGGACTCATTGCTACTGTTACTGAGTCTATCCACCTTGTTTCCTCAGAGTCCAACGTCTGCTTCCATAGAGTGTCACAGGGAATATCATTGCTTGAACTATTCTGATCTTTCTTGATACACTATAGGCACATCATAGCATAGCATACATTGAAATATATTTTTGAAGGTCTTCATAATTGGTCTACCAAGTATTAATTTATGGCATATTTCTGGACTACTTCTTCCTTTAATGTTGGCTGATCCTAAAATACTGAAGCTATCCATTACTTTGATAATTTCATTGTCAATTTTGAGGCTGGTTGTTAAATCTATTGACATTATATTCAGTGGTGGGATTCAAATAATTTAATAACCGGTTCTCTGCCCTAATGGTTTTTTCCAACAACCAGTTCACCAAACTGCTCAGAAAGTTAACAACCGGTTCTCCCGAAGTGGTGCGAACTGGCTGAATCCCACCAGTGATTATATTTAATTTTAATCCCATTGTTTCATTATGCTCCTTGACTTTTATTAGCATACCTTGCAGATTCTTTACATTTTCAACTATTAGAGACATCAACATAGTGCAGGTTATTAATGTTTCTTTCTCCAGTTTTAAAAACATGCTCATCTTCTTTCAATACAACTTCCCTTAATTTATAGTCAGAATATACCAATAGCATTTAGATTTATATACTTCTTCACAGTGCTTTACAGCCCTCTCTAAGCAGTTTACATAGTTGCTCTCAACAATCTGGGTCCTTATTTTACTGATCTCAGAAGGATAGAAGGCTGAATCAATCTTGAGCCGGTGAGACTCGAACTGCTGGCAGTTGGCAATCAGCAGAATTAACCTGCAATACTGCATTCTAGCCACTGCACCACTGCTGCTCTTATTCTAAATATATATTCAGAATATTATATATATTTTTATAGATCTTCAAGATATAGCTGATATTATATATATTTTCTGGACAAATCCAGCCCGATCAGGTTGTATTCGATCACTTATTGGCCATTTAACTTCCTTCCAAGTTTGTTATGTACATTCAGTAAAAAGATAGACCAGTGTGGCTGAGAATGAATTAGATCATTCTTTTATTTGTAAATCAAAGAGATAAAAGTATTTTGACACGAAGACCTCATTGTATGTTATTCATTACTTAGATTATTGTTTCAATAGATAGTTTTAAATATCTTATAATGAAAAAAAACCCCTAGTCTTGAGGATTTATTCAGTTTCAATTTCTATGTTTTTATTCAAATAATCATTTTTTTGTCCACCAAAGGCCAAATTTTTTTGACCTAAACATTATTACTTTGCTAATTATTGCTTTGATTTCAATAATAGTAACAATTATTTTATGTGTGAAGCTAATGTAATGTTTTAGTCTGACATTATTTTAGAATTTTTTTCAGTTTTACACATCTTTTATAAATCTCTTTTCCCTCTTTCACTTCTTTCCACTTCCCTTTTTTCTTGGTTGTGCTTTTAGACATCCATTAAAATAAAATAAAACGATTTAAAAAGGAGAATGAAGGGACAATTGTTCATTCTATGTGTCCAGTTGTCCATATTGATCATGCTGCAATTAGTACGCTAGCAATGTGGTGAGACTTGAATTGACAAGTTTAAAATAAACTAGTGTTTTCTGCATTTGGAATAGATTGATTCCACTCCTACTGGCAACATGAGTTACTTAGTCATATGATTCATCCATTAAAAATGCTACTGTATATATATGGCTTAGGCCCAGGGTATTTGGCGGACCATCTGCCTCCAGCGACAGCTCCCCATCGCCCGGTGCATTCTCACAGGGAGGGCCTCCTTGGGGTGCCGTCGGCCAGACAATGTCGGTTGGTGACCCCTAGGGAGTGACCCTTCTCTGTGGACCTAACCTCTGCTCTTTCCGCCGTGACCTTAAAACATGGTTATTTCGCCTGGCTGGTTTGGACTGAAGGGGTTTTAAAGGGGATTTTAAGGGTCTTTTTATAAACTTATTGGGCATTTTTAACATTGATTTTGCTTGTTTTTATTGTTGTGAGCCACCCTGAGTCCTTTCGGAGATAGGGCGGCATACAAGTTTAAAAAATAAATAAATAAATAAATAAATATTCATGATAGTGCGAATATTTTGAGTATTAGAAACATCTTTTCCATATTTGTGTCATTGGGAATGCCTTTCATTTTTCTGAAAATGAATGCATACATTTTTCTGAAGAGAGCAGCTCTTTTTGTGGAATAATTCACTGTGTGAAATTCAGAATTGTCAATTAGACTGAAGAAAGCACTGCCTAGGATTTGCACGCCTAGGATTTTGCGTTTATTGACTAGTATGTGGTCAGGCTGTGAGAAAAGAGAATGAGATGTCTACTGAGGTGCATAAAGGGAAAAGAGATTGCAGACAGAGGAGGAGAAAATCTTGCTCCCTCTTGATTACAGTACTATTCATTTTTAATGTTAAAAGTAGCAGACAGCTTTGTATAAATTGCCCCAAGGGAACAGAATCCTAAATAGAAATGAAAAAGAGAGTTCCCATTCCCTTTTATATAGTACACAAGTGTTTGCTACTGTTTTACTTTTTTCTGCTTCTGATTTGATTGTAATGAATCAGATCCTGGATGAAGTTGAAAGAAGGAGAGGGATTTCTGCTGCTCTGGTTTATCCATTTATGAGAAGCTTGATGGAGTCACCTTTCCCTGCACCTGGAAAGACAATCAAAGTCAAAACCTTCCTGCCTGGAGCTGGAAATGAGGTAAATATATTGTGAAATAAAGCCCTAGCAAACATTCATTCTCCAAAAAAGTATTGCTAAGAATCAAAGTGGATTATTAAGCGCTACCACAACTATAGGGATTGTATGCTTTTGTGACTGTTCTTTAACAGTTCCCATTTATGAAGATTTTTATTAACCAGTATACAATGCGCAGATGACTTTTTAATGAATTTGAATCTGTATTTAACTAGCTGTTATATACTTCAAGCTTTCTTGATATTAACTAAGAAAAATCAAAATACTGACAGGGTTTGACTCATGGTTGGCAAGCTAGCAATCAGTCTCAGTGTTTTCTCATATGACTAATCCCTGGCTGTTACATCAGGAGCAACACATAATCACAGACAAGTTCATCTTAAAGAGCTAACAGTGTTTCCTCTATTTGGTCACTAAAACATTACAAAGCAGGGGTCCCCAAACTTGGCAGCTTTTAAGACTGGTGGACTTCAATTCCCAGAATTCTCCAGCCAGCTATGATGGCTGGAGAATTCTGGGAGTTGAAGTCCACCAGTCTTAAAGCTGCAAAGTTTGAAGACCTCTGATCTAGAGATATATAAAATTTCTGATAGAAACAAAACTAGTCATGCAAAAGATAATATTCTTATTATCAGTTAGCTTTTATATGTGTTTATGTATCATATTAGGTGAATAATAGAATGAACCCTTGTTTCATTCTCTATATTCTCATCAACTGCATAAGCTAATATGCAACCATCAAGTTTGCGCTGAGACTATTTTAGATAGAAAAACTCAGAAATATAGACTGATAGGATGTAAGGGTTAGTAGGGACCTTGGAGATCATGTTGTCTGACATATTCCTAGTACAGGAATCTGTTAGCATCCTCAAATGTATTATCATTTAACCTTAGTCTGAACACCTTGAACCAAAGGGAATTCACTATCTCCTAAGGCAACTGACTCCATTGCTGAACAGCTTTATCCATTTTGAATTTTTTTTAATGTCAAACTGATATCAGTTTCCTTGCAATCTGAAGACATCGTTTATATATGTGTGTGTGTGTGTGCGTGTGTTTCTTTTTCGTAGGTTATATGTGTATTTTTCTTTAGCCTTTACCTTACGTAGGTAGAACCTGACTAAAGAAAAATACATACATACATACATACATACATACATACATACATACATACATATATATAAACTTCTTAACTGCCTTTCTACCTCATAGAGGGGCTCTGGGCAGTGTAAGTCCCTTATTATATTAGTTGCTTACTCTCCTTTGAACAATTTCCATGTTCCAGTTGGTCAATGTCTTTCCTAAAAACTTGGTGCCTAGACCGCAGTATTCAATGTGATCTGACCAACATAGATTGGTCAATAATTCCAATAATTTCATAAAGAGGAATGATGACATTTCTTTAAAATTTTGTCAATCAGAAGGTTGGCAGTTCAGCGGTTCAAATCCCTAGTGCTGTGTAACGGGGTGAGCTCCCGTTACTTGTCCCAGCTTCTGCCAACCTAGCAGTTTGAAAGCATGTAAAAAATGCAAGTAGAAAAATAGGGACCACTTTGGTGGGAAGGTAACAGTGTTCTGTGCGCCTTCGGCGTTTAGTCATGCTGGACACATGACCACGGAGACGTCTTCAGACAGCGCTGGCTCTCCGGCTTAGAAATGGAGATGAGCACCGCCCCTAGAGCCGTAAACGACTAGCACGCATGTGCAGGGGAACTTTTACATTTACTTATAATTTTGACATTCTTCTGCTGATGCAATCATCACATTATTGGTTCATGTTCCTTGTGATCCATTAGTGGACCCAGATGCTACACACACACCAAAATGTAGAAATTTGAATTTGTCCTTTTTGAAATTCATCTTCCTGGTTTTTGCCCATTGTCCTGGTATGTCAAGACCCTCCTCTAATACTACCTTCCGATGAATTTACTATCTCATACTTTATGACATTTGTTTTTTTGATCATAATATTTTGTAACTCCTCATCCAAGTCTGGACCCCACAAATATTTTGAAAAACTTTTTTTTTTTACTAGTATAGAATAATCGAGCTATGTAAGATTGGGCTATGGCCCACATTAAAATCAAGCTAATTTGAGTGTCAATTTTGATTACGGAATATATTCAGGTGATAGAGCTTCGCCGACCAATGGATTCTCGGCTGGAACATGTCGACTTTGAATGCCTTTTCAAGTGTCTGAGTATACGACAGATCATTAGAATCTTTGCTTCACTTCTGTTGGAGCGACGAGTAATCTTTGTAGCAGATAAACTCAGGTGAGCCATACAAGAACTTCATGGGTGTCAATAGAAATATCAACAGAAAATAGTTAGTGATTCATAAAGGTTAAAATAATATATTACCTTGCAAAATATTCCTTATAATCATGTCTCTTTTCATTTTTTAAAAAATGTACCGTAGATAGCTTTCTGCTAATTACTTGTCAGCAGTGTTATATACAAAATTTTGCTCCCATCCTCAGCAAATACAAAGACTATCCCGGTATAAAGCAGAAGGAGATAGCTTCAGAAAATAGAATAGTCATCTTCCTTTTCTTTTTCCTTTCAAAATTTGGTGTATATGTTGTGTCTTAGTAAAATAAAAGATGTACAGTATTAAGCAAAAAAAAAGAAAAGAAAAGAAAAAGGCAACACTTCTCACCAGAGTAGAGCATTTCTGCCATATTAAAGGGATTGGCATATTAAAGGGTGTATTGCTTTTTATTCCACTCCTAAATCTTTGAATATTGAATTTCAGCAGCAAATGTGAAAGGTCTAGTTTCTTGTCACTTTTCATAACAAGGCCAAAAAAGATAGGCTAAGGACTCCTACCGTGTTTCTCCAAAAACACAACCCATCCCAATAATAATCCCAACCCTAATTTTTTGGGGCGTGGGCCTAATTATTACCCCTACCCTGAAAATAAGCCCCAGGGGATGGGTGAGGCCAGATGGGAGGGCAACTATCTGGGTACAGTTGCAGCCCGCTGGCCCCTTGGGGCAGAGCAAATACTGCTTTTGCCCTTCTATTTCTGGGCACAGCGCTTCTGCTTGTTGGGCAGAAGCCGGTAGCTCCCCGACCAGCTGCTTTACTTTTTCCCTCTTTTTTGGATATGAATGGGAGGCATTTTGGTGAACGGGAGGAAAATGGGGAGGGGAATTTTCCTGCCTGCCACCCTTCCCTCAGTCTGTGCTGAGCTTGAAAAATGAATGACAAGCAGGAAAATCCCCCTCCCCATTTTCTTCCCATTCGCCAAAAAGCCTCCATTCCAAAACCTCAGCGTTTGGATTTAAAAATTAATAGTAGTAATATTTACTGAGGTGACTGAATCCACAAACTTGCATTGTTATGATTCATTTTATGGCCAAGTGGTCATACTTGTCTTCTGTTATCATGATGATATCTGTTCTTGCATGGATTTATTCTGCTTTTCATGTATTACATTGTTGGTTCTGTGATGCAGCTTTAATGCATGGCTGGAGCACACACTTCATGTATAGATAGGATTCAGCTTCAATTAACATTGCCAGATTAGGCTGTGAAAATGGTATCTAAAACCATTGGAGTCTATTTATCAGTTAATGCAGATAACAGTGTTAGTAAATGGGAGCTGGATCCTGCACGGGTTCAATGGTCATTAACACCCCATTATGGTAAATGAATCACTGATTCATACCTGTCCAAATTGGGCTTTGATCTTTTCTTTTCTTATCCAGTAATTGGAATGCTGAATATTGTGGTATGTACTATTATATTTGATATTATATATCATGTTATAAATGTGATTAAACTCCTCTATCATGGGTGTTTTTTGTTTTTGTTATTTGTGCCTTTGAGACAGTGTTGGCTGGTGGTGACTGCCGAGACAAGTTCCTGCAGTTTGTTTGGAAAAGTTTCAGAAATAGTTTGCCACTGTTTCCTTTCTAGGGTTGACTGGCCCAGGGTCACCCAGCTGGCTTTGTGCCTAAAGTGGGATTAAAACTCTAGTCTCCTGGTTTCCGGCTAATGCCTTAACCACTACACCAAAACCCTCTATGTACACAAATATTAAAGAGAATAAAAGAATCAAAATCCATTCCCTTATAAGATTTTACCATTGTAGATATCTTTTTTTTAAAAAAGTTTTTTTACTTTTAAACAAAAACAACATAAAAAACATCATCTTTCCATGTATTTACAGACAGTGATTCGGTCGGTTAAATCATTTTGTGCTCTCAAAATTTTCAAAATTTCAATTGTGACACCATTGTAGATATCTTTGTAATAGTATCTTTGTTATAGCTTTTGGAAGTTACTGGAGTATTTGTTGTGGCCCGTCAGTGGCCTGTGCAGTTAATAGCTGTTAATGAAGTTAAATTAACAGCCCTTGTTCAGAAAAGACTGGTTTAAACTGTACTTGTGTTTGAACAACTACTAAGAAAGCTCATTAGTAGTCCTTAATTAGTAAACTAAGGTTTGTACGGACTTTTGTTTGTGTTGCGTTCTTTGGGGTCCGTAGCTGGGGCAGAACAGTATCGTACAACAATTTCTTCTACACGATAGCAAGAAAAGATAATTGTAAGTTCAGACAACCAAAATTATTTTACAGCAAAACCTAAATTTCTCATCAAGTATCCTAGGATTTTTTTAATATATATTTTGTATTTTTTCCTTTATACACAATGCCCCAACAAGATAAATCCATAAGCATGACTCATGTCTTTTTGACACGAGGTTTATATTGGCTTGCATTCATGGGAAAAAAAACTTGGTAGAAGGATGAATAGTTAAAAAGTTATTCTTTACATTGTAACCATAGTTAAAACAGTTTTGTACAAGTAGATATCTGATAATTGGCTGATGTGATGTGGAAAGAATGCAATTCCTTCTCATTTTGTGCTCCCAACTTCAGCATTATCATTCAAAACTTGTTTGTGTTCTGCATTTTGTCAGAAAGGTCATTTGCCACAATCATGTCAACATATAATTAAACTGGGACCACTTTGGCCTGCCATGCAGACTTAAGATTTTGATCAAAGCCTTTTGCTGCATATGCAAGGAAGAGCAATTTCTTTAAAAGTTCAAAAAATAATAAAAAAATAAACTCACTACAGAGACTGGTTACAAGGCAGTTTATTTGGGAGTAAACTACACTGTATGCCATGGGATAATTCTGAGAAGATAATATAGGGACTGTACTATATTATTTTTGGTTGTTTCAGTGTTGTATTACCTCAGGACTTTGGCCCAAACTCTATATACACACCAAGCAGTCTAAGATAATGGTAATGAACTTTTCCCCGTCAGCATGTTCTTCCCAATTCCAAAATAAGACTCCATTACAAATATAATGTCAGGGGAAAAAAAACAACAGGCTTTCAGGCAAGGTTTGCATAGTTTCATATCTACCAAGGTAGATGTAGCACACTAGTTATGGATGTCAGCTCATCAGTGGCACAATAAGAATTGCCGAAAGAATGGACTTATTAAGAACATTTCAAACCATGGTTCCAAATCTCTGGACTGATATTGGACAAATTAGTAACTTGTATTGTGGGCTACTAAATGACATTATGGCAACTGTATGTGAACCAGAGTAAAGTGTGGTCTGCGCCAAATGTTTGCATTGTGGTCTGTAAGCAATCTACTGCAAAATAGCTTTTGTTTATTTATCAAATTTCTGCACTGCCCATCTCACCTAAGTGACTCTAGATCCGTGATGGTGAACCTATGGCACGCATGCCACAGGTGGCACACGGAGCCATATCGGTGGGCATCTGAATGTTGCCCTAGCTCAGTTCCGGCATGCATGCACTTGCTGGCCAACTGATTTTCAGGCCTTCTGGACTCACCGAAAGTTGGGAAACAGGCTGTTTCCGGCCTCTGGAGGGCCTCCAGGAGGGGAAGGCCTGTTTTTCAGTCTCCCCAGGCTCCAGAGGCTTTCTAGAAGTCTGGGGAGGATGAAAACAGCCTTCCCACTCCCGGAGGCTCTCCGGTGGCCGGAAACATCCCATTTCCCGACTTCCAGTCCCACCGGAAGTCGGCAAACAGGCCATTTCCAACCTTCGGAGACCGAAAAATGGGCCTACGAGGCCCACCGGGCGATCGCTTGCCAAAAGTGTGGGGAGTGGGGGGGGTTGCATGGGGGGGGGGGTAGGGACTATAGAATTATGGATGTGGGCACCCATGCGTGCAACCTCCCCCCGCTTTTGGCACGTGACGGCAAAAAGGTTAGCCATCACTGCTCTAGATAGTATACCAATAACATCATAAAATAATATTAAAATGTGACTATAAAGCTCAGTTAAGAACACAGTTAAAAAACAAGATTAAAATTTATAACTTAAAAGGTTAATAAGGCATAGGGAGCGCCCATCAGCCATCACCAGGTTTGCATAACCCTCATGCTAAACGCATATTTAAGACGGAAAAATCAATAAAAATGCTTATTTTAATCCATAAAATGTATGTCTCATCTTCCAACCCTGTTTACCGTGTTTTATGTGCCTGAAACTTTTATTCTTTAAATATTTCTGAGGGTTGTACGTAAATGTCACCTTTTTGTG
>WNWU01000001.1:11802171-11821396 GCA_012654045.1 Ptyas mucosa | reverse complement strand
TTCTTTAAATATTTCTGAGGGTTGTACGTAAATGTCACCTTTTTGTGCAAGCTATTCGTCTTAATTTGTGCCTTTACTTTGTTGACTTTGAATGTAACTATTGTTCCAGGATGCATGTGTTAGCGTATTCTGCAATTTGGAAATTTTTCTCACAGTCACAACTATTCACTTTGTATTTTTCCCACTGGCAATTTTATTTCATGGATAAAGAGCAACAATGACTCATGTTCTTATTTTGATATTTCTGAGAGGAAGAAATGTTGCAACGAACTATGCTTAGCATGTAATTTCTCCATTTTGACGAAGGGCAAAAAGATACCATAGTTTCAGTTTCCATGTCCCAGGAGAAATTAGATCAGCAGTCTTTTTATCTTCAGAACACCAACGTATTTAGCTCTATGTCGTCTTCGGAGCACATTGGTATATCCTAAATGTCTTGTGAATTACATAATCTCATTTGGAATCCCTCTTGGATTACGATTTTAAGAAAATTCCTCCTTATTGTGAAAGACCGTGCTTGAAGGGGTTCTTGCTGGCATGACTAGAAAACAATTTGATTTTAAGTACTGTTCAAAATATAAATATAGTTGAAGCAGATAATAGGCAATAGAACTATAGGATTGGAGAGATCACTTAGGTAATTGAGTCAAATCTCCTGCTCAGTGCAGAAACCATCCAAATTAAAGAATCCATTATGGATGGCTCCCCAACTTCTGCTTAAATGTAGTCAGTGTAGGAGAGCTCACTATCCATCATTCCACAGATTAACTACACTTCCTGTTACGCATTTTCCCCTAATCTGCTGATCAGAATGATAGGGAGTTCTTTGTGAAAAATCCACATGTCTACATCATGATCATAGTATTGTTTTAACTTTTCACAAAGTTGCTGTGGCACATTGACTTTTTCTGCAGTATTCTCTTGTTTTCCTAGGTAGCATTGTTTTTAGGAGAGCTTTATGTATGATTAAACTCATGATTTTCTAGCAACTGTTGATTGTATTCTGACCAAGAATCCAACTGCGGGGCACACTGGTATTTCAAGCTTCAAGAACATTTTGAGATTGTACGTACTCATTTGGCTAATTCTGAGACATAACCTCCTTTTATGTGGCACATCACATCAACAAGCTGTTGGATAAATTAATAGATTAATGAGGATCTAACATCATCTTCACTTGTAGTTCCTATAAAATTATGCTTCTTTGTAATATTTATCCCCATTCAAAAGATGAATATTTTCTAAAACCATTTCTATGTATTAACATGTTTGATTTTTTTCAGTGATTTAGTGCTACTTTTTACCACTCTGAGTTTTCTTACATAAGAAACTCTATTGGTAGTTCAGTTCTTCATATACAGGTATGTCTGTATATCAACTTACAACCACAATTGGGACTGGAATTCTTGTTGCTAAGCAAGGCATTTGTTAAGCAAATCACACCCAATTTTGCAACTTTTTTTTTTTGCTATAGTTACAGTCATTAAGTGAATTGCTTTAGTTGTTAAGTGAATCACACAGTCATTAAGGAATCAAGCTTCCTCCATTGACGTTGCTTGTTGGAAGCCAGCTGGGAAGGTTGCAAATAGTGATTTTGTGATCCTGGAACTCTGCAACTGTCATAAGTATAAGCTAGTTGCTAAGTGCCCAAATTGCAATAATTTGACCATGGATTGCTGCTTGAGGACTGGTGGTAAGTCACTTTTTCCAGTGCTATTGTAACTTTGGTCACTAAGCAAATAGTTGTACATTGTGGACTACCTGTAGTTATCTATTTTGCTTTTGAGGGATGATGTATAAAGGCTATCAATTCATCTGTAATATCTGCAGATGTAGTATGATTAGGAAAGTTGGATGTTGGGGTAGATGACAACTCTATTGGTTGAAGAGGTAAGTCAGGATTCCCCCCTGAATGTGACAATCTATATAAAGACTCATACCAGCCATGTCCAAGTTGGTGCCCTCTATGGGTCTTGGGAATGGAATCCCAAGAATTCCCAGCTTGATTGTAGGGTGAGACTATTATCTGTCCTTGACTTAGTATGAGACACAAAGCTTCATTGAAGGCTGGCCTTTGGATATATATATATCTAAAGATGAAACAATTCAAATATGTAAGGAGCCATTTAGAAATCTATTCTGATTGTTTGAATCAAGCCAACCTGTTTTTCTTTTTTCTTTTAATCACAGCAAAGTCAAATAGAGTATCTGATAGTGACATTTGCTGTTATCAAATGAACTTTCAGGGTATAAAGCCTCCTTTCTCATCTTTGGAAGCCTCTGCCATATCAAATCTAGTAAAGTTTAAATGCCTGATTTTACTACATTTTACTACAATATAATCTTTTTGTTACTGTTGCTGCAGCAGTTAAACTCAAATATAACTGACCAGTTATTACTACCTCCAGTTTCTCAGTGAGGCAGATCTCAGGAGAATGGGCCTAAGCGTGGGAACTGCACATAAGAGAGAGGATGGTGTATGCGTGTGTATGATTTCCTCATAGTCCTGCTTTCTTGAAGAGTGCGAGCTAGAAAAGGACGTTTTATAGAAACTAGAGGAATGTTTGTGTTCTCATTTTTAGATTAATTTGGCTCTCATTTTAGCTTCATTTATTTTTTTAGTTGATCAGCTACACTGTCATTAAAAGTAAGTTAAAAAATTATGCTTGAAAATCTCAAGCCTGTCCTATTTTTCTTTTCTGAATCAGAGCATTGTTTGCTTTTTCAGGGTGGGAAAAAGCTTTATATTCTACTGAGCAAGATAAAAGTCAAGGCCAAAGCCTCATATGCTAGATAACACTTCTGAAAGGGAAATGTTTGATAAGGAGGCTGCATTAATCATGATTGCCAGCTGCCTTGACCCAAGGCCCTCTGTGGAACTGAATTCATTCCAAAGATGTTGGAATTCCATCTGCAAATGGGAAAACTCCTTTGTCTTAGATTGTCTCCTATACATGTTAAAGTTCCCATGCGCGTCAGGAATTGCAGGATTGGAAGAGTCAAACAGATTGCACGTCAAACAGAATATTTCCCCCCGAATATATAGCAATACATTTATTGTAGCAAATATTTCTCCCAAACCAAAAGAATCAGAGTAAACAGCAATCTTTGAAGTATAAGGAATTTCACACAAAAAGAAAGCTCCTGAACTAAGAAGCTGTCCTCAAGAATAAGCTGTTATGTGGCAATTCTAGGTTACTCATAAAAGTAGTCCTTGACATACAACCATTCCATTCAGTAACCGTTCAAAATTATTGAAGTCCTCAGAATTCCAGCTGTCCTAGCACCCCTGAGGTCACATGATTCAGTTAACAGTGGCAACCAGGACTGCAGGGATTGCTGTCACTAAGCAATGCAGTTTGCTTTACAACCACATTGCTTAGTGATGAAAATTCAGGTCCCAATTGCCTGTATATGGGATACAGAGAGGAGTATAGGATATTTGTTTTTTCTTTAATTTTGAAATAGGAAACTGAGGTATAAATATAGTCAAGGTGATCATTTTAAACTATCATCACACACCAAAAAACATTTTTAAAAGGGAATACCGGTAAGTTAACTATCAAATGGAATACAATGATAGCAAAGCCAAATTATAAATAATGAAGAGAATTTGCAATGTGAATAAACATGTCAGCCCAATATCTGCTTAAATATTTTTTTCAAGAGGCATCAAAAGTGCCTGGAAGAAGTACAGCTAATATTCCAAAGCAGAGTGTTCTTCATTCTGGTTTGTTGGAGACCCCTTAAAATTTTTCTTTCCAGCTGTGCCTATTTAGAGTGGGAAGAGACATCTAGTGCTACTTTTCCTGTCACTGTGTGAAAAGCTAGTCTTTTTACGCAGGAGAACAGCTTAATCTCTGGTTGTTAAAACAGCTATTTTCCTAAGCAATACTGATTCAGCCAATTTAGTTCATACTCATTTTCACACATATATTACAGCCTAGATATGTGCAAAAGAGAGTAGTATTGGTATTACTATATTTAATGTGTAGGGTTGTTTTGTTGCAGAATTCCTAAAATCTGTCCAAAGCACTGTAATTTCTAATAATCAGCTTTTTACCAGTGGAAATTCTGCCAGTAAGAAGTTCTGTCTCAACTTCTCCCCTCCCAGTTCTGTTAAGTTTATTGGATTGGCACAGAGTTTACAGGGCTTCTAGCTAGATGACTGCTATTGCTACTAAAAACATTTTCTCTGGACAGAAAAATGATGGAAGGGGTAGGAAAAACTGATGATTACAAAAGGAGCACATAGCTATCTAAATCCCTTATAACATTCCATGAATAAGACAGAGATTGTGCAATGGCCACTAAATTTGGGAAACATCCCAAATTTCTGATTCCGTGGTCTGATGCGCTTCCATAAGGAGAGCTTCAAATGCTAGCAGTCAAAGGCCTTATGCATCTGTTGCAGCTTGCTCTCCCATATTGTCTCTTGAAAGGAAAAAAGGATGCAAGAAACCATGGCCAAAGCAGCAGTGATGGCTTCAATAGGCAGGAAGATCTGATAGCGCACAAATTATTGTTAGAGAAGTCAGATTACTGTAAAAATAAGTGTTGTAAGAATGTTCAGACAAAAAGAGACCCCAAATTTTCCTCTGGGATCCCATCTGTAGTTAGTACTGGGCAAATAGTTTTGTGTATTCTCTGCTGTGTAGTCTTTAGGAATAACTTTTGCTCCGAGGCAGCAAAAAGATTCCTAACAGAAGTTTGATGCCATCTAGGGTCACCTTATGGCCTTGCATATCAGTAAATGGATCACTCATTACAAGACAGCATTTCAACTAATAAAAGTTCTGAAGTTAGTGCGGGTATGTCTATGTGTACTTTCACACTAGATACAAGTATTGTGTATGAGCACACCCACACACCTACAACCCCTTGTTACTAAAACCTGGTTTAAATAAATCCTAACTGTGATTCAAACATTTGCTCACTATCACTAATTTGGGACATTTTGTTAACTACAGTGTGATACTTTTGTTGTTTTGGAAACCAATGTTAACAAATTTGTGGAGGGCCCATATGATAAAAGTTCTTTCCTTTTTCTTTTCTTCCTTAAAGGCTGATTGGGGGGGAAAAAACTGACTTTTGCCTTGCAGAATATGAAAGTACTGAGGAGATGTCCTAGTTAAAAGTGTAGTCTTTCTGGAAAGACACAAAAGCATTTCTCAATTGTGGTGGTTTGAAGTACCTTCCTTTGGAAAATGCTCTGCAAATAAATAGCATTTTTGTTCTTCTATCTTTGGTAAATGGAGAAATTGAAAAAACAAATGCTATCAAGGAAAACTGCATTCGGTCTAGGTGGAGACTTTTATTCTTTTGGTCTCCAGGCCAGATAGACTCATAGACAATTCTTTTGGTCTCCAGGCCAGATAGACTCATGTCCTTTTAGATGAGGTGTGACAAAGGTAAGCAGTGATAGATGGTCCATGAACAATAGTTGAAGGATAAAGGAAGAGCAGTTGCCAGACATTGTCAGAAAGGTATCAGTAGCCAGACTATTAGAAATGTTAACAGAGTTGCCATAGGACATTTGGTACGTACATTTTGACCTTTACTCTGCTTTAAACTAGAAAAGATTAGCTGTTAAAGCACAAAAGTGCATTGTACAATGCCCATTATTGCTCTGGATAGCGAAATGGTGACATATAAATTTAATATATAAACATGGCAACTTTCTACCAAGGTTATTAGCAGTTACTCTACTTAAGAAAATAATATGAAACAACATTATTTGGGAGAATGAATGGGTTTTTCATTTTCATCCTTGAAGTTATCCATGGTGTGTTGGAATTTAATCTGAGGTTAATGTCCATAATGGTTAGCTGTATCATTTTTGCCCATTATTTTTCATCCAGCTGTGCAGTTTACTGGAGGTTTGTATCTTAGACTGGAAGATAGGAAATGTTCTTTTAGGCATTCATGCAGACAAAATAGTTGTTCCTTGGTGGAGGTTTGCCTGCATGCAAATTTCTCTCATTTGTGTGCTTTTGTGTTTGATGCCAAAATTTGTGGTACCAATAGAATATATGTAACTCGGGGTTGCCTTGTTGAATCCTTGGTGTTCTTTGAGCTTGGTTGTTTTCTTATAGATATTTCATTACCTGGCTAGGTAGCATCTTCGGCACTATAAGGAAGTGGGGTTTGCTCTTCATTTTATATAGAAGTTAATCCTCATTTAATGACTATTCACTCAGCGACCATTCAAAGTTACAATGGTGCTGATAGAAAGCAGTTATGACCTGGGCTGGTTGTTGCAATGCCTGCATGGTCATACAATAAAAATTTGGGCACATGGCAACATGCCCACCTTAAAACTGAAGGGTTGCTGCTTGCCTATCTCCTCCCCTCCCTCCCCAATCTAGGCTGCCCTACACAGTGACATTGGCCACAGCACTGGGCCTTCCCATTGGCCCAGGCCTGTTTGTGAGCCCTAGCACCACCGCTACCAGTGAGAAATGCTGCTTCATGCCATTTTCCAAGATACGTCTTTGGGAGTGATAGATTGGCCCCATCACCCAGCCCTTATGAGGATCTTGCTGCACACCACTTACCTTCAGGCATTTTTCTCCTGCTTTTGAGAGGTCCAAAAATAGTCCAAAATGGCCTATGAGGCAAATTCTGATAGCACCAGATCGTCTTTCCTTCAGGTGCTTTGGAAGGTTTCTGAACAGTAGCTTGTTGTTTGGGGGGTGTTTCTTTCTCTTTGGTAGTTCCTTGATTAGGTTATTTACTGCTTGAATGTTTGTCTTTTTAGGATTAACATTTTTAATCCTTTATCATTTAATTTTTTTTATCCATACACCAGCCTCCTTCAGGTATGCTCCTTTTTCAGGTTTGTCCTTTATTTTTTTGAAGAAAATATGGTCACCGTGCTTACAGAGAAGTTATCAAGTCAATTTTAAATGTGGATAATCTCATTTTTTTAATTTGATACCTTTTAATCAGTGTTCTTATTGTACATTACTTATCTTGGATGCAGTGCTTATGTATGTCATGGAGTAGAGAAGCACAGAATAGTCTTTCTTGAGTTTTATTAAGAAAAAAGGTAGAAGATGGCACATAACAATATCATTTCATTTCTCCTCAGCACCCTCTCCAGTTGTTCTCATGCTGTAGTGGCTTTACTGTACCCCTTCTCATGGCAACATACCTTCATTCCCGTCCTTCCATCTTCCATGATTGACATTGTCTGCTGCCCAACTCCATTTTTGGTTGGATTGTTGTCGAGCTCACTGCCCAAATTAAAGGAGCTACCTGTAGAAGAGGTAAGAATGGATTCAATAGCTCATACAGAAATAGAAGTTTTCAATAAATTCAACATTTTTTTTTAATCAAAAGCTTTATGTATTTGCCATTAGTTAGAGTTCTCTGGTGGCTCTTTTTAAAGACAAAGTCTGGGGTTACTTGGACTAAGGGATTACTGATCCCAAATTGACTAAAGAAGCTTCCAAGGGTGAAAATAAGTATGCCAGCATCTATATCGCTGGAGATCCATTTTTCTCCTTTAATGGACTTTAGAAATCTTCTGAAAACTTATTATTTGAAGGAGGCCTTTTGATGATTTTTAATACTTGGTGAGTATTGGTTGATCGTATGATTTTGATAGTGGGTTTCTAACAAATTTTTCTCATGAAGACAAATTTTTGAGTTTTTTTGTTCACCACCTAAGAAGCTTAATTGTGGCAATATTGTATAATAAATATATTGGCAAGAAGAAAGGGGACATTATGCCAGTGAAGATCTTGGGTGAAAGTCTTTGAACTTTGTCAACTTGTCTTTCAAAAAATCTTTGAAAAAGCCTATATATTGATTTGCTGTAATGTGGAATTAAAGCTCGTTGGAAGGTAGCTGAAAAGGGACTGAAATGTGAGAAGCAGCTATCAGTGTGGAAAATCAGGATCAACGACAACCAGGTGTATCTGGTGTTATTGTATACTGAAATATCATAAAAGCAGGGGATAAGTGTTTTGGTAGGATTGATTTCAAGCCACTGTTATCTAACATCTGTGTAAGGCAGCTTTTGTATTCTTAACCTTCTGTTTTCAAATGTATTAAATTGCTGTCATTGACAAGCTTTTTCCCCAGATAAAAAAGTAGCTTTCTTTGTTATTAGATTTGGTGGAGTGCTTTAAAGGCTTTGGTAATGTTTGTTAGGAGAAGCTGCATGAGTCAGCTGTGTATCAGGTTGTTGTTTTTTTCACATCGCTCCTGAGGGAGAGCTATATCATTTTGTCTGACCCATCTGAGAGCTTCATATATATGTTCCTTGACACAGATACTTCCCTTCTGTAATTCTCAGATATGAATAGATTCCAGAGTCAATGGTTTCTCTTTCAAAATTAAGACATTAATACCACCACGTTGCTTACACATAAAAGGAATTGAAGAATATCAAAATTACTATGAAGCAGGGGTGAAATGCTCCCGATCCGGTAGCGATAGTGGTGGGTGGTTCGGAGAACTGGTAGCAAAAATCCCTGCCCTCCCCCCATGCCCAGCTGAGCTCTGATCATCAGAGGCTTTTTTTTTTTTTACTTTTAAAAGCATTTTTTCTACAACCTTTTCGGCCGAAGAGGTTGTAGAAAAAATGCTTTTAAAAGAAAAAAAAAGCCTCTGACGATCACAGCTGAGCAGCGCAATCATCAGAGGCCTTTTTTTAACTTTTAAAAGCAATGCTTTTAAAAGTAAAAAAAAAAAGATTGCGCGCCACAGCTGACACCCCTCCCTCGTGCGCTGTCCTACTTACCGCATGCCTCCTTTTGGTGTGCACTGTATGCACGCACCTCACATTTGGTGCATGGTGCACACTACGCATGCGCAGCCAGTGAACCGGTACTAAACCGGTTCAGATTTCACCACTGCTATGAAGGTTCCTTTTCCTGATCACAGTGTGTCCTTTTTGGACATACATTCTCTGCTAAAATGTAAGCTTCCTCCTGAAAGTAATACTAATAGTGTTTGGGATAACACTGCACTATACTTGCTGTCTTAGATCACAGCTTTAAGCTTTCATTTTTATTTAAGGCACTCTGTTTGACTTAGTAACCACCGACAGACATGAATGTACACTGTACAGCCCATAAGATTAGGCTGCTTTTGCTATAAATTCGTTGGAGCCATAAGGTATTAAGTAGAGGTTTTGTTCATTGATCAAGACAGCCAGTCACTCAGTAGCAACAAAATGCTTCCAATCATCAAAAGATTTTTTGTGTCAATTCTTGTAGGCCTTGATGGTGAACCTTGGGTCTGATCGTTTCATCAGACAGGTACTGTTACATTATTTGTATTTGTTTTTTATTTTGTATTTATTTGTATAGAAGTGCCTTACAACTTACAAAATAGATTTGTAAGAGTTAGTTATAAATGTCCTCCCATCCAGCTGAGAAAGAGAAAATGTGATGGTTTTATATGTGATGAGTAATTTCCATTGAAAAATGCAGAACCTGTATATCTTGTCTTTTAATTGCTTTATTCAGCACACAAGAATTCTATAGCCGTGTTTGCTTGTACTTAGCTGCACTGCCGTCATAATCAGGGAAGAGATTGTATTGTGTGCAATAGTGGGGGCATGAGATTATCCTGTGTCACATTATTTGCAAGATATGCTATGTATTGCCATTCCTCTACATTTAAAACCATGACACGTTGTGGCTACTGCCACGAAAATAGTTCAGATGAGATTAATCAATCTGGAGCAATTAAACCTTGTATTTAGGCATGAACAGAGACTGCAGAACTTTATCAAGTGCAGGACAAAGCATAGGAGATGACATTGAACCTTCCTGCATGAGGCCATTAGTTCTAGTCTCACCTTAAGCACAACTGGGTGATTTTGGACCATTCACTGTCTTTAGTCCTAGGAAGGAGGAGGCAAGGACTTCCAAACTCTGCCAAGAGAACTGTGGGGACTTGGCCAGGCAGTTGCCAGAAGACTAACCAGAAAGTGTGGGTGTGAGAGAGAGAGATGGAGAGAACGAACCTTGAAGAAGAGTGTTAACAACATTTTTTACAGATGGACTTGCAGAAGTTTAGGGCACTGTTTTATTTTGTTTTAAATCTGCCCTCAAAAGAAGACAGTATTAGTGATTCCTATTATATAGTAGGTAGTTATAAGGAGCAAAATTGAAGACTTACCTGAAAATCTGACCCCATTAAATCATGACATCACCATACAGATCAATGCCCTTGGAGGCCAATATAGTATTGTTACAAAAGAATTGTGCCTTCCTCAAGAGTTCCTACAGTATTCATCCTTTTTGGGGAAAAAAAAAAGCTCCATGAAGCAACTCGTTCTCCCATTCTTCCTTTGCCTAGAGGTCATTCTAGGGATAAAAAGATTTGTACTTGGTGAGCTGATTTTAATAGGTCTGGAAGGAATGAAATTTTAGGAGCTACGGAATAGCTATAACCTCCCAATAGTACGTTTTATGAATTCCTGTTTGTAAGAAAATATTTATTTACTTACTTACTTACTTACTTATTTATTTGTTCAATCTATATGCCACCCTTCTCCGGAGACTCAGGGCGGCTTACAATGCGTTAAGCAATAGCCTTCATACTTTTGTATATACCTGCTTAGTAGGGCTTTGCATTGCATACAATGCATTGAAATGCATTGTATTCTTGACGTATGTACAGGCGTTTAGTATTTATTTTGCAATACATTTGATTCTAAAAATGTTTGATAGTATATGAATATAAAAGGAAGAATGAAATCTTAGCAGTCTCTTTCCTCCCCTTCAGATGGATGATGAAGACACACTTTTGCCTCGGAAATTGCAAGCAGCTCTGGAGCAGGCCCTAGAGAGGAAAAATGATCTGATAAACCAAGATTCAGACAGTGAATCAGATGAGGGTAAGACAGTTTTGGAAGAAATCCTGTTTACAACAGAATCTTTGTGGAAGAGAGAATAATGTATCCTTGGACACTAGGAGAGAAACAAAGATAGCTGTATTTAAACTGACCACCTTATTACAAATCTTTATTTTTTCATAATTAAAAATACACTTTTCTGTAGCAAACAGTTGGAATCTTTAATGGTTGTTCCCATTATGTTTCAAAATACAGATAATTAATCATTGGTTGAACAGAAAATCTAGGCCCAGGAAATTCTGGAAAATCATTTCCATGACTATTTTTTGGCTCACTTACTCTGTTGTAAGAATTTAATTAAAAGATTGGATGCTGTACTAGTCCCCAAGGAAGCAAAAGAGCAACTGTGTTTAGTTCAAATAAGTTGGCTTTGTTGATGCAAACAAACTTTCCTAGCAAAGCAAAATTATTTAACCTGTGTCACATGTCAGAAATGTTTTAAATAAGGGCAATATTAAAATATATGTTTCTTTGTATTTCTTAGCCTCCGAATGACTACATCTTTTAACTTTGTAGAGTTTGTCACTGTGATTTGTTTCATGAATATGGTTCATGTATTGTGCAGAGTAAATTCTTGCAGGATTGAACCCTAATATTTTGGGCAAAATATGAATCAGTGTTTGCACTTATAATGGGATTTATGGGCAATTGTATGTATGTGGGAATGGTGGCAAGTGACACAATATGTATCATTACTCATAAAAACTTATTGAAATTATATATTTGCATCAGCCCTTATGATGCAAGTATAAAAATGGCATCATTTATTCAATAAGTCATGACATATTTCATCACTTCAACATTTTTCAGGCTTGTTTAGATTGTTAAAATCTTATAATTTTTCAAAAATAAAATGTTTTTCTTTTTATTATTAAGTACAAATGGAATAATTTTATTATGAAATATCCTTTGAGAGAAGGAGTTTCTCAAAAAGATACTTGAGTTAACATTGTTGTCCCTTCTCACTGTTAAAATATTCAGCCCCCCAAAAATCTTTAGCTGAAGAATACCAAGAATGGAAGAGAAAAAGGCTGTGAGGAACAGATTAGGAAACCAATATTTAGGTATATACAAGCATAGTAAAAGTTATTCAGATAATGCAGCTTCTTATATATTAATAATAAAGAAAACTATTTTTCCTAGTAATTTAGCTCGTAAAAGCAAATATATTTACTTTCAGTTGGGCAGGGAACCAGATAATTTTGAATGTAATCCAGCATTTTATTGTGTGGCTTCAGGGTGGGGATTCTGATGGTTCAACACTATTAGACTAGAGTCCCTCTCTGAGGCAGATGGGTGGTTCAAAAATGTGAAAAATAAATAAATTCAGGGGATGCAATCCTGAAGGCAGACCCTTCCCCTTAGCCACCTGCAAGTTGGTCTTTTGACTGAATTTGGGGGGGGGGGGGGGGGGTAAAAGCTATGGCTGAGTGGTTGTATAATTGTGTTGCTACAATACAACTTTATGTTTTGTATAATTTGCTCTTTGTATACAAATAGTGCAAATAAATATTTTTCCCGCTTTTTCTTGAAGAATGTAACACCTTAAATGGATTAGTATCAGAGGTTTTCATCCGTTTCTTTGTGGAGACCATTGGACACTATTCCCTTTTCCTAACACAAAATGATAAGGCTGAGCGAGTGTTCCAGAGGGAGGCTTTCCGCAAATCAGTTGCTTCAAAAAGCATCCGTCGGTTTTTAGAAGTTTTTATGGAATCTCAGATGTTTGCTGGCTTTATTCAAGACAGAGAACTGAGAAAATGTAGGGCAAAAGGTAAGACCTGTTTTATTAGCTGCAGACTAGCCTTTTCCTCTCAGACTGCTAGAGAGCCATGGAGCAAAACATTTGGCATATGTAGCTGCTTCAGCCATATGCATACTCTACCAGATGACTATTTTTGAACATAGAGATATAAATTCCATCCTACCTTTTAAGGATTTTTGTGTTCAGATAAGACATTGTGTATGCATTTTAAGTATTTTTAGTACATTCATATATTCAGCTAAACCATAATATGCTTTATTTTGGATTAGGTTTCATTTATAGCATACCAGCATTTACTAATAAACAATGTAAAGTAAATCCTAGCTTACTGTGATGGATGAATTTAGTTTTGTAGTCTTTATATGGATGCAACAAAGGGATTAATTCTTAGAAATGATATATTTTCTGAATTACTTAGAACTGTGTTCCAGTTGTATAAAAGTAGATTTAGAGTCAGGTGACAGGACTTCCTGTTACTCTTCTTCACCATCCATATTTATGCAGCTTGTTTTTTTAACTGTCTGTTCATCTGTCATCCATCCATCCATCCATCCATCCATCCATCCATCCATCCATCCAGGGATGGGATTCTGCCGGTTCGCACCTGTTCACACCGGTTCGGGTGTTCCGGTAGCTCCAATGATCAGTTGAGAGCGAACCGGTTCGCTCCGACGATCAGGTGGGCCCACCCACCCCTGCGCTATACTGACCTATGTTTCCTGTGTTTGAAGCCCAGCTGATCGGTATGGCAGAGCGGATTGCTGCGCCTCAGCTGTTTTACTTACTGGGGCTGAAGTAGAAGGCATGTTTTAGAGTTTTTTTCAAACACACCGCGTGCCCAGTGAATCAGTTGTTACACTAGTTGAATCCCACCACTGCATCCATCCATCCATCCTCTGGCCTGCCCAACTCCAAAAAACAACACTGAATGGCTTCACAAAATTGAAAAGAGAGAATAGCCCAACTCTGAATTTAAGAACTGTAATTGTCCCAAGAGAACAATTTAATAAATAAAGCTCTTGCATCACCTTATCAATTTGGTAGATGGTATGGGGTGGAGTTGGAGAAGAAACCTTTCACTGCCAGAATTATATTTTTGGATACAAAGGTTTTTTTTTTAGGATTTGTTAACAGATTTTAAAAGGAATCATATCATATATTTTTCTGTACTTATTGCATTTGATATACAAACTTATACAACTATTTTATTGCATGGCTCCAAGCAAGCCAATGGAACTATATTCTAGTCAAAGAATATAGTTGGCAGATAAGTTTGGGAATGAAAGATCTGTTAGATCAGAGGTTCCCAAACTCTTCAGTTCATGTACCCCTTCATGAAATTTCAAACTGTTCATTGACCACCAAACTTTTATTAAATAATTTACTATACACTTCTTTAACTAATAGTACTACAAATAATAATAGTAACAACAATGACTTCTTAGATAGTCCCATTGACCCTGCCTTTAGGGTCAATATCAATCACTGAGGAACTGTGTATTAGATCCTTGTAAATTAATAAGGCGCATAAAACATGGCAGTTAAGATGTAGAGGATAATTCCCTTTGTCCTTTAAACAACTACATTATCTGTTTGCACTTCTAAGTTCTAAGTTCTGTGGCTTTTACTACACCTAACGATCAAGGAAGTGTCAGATTCTTTCTTATATAGCAATGCCATCTGTTGGGCTGTGTAGTTATGAATCAAGCTTTAGAAAGTTGAGAGAAGGAAACAAATAGGAAGATTCCTGATGCCTTTTGGAAAGATCACAATTGAGGCTCATTATATGAGAAGGTTAAGCCATGTAGGCTTCAAATATGCACACAATTTGTGCATCTTTCTCTCTTCCCCAGGCATCGAGACATTATAATCAGTGAAAAAGCATAATCTGAAAAATATAAGCACTTGTGTGTCTTATCAAGTATTCCTATAGTAATGTAGCTAGATTTCAGAGCCTCTATGGGGAAGGAACACACAGAAAAGTACTCTGTGGATAGCGATTGTCTAATAAATAGGTATTATAATTCCCTTATTCCCTCTGATACTCAATTACAAAAGTCAGTTTGTAAGTGTATTATAACCAACAGTTCCCAGCCTGGTTTCAATGCTTCAAGAGATGATGGGGCATGTAATCTATAACAACTGGAGGGCACTAGATTGAGAACACTGGACTACACTACTGTAAATCCCGGGAGTGAAAAAATGAAATGAAGGCAAAGCCATTAGATCTTTTGTGGTCTGTTAAACGCTAATCACTCACAGCTTCTTCCAGTTATAAGAATCATCCACAAATGAGAGTTATCACATGTTTAATTAATTTTAGTGGGGCTCTGTGCAGAAGAAATTGCATTGCCTTCAGACTTCATATTAACTGGACATACTCTGTAATAGGCAAGACTTGTAAGGTAGCCAATTGTATTGCAGATATTATGTTCAATTCAGCAAAAAAACCCCTTTTCTCTGGGATGTTTATGGAATGTGCATGATTGTATTAAGAAAATAAAAATACATCCTGAAAGCAGAGAACGTTTGTAACATGGATGAAAGAAAAAAAATGCAGCTCTATACATAGCAGAATGAAATAAAAGCCTTTGAAAACAATGTGGAACAACATAAAAGCTTATTTATTTCAGAAATAAAAACTCTTTAAGACTTGATCCTCCTTTTTCTTGGACAAAACCCAGCCCTTTCTCTTTGATCCTCTTTCTGCAGGTCTTTTTGAACAGAGGGTTGAACAGTATTTGGAAGAACTTCCAGACACTGAACAAAGTGGAGTAAATAAATTTCTACGAGGCCTTGGTAAGGAATTTGGCTTTGAAATATTTGTATTTTGGAGATTAGGTTTGTAATACATATGGCACAAAGAGGCAAAAGTCCTTATATGAAGTATATTCTGCTTTAGAGACTTCCTCAGTATACCCACATTGGTGGATTTAAAAGAAAAGCTCTTTATTAAGAATGAATTATATAGTCTAAATAATACAGACAGGAATCCTTAAACTGGAGTATCTATTTTTACCAACCAGTCTAGAACCTGATTGCCAATTGGGAACTGTAATGTTTTTTAAAAATGTGTTTGATTTTTAATATGTATAATAATGGGAGGCTTTTCAATTCTGCCATTGTAGGAAATAAAATGAAGTTTCTTCATAAGAAGAATTAATCCCTTTCCTGTGAGATGTGGATCGAAAGACTATTTATGACACTGGGCACAGAACACAGAACACAGAACACCACCTGCAGCTCTTCCGATGCTAGTGCTGGAGGGCACAGAATGAGCTGCTCACATGTTTAAGTGACTGCAAATTGAATTTTAACAGTGTGCCAGCAAAAATAATGTACTTGGTAGAGATTTGTAAATAATATGCTGCGCGGTAAGCTTTAACAATGTTTTTTGTAATGAGCACAGACAACTGTGGTAATGTTTGTATATTCCTGAAAAACAACAGGTGCTTTTTTTCTTAAGTAGGGACTGAGTTATGCTTAGTGCAAATTGAATGGTGAATTATGTGCAGCTGACTGTCTCAGCAGAACCACTGACTCTGAAGGATGTTTGTTTAAGGCTGTGCTGTGGAAGTAAATGAACACCAGTGGGTGAATTCAGGGGTGGGAGAATTGGAAAGAGGACTGATTTTTTATATGACAGAGTTTATATTTTTCTTTAGCTTTTCTTCTAATTCATTTTTTCAAAGAAAATATCCTTTTGTTCTGCAATAAGGTACTTGATTCACAATTCCAAACTATCTGTTATTTTGAATGATGGTCAGTAAATTGCAATGCACTCTGCACTATAATTGCTAAACATGAAGATATCTGGTTTTTCCACACCTTGGCAGCAAATGACTAGATACATTGCATCCTTTTCTAGTGTATGTTTTATTTCTAATAAATTGTGTAAATACTTGTGTCAGATTTTCATAATCAGAAAACTTCTCAAATTTTGGCTATTTAAACAATGTGCTTCTAAAATGTTTTCACTGTCGGTAAATCGATTTACTTAGGTTAAAACTCTAGGTTACTAAAGGATTATTCTAACTTCAATGACTTTTTATTGTTTAGATATATGCAGGTTTGCACTGTAAATCAAATTTGGATGATAAAGCCACACAGAGTTGCTTGACAGTATATCAGATCAGCAGCATGTAGATTTAATATATAAATCCCTAACAACCTATATCCATCCTACACCTCAAGCAAATCCTACTGTGCTCAAAGAGCCTTTGGTTTGAATAATAATCTCTGAAAAGATGTCCTCTATGTCATGACAAAATAACATATACAATAGATTATGCAAGTTGCTCCTACGAATCACAAGCACACTTTGACTTGTAAAATGAAATTTCTTATTACTGCTCCTCCTGTCACAAGCCATTCTCAGGAGCTGTAAAATATCATGCAAAGATGGATCCTATCACAGAATGGTAACATTCTGGATCATACCATGGACCAGGGGTGAAATCCTCCCGGTTTGGACCAGATCGGGCGATCCGGTAGCGATTGTGGCAGGTGGTTCGGAGAACCGGTAGTGATGGCGGCGTGAGGCTCCGCCCACCCGCCCGGGTGCCATTACTTCCCGGTTCTAACCAGGAAGTAATGTGTTTTTTACCCTCTGTGCATGTGCAGGTTTTACACATGAGCAGAGGGTCTGCGTGCGCATGTGATGTGCAGGCGGGGCATGTGCACTTCCGAACTGGTAAGGAAGGTAAGTAGATTTCACCCCTGCCATGGATCTATTTGACAGTGGATTCCAGCCAGATAAATTGCATAATACATGGATGAATATATAGTAAAATCATAATATATAAAATTATTAGGGGAGCGAGAAGGCCTGCAATACCCAAATGTATGTTAAATCTAAATTTATGTCACTGATATCTTTATTCACAATATTTGTAAATTGTCCCATTACAAAAATAATGTCTTAGAGTAGTACAAGCAGATAAGAATGTAACAATCTCAACAATAAATATCAAGGCTAAATCAGATTGCTGTCCACACTCGCCTTGCTAGGCCTTCAGAAATTCAGAGGATCAGGGTCAAACACGTCTTCAGAAGCAGCAACTTCTACAATGCAGGGTTCTGTATAAACAAAGCTGAGTCTAACCACTTTTCATGCAGTGTTTAAACTGGGGAATCTGCAGAATCCCACTTGATAAAGTAGTTGTAGTCCTGATATATCCCAGTGGCATGCCATTTATAAGCTTTATAAGTAATGACCAGCCAACTAGTAGTCCTCCACTGCTGTATGACTACTACATTTGCACCAACTGTAGCTTCTGAGTAGTTTTATATCACTAAAATGTTAAAGCCAACTGTGTCAATATCATCAACATGTTTAAAACCAACTGTCAATTTATCTCATTTATCTGCTTGATCATACAAATAATATAAATATTTGAGAAATACATGGTTAGTGTAGATCAGAATGCAGCATTAACAGTGAACTTAGATGACTTTAGGAAACCAATTGTGCAATTATAAGTGCTGCTCTAGTTAAAGTGCATTCTGTTTTCAAAGAAGGTATAATATGCCTTTTAAAGCAATATAATGCCCTAAAAAGGGCACTATTACCACCAGTCCTTGTTGGTCATAACTGGTTATACATACATTCTTATATTTTCTTTTTAAACACACACCTCTGAAATCCAGCAAAGACAGTTCCACTTTGTTAAATCAATGGCTGGAGTTCTATACTTTTGAAAACTAAAAATGTGAGAGAGGGAAGAGAGAAGGCTATTGGAACTACACATGAATGCAGCATGAATCTTCTGGATCCCAGCAAGTTTGATAATTCTGTCTTCTTACAAGAGTTAACACAGGTATTTCACTTCAGTGATGCTTGGATATCAACTTTCTCATAGTGTGCATATTTAAATCAAAAGAGTCTTTTAGGCAATTTTTTTAGATTTACTTTGTTATGTGATATATTAACTCTCCCTTTTTAGAACAGGTAAGATAGCCATTGAATTTGCTAAACTTGCACAAGAGCAACAGCCAAGGCCAGATATCCATTTACGTACCCATTTCATCAGAAGCAAGTTTTACTGAGCTTTAGGGGAGTTGTAATCTCAACAATGTTCGATCTAAAAGCTAGGCAGAAACCTGGCAAGTGTAGACTGTTGCTTGTTTACACCCCAGCAGGGAATGGATGAAATAGTTCACACTGTAGTTGGCCAACAGGGGAATTCTGGGAGTTAAAAGTTAAATATCTTAAAACTGTCAACATTTAGAAAGGCCAGTTCTGTAGAGAAGTGAGAATAATTAAAAAACGTTGCACAGGAGGCTGTACAAGAGAAGCAGAGGGAGGGAATGTGTTTGTGTGTGTCTCTTTTAACACAAGAACTATATCCCTGAGCTGCAAGCAGAGCATTAATCTCACACACATGGACAGAAGGGGAAATAGCATAGCGAGAGTTCAATCGATTTAAATTCCTGTAGTCAGATTTTTGCTATTTTACACTCAGGTGAAGACAGTGATTTAACTGAGATACATATATGATTTAACTGAGAGATATATATCTTAAGGGACTGTAGTTCTGCATTAAATAAATCTTCTAATCCTGCCCGCTGTGTGATTTTAT
>WNWU01000001.1:11663361-11801771 GCA_012654045.1 Ptyas mucosa | reverse complement strand
ATAAAATCACACAGCGGGCAGGATTAGAAGATTTATTTAATGCAGAACTACAGTCCCTTAAGAGAAATCAGACTATTGACTAAGCCTTTCCGAGGAACCCACATTCCTGTCCTTTTAAAGGCTGCCTAAGGGCCAGAAATTCAAGAAATAGAGCACTTCTCATCGTGGAAGAGTAATAAGAGTTATATTAGGGGCAGGGCTCTCCAAATTTAGCAACTTTTAAAACTTGTGGACTTTAACTCCCAGAATTCCTCAGACAGCCATGCTGGTTGGGGAATTCTGGGAGTTGAAGTCCACAAGTCTTAAAGTCTCCAAGTTTGGAGACCCCTGCATTAAGGGGCTATATAGTATACCCCTGAAATGTCCGTCTGCCGTGGCGGATTATTTTAGGGAGGCAGCCTTTGAGAAGCGGGTCGCATTTCTTGGGTTGAAAAAAAAGCAGGACAGAGCTGTTACAGAGCGTCTTCTTTGAAGCGCTTATTTATAAATAAAACAAAATTATGCCCAATGCCAAACTTTTTTCATTAGTGTTTTATTTAGGTAGCCAAACCCACCATAAAAAGTCATTTTAAAAAACCAGGAAGGAAAACGGGGTAGGATTATCGAAAGCGAAACGAAAAAAAAAATCTTTCACACAGCCTTCATTCTTTCAAAATTCCTAAATTGCTATCAAGTTTAAAGAAATCCTCACTTCGGAGAAACCGGAAGCGGAAACGGGAGCATTTGAGACTCCCTCTCTCTCTCTCTCTCTCTCTCTCTCTCTCTCTCCTCAAGAGATCGCGAGAAAAGAACTTTTCCGGGAGGGGGACGCGCGAAATCTCGCGAGACGTTGCTTCCAACTTCCTTCGTTCTTTTTGTCGCCGATCGAGCAAGATGGTAGGTCGGGAGCAACGTGGTTAGTCTCGGGCTCGGGGGTTTCTGGCCCCTTTTTTTCGGGATAGGGAGACGCCGCAGAGGTTTCGCTTGCTGCTTTTGCCGGGGCTGCCCAGGCCTTTGGCTGCATGTCTCTCCATATTCCGAGGAGAGGTTGCCCTGAGGGCGGGAGACTTCCCCGGCGGAGGGCTGGGCTGGGGGGGGGGGGGGGGGGAGGGAAAGGCGATCGTGGTTAGATTTACATGGAAGGACGGGAGCTACAAAAAGACGTTGACCCGGCCCAGTTTTAATTTTCTTGGGTTTGGGTTTAATTATTTGTTGGGGTTGGACCGAAGCCCACCATTCCCTGTAAGAAAGTGATCGGAGAGTCGCCTCTCTGCCACCACTACAACAACAACTTTCGTCTGGTTTTTCCTACATTTTTTCTACATTTTTTAAAAACCCTAAATAATCAGTGAAGCAGACCCAGTGCAAAAATTCGGTTTCTTTGTGTAAAGTAAAGATTGTAAAGAACCTTCAGCAGAGTTGGGCGAAATAAAGGGAGGGGATTTCAAAAAGTAGGGTGCATTATAACCAATTTTGTTGGTTTTTTTTACATTTTTAAGCCTTCCAGACTGAGGAAGACAAGGAAACTAAGGGGGCACGTCAGTCATGGCCATGGACGTATTGGTAAGCACTAGTGATATAAAAGTTTTGAAAATACAGATTTCCCTCCCCCATGCTATGAAATTAGAAATCCTGGGAAATACACACACACACACACTTTTTGAATTGGTTTTATATTGTTACTTTAGCTAAACAATGCATAGTAGCAGTTTGTTGTATGGGAAAATTATGGAATTTACTGAGGTGAGGTGTCGTATGAATGCTTAAATTTGTAACAAATATAAAATGCCTTATTTGGTATTGCTATCATCTAAGAATGTTAGGATGGAGAGCACTCAAAATATAGATCAATGTAGGTCTTTGATTTCTTCTTTTGAAAAACAGATTTGCACCTTATTTTGCTTCTGATGAGGTAGGATATTTTGTTCGTGTTCAGAATGTATTGTCTTGTGAGTTGCAGTGTTTTAAATTATTGAGGTGAATGTTCTGGCTTCTATCTTATACTTCTATTGCAATAGTAGCATTGTCTGATTTTGTCTGTGATACCCTATTTAGTGGAGAGACATTTTTAATTGTGAAAATATTTACTCAGAAGTCAAGTAAAAATTCTTACCAAATGATATCAGAAGGTATTTTGGATTGCAGCCCTGAAAATGCTGTGCAGATTAGTGCAATTAATGCAGTATAATTAGGTAAATAAATTTACTGCTACAGTTTTATATATACATAAAGAGAACAGCAGATATAGAATAGAATAGAATTCTTTATTGGCCAAGTGTGATTGGATACACAAGGAATTTGTCTTTGGTGCATATGCTCCTAGAGTACATAAAGAAAAAATAAAATATATTCATCAAGAATCATAAAATACAACACTTAGTGATAGTCATAGGATACTAATAAGCAATCAAATCATATTAGGAAACAATAAAAACAATATAAGTTATAAAGATACAAGCAACATGAATATAGCCATAAGTGGGAAAAGGTAGGTACTAGTAAGGATGAGAAGGAAGAATAGTAATACTATTACTTAGTAGTTAATTTGACTGTTGTGGGAATTAGTTGTTTAGCAGAGTGATGGCATTCGGGAAAAAACTGTCCTTGTGTCTTGTTTTGATATGGAGAGCTCTATAGCGTCGTTTTGAGGGTATAAATTGAAACAATTTATGTCCAGGATGCGAGGGGTCTAAATATTTTCACAGCCATCTTTTTGACTCGTGCAGTATACAGGTCCTCAATGGAAGGCAGGTTGTTAGCAATTGTTTTTTCTGCAGTTCTAATTATCCCTTGAAGTCTGTGTCTGTCTTGCAGAGCCAAACCAGACAGTTATAGAGGTGCAGATGACAGACTTAATAATTCCTCTGTAGAACTGAATCAGCAGCTCTTTGCTTTTAGTATATTTACTTGCTTTTAGCATATGAAGATTAGAATAGAGGTTACCAAAAAGCAAGGAATAATTCACAGTTAAGCTTCTCTTGGTGAAGATGGCAACATCATCTATATCAGAATAGAGAAATTTCATGTTCTAGATGCTGTTGAATCAGTAGAAATAAGCATTATCTATGCTGACAACACTAACTTCCAAAAGGCCATAAGCTTCCATCTTTGGCTGCCAAGATTTATGTTGAATTTGACTATTGATGTAGATTGGCTTGTATAACATCTTCATGTGACATATCTGGTGTTTGTACTATCTTCCCTGAAGAAGGGTTAATAATCAGTCTCAAAGGCAAGACACAAAAACAGTTCTGTCTAGATATTCCAAGTCTTCACATCTGTGACAGTGATTGCTTTGTTATCTGTGCAGATTCAGAGTATCTACATGATTTATTAGAATGAAACTTAAAGGGTAATTATTACATTAAAACAAATGTGTCCAACCTTGGCAACTTTTAAGACTTGCAGACTTCAACTTCCAGAATTCCCCAGCCAGCATGGGAAGTCTTAAAAATTGCCAAGGTTGAACACTCCTGCATTTAAAAAAGGCTAAAATTAACAAATTAAGCAGTATTCGAGACGTAATAACTTTTCTAGACTAAATTCCAATTAATGGCTTTTGTTGTTTGTCATAGGCAAACACAGGAAACATCCAGGAGGCCGTGGAAATGCTGGCGGTATGCACCACCACAGAATTAACTTTGACAAATAGTAAGCTACTTTTCCTTTTTATCTCACAACTGCCTTTTGTATTTTAGTTTTGTGTAATACAAAGAGCAGATCTACGTTATGAACCAAGATCAGCTTTCATATCCTGGATACATTTTGTTACTTCCCTGAAACAAAGCTGTATACAGTGCTGTGATACTTACCCACTATTTGAGTTTTCCAGATAGGTGATGGAAATTGCCCAGTTCAACACATTTAAAAATTGGGGGAAACTGTTTTAATGCAATGTTTAGGATTGCAGTTGTCATTTATAATTCATTGTCAGAAGTAACTTACAAATAGCTGAGACTAGAGTCACATCTTGGTACTGCCAGTGATCATGGTGTGCTATTGTACTCAGAGAGTAGCAACTGACCTTTATTCACTGACTGTCTCTTTCCCAACACAGTCAGCCACCAGGTTAGTAACAGAAGGCTCTAAATGGTTAAGAAATTACATGTTTTCTAAAATGAAATGATTGTTCTTCCCTGTTACAACATTTTTATACCTTGCCATTGATGGATCCTGGTATTTCTGTTTGGAAGTAGAAATGGCATTTAGGCATAGTAGATGGAGGGGAATAGCATTGAGCACAGGGAATGAGCTTGTAATAACCATATTAATATAATTAATTAGATTTTATGTGTTGAACTAAGTTCTTCAATAAATCTTCTGATTTATTAGTCATGAACTTAAGACAAAAGGCATTCCTTCTATAAAGTATGTTGTAGAATACCCTATGGTAAGACGGGTGGCCAATAAATTAGATGATGGATGGATGTCTTTTGTATTTTCTACTTAAGGTTACCAGTAAGAAGTATAATGCATTGGCCAGTAAATTTACTTTGCATGTAATTTTTTTCCCCTAGCCACCCTGGTTATTTTGGAAAGGTTGGTATGAGACATTACCACTTGAAAAAGAACCAACACTTCTGCCCAACAGTGAATCTGGATAAGCTCTGGACGCTTGTTAGTGAGCAGACAAGGCTGAATTATGCGAAAAATCCAGCAGGATTAGCTCCAGTTATTGATGTTGTACGCTCTGTAAGTGGGGTCATCTGTTTTTTGAAAATTCCTATTATGTTTGCCTATTCCAGTACATGAGCAGCTTACAACATTAAAATATACAATTCAAAAGGGAAGGGTACATCGAGTGCACAAGATAGACTAATGTAAAGGATCTTCTGTCCATAGCTGCCATGAAGCAATACCTGTGAATCCAAGAGGCCCACGCAAGTTGTGCATCAGTCTTAAATGGAGAAGAGTAACCTTATTCAATACCAGTGATGTCAGTGAGGAAAACATCCTCAACCCGTGGGGTGGGGGGGCAAACAGGCATAGCTACTCAGTTTTGATTAAGGCTAAGTCCATCCAGATCCAAACATCTCAGTTATATTATTTTACAAATTAAAATATAATTATCTTTCAAGATTTTGATGAAGAGAATACAAACTCCAACTCTAGGGGGCAGTGTTCATCTAGCTGAGGGAACCAGCATTATCAAAGACTCCCATGGTCCATGACCATACGCCGAGATGCACAGAATGCTATTAACTTCCCACCAAAGTGGCACCTATTTATCTACTTGCATTTGTTTGCTTTCGAACTGATAGGTGGACAGGAGCTGGGGCAAGGTGGGAGCTTACCCTGTCATGTAGTGCTTTGGTCTTGGATTGCCAGCCTTCTAGTAAATTGTATACACAAGCTAAATAGGACTGCTGATCAGTCTTCCCCCTCCCAGTAAATCCATAAAGGCATAAATTATGATAATTTATATACAATATTTAAAAAACACCTGTCGCTTTTATTGATGCTATGAGTAATGACTTCAAGAGACTACATGTTAACTGAAAACTTGTGTTTTGATATTTTCCAGGGGTATTACAAAGTCCTGGGCAAAGGAAAGCTGCCCAAGCAGCCTGTCATTGTGAAAGCAAAATTCTTCAGCCGAAGAGCAGAAGAGAAAATCAAGGAAGTTGGAGGAGCCTGTGTTCTAGTGGCATAAAAGTTTCTATATGTATGCAAACTCAAATCACAGGCATGAATAAACTTATTTCAAACGTTGGAATGATTTTTCATCAGAATATTCTCACAATTATATTCTATACTAGAAAGTTGATTTTGAGAGGAATTGTAGAACTGGAAGATAACATTTAGACCACCAATCCAATTTCCAGATTTGAGTTCTTATTGAGGAACTAGGAAACCACATCTTCCCTGGTTAATTGATTCCACTATCAAAACTATAATTAGGATGTTTTTTCCAGTGCTTAAGGCAGAATATTCCATGTTATCTTGCATTGTAATAGAAAATTGGCCAGTCATTTATATATTGTCCCAAGAACTTAAATGTTGTATTTGCATCACAACTATCTTCTCAATAAAAATAATTCCCACAATCCTTTAACATGGGATTTTGTTCCACTTCCAATTATCCATTGCTATTTTATTCTGAATATTATATAAACATTTTGCGGCAGTAGGAGACACCCCAATTTATCTTAAACCCTATGTTGTCAGTGTTGGGTAGGATTACATCTACCCCTTGGAGAAACTGAAATAAGTATGAATACAGCCAAGGCACATCAAATGTCTTGACAATAGTCCAGCTGTAGCCACCTCTATCTGCCTAGTTAATGGGGAAGAACCTAGTGATGTGTGCAAGAATGAACACTTCACTCAAGTGAACAGGCATTTCTCTCCTGAGATCGGATTTTGATGCTGCATGGGAAGGAGGGTTAAAATGATGCCACTTTCCTTGATTAAAGATGTCTCATAAAATGGGACAGAAAGCAAGAAAGGAGTCAAGCCTAGGAGTTGACAGAAAACACAAAGGTAACATCTTAGCAGCAGTCTTTAAAGCAAAAGAAAACTACAAGGCTAGCTGAGGGAGCTGAGTGGGAAGAGCAAGTCTTGGCCTGCAAGTCTAGTGTGCAGCAGCTCAGAAGCAGAATTCAGATTTGTTCCAGAAATGGGTGGGGGAGCGAGAGAAAATCTATTCACAAGTCCAGAAGAGCAAAAAAGCATTTTCACATTCAAATGGGCAAGAACTGAAGACTTGGCGGTGGGAAGAAAAGACTGAAAAAGTTAAGATGGGACTACAAACAAGAATTTGGTGTAGAACATACTTTTAAATTTATAGTAATAGATTGTAGACTAAGGCAGGAAAATAAAAACAATTACTAAGATTGGAAGGAATAGGAATTTGTTATAACAAGTTTTGTAAGAAAATATAAATGCAGTGTAATCTGTATCAGATTAAGGGGGGAAAAAAACAATGTGAGACTAGCACTTTCTGGCCAAAGGTGTGGCATATTATTCCAAAAAATAGTGATTTGGCCCAGTTGGTGTCTGTTGAGAGACCATTAGAAAAATACAACTAGGTAATTAGTGACATGGACCCAATGTGATGTGCCCAGAATGTAAGAATATTACAGGCGACAAGACCACCAGTACAGAATACAAAGGGCAATTAATTTTCTATAATTTTAAAATTAATCCCCATCCTATATCTGCAGATTTCCTTAACTAAAGCACTGTACTTGTCAATCGGGTAGAACATCTTTGTTGAGGAAAATGCTAGAATGTTAAAATCTGTTGGAATAAAAGTAGGGCATTCACACTGAAATGTCTAGTATTTGGAGTTTTTGGACAGACCAAAGAGCAGTTCTTGCTGTGCCCTACTAACTTGCAAAATTCATTATTACAAGACTATCCCGAGTCTGTAAGAGAGCAGAGTTCATTCATGAAAAGCAAGGGCTATTAGTCTGGAAAACACAGACTCTTAAGATAGAAGGTAGCACACTTCCAAATACTAATTTCAGGGGAACCATTGTGGAAAAGGGGGTATCACCAAATGTTTGTAACCACCCTAGAGGCAAATGGTTAGCCATGAGAAAATGGTGAACTGAGAAAAGATTTGATCTTCTAGACTATTAGCTATCTTAACTCATGTAATTTGCATCTCTGATAAGCATTTCCTCTCACTACCATTGAAATTAACTAAAAACCTAGAGTTGAACCTTATATGTTTTTTCCCCATCTGAAACTTTTAAAAATATTTTTACAAGCTTTGAACTTTGCAGTTTCTTCTATCCATTCCTCTCTGCCTCCTTTCTAGGTCTGAGGGAGAAAATGGTCCAGGTTCACCCAGTTTGCTTTGTGCCTGAAGCGGTATTAGAACTCATGGTCTCAGAGTTTCTAGCTTGATGCCTTAAACCGCTACACTAAGCTGGTTCTCCATAATAAATAAAAATGTCTTTTAATTAATAAGCCACATCATCTTACTATATAAATACAGGATATTGCCAATTGAATTTCACCCCTCAAAATCTGATGCCCAAATAATTAAACAGAAATCAATTAGTTTCAGTTTTTATATATTTTTATTGAAATATAAACATCACTTTGTCAGCTGCAGATGAATTCTGTAATCAATTACTAAAGCACCTTCTTCTTTCCACCAATTCTGTAGTAAACCTAGGAGGAAAAAAAATCAAAATTCAGTATTGAGTCTATAATCAGGCTTGTTGTGTCTATTAGTCTATAGCAATGCAGCAGCCTCTCTTCAATTACCAAAACAGTAAACCTTATCTTTTACATCTTCCAGCTACACCTGGCCTTCTTCCTGAGGCTGCTTTTCTCAAGCCACATGGACCACTCTCTCCAAACAGGGCCTCATGAGCAGGCGGGAGAAAAAAAGTGGTGGGGTAACTGGGGCTTTGCACAATGATGCTAGCATGGTTGGCTGGAGTGTGGGGAATTGGGTGGCATTTCTCAGTGGCAGTGGTGATGCTGGATGAGACTGCTGAAGGCTCTCAGCCTCTTACTTCAGCCCCAACTCTGGCGACTCAACTCTGTGCAGAGGGGCCAAAAGGTGTGCATAAGCAATGAATTAAGATTAGTAGTCTTCCTATAGGAATCATAGCACAGCTAAATATATTGCAATGCAACCCTAGCTCCATGGAAAGAAAAGATTTAACTTACTGTTTGCCAAACAATGTAACAAATCTAACAAAACCTGATATGTTAATATCTACAGAAATACATCGGACAATCTAGATCAGTGATGGCTAACCTTTTTACCATCACGTGCCAGGAGGGGGGCGGGGGGTGATGTCACATGTGCAGGTGCCCACACCCATAATTCTATGCGCCCCGTGCATGCGTGTGCAACACCCCCATGCTCCTGGCATGCAATGGCCTAGTAGGCCCATTTTTCTCTCACCTGGCTTGAGAGTCTTTCTAGGAGTCTGGGGAGGGCAAAAACAGCCTTCCCCGGAGGTCCTCCAGAAGCCGAAAACAACCTGTTTGCCAACTTCCTGTCCTATCGGAAGTTGGCAAATGGGCCATTTCTGGCCTCCGGGGGTGGGTGGGTGGGGAAGGCCATTTTCCCCCTCCCCAGACTCCTAGAAAGGCTCTGGAGGCTGGGGACAGCAAAAAACGGGCCTTCCCCACCACCCACCAAGGCCCTCCGGAGGCAGGAAACAGCCTGTTTCCCTACTTCTGGTGGGCCCAGAAGGTTGCACCAGAGCTGAGCTCGCGTGCCCACTGATATGGCTACGCGTGCCACAGGTTCGCCATCACGGATCTAGATTCTGTAATCCTGTGGAGAATTCTACACAAACATAGCATTTGGCAAATCCTGACTGACTGATAGGGAATTTTAAAATTTGCTAACTACAGTAAGTTTGAAAATGTATGAAAGGGGAAAATCAAAATCAATGCCTATTTGAAAACATCTGAAATAATTATAATAGCTCATAGAATATAATAATCAACTAATTATCCATGTTTCGGGGCACAATTTCAGGTATGAGTCAAACCCATTTTGGAACATAATTGGAGTAATCTCACTACCAAGCAATTGCTTTTTATAATTTATTTACAAATAACATAACTGAAGTAGTTTTAGTATTTTATTCCCTTTTTGAAGAATTTGTTTCTTTTAGAAAGCAAAATAGGTCTGTCCCTTTTGCTCTCTATTTTGTTTTTAAACATTATGAAAGTAGCATACACTACATCCATCAGAACTACCATGTCCACCACAAACTATCTCCTATCTCCAGCAATACAGTGAAAATTTGTTGTAATTCATACCTGTTACCAACCTGGCAGCTGAGTCTGCTAATGAATCACAGAGTCAGTGAATAAAGGTCAGTCATTATTCTTCGAGGACTATAGCACACCATGACGACTGATGGCATCTAGATGTGACTCTAGTCTCGGTCACAAATAATTTCTTGCTGATCAGCATAGTAAGATTAATTCCATCCGTATTTATGGTACATATTATGACTGTATTATTATTTGCAGCGTTCAAAAAAAACCTGACCAAAAATTAATATACACCAGCTTTTGTCAAAGCAGTAGAAACGCAGGAATATTGTACATGTTTAAGTTTGGGGGGGAAAAAGGATATAAAAAGTTTGTATGCAACACTACGCTGCCCCGAATCTACAGGTTTAGGCTGAATCTTGGAAGTCGTCCTGAAAACCCAATATTTTGGTCATCGCTATTTCTTTTTCTGCAGAAGCGCAAAATTTAGTTTGTAATTGACCTCATTTAAATATTTTTTTTAAAAATAATATTTTTTCCACCCTACCATAGCTATGACTTGATAGTCCTAACGTGTTGTTTTAGCTTTCCGTGCATAACGTAATACCACCGATTTTTTATTTTTTTTTAGAATTAAATAAAACCAACCGACGCCGCTTACTTGCTTTCTCCCTAACAGCCCCTAGCGAGACTTACCGTTTTCGTCGAGCGCGGCACAGGAAAGACCAACGAAACGGAAGACGTGTTTCTTTTAACAACGTTTCCCAGCATCCTCTCGGAGAAAAGACGCGGGAAAGGGAAACATAGCCATTCAACATCCGATAACGGCCGGAAAGCGCCTGGTATTCGCTATGGTCCGTTCTAGCCCTCGATAACTCTATGGTAGAAATTAGAGACGTTCGTTCCCCACGGCGTCCTTAAGGTTGTACTATGCTGGTCTCGAGACTCCGCCTCTCTCTCTCAATAACAATGATGTCATCGCGCGCTCTGAGCCGGCATTTTTGATTTGATCGGATAAGTCACGTGGGAGAATACAAAGCAGCTGTTTTGAGGCGAGAGGTTGAGCTCCAACTTCAGCTCCTATATAGCTGAAGTTGGAGATTTTTTAGCGGTTCCTGGTCGTTTAGTTGAATTTATAAATATACAATTCTTACTAAACTGCGCATGGCAGATTTTTCTCTCTCGATGATTTGTTATTTGCGAAATAAAACGAAAAGCTACAAGGAGCATGTTATTCGGTTAACATAAGCAGGTTTATAACAACCTATGTATTTTGAAAATATAGCAAAGAGGCTTGAGGCTCCTTAAATTTCTTAGCTTTTTTGGTCGTATTTGCTCCAAATACTATTACTGTGTAATGCTGTTCATCTAGGAAACTTTACTGAAACGTGTGGTTTGTTCAGGATTTTAATATTCTGTTGCTACGATCTTGCAAAGAATGTTATGATTGATTCAAAAAACAACTGTATAACAGCATTACACAGAAGTGTGCATGTGGCTTGCTGAGTGAGGTTTATTTTTTAGTAATGGTTACTAATGGGATTATTATCGCATCAAAAAATTGACCCCCAGATAACTGGAATCAGAACCAATCAGAATAAATTCCAGCCAAGTACTTCAGATGTGGATATGAATAATAAACTTGAAAGGAGTTTTTTTCTAGAAGAAGGGTGGTTTTTTTGCTTACCCTTAAATATGCTTGACTTTGCATCTGTTCAATGAAAATTATACAATATGCATTAAATATTAAAAAACCAAAGGCAAGCATTCATCCTTAATTATTTTACAGTTTATGATGAAGAGAAGGTGATAGTTTTCTTGGAATTCTGTGGAATAGTAATGGAATTAATTTTAGGAAGGAATTAAGTGGCTAGAATAGGCAAGCTCATAAGCGAAAATGATTGCATGGCAACTAAAATTAAAATAGGTCAAATATTATTTTTCCACTTGAGAAAGAATATTCTGTCAGGATTCGGTTACAAAGTTTTGCATGGTTTGCAAAAACAGCCAATGAACTGATCCTGGAAGAAATGCACTGATACTTGAGACAACAATTAGCAAACAGAAACTTAAATACTTTGGAGAAGTGAAGCAAGTATATGAAGAATTAGCAAAAAACTACCATATAGCAATGGTAAATGGAAGATGGTAAATGGAGGACATCAAAAAGATTAATTGGAATGTCTCTGAAAGGGCTCAAAATTCCTGCCAAGGACAGATGGAGAGGGAAAGCACTTATACAGTCAACAGAAACTGAGCCTGATGCTAATGGTGGTACCTTAAGATGTTCAGTTATTCTATTGTACTTCTTCTGTATGATATCTACACCATGATACAAACCTATATGTGTCTACTCAGGAATAAGTCCTAATAACACAGTGGTACTTATGTTCAGGTAGGTGCACATGATTGTAATTGTAATTTTTAACGATATGGTGAATGGTTTTTTTAAAAAAAAATCTTCAGGTTTATTTGAGGTAACTTGAAGATGCATCAATTTCTGGAAACTTGTCTTTCCCCAATAAACAGTGTTGTTGTTATTACTTTTAATCCATGTAATGATTAAATATAACATTTGTAGATTTTAGTTGATTAACCAGAGATATTTGTAAGTACTTTATAATGTTATTTATTTCTACAGTGTAATATTTTTTAAAAAAACTCATTAATGTAGTAAGATGTGTTTTTAGAATGGTACTTTTTTGCTCCTGATCTTCTCCTATTTATGCTGTCATGTTCCTCTGAAGTTATTTGAATTAAAGACCTTTTAGACTTTGCCTAAAAGCACTTATTATGTGACCCTATTAGTATACTTTCCAGTGTAGCATGAGTTTATCCAGATTTTGGCATGCGTTTACTCAAATTACACAGGGATTCTTTCAGGAATAATGTGGAATGCTGATTATTTATGCTTCCTTACTGGCTGCCTGATAAGATATTTTAATAAATGTATCTATTATTAAGTAAATATGTGTACAGATAGTCCTTAACTTGTGGTTGATTACTCAGCAATAGGTTGAAGCTATAACAGTGCCCCATAAAGGTATTTACAACTTGGATCTGAAGTTTCAATAGTCACCTGTCTCCATGGTCATGTGATCCCATGTCAGGAGCTTAGCTACTGTCCTGCCTTTATGGCTGTTTGCAGCATCCTGACCATGCTTTACAATATTTTTGCCCTAATGACTTTTGTCAAAAATGACCCATAACAAACAATGGGTTTTTGCCAAAAATGACCCATAGCGAACAATAGGTTCACTTTATGACACTAGCATTTGTTTTACAACTATGGCAGTCACTTTACGACTGCTTCAAAAAAGGTAAAAACAGATATGGTCACATGGTGACCCACTTTATAATTTTCATTATATAATTTCACTGATGACTGTAATGGGGGCCATTATGGTTGTAAGTTGAGGATGACTGTATAAGGATTTCCCCTTCCTTTTCTTCCCACTATTCTCCAGATGTGCCAAAATAAAATAAAGGTACTTTAGAAAGGCCTTGGAGCTGCTATAACCTTAATAGAACTTAATTACTCTATAACGAATATCCTCCAATCTCTGATATGATTTGTAGATCAAAATATTTAGAACACACCATAATTTAGAAGCCTAATTCTGAATTTCCATGTTAGAATTAGGGTTCATTATCAGGTGTTTGCGTGATTCTGTGAATTCATGTAAAAATAAACATTAAGATTGTGTTTTCATCCTTTATTATTTATTCTGAGTTCTCTTTTTCTTAGTATGTTTATTTGAGGGTTCTAAATGTAGTATGAAGAGGTGAATGTAGATCTAAAATTTACATACTGAAAAATTATTTTGCGTTATGTTTTGGAAGTTATTTATACTTGTGTTTTGATACTGAGGGAAATTCCTGTCTCTGTTATAGCATGTCAGGTTAGGAAGAAAGAAGAGAATTTTGGACTTTTCATTGAATCCACTAGAAACACTTTATTTTCTGTTTTGTGGACATTCTGTTAAACCAATGTTGAGAACAAAGTTAACTGCTTGATATTTGTACCAAATCTTCAACTTTATTCATTTTTATATTTATGCTAATATAAACAACAAGTCTAACAATTATATCAGTATTTTATAAAATCACAAAAAAGTTACATTAAGTCATGCACATATACTATTTTGGTGTGTTTTTTGTTTTGCCAGCAAAAGGAATCTAATAGCAAACTTAGCCTGAACGGAGTGACTGTCATTTGAAAACAGGATAACACCATAATTCGTCTTGTATTGAGTTCACACTGTACTATATTATTATGTGCGTGTTTGGGATTGCTTTTCCCTGTAGTATATCTGAACACTGAATCCCTAGGCTGCTTTTTAAAATAAAGAACAGCTTCTACAATTCACGGCTGTGAGCTGTGAACTGTTGTGGCCAAAACCAACTGCAAAGCTGCAGATGTGAGTATAAATATGCTGCACGTATTCACATTAGATCTGTGTGGGGTTTGCTTGTTTTCTTTGAAACTGATAAGAAAGCTGATTAACAGAAATAATAATATTTTAAAATGTTTGGTTAGAAAATTAGTAATTACAAATTTACTAACCAGTCAAAAACCAGAATGCTGAACAAGGTAGGAAAGGGGAGACAGAATCCCTTAATATTTCTATGTCCTTATTTTCTTTTATAAATCAAAATATATTTTTTAAAAAGCAAATGAGGCGAGAAGAAAGGAGAGAGAAGAATCAATCAACAGTTATATTCTCATAGGCCCATGCAAGGCACCAGGTGCAAAACTCTAATTAATATGTTAGCAGCATGGAGAGGAAAGAAAACATGTCAGAATTTTATTTAAATGAGATTACAGGCAATATGAAAGAGATGATAGTGGAGAATCAGCTACACTTTTCTCATTCACAGTTAAAATGATAAATTATTGCATATGGTTGGTCTATGTGTTAAATATTCTGTTTGTCGGAATTGATTCCCCAGTTCTAACAAGGGTAAGGATGGTGATGATAGGTTATATTTGCCATACTCTATATTAATCTACATTACCTTCATAGTTGATATGTTCATAGCCTAGAAAGATCATTTACACTAGAGATAAGGAATGTTTAAAAACTACTTAGTGATCAGTTGCAGAAAGAGCATAAGGAACAGGAATGTATTTTGAGTGAGATCTTGATTGGTTTTAGGGGGAGGTATCTTCAAAGAATTCAAGGAGGGGCAGAAGATAAAAGTGGTGTCGCACTGTTGCGGCACAAACTCCTTTGTTTACTTGCATTGTGACATCTTATGCAGGCGTGACAGGGATGAAAGTGGGACAGCATGAGGATTTTTTTTTTCACTTTGAGAAAAATGTCATCTTTTCTGAACTCATCTGGTTAAAGAAAGGTGCTGAAAACAGCAATATGAAATGTAAGAAGAGACAAATGTGATTTTTTCATTTGGGAAGCAGAAAACAGATTGCTTGAAAATGCTTGTGGAATTAGAGAATTGGTTATTAAGTAAGTACAAGTCAGTAGTAGGGCTCTGAAGCACTGCTTGGATTTGATTCCCAAAAGATTTCTTGGAATGCACATAGTGCACGAATTAAACTCTTGTGTGCCATTCTTTAATATAACCATGCCTTTTCCCAGAGTTCACCCATGGCAGCTGTTTTAAAGAGTTCCTATCAGCCTTGTGAGATAGTTCAGACAAGAAGCACGCCCAGCTCTAACTTTATTGTAAAGTTCCATTAACAAAATCTTGTGAGCCTGAAAGTATATCTCCTCCTTCTGTCACTTTTACAGTTCAAGAAACTAGGAAAGGTTTTTTTTTTTGAGATGTTTACCACACCCACTTTCCTTCTGCAGGCTCAGCTGCCTCTTCTCTAACTGATGTCTAGTCTGTGGTTCTTCCACCTGTCTCCCAAGGTTATTGCCACATACCATTATAGTTACAGAGAAGACCTCAAGGGAGCAAACATAAAGCTTCCTTTCCACAACAATCATGTAAGGTAGATTGGGTTTAAGGCAGTGCTTCTCAAATAGTGGGGCGCGCCCCCCAGGGGGGGCGCGAGGCTCCGTAAAAGGGGGCGCGTTTGACCTCGGCATCTGATTGGCTGTCCAAAACCCTTGTGACACGAGCCTGTCGGAGCCATCTTTAGTGTGGGATGTCCGTCCACACTTACTTTGTTGCCCGACGGATGTGCGCCCAATTGATGCTCAAATGACTGACAATGACCTTCTCCTGTGAAACATAACGCTGCCCCAATTAATCAAACTTGCTAAAGAAATCGGGCTACCGCTGCTGACATTTGCATCGATAGTGAGCATTAAGCCAGTACATGTGACTGCGCATGCTCCTCCCTTTCAAGGAGAACAGACCTTTTTCTAATAATGATACTATTTACAGTCGCGCGGGGGGCGCGAAAAATGTTTTCTTCTTCCTAGGGGGGCATGACAGAAAATAATTGAGAAGCACTGGTTTAAGGAGAATGACTGCCTGATGTCACTGGCTTCCCACCCAATAATGGAAGGAGAAGGTTGGGTTTAAAATTTGTAGCTAGAAATTTTGCTTCAACAAGCGAATAACAATCTATGGTTTGTGAGAATAAGAACTAACCATTACAAACAATGTCATTCCTCCCATTTTATTAATTATAGTATTGCCAAAACCTCTTTTTAAATTGTTTTAACGTTAGACAATTATGTTATATATAAGGCTTTATGTTCTTCATTTTTCTAAGCACAGCTCTTCATTTAGTGACCCATTTCATTTCAATGATAAGGTTACTTAACCAAATGTTTGGTAAATGAACACATGATAAAGAGGAGGAGAGAAAGAGACTGCTGTTTCATTTAGATAAAATTCTCTTGTACAGCTATGCCAAAGTTACTCTCTCACTCTAGTGAGAGGCGTAAATGGGTGCATTGGTTGGAAAATGAATTGTTTATTACCATTGTATTTGGAAATGGTTGTTAATCAAGGAAGTAGCAAGGAGTGGGTATATGGTCTTGTTTTTGGATTGTATTTTTCTAAGTCCCCTAGAGCTGTTAAAAGGGTAACATCAGTTTTCTAAATAAAGTTGATTGCCTCATCCAGCTCTTTGATTCTTCACAGAAGGTTTCATATGTTCTGAGGCATTCCTGGCTAGGATGGGTGGGTTATTTATTTATTTATTTGCTTAACTTTCTATACCGCCCTTCTCCTTCTGGACTCAGGGCGGTGTACAGCCAAACTAAAAACCATTGAATAGAAAGGTTAAGACTCTTTAAAATAATTTACTGTATATACTCGAATATAAGCCGAGTTTTTAAGCACGTTTTTCAGGCTGAAAAAAGCCCCGTCGGCTTATATTCGAGTCATGGGAAAAAAATGCCTTTTTCCCTGTAACCGTTTTGGCTCCTGGGGTTGCAGAGAGGCTTGCTAAAGCCAAAATGGGGTGTGGGGGGGTGCGGCGCCCCTCCCCCGTGCCCCTTTTTAGCTTTAGGGGTTGCAGGGAGGCGGGTGAAATGCTCCCGCTTTGGACCGGCTCGGGTGAGTAGGTAGCGGAGATTGAGGCGAGTTCGCCGTACTGGTAGCAATTGGTGGCTGGCCACCCCCCTGAACCGGGCCACTTGGAAGGCAGGCAAGCTTCGCAGGGCTGCGGGGAAGGGAGCTTCCCAGCGTGCCCTCCTCCTCTCCCAGGTGACAACCAGGGCTTCGCCGCCTCCTCTTTTCCTCAGAGGGGCAGCTTCTGTCTCCAAGTTCTTGCGGAGGGAGGGACATACATAAACACACACGCCCCTGTTGTCCCCCCCCACTACTTTTGCTGTCAGCTTAAAGTCAATCTTGAAGAGCTGGAAGACATTTCCTTACATCTCCACCAAACTCATTGTTGGGAGAGCCAGTGATCTAAGGAAACGTCTTCTTACACTTTCTCCTCTCCATTCCCATTCCTCCCCCCCCTGTTTTTCCATTTCTGTGCCTGGATTCTGCTAATTACACCCTCTCCTCCCCATTCCCATTCCTCCCCCCCCGTTTTTTCCATTTCTGTGCCTGGATTCTGCTAATTACACCCTCTCCTCCCCATTCTCATTCCTCCCCTCCGTTTTTCCATTTCTGTGCCTGGATTCTGCTAATTACCCCTTCTCCTTCCCATTCCCCCCCCTTGTTATTCCATTTCTCTACTGGATTCTGCTTCTGCAAGAGAAGGCTCCGATGTTTGCTTGGGTGGTGCAGGGAAACTCAAAGCATTGGGGGCTTCAGAAGGGCAGAATGAGCTTCAAAATGTGCAGCTCCTGGCTCTAACAGTGAGTGACGTCAAGTTGGCTGGGGAATAGGGGCACTGGAGTTGGGCGGGTGAATCTACAGAGGACGTCATTCTTTAGGCAGGCTGAGCATTATGGGGCTTGAAATCAGGGGTGGCGAGGGCTGAGACACAGAAAGAGACAAAGAATGAAAGAGAAAGAGAGAGAGAGGGGGAGAGAGACAGAGAAAGAGGGGGAGAGAGAAAGAGAGAGTGGGGAAGAGGGAGAGAAAGGGGGAGAAAGAGAATAAGAGAGAGTGGGAGAGAGAGAGAAAGAGGGGGAGAAAGAAAGAATGAGAAAGAGAGGGGGAGAGAGAAATGGTGACAAGATAGGGCAAAAACGTAAAATGTGAGGACAGTCGTAAGTTCGAGGACTGGTCACAAGTGCGAGGACCAGTCAAAAATTACTTTTTCAGCTCTCTGAGTAGTCCATATGCACAAAAGGACTACCCAGAGAGATGAAAAAAGTGATTTCTAACAGGTCCTCGCACTTTTGACCGGTCTTCGCACTTATGACTGGTCATCATTTCTGCCCATTGTAGCATTCTTAACAACTGTGTCACTCGTTTCACAACTGCTTCTCTTCACCATGGTGACAAGATAGGGCAAAAACGTAAAATGTGAGGACAGTCGTAACTTCGAGGATTGGTCACAAGTGCGAGAACCAGTCAAAAATTACTTTTTCAGCCCTCTGAGTAGTCCATATGCACAAAAGGACTACCCAGAGGGCTGAAAAAAGTGATTTCTGACAGGTCCTCGCACTTTTGACCAGTCTTTTTTTATTTTGAAATTTACCAGTAGCCGCTGCATTTCTCACCCCCAGCTTATACTCGAGTCAATGAGTTTTCCCAGTTTTTTGTGGTAAAATTGGGGGGGTCGGCTTATATTCGGGTCGGCTTATACTCGAGTATATACGGTAAATAGAATTTGGCCCGTGATTTAAAACAATTCAAATTAAAATCCATATAAAACTTTAAAAAACCAAGTATAGGGTCAAGCCAGCCCAGCTAACTGGAATAAATGGGTTTTAAGGGCCTGACGAAACGCCTGGAGATCTGGGATCACTTGTATCTCTGGGGGAAGGTCGTTCCAAAGAGTGGGCGCAATCACAGAGAAGGCTCTCCCCCTGGGGGGTCGCCAGCCGACATTGTCTGGGCGACGGCACCCTGAGGAGGCCCTCTCTGTGGGAGCAGACTGGTCGGTGGGAGGCAATTGGTGGCAGAAGGCGGTCCCATAAATACCTCGGCCCTAAGCCATGGAGCACTTTAAAGGTGGTCACTAACACCTTGAAGCGTACCCGAAAGTCCACTGGAAGCCAATGCATCTCATGCAGGAGAGGTGTCACATGGGAGCGCCCCATCGCTTCCATAATCCCCCACGCGGCCGCATTCTGCACCAGTTGGAGCCTCCGGGTGCACCCCAAGGGGAGCCCCATGTAGAGAGCGTTGCAGTAGTCCAGGCGAGAAGTGACGAGTGCTTGAGTGACCGTGTGTAAGGAGTCCCGATCTAGAAAGGGACGCAACTGGCGTATCAGGTGAACCTAACCCTAACCCTAACCCTAACCCTGGCCACGGCCGTCGTGTGCTCTTCTAAAGACAGCTGTGAGTCCAGGAGGACGCCCAAGTTGCGAGCCCTTTCCATGGGGGCCAGTGATTCGCCCCCAATAACCAGCGATGGCACCAGCTGGCTATACTGGGACGCCGGCAGCCACAGCCACTCGGTCTTGGAAGGGTTGAGTCGAAGCCTGTTTCTCCCCATCCAGACCCGCACGGCCTCAATGCAGTTGTAGAACTGATGCAGCATTTTTATTATTGCAGATTTTTGAAAAAGCAAATTATAATTATATATGCTATTTTGACCAACTTCATATTATTGGTGCTAGATTATAGGGATTGTAAGCAAAATTGCTTTGTTGAAGCCTCTCCAAAGGCAAGTGATGCAACTTGTTACACATTCTCCTGTCTGAAAATGAATACCCCCTAGTTTTAATTAAACATTCACCCTGAGGTGTAGATGAAAGCATCACTTTATTAATCACGCCAAGAAGGACGGGCAGGAAAATAAAATGTTGCAAGCAGTTTGCATAAGGGTAAAAGTTTGCTGCGCAGGGTGAGGCCCACTTGGTCCTTCTTTTGCTCCCCACTCAGAAGGCAAGTTGAACAACTGAGTTGGCCAGGCAAATAAAAAGACATACAATACCTATTTTGTCTTTAAAACTGTGCTCGCAGGTCCCATAATTGGGCCTCTGAGAACATGTGAATAATACCAAGTGTTCTAAGCATTTAGGTAAAGCTCTGGGAGATTTATTATCTTAACATTTGCTTAGAAGAAGTTGGATTAGCCAGAAGGTGAAATAGCTAGGCATTGGAGAGATTGAATCAGTCAGACTGAAGTAAGTTAAACCCCAATATTTCCATATCATTGTATGCATGGGTAGTGTTGAGTTTTCTTAGTAAAAATTGAAAATCTAGGTGATGCTTATAATTTTACTGGACCATTCACACTGGCTTATGTTTTGGAAGGATACTTTTCCAGACAATCTGGATCCATTCATTTTGTTTTCTGTGACAGACTTCAGACGTTGTGCTAAGCCTAAAATGGCTTAATGATGATTTGCTGAATTATTGCACATTTGACTGGATTTACATGACATACTAAGCCAGGGATGCAGAAAATACAACTTGGGAACCGGACTGCATATCTTTTATGGCTCCCAGATCTTCCTCTTGAGCAAATGACGGAAATGATCACATACATACCCTCTCCCTTTGATTCATGGGAATGAGTCAAAGGGTCAAATTCTATGGGCTTAAAAACTTCTGGACCTCCTTCCCAAGGGTCACAACAACCACATCCAGATGAAGAGTATGGCCTCAACATGCTGTGCAAAATCAGATACAATTCTCAAGCTGGTGGAAGTTAAATACCGTATTCCTGTGTGGATGTAATGTGACTTATTTGTGCCTGACATGGATTAGTGTGTGACCCTGGTTACACTGTATAAATGAAATAGAATAATAGATTGTCCAGATAAATGTCTTGATTCTAGAATGCAGCTTTTTCTTCACTATTTCCTATAATGAGGCCATTGCAGTCAATCTATCATAACTGAAAATATATATTATGTGCTAGTTTGAAAAAGACATAAAAATGCTCAGAATTAATAACTTCATCTGAATTAGTTCAAGTTCAGCTTGATCTGCTATAGCTCAGGTCACAAAACAATTTGCAATATACTCTATTTGCAGATAGAGTATATTGTCATTTTTTCCCCTTTCCATTCAGTTGTGTCAAATTCTCATAAACTGCCTGGACAAGCCTCTGCAGTTTTTTGGCAAGATTTTTCAAAAGTGGTTTGCCATAGCCTGCTTCCTAGGATGAGAGAAACTGACTAGCCCAAGGTCAGCTGCTGGCTGTATTCCTAAGGCAAGACTAGAATTTAGTCTCCTCATATCTAGCCTGATGTTCTTAATCAGTGCGCCAAACTACCTCTCATATTCTCAAATATTTAAACATTAATATATGATTAGTTTACTGTCTTAGAAAAAGCCTAAATTAGGGTCGCTATTTTGTTGACAGTATAGCATCCAAGCAAACATAAAATAAATGAATAGAAACTGGATATTGTTTTTAAGCTTCAGTGCACAGTTATAAAATTGGGAAAGATGGTGATAGTGGAAAATACAGAACAGAGGTGGTATTCAGCAGGTTCTGACCAGTTGTGGAGAACCGGTAGCAGAAATTTTGAGTAGTTCGGAGAACCAGTAAATACCACCTCTGACTGGCCCTGCCCCTATCTATTGTCTGCCTCCCGAGTCCCAGCTGATCGGGAGGAAATGGGGATTTTGCAGTAATCTTCCCCTGGAGTGGGGAAGGAATGGAAATCTTGCAGTATCCTTCCCCTGCCATGCCCAACAAGCCAAATACCCCAAGCCATGCCCACAGAACTGGTAGTAAAATTTTTTGAATCCCACCACTGATATAGAAGCTCTGAAAGAAATGTGTATTTAATATTTTGTGGCATTATGTATTGCATAATTTTACTCTTTTATGGAGGTTCTGTATGTTGTTGAAGTCTGCAAGTCATGGTAGACATAGATTCTCAAATGTAAAAGGCATGATCTGCTGCCCCACGCTAGGGGACAGTAATAGGGGAGGTCAGCGGTTGCCTTTATATTCTGCTTTAGGTTTCCCATTGGCAAAACATTTGATTGGCCACTGTGGAAAACAGGAGGCCAGTTCTATTAGGGGTTGTAATAGGCTGTTTCTTAGATTCTTAATCCAGGAGATAATCAAGAACCCGGGGGAATCTGTTTCCTTGGTGTTGTGTTTCTCACATTAAATGTGCCATGAAGGTACTATGTAAATTAACAATCTGGTTCGATCATTTATATCATTTTGAAGCTGTTAGTACTTGTATTAATGTAGGGTTGATTGCCATGTAATATGAATTTGTTGAAATACTGTTCAATTCTATGTTTTATGACTATAGGAATAGTGGTGTACATCTGAAGCTTGGTATGTCAGTAAAACATCTATTCTGAAGCTGACAGGGCATATGTACAAGCTAAGATAGTCCAACCAGTTGTATGTTTGCCATTGTAAGCCCCCAGAATTGCCTTGAATCTTGAGATGGTGGCATATAAAATTAATCAATAAACAAACAAACAAACAGATAGATAAATAAATATTTTTTTTACCAGAAACGATGCTGTTTAAGGTCAATGCATCTTACTCTCTGAAATAATAGGGGAGAGGATTATATCTGTAAATCATTTTACAATACAATCCATATGATTTCACCGGAGAATAAATCCCAGTGAATCAGTCCTGTATTCATATCTGGGAATATAAAGCAACAATAAAGCAATTATGTTTCCTCCAAGTCTTAAGAATTCTCTTTTGGAGATTATTTATGCATTTATTTATTTTGTATGTCAGGTGACTCTTGTATGGCAAGTAACTCTGGATGGTGAACAATCATAAAATAAATTAAAAACAAATTGACATCATAATACAAAATTTAAAATGTGCACAGTGGCTGAGGAGAATATTACAATCCATGGTTGTTAAAACAAGCAGGAGAGGGACTCTTCACACACTTGGGGCCCCAGGCCCAGGCACTTAACCAGGTATTTGGGGCCTTACAAAAGACCAGCAGGCTTGGAGCCATCCTGATCTCCAGAGACAGAAAAGGCATACCCCCTCTGTCCTGGTGGCTAATGTTCATTTGCTGATGGAAGCTGGAGCCTGACAAGGTAAAAAGAACCCGGTCCCAAGCCATGAAGGGTTTTAAAGGTGGCAACTAGCATCTTGAATTGCACCCAGAAGCACACTGGCAGCCAGTGCAACTCATGAAGTAGTGGTGTTATATGGGCTTAGTACCCAACACCATTTATTACCTGTACAGCTGCATTCTGCATCAGTTGAAGTTCTAAATGCTTTTCAAGGGAAGCTCCATGTAGAATGCATTGAAGCAATCCAGATTGTATTGCAAGCCACTCTTCCCTTCTAGACAATAATGTGAAAAGTAATGAAGTCATTGTATCATAGGCATCATGACATCAACATGCAAATGCTGTGAATTACATAAATTGCATCATGCACCTATTTCTTCCCCTGCAAATACCCACAGATGAGGGTAGGGGAATGTTTATTTTTAAAAACATCATATTTCAAGCCAAATTTGGTTTTGGAGTTTTATACTGTGGCATGTTATTCTATTATATTTGTCAGTTGAAAAATAATGTATTATGTTTATAATGTTAGATGCATCAAAGTGGGCCTGACCTCTAATGACTGTATGGACAAATTCCTAACTTTTTTTTTGTAGCTAAAATAAATCACTATGGATTTTATGGTATGTTATTGGTTTATTATGGAAACACACTTTAGCCTTTTCTAGTTATTTTTGTCATTCCTTTGTTTACCCAGATGTGGCACAGGTTGACATTTAAAGATTATTTTTGTTAACTGATTTTCTTCTGCATTCTGAAGATGTGGGAAACTCCAAAATAAGCATTATATGAGTTAATGGTTTAAGGATTTTTGTTAGTTCATTCTGAATTACCTGTGACGCTGTGATTATTTTTACAGCATTGCCATGCCATAAATAGAAAGCTATGAATTCAAACCAACAACTTAGTAGTTGATAAATTTAGTCATAGCCCTATGGAATGCATTAAGTGACATTAATTCTTATAGAGAAATCAAATTATTTATCAAAGACTAAAGGCAGATTTTTGTAAGAAGCAAGATGTGTTAGTTTGGATCATGTAATAATACAAAAATTGAATTTGCTCTATTGCTTTTTAAATACTGTGGTTTGAGTTGTCTAATTTCATCTTGGATTGCTATTTAGATTTGCTGATTGCATCATTCTTCATACGTACAAACAGTAAATCTCTAGGGCAAAGCTGAATACTCTTCCTCTACCAACAGAGGTATAATAATGGTATATTTAAAAGAAGTCTCTCTAAGATACAGGTGCTGGAAAGAGATATGGTCTTGGGTGTGAAATTCAGCCACTTTGATGGGTAGGAAACTGAATGAAATACCTGACTGTAAACAATTGTTTGTAATTTGGGTTGCTGCATTATACTCTCCCTTTACAATAAATGTGAGCATGTAAAATATGTTCTGTGCGGGGGAAAATCTACTTGACAAAAAGGAGCTTGCTGAACTTCTTACCTGACTGTGGAATTGTATTTTCTTCCAGCAAACAGGGAAAATAATTCAGACGAGGCCTAAATGTAAGAGAAGAAAAACAAAACCTGCTTAGTGATCTCTGCACCTATCCATGTTGCTTAGTTTTTGAAGCGGGCATTAACGGAGAGAAAAAGAAAAAGAAAAGAAAAGATGAGTGAACCTTCAGATGCTGCACATGAAGCTCTAACCCTTTTCTCGCAGCACCAAGCCTGATGCTGAACAGTCAAAGCTGTTTCCAGGGATTACGCTGTGCATGCTTGTCTGCTTAGTAACAACCCATTTCCTCGGTCAAGAGACTCTTAACTGACTGCTTTAGAAAGAGAACAGGTAAGCAAACATGAGAAGTATTTTTTTTTTCCTGAAGAAATAATATCGTGCAGAGCTTGGGATAAGCACTTAACGTTACTGATCAGAAGAGCTCTCTTGTCAGTTACGATTTTATTGCCTGGTTATTTTCCTAACATTTGCTTAAAGGTATGCTGATGAACTTTGAATAGCCATTCCAATAGGAAAGGTATTGATGGTTAAATAATATGTAGATTTAAAAGGTAACGGCCATCAGGCACGTGGAGGGGGAGGAGATTGGTGCATCTCTTCGGTGCTCAGGTTTAAAATTACCAAGTAATGCAAGTCGGTGATGCTCTGACTTTGAATAACTGAAGGGCAATTGTTCTTTCTCTGTAGGATAAAGACAGCAATGTAACAACCAAAAACTAGATGGGATAATATTTAAGTAGCTGATCAAAAGGTAAAAGTTGGAGTGTGTGCGCGTGTGCGTGTGCTTGCGTGAGTGTGTGTGCGTGCGTGAATGTGTGTGTGTGTAGCTGGTTAATGCAGTAACTGCATATGTCTTGACTTTGCTGTGTTACGTCTGCTATATTAGCAGTTATATTTGGAGTGCTGCTGCTGCTGTTGCCATTGCTCCTTCTCTGATCTAAAAGGCCTGAAGGTCGTAATCTTCTGACTTGTCCCTTGTCCAGAAGCTTTGTTGATTGGGACCAATAGGCTAATTCAGATGTTTATTTGTTAAAAGTATCTCTATCCTTGTATCAAACTTGTCACATATGTTTTTGGATGAGGGCTTTTTTCCCTGTATCACGTTCGTACAGTACAAGCTTTCAAAGATCTGCCCATTGGTGAAATACACCCTAACCTAATTTTGACACATAGCAATTCCAGGGACACCATTTCAGATACAGTCGTTAGGCAGAGACGAGTGCAAATTAGAGCATATTTCCACAGACTGCTTTTTAATTTGTCTTATTAAAATACAAGTCCCCACAAGGGCATTATGCAGTTCTATTCTGCATCACAACTCCAGCTGTCAGCACCAATGAATCGTACTGTATTGCCGCCAGCTGTCAAGAAAAATAATCGTGCTTAAATTATTTTATCTTAAAAAGGAAGTTTAAATAGTTTTAAAAAGAAAATAGCTTAAAAAGGATGCAAACTTTGGAACAACTGATAAAAACTGAATGTATAAAATAACACAACATATTTGCTAGGTCTTTTCAAATTTTCCTAGTTATTCTGATTTTCAGATACTGTGCCTGCTTGAATGTATAATAACGATTTAGTAACACATTGTATATTAACTTTATGTGTTTTTAATGGCCACTTGATTTAATAAAAGAAGTCACCAGAAAGAGGTTGTTTTAAGCAGAAGGGGAAGGAGGTGCTGAATTTTCCTCTGCTAAGATTTTTCCTCTGCATCTTTGCATTGTCCCCCCCCCCCCCATGGAAGTGCATCAGCAAAAAGAAGTAAATATATGACATCAATTTGCATAAAATTTTCATATGCTAGCTTAAATACACTATACACATTTATAATTTAATTTAAATATGTATTTATTTAAATAATTTAAATATCTATTTATTTATTGCTTATCTATCCTGTTTTTCCTCTTAAGAGTGTTAGTCAGCATACACTGAGGTCTCCTCATAATAACAAGCTTGTAAATAGGTCCAAGACTGGCCCAAAGTCACTAAGCGAGCTCCATGAATAGTCACAGTATTTATTTATGATAATAAATCAGATTTTTTTTAAAGCACAGATGCATTAATAATACACAGCTTGATTATGTTTGCATTAACCTAATGAATGTTTTGCTTTATGCAGTTAATAAGTTATTTTATATCAGAATGAAGCAGCGTGACATAAATTCTTTGTCCTGGCATGGCTAGGGCAAACTATTACAGATATATGTTAAAAAGGTGCAGTGTAACAAACTGTGTTGTATTGTTTCAGTCTTCCCAGATTTACACGGGGAAGAATGCTCAGCCTGGGAAATTTTTGTTCAAAAATACAGAAAGGAGAGCTTTATGCCACTCTGTGGTTGAGTGGAGACTTGTATTTGGATTTCCCCAGTCTAAGTTCAACATAACTATTATGCTCAGTTAAGATGCTGGACATAGTACAGTAGAAACAGTACCAATTAGGTGAACCATAAGTCTGTCCTGTGTCCTACCCAAGTACTAAGTCCTGATGGGCAACTGAACAACTGCTGCTTTCCTTCTTACAGACTGGCCTGCTCTTTTACTTAGAGTAGGGGTCCCCAACCCCCAGCTTGTGGACCGGGCCGTGGCATGCCAGAAACCAGGCCGCGCAAACAAGCAAAACCCCATCCGCGGGATCCAGGCAGCACATGAAACCACGCCCCCTCCGGTCCATGGAAAAACCTCTCTCCATGGAACCGGTTCCTGGTGGCCAAAAGGTTGGGGGCCACTGGCTTAGAGGATATTTTCAGCTAATGGACTGATGCCTCTTTAATGTAATGTAATTGCCCTTTGTAAAATAGGAGTCGTGGAAGTTGTATCTCCAGGCTTCTACTTTTGTTTGACAAGTAGGTGGACATATAAATAAATTAATCAAATCAGCGTTTGTGTCTTCAAAGCCTTATTTTCCCAGCTATTTCCTATCATGGTGAACAAATTCTAGATGTCTACCCAAAAATAAAATTGGAATGTAATAAGGAGAGTGCTTATTAGAGTGCTTGCTATTTGCTGTGTATCTTTGAATTGAAAGTGGGCTCTGCTATACAGTTCCTGCATGTCTGAAAGAAACCACACTGGGAAAGAACAGTGTATAACCTGACTGGAAAAATGTTTGGGGTAGCCCAGGTTCAGGAAAGAGAAGAGTGGGAGGGTTTTATCTAGCAGTTGATTACTTACTTTTTATCTCTATCCTGAAATTTGATTTAGAACAATAATTGAAGATGTCCATCATTTTACTCTTAAGAAATTTCTCCCAGGCTTCTGGATTTGTACTAAGCTTTTTTAAATACAAAAGGATTGATTTAGTTGATGCTTTTTATTTTAAACAAATTTCTAAATCATCATCACTGATGCTATAAGAATAATACGAAGCAAAAGCAATGAAAAAGCCAATTAACTTGTACACAAAACTTATGGTAGTCAGAAAATAATTTCAATTTGCTATTTTGCTTGCTATTTGTGTATAGTTTACAGAATCTTCCATAAGGTATTCCTGTTGCAATTTCACAATTTGGTGAAATCTGTGCTTAATCATTCAAAACAGTTATGAAATTAAAAAAATAAGGCCATCAGATAAAGTTGTTTTAAATGCTCATTTTGACTAGAAAGAATAATATAAATCAAATAAATAGATGATGTGCAAAAATAATATTGTCCATATTATGTGAGCAGGTCAGTAACACAACGTAATTGTCCTCATATTTCCTTTTTTTAAATTTACATTTGTTAAGTTATAAGGACATCTTATTAAGGTAATTCTACTATGAAAAACATAATATTGAAAATACATTTTGAAAAAGTAAGATACCACTATATTAGGAAATTTATTAATTTTAAATTTTAATACCTTGGCAAAATGATTATACATTTCAGTTAACTGTTTCATCTTTATTTACTTCCATATATTTTCTGATAGAAATGAGATGCTATGTAAGAGCAAAATTTATCTATCTCTTATCATTTCTTTAATGGATATTGTGATATATCTGAACTAGGAAATCTTAGGTTTGCCTCTGCTCATTCAAAGATTCCAAGTGAACTAACTAAAGCTTTCTTTCCTACTTTAATCACTTCATCACTTACCCATTTTTCTTGTTGTTGTGAAAGAAATATTCCCATGTGATTTTCCCTGAACTTTCTCTAGAAGAGCATGGAACAAATATGATGGTAGCAGTGCATATTTGAAAGAAAGACATTTAAAAACAAGTTCATGTTATGTGTAATTCAGCTATTATTGTGCAGGTGTCATTTTCTTTAAGAGCAAGAGATGCAGCAACTTAGAAGAATATGCATAAAAGCCCCCCCCCCCCATCAATATTGAGTAATTGGAAACATTAAAATACTAGGGTCATTGACACAAATATAATTAATCATAAGAATAGTAAATAAGTTACTAATTGAATGATTTACAGGGCATTTAATAAGAAAATATAAATGACATTAATTCTCTGATAATTCTATACTTTAAAAAAAAGTGATATGAAGTTAGAGTCGCGTCTTAGAGACCTCATAGATTTTGAGAGTAGCATACAAGAGATAGACCAAATTTTACAATATTCTCTTTCTAAATGAAACCAGAAAAATCTTTTGGAACTATCATTAGCCAACCTACTCGGCCTCAACATTTGATATCATCTTCAATATTCTATTGATTTAACAGGAAAAATTTAACCAAGCTGAGATTTTGTTATCCCAAGGGAACTTGCAATAACAAAGATAACCATTCATTTGCATATCTACCCTGCTTTAATATCGCACAGTAGAAGTTCATATAAAATACATTAAAGCATTTTACAAATTTCTGTAGCTGAAGCATTTTAGTACGACCATAATCGTACAGACATCATATAAAATGTCTGGCCTGTCTCATTACTTTGGCAGCTTGGAAAGGATAAATACTACCCCCACTTCTTCAGAATAGCAGCATTTTCTGAATTAAGTGTTTCAATGCAAAAAGGAATTAAGACAATTCTAGCTGTTTCTGGATAGTCAACAGACTCTTAGAGAAGCCATTAGTGCATCTGTTTTTGCCCAGCTGAAACCTCATTTGTGAGAAAACACAACAGATTTTAAAGGGACACAAGTAATCAAATTACTGATTAATTAATTGTTAAATAATTTAAGATTATTATAACATAACACATGGATTGTATTCCTTTTCTTTTTTGCTTTATAATCATGATTTTCAAAATTGTCAATATGAGATGAGCATTTTCTTTAAAAAAAACCACTAGGCAATTTTTTTAGAAGAATACAGCTAATTCTTATGTGGGAAATTACTTTATATTGAGCCAGAACATTAGTTCACATAGTTTAATAATGTACATTAATTGACAGTAGCCTTCCAATATTTTATGTACATCTTAACTGTACTGTCAGGAACCATACAAATTATATCCCCAACCATCCTCTTTAATCATCTGTTCGGTTGTGTCACAAAATGTTCATCCTTAATGTCAGTCCATAATATTGTTGAATGTTTTTTGGCTTAGTGTGATGTGTAAAGTTTAACTATTCTGGTGTAGTGTCAAATACAAACTAGGCCACCATGATTTGTTCAACAAAATTTTGGCTTGATTTTATGCATCAGTACAGTTATTATACAGTAATATATTCAACAAACAATCAGGGTCTGTACTAGCCAGGTGTATATACCTTTATTCTGTGTACGTAATTCTTCGGACATACTGAATTCTTAGGTATATACATAATCATTTAAAATTTTAAGACAAATATGTAAAATGTGACCAAATGAGATTTTCTGAATTGTGTTGATGCTTTTTTCCTCTTCTCTTTATGTAGGTAGCATCAGTTTTGTACATAACTTCTATATTACTGTACCAAGGAATGTAGTATCATAGAAGATTTCTTTTATAGAAATTGTTGCCACAAAAAAGCCAGACATGGCACGAGTAAGTATGTATATCGTTGTTTAATAAATTGGTAAGCCTTGTGTAGATTAAGTAACTTTAGATTTTTCATGCTTTAAGAATGGTACAAGTTTGGATAAATAGTCCAGCTCCTGTTGATTGTTAGGGTTCTAAAAAGAATTTTTGATAAATGAATCTGATTTATTAAATCATTTCTTAATCCAAAAAATAAATTCTCAGGATTATTAGTGTATTTATCTTTAATTAAGTGTTCTTGACAGTATGTTCTTTTATTTTGAAAATTTAACATACTGTTGAATTGAATAATTTAGATAATCAGTAACTGTAGACCATGTCTTGCTTCTCCTTTAGTGGATTAAGTAGTCTAGTCTGTTTCAGTTTAACAAACTTTAAAATCTAATATTTCCATTTCATAATAAGGATATGACTGAGAGTCTCTATTCTTCATTGAAACAGTCTACTATGTTCTATCTACAGAATAGTTTTCTAATTCTGAGCATAGGTTCCATCAATGTTTTTATTGTTGTTATTCTTCCATTGCCACTTTGAAGCAAAAGGAAGAGATACTCGGGGCATAAATTGCTATTGATCATAGTTGTGGTTTGAAAGAAGCAGTTGTGCTTAAAAAGAAATGGTTAGTCCTGTTCAACCTTGAATTCCTTAATAAAATACATTTCACGTGTCTGCACATGTAATACAGGATGGGATTTCATTATTATCAGAGCTATATAATGTAAAAGTTTTCAAGTTTTTGTGCTGCATCCGGTGTTAAAATGTGTGTTTACTTCCATTAACTGATATACTGATTAACTGATATGTGTCATATCTATACATGACACAGATTTTCAATGACTTGGAATGACTTGGAAAAAAAATATAATATATAGAAGTATTGAATAGCAAGGAATAACTACACTAGCCTTGGTCTTTTCCCAAAAGACAATTCTTACTCTCCATTGTCTCACTTCTGATAAAACTTACAGTATGAACCTCAGAGCTGGCAAAGCACAAACAGGATCTCAGAGCCCCAAGAGAGATGTTACTTCAGCAACAGTCTGGCTCAAGTTGAGAGTGCAGAGAAAAGCTTTCGTGAGCTTTCAGTCAGTCTAATTCAGGCAAATTCCCAGAGGGACTTCCTCTTCTAAGTAATCACACAAAGGAAGCCTAGGTAACAGGGAAGGGAAGTGGACGCTCTGTTGAAGACACCAAAAGGGCAGTTTTGGAGGATTTAGATATCCAGGCTGAGGCCATAATGGTTATAGCAGCTCAGGGTTTCATGGTAGCTATGATGTGGAATTCCAGCCTTTAATAGCTCAAAAGTTATAGCTGGCCACATGCTAGATTTGGTTTTCTTTATTAGGCAGTACTGTAGTATGATCTGGAGATAAAGAATTTTATATATATTATCTGTCATGGCGCACTACATTTTGCTGAAATTTAGATTTATAGTTAACCATAGCTGTACAGGATCTACAAGTGTAGGATCTACAAACTCCAAAGAATTCCATGAGACTATGGGCATTTTTCTGATTAGTATGGTGTGTATGCTTCTGTTGAAGAATTATTACTCGTTTGTCAAAACAAATCGAGGGAAACCTGAAAAAAGGAACATGGGCTTTAGAAAAAGACATTTGGAGACACATTCCAGTTATGATCTGCCAACTTGAAAATAACATTTCCAAGAACTCAAGGATTTATCACTCTAAAAGCATAGTTATTAGTTAGGGAGAACAAGATCATAAGAATCTGATTCTTTTCATTTGCTTTCATTTTTAAAAAATTGCAACAGGTGATTTACTATCATATTTGATTGAATACATTTATATTTTGCCTTGTGGCTATGCTTGAATTCTGATAAACACTTATTAGAAAAATAGAACAAGTGTTTAAGACTGAAATGATATCCTTACCTGTTATTTGCCATATATTTTGAGGTGCAAAGAAACACATAGGATGATGAAATAGTTTAAATATGTCTCATCCTTATAAAGATTTCCTAATTTATTGTAAGCTTCCTGTACCTGAACTATCAGACTCCTTATCCATTCATTGAATATATGAATTAAATATGGCTAGAGATCAAGAAGCACGGGTCATGTATTTGTTTCTCTATTTCTCTTGTCAAATGTACAGTGTATGGTGCAGAATGCTAAATGTTGCCATTAAAACAAAGAATGGAAAATGGATTTTATTAAACTTCAACACCCAGCAACCCTGGTTAGCATGGCTGATGAGGAAGGATGCTGGGCACTCATACAGTCATAATAACAGAGCTAGAAATCCCATTCTTTTAAATAACCTGGAAATGTGATATGTCAAAGAATATATGCTATTTACTTCTGCTACTAGATAAGGTGCTCAAGCTTTACATTCTCTATTGGAAACCTGTCACTGGATGTCTCTAAAATTTCTCAATTTAGTTGGGTGGTCTCTGAAAAAAGACTTTCTTCAATTTGATGATCAGGGAAGTTTGCAACCCACATATTAGTAGAATGAATGGTTTGCACAATTAAACACCTCCTTTGTGTGAATTCACTATCCCCTGATTTTCTTTCTCTCTCTCTTACATAGTGTTTAAGAGATGGAAATCTCTTTGTCCATTAAGACTATTTTCTCTCTAGTGAGTTATATTATCTCATAGTCAACTATCACTATAGTGATAGAAATCCTGCCTTAAATTATTAATTTCAAAGGCTGGATAATGCTATAAGATGCTAGTAAAGAGATAACCTGTGCCATCATAGTTATATGTGCTTCAAACCACTGCTGACCTATTAAACACTAAATGCCACCTTTAAAAAGAATAGCTTCCAAATATTCATTATACTGAGACAGTGACTCTGTCAGCTAATGGGAATCATCCCAATGTAATTATATTTTTCTCCTGTTTGAATCTGCTACAGAACTGCTCTGGTTGTAAAGAAAAGAGACCTGCACACAGTTTGTGTACTAACTGCAACAAGTGGCTTTGTAGCTTATGTACAGAAGAACACAGCCATAGCAAAGAAGCTGGAGGAGAACATTTTTTGCCAGTCTCCTTGAAAGGATGTTCAGGTAGAAATGGAATCTGCTCATGTTTTTTCCCATTCTTATACTGAACGATATATCTTTAATTCAATTATAGGATCTGTGTGTGTATAGAAACAGTGCCTTAGCTAATGTGATGCAGTTCTCAACAGAATTCAGTGAGCTTCCAACCACCCAGAGGTGGGTTTCAGCAGGTTCTGACCAGTTCTGGAGAACCGGTAGCGGAAATTTTGAGTAGTTTGGAGAACTGGTAAATAGTACCTCTGACTGGCCCCACCCCCATCTATTCTCTGCTTCCCGAGTTCCAGCTGATCAGGAGGAAATGGGGATTTTGCAGTAACCTTCCCCTGATTTGGGGAGGGAATGAAGATTTTACATTATCCTTCCCCTGCCACGCCCACCAAGCCACGCCCACCAAGCCATGCCACTCTCACCAAGCCATGCCCACAGAACAGGTAGTAAAAAAATTTAAAACTCACCACTTCAGCCAGCCCCACAGAAAAACCTCTCACCATGGAAACGGTCCCTGATGCCCCAAAGGTTAGGGGCTGCTGGTCTAGAACTTCTATATCCTTCCTGAAAATTGCTGAAAAGGACAATCAGCAAAGAGAAACCAAAAAAAGTTCTGAAATGTTGTGGACTCACCTAAATGCATATTCTTTCTCTAATTTTTTTTTTCCTAGCTCCTTCCAGAGGAAGGACATAGCGTATTTTGAAAGCACTGTACAAAAAGTCACATTCTGCTCTTTTTTCCCTACAAGATTTTCAGTTCTAAATTGAAATATTGGAGCATAATAAATTTATGATATTTGCATGTGAAGGATTTAGATGATTTACATATGAACGTGAAATTTGAGGGATTTAAAAATACATGACTCCTGACAACCTGAGATTAATTTTATTAACTTTCAGAATTTACTATATAAGACCGTTTAGTAGTCATAAATTTATATCAATCTTTCTCTAAAAATTAACTTCATCATGTTATTATACCTGCATTTTCTTTCCTAGAATTTTTCCTGAAAATGCAGGGTCCACTTTTTTCAGTTCAACTGACTGCCAGTTGATGGGCGGTGACAGGAATTGATTGACCAGCTTGTCACCCGAGCCTGATATTGTAGGCAATTGCAACTGTTCTTATTTTATAGCAATGTTTTCTTTTTCAGGAGTTGAAGGGGAAGCCAATGAATGTCCCTTGTTTTGTCCAATTCACAGCCAAGAAAGGCTTAAGCTGTTTTGTGAGACTTGTGACGTCCTTACCTGTCGCTGCTGCCTCCTGACGGAGCACAAGGATCACAGGTAGAAAATCAAAATTGCTATGTTGACTCATCCAAAGGTGGCTTGGTACAATAAGAGACACTTTTTAAGACTTAGGCAGAAAAGGCAATTGTAGCAGATGTAACTTTTCAAGCAAGCTATACCTGCTGGAATTCCTCCCTCCTTTCAATTTTTCAACAGTCACGTGGCCGCTCTTATTCTTGGACACCCCAAGGAAGCTTCTCTGTCCCACTATAAATCAGTGCTGTAAGGCCAGTGGGAATGCATTTGAGGCCCTGCTCATTGTAAGGAGGACTAGAGTCAAAAATACATTTTGTTTTTATACACTGTTTAATTCCTTTGGAATTGGAAGGGAGAATAGAAATGAACTTTAAAAGGCTCGAGCTTAGGAGGAGGGATTGGCAAGCTGTTGGGGAAACTGTCTGATTAGCCTTTTGAACCCAAGTAAAACTTTCAAGACTTTTCTTTTTTTCTGTAGATTCAGGCATCTTCAAGAAGCATTGCAAAATCAGAGGGTTATCCTGGAAAACATAACCTGCAAAGTAGAAGAGAAAAAAAATGTAATGCAAGTCTCAGCTAAACATATTGAAGACAGGTAACTGAGGAGATCCCTCTTTTAAGAAGATGAATTCTCTAATGGCTTTTTTCATTGACAAATTGATTTGTAATCTTAAGAGTTAATTCCTGGGACTACCTAGAGAATGATTTGGTACCTCTGCCTCTTTAACTCTGTAAATTCTCCATTCATGCAAATTCATAGCATCTTTCACTGTGGATTGACATCATACGGTCATGCTGTTGTTTAAAGCACCATAGCTGTGGTGCACTAACTAATAATCCTCAGCTATGAGAGAATCCTCATATCAACCTTGAGCATTCCACATTTTTAAAGTTTCCTCTTTAATCTGATTTCTTTAGTGACATTTTTCTATGTTTACAGAGGTGTAACTATGGTATGGACTGTGACTTACTGGGCAGTAAGTAATCTAGTACAGGTTAGGACATTGTTGGTATATATAGCCTATATGGTGGCATCATTTAAATAACCTGTTTATTTATTTAGTTTCTGAAATATTTATGGAGGTTAAAATAGATTTTTATATTCATAAATATTAATAAAAAGTATGAAGCCATGTTCTATGGGTATAAAGTTATATTGTGTGATGTCACTCCAGAGAAAAAAGTGGTGGAACATTAGGTTGGTTTTCTTCAAGATGTGAAAATAGATACCAAAATACCCTTAAAATAAAATTGAAACACTTATTTGTGACAAGTAAATATTGAATGTTATACAATTAATAGTTGTTCAAAAGTCCTGGCAAATAAAATTTTAAAATGTAGTACTTAATATTGGCAAAAATATTCTCCACTTTTGAGAAAAAAATGATAAACCCATTAAGTATACCATTTAAATTGTTATCTGTGAACAAATGCTAAAAAGTAAATATTAGGTGGATCAATGCATCCTGCAACTTGAAAAATTCAGGCCCTAAATCCATATACAAATTCATTCTGCACACATTATCTGCATAAATAACCCAGATAATCACATTTTTAACCTCCATAAATATGATTTCTTCCAAACATTTTGAAACATGATTATAGTTATTGAAATTGTTGATCTTTCTCTACAGATTGTTTGAAGCAAAACACTTGCAACGGAAAATAGAAAATCAGATCAAAATGGCCAAAATGGTCCTGATCAGTGAAATAAATAAGCGGACAAATGTTCTCCTTGAACAGTTGGAGGTAAATAGGATGGTTCTTGAAGCTAAGAAGATAAGGAGGCAGGAGATGCCAATTTACTGCAGCACTGATTGGTTGATAAACTCACTCGTTATATCCATGTTTCTCCAAAAACAAGACTGGGTCTTATTTTCTTTTGGGCCCCAAAATAAGCACTAGGGCTTATTTTTGGGGGGTGTCTTATTTTTTCCATGTAAGGGAGGCTCTCTTCTTCTGCTTGCTCAAAGCGGGGCAAGAGGCCACGCAGCATGCTAGTGCCGCCTCTGCAATGCAGGGGGGTGGAGCTGTCCCATGCATACCGCACCAGCTTACCTTAGGGCCCCGCAGCCAGACTATCCATATTCCAATATGTGCCTCACCTCTCAGCAGTGGCTCCACCAGCCCCGCCCAGTAGAACCCCATGTGGCCACTGGCCCACTTCTGCTTGCTCGCAGCCACAACGGAGCAGGAGACAGAGCAACATGCCAGTTTTGCAGCCATGAGGTGAGGCGGGGGTGGGTGGAGCTGCCCCATGCGCCCCTTACTGGCTCACCTCAGGGCCCTGCAGCCAGGCCGTCCATTCCCCGACATCTGCTTCGCCTAGTGGCTGTGGCACAAAGATATACCACTCAGCCTCCTGCTCCATTGAAGCCGCAAGTGAGCAGAAGAAGTGGGCCATGGGTCATATGGGCTCCTGCTACACATGGGTGCTGGTGATGCCACCGCGAGGCAGTTATTGGGGCATGGACGGCCTGGTTGCAGGGGCCCTGAGGTAAGCCGGTGCGGGGCTCATGATGCAGCTCCACCACCACCCCGCCTCACCTTGTGGTTGTGGCATCTGTACCATCAGTGGGATTCACAATGTCAGCCTAAATCTGCAGGAACTTAGTACTGAAGGCAGTTTCTGTTCTAAGGAAAAGAGAACAAATGAAAACTAACATCTCCCACTCTTCATTGGTTAAAGCTTTAGTATTTAATTATAACTTGAATTAACTTTCAAATATTTTTAAATTAGAAATAAATTAGCCAGTGTGCTAAAACCAAAACATCAGCCTCTATTGATAATTGTATTTACAAGAATGTTCCAGGTCCCACCCAAATCTTACAGGCCACCTTTAAAAATAAAAACAAAAAATTGGCTGTTGTATTGGTTGCTTGCTCATCTACACAGAAAAAGAGACAAAAGTAAGCTCCAGTCATAAAATTCTTGAGATGATAGAGAGCTACAAAAACAGTTTATTTTTCTGGGAATGAATACTTTGTGAGTAGCCGTGCTTATTGGGCCATGCCTAAATGTTATGTGAACAAATCACTCTTCTGTGGCAGCCATTTTCTGAGAGTGCCGAGCATAGACTTGAACCATTTTATTTGTGCCTATTGACTTAGCAAAGGTTCTTTATTCCCAATTTATTTGTGGATTTTTATATCTCATTTTGAATATAGATGTCATTTATTACAAAGTGAACTATATTTTAAAATGACTGTTTGCTTCTTTGTTTCTGATTGTTGACAGCGCATCACCAGTGAAAGGAAGCAAAAAATGGAACAACAGCTTCAGGGAATCATGATGTTAAATAGGCAGTTTGAACACGTGCAAAACTTTCTTAGTTGGGCAGTATGCAGTAAAAGTACCGTTCCATTCCTCTTCAGTAAAGAATTGGTAAGAGTAAATGCTCATCCCAAGATACTTTAGATGGGCTTCTTGTCTAACGTATAGTTTGACCTTTTAAACGAACAGAGGATTTGCTATAAGAATTACTCAGATTGATTTTTCTTGAATAATAAGTGAAAAATTATGAACAGAAAAATAAAAGTAGACAATGAAAAGAAGGTAGTACAGATAGGCCAAAAGTGCCTTGTTCCTGTGAATAAAATGTTTAAAGGGATTTTTTAAGCAAATAAAAATAGTCATACCAACAGAAGTAAATAGTTGTTAAGTCTCTAAGAAAAATATACGTAGTCCTCGTTTATTTTATCCTCATTTGATTACTATGGTGGCCAACCTTTGTTGCCTTCAAAATTCCTAATGCTGATAAAACTGAGTTAGTCTCTATTGTCTACATGCAAGATAATTTATTTTATGGTAAATGGAGTTCTATTAATTTTTTTCTTTTCAGTTCATAATAGCTTAGGAATCTTCACTTAAATATGTAAGCAAGCCCATAGTGAATGGGAACAATATAGGACTAGGTGCCCATTTCAAGTCCTAAGGAATAAGCAGCCAATTATATATTTATTGCATCAAACTATAATTCTCTGGTTTGTTACTAGATTGTTTTTCAGATTCAGCGTTTGCTAGAAACCAACTGTAATGCAGATGTGGGTTGTCCTTGGAAGATCAGATTCACATGGGACCCATCTTTTTGGACTAAACAACTATCCAATTTAGGTAAAAAGTATATTGTATAATTGTACAATTTTTTTGAAAAAATGTATGTATTTGTGTGTGAGAGAGAAAGAAAGAGGGGGGGGGGATTTCTTTATCTCTATGTATGGTAAGTGATATTGTCCTTTCTCTAATGCTTTTGTGGCCTAGGGAATGAGGAAGCCAGCCCAGAATTGTTTCTTACAGTTCCAAAAAAGTTTTAGATGTGACAGAACAGAACACAATCAGAATCTAGGAGAGCCCATAGTAAGAAACTGCAGGTTGGGCATTTCCCAATAAAAGAGTTTTGTTCCAGCAGTTCTCTTGGGTCACTGGAAGGTTTTAGATGACTGGCAGAAATGGCATAACAGGATTGCAGACACCAAAATTGGTGTCTTCAGGATTTTGAAAGGCTCCTGAACCTGGGAATATGATATCCTGTTTTGATGACATTTTGTTGATGCGCAGATGCACCCAGTGTGCTGATAAGCACTGGGATGACCACATTATTATTTTGATTACTAAGGACTACCATGGATTGATATTCTATTGATTACTATATTGTAGTGCCCTCCTTCAATGTACATTAGCTCAGTCTAGTGTTTTTTTGGGTAGACAATCAACAATGACCACAATTAGAAAAGGGCATACTTTAGACATGTGTTTTACAGTATCCTTTTTTGATTCCTGATGCTTAGCATTTTGGTAAAATATCAACAATTTTAGTCATATATTAGTCTCATTCTTACTTATAAAAAAATACAAACTGATAGATTATTTTCACTCAGTACTATGTTTTTAGAGTAGAACTGTCTTTCAGAATTTAGTTGATCAGTGCTGCTTTTCTGCTGCTCTTATACTTATTGTATAAGGTCAGCAGAATTCCAGGATGGAAAACTTTTAGATGGGTATCTTCACTACACCTTCTACTGAACATGAAATTGTCCTTTCTGGATGTCCCAAAGGTACATTTTCAAGAGGCAACTGGATTTTCTTGTTTTTTCTTTGAAGACATATTGCTTCTCATCCAAGGAGCTTTTCCAACTGCTGTCAGAGCTGAAGAAGCTTCTTGGATGAAAAGCGAAACATCTTCAAAGAAAAACCAGAAAATCCAATCGCCTCTCGAAAAAGCACCTTTGAGACAACCATGACCTGGATGACTGAGAATCTCCATAGACATCCTATTCTGGATAAAGAGTCTTAAAATGGGGACTATTAATACTGTCCTCCATTATTTTTGGTTTGTTCTTTTTAGGCCACTTGTCAATGGAAGGGGGGCCAAGCCACCATTCAGATGTACCAACCTATGCAAGTATACAAGGAATGCAGCCATCTCTGTATCACCATCATGGCCATCATTCTCCAGTGCCACAACATGACCCACTCAATAACCAGCCCCACCAATTTCAGCCTCCTGTCCATTGCCTGGCACCCATGTGCTGTGCCCATTGCCTTAATATCCCACATATGAACAAAGGGCAGCTTTCTCATCAAACTGTGAGCCATCCTCAGCCTTTCCGCCAGCCTTCTGAAATGCAGCAACACCACCCACAACATTTCCCTGTGCAGTACAGCTTGCAGCAACATGAGAGGGAGCAGAGGTGTGCCCCACGAGTGCTGAAAAGCATGCAGCCGTGTGCTGAGCAGAAATCTCATCAAGAGCCTGATAGCCTAACTACCAGGTTGAGCAAGAACTCCCAAGAGCAGCCAATGCACCATGCCCTTCCACCTATTTATCCCCTTTCGTCACAGGATGGCCACCAAAGCAAAGGTAGTCACTCCCAGCAACTCCCTTCACAGTCTTCTCTTCACAGTCCAACAGTGCAGGTTCAAGTCAGTCCCCTCCAGAAGCTAAAGCTGAATAATTTGCAGCAACAGCAGCCACCGCCACAACCACAGCCACCGCCACCACAACAGGAACATCCATTGCCACCCCCACCACCACTCTCACCTCAACACTCGCCTGCCGCAGGCCCAAATGAGAAGTCTCACGAACAGGTGATACAACAGAGCTTGGACATCATGCACCACCAGTTTGAACTGGAGGAAATGAAGAAAGATTTGGAGCTTCTCCTTCAGGCTCAGCAACCAAGCCTGCAGCTCAATCAGGCCAAGCAGCCTCAGCATGTTCAGCAAACCATTGTTGGCCAGATAAACTACATTGTCAGGCAGCCAAGCACAGTTCAGCAGCAAAACCAAGAAGAAGTGCAGCAAGTGAGCTGACTAGATTTATTTTCTTCTTCTTTTCATATTTGGTGGCATCTTTGTTACTGTTAATGAATATTCAATCTTAAACAGAGCTGGGGAAGTATTGACTAAAAGACAATTAGCCCAGATTAAGAAATAACCGCTAATTTAACCTTATTTATTTCTTTATTTGTAAAATTTATTGGTCATCCATTTTCCCACAGGGTAACTCTTAACCTTATTTTAAATAAATCCAAGTAGATATGTTTATCAGGTAACTGATCTTTAAGCTAGGCTTGAAATATTCAGCTTTCCATTGAAATTTATGTGAAAAAATAAATTTACAGAACAGTTTCTTATGGATTGCATTTGGCTCCCGTTCATTCATTTTTTAAAGGAAATCTGCAAAGATGTTTCTCTTTCTTTAGGTGAAGAGTTGTTAGATAATTGTAATACTTATTTAAACTGTTTTTTTAAACTTTTAAATGTTTGTTTTGGTTTTTAAATGTTTTGGGCCTCCTCAGAACAGAGCACGCTCACCAGATCAGAAAGATGGGGTGCAAATCAAGAATAACATCAAGGAAAGGATGGTGGATTAATATTGTCATATTACTCAGAACCCCATTAAACTGTCCTGTTTTTGCCTTGATGTGATTTAGGATGCCTAGATTTGCCAGGCTCTTAGACCAGTACAAACCCTAAAGAAGAATACTTAACAAATCAACAGTTAGTGCATGGTGGGGCAGAACATGGTGTCTGACAGGTCAAGAAAAGAATGAGGCTGGACATGTCACTCCAAGGGTCAACTAACATTAAAGTTATACCAAACATTGTTTAAATAGAATCCACTGACAAGTGCCCAGTCTATCATTAGAAGTAAATTTTCTCTATATATTTCCATGCTGTAAGGGGGCTGACCTGTTAAGACGCTGGGCTTGTCAATCGGAAGTTGGCAGTTCGAGATCTAAGTAGCGTGTTATGGAGTGAGTTCCCTTTCCTGCCCCAACTCTTGCCCACCTAGCAGTTCAAAAGCAAGCAAATGCAAGTAGATAAATAGCTATCCCTTCTAGGTAACAGTGTTCCATGCGGCTTCGGCATATGGTTATGCTGGCCACATGACCACATAGGTTTTTGGACAATTCTGACTCTTAGATAGATAGATAAATAACCTTTATTGTCATTTTTTACTGTGGGCACATATTAAAAATGAATTTCTGTTGCCTGCTCTCAAAAGTGTACACATATGTAACACACATATACACAGGCTATATATATACATACATACATACATACATACATACATACATACATATATATGTATATACATATATATAAAGTGTTTTTCTATCGAGACATCTGGTCAGTGAAATATAAATTTGGTATAAAATGGTTTGTCATGAATGCGACTGCTTGGGGGCTCCTGGATTGGAGCTGAAAGGTGAAAGGGATGCAGTATGCTCCCTCTCACATGCTGGGGTAGACCAGGTGTCTCGATAGAAAAACACTTAATCTCTCCCCTGGCTCAAGCTGATGAAGGGAGGAGAACTTGTGGCTCAGAGGTTAATACAACTGCCTAACATGCAGGCAGCCGAAGTTCGAATCCAAGTAAGGGTATGGCTAGCTGATGAGAGCTAAATAGCTTGAAATAGATCTATACTAGTCTCCCTTTATTTCTTTATCAGCGAAATATAAATTTGATATATGCAGTGGCTCAGTGGCTAAGATGCTGAGCTTGTCAATCGAAAGGTCGGCAGTTCAGCGGTTCGAATCTCTAGTGTCCCATAACGGGGTGAGCTCCCGTTACTTGTCCCAGCTTCTGCCAACCTAGCAGTTCAAAAGCACGTAAAAAATGCAAGTAGAAAAATAGGGACCACCTTTGGTAGGACCGATACATACTACATAATTCTACACCCATACATAATTAATATACCCATGTACCCATAATCTTTGGCTGTGAATCAGAGTTGAACACTGCCCCCTAGAGTCGGATATGTTTGGTAGGAGAAATCTTTACCTTTTCTTTTTTTATATAAAAAAATCAGGATAAAACTCATCTTCCCAAGACGTTAATCCTTTTCTGGGAGGAAATCTGGTATTTTTCCCAGGGCAAATAACAGTTTTGAGGAAAATTTATGCTCAGACTCATTACCTGGAGAAATGATGTGAGAATATTCCATAAAAGAAACATTTTCTTCTTCATAATAGATAACATTATAAGTTTAAAATACCAGTGGAATGAAAATGCTGTTTCAGAGGTGAATATTATGAAATATTATTTTAAGATAGCACAATCTTTTTATTTATAAAAGTTATTAATATATTTTCAGCTGAAAGGCAATCAATGTGATTTACCATGTTTTAATTCAAATAATATTTTTTAAAAATAATAAAGTTGAACAAACAAAAGTAACAAGAACAAAAATTCAAACTAAATGACTGAGAAAAATAGGATCTGGGGACTATTTTTACCACTCTGCTGATTCCCAGCAACTGGTGGTCACCCAGGTTTCCGTAACCTCATAAATGTTTCCTATATGTGAGAAATGTTGAAAGAATTATGAAGTTCATTTGAGAGGTGATCTATTCACTGAAATACTGGGGTAAGGATATTTAAGAACCTCAAAATGGATACTAACATCTAAATTGGTAATATCTAGGCAGCCAAATTTTTTTTTTTAAATTTGATTTATATGTCGCCCTTCTCCGGAGACTCAGGGCGGCTTACAATGCGCTAAGCAATAGCCTTCATACTTTTGTATATTTACAAAGTCAGCTTATTGCCCCTACAAACTGGGTCCTCAATTTACCTACCTTAGAAAGGATGGAAGGCTGAGTCAACCTTGAGCCTTGGTGAGATTTGAACCTGCAATAATTGCAGGCAGCTGATGTTAATAACAGGGCTTTAAACCACTGTACTATCCAAGGCTCTTTGCAGGCAGGTTAACACAGAATATACATATATATGAAGCTTGAAAAGTATCCATTTGTTTGGATAATATAAATGATCTTATTTATATACTGTAAGTGATCTTGTTGCCATGTGCTTATTATTCGTTTATTTTGCTGGACATTGACTGAATAAACTATTATATCTATGTACTATTTCTTTATGAAAGATTGGTGAAGATTCTGCTGAATCAGAAGGTCAAAAACCAGCACTTCCTCTTGACAGAAATGTGATTCCATCTATGTCTCAGCCAGGAGATGAAGCCACTGTCAACATGCAATCTCCAGAGAGTATATTGAGTCCAGTCAGAAAGGTAAACCTTCCTTCCTTCCTGTAAAATAATTTTTTTTTTAATTCTATATGACTGCTTAAAAAAAACCTCTTTCTCTACCATTATAAAAATTGAAGGTGAACTTTTCACCTTTGTGGAGAAATTCTGTGTAGAAACCATACATGGTATCGTGCTATTTATAAGCACATTTGATCATTATGAATGAAGTAAAACATAGGAAAAAGCGGTATTTGTTAGATGAGCTTTCTGGATAAGATGATTTTGATATTTCTGTTGCAAAGTAATTGAAGCCATTTTAAGGTTAGGGTTAGTATCAAAATGCCTTTAGTTTGTTTTAGATATCCATTATGGCAAGATAAAACTCTGAAAGGATAGTTTGATTTGACAACAAAATTGCTCAAATCACCCTATCAAAGCAGATTTGCAAGGTGAAGCAAGGACCCACTTTGATGTAATAAATTTAATAAATATGCAGTACTTTGATTTGATTTGCAAATTCAGAGGCTTTTCTGCTGCTGGGAGTGTTACAGACAGTACATTGTAGCAATTTCACTTCCATATATTGAGAATATTGGAAATGGGCAGAAATGATGTGTAACAGACTCTCTGACCTTGACATGAATAACCAGCATCTCATGTATGATTTCATTCAATTGCCTGTCAACCAGAATTCTTTTGGGACGATAAAGCTAATCTTGATTTGAGTTTCATTTACTTTTTCAACTGCCACAGTTTCTGTAATATAGCCAATCACAAGCCTTAACTCTGCTCTTTATCGTGCTGGTTATGGAATGTAACCAGTGGTGGAATTCAACCGGTTCGCACCACTTTGGCCGAACCGGTTGTTAAATTGCTGGCTGACCCCTCCCCTCCCTGCCCCTTCCAGAAGTCCCTATGCACCCCATTTTGGCTCCCAGGTAAGTGCAGGGAGGCCTACTAGGCCCAAAACGGGGCACGGGAGGGTGCAGCACCCCCTCCCCCCACGGCCTATTTTTGCTCCCAGGAAGCTGTGGGAAGGCCTACTAGGCCCAAAGTGGTGCACAGGGGGGCAGTGCCCCCCCCAGCTCATTTTTGCTCCCAGGGAGGTGCAGGAGGCCGAGTGCTGCCTGTCATGCCCGCCGGCCATGCCCACCATGGCCATGCCCACTCAGTCGGTCATTAGGGCAGAGAACCAGTTGTTAAATTATTTGAATCCCATCACTGAATGTAACATATCTGAGGTTATAGTGCACCATAACTCTGAGCACTTTAATATGGGCTCATGGTTATCCAACCCACTATATTTTCCTGGGTCAACTTTTATTTTTAAATTCTTCATGAGTGGGGCAGGTTTAACCCATCCACTAAGGAATAAATGGGTGCAAGGCTAACATAAGCACTGTCCCATATGTTTGCTGCTCTTAAAAAAGTCTGCTTTATCTATGCCAGATAATGGCCTGCATTTCTCTCAAAGCCTGATGTTTTCTAGTGTCAGCCTGTTTCTACTGTCTCTGCTGACAAATAACATTGTGTAACTTTGAATCCATTTACCTTTGAATTACAACTAGAGCTGAATCATTCCCTGCCCCCAACCCACACCTTTGAATCTTTGAAATATAATTATACCAGAAAAAATCCACAAAGGTCTATCTTCAGTGAATTATGAGTTATTAATTTCTGGATGGACATTCATGTTTTAGGGCTGTTTCGTAGATCATGTTTGTTTATTTGTATATTTAAAATAATATTTTGTTTTGTTTTTATTTTATTTTGAAAGCATAACCAAGAAAAAAGAGGGGAAAAAAGAAGTTGCAAAGAGATTTTAAAATTATATAAAACTGAAAAAAAATCAAAGCAATGTTAGATAATACTGCGTATAACAATAATCTTTTATCAATGTAGCATTTTAAAACCACTATTAAAATTAAATCAATACTTAATAATTAGCAAAGGCAGCTAATATACAATAAGATTTAACAATCAAAACATTTTGTAGGAGCTTCTATCTTTTCTGGACAACTCTGTCCTTATTATCACAAATCAAGCAAGATCTGGTATTTTAAAGCCTTATGTTTACTTGTATTTTTTATTAAAAAATAACTTCAGTATTGCTCCTTCGTGTGGAAAATTATTTTTGTTTCTTTTATGAATAATTAAAATTTATAGCTAAAGGCTTCTAACTAACGTACAAAATTGGAGCAATGATGTTGGCAAATCTGACATGTAATATAGAAAAATATGATCAATTGGAGACTGTTGTAAAGGTAAGAAAGGCAGAGAAGTAAAGAATGACAATCCTGATATCAGGATGAGGCATGTGGGTTTTTTTAGTTCCTACTTTCACAGGTTGTGGAATTATCACGTGGTTTAGCTCTTTCCAAATTCTTGATATGTCAGAGCTATAAATCTCAGAATCCCCTTGAAAGTGGCCACCGTGTATTATGTATTATTGTGAAGATAAGACTGCAAGGTGGCATATGCAAACTGGGAGACTGCTCACAGGGCTTGATAGTTTGTAGTGAGTACAAAAGATGGCCTTGAAAGGAAAAGGGAAGATCTGTTAGCAAGACAATGATCAGATAAATGAAGCTTGAATCCGGGCCAAAAAATGGTGTATGAGAATGCCTCAGATAGCCCTTGTCCCCTACCCTACATTTTACAGGAAGAGAAAAAAGAGAGGAATAGAAGGATTTGGTAGATTATTAAGGATTCTGAGGCTGAGGAGGTAGATGATCTTTCTTTGCATAATCTCAAGTGATGTCCCCCTGCCCTGTTGTTGAGAAGAGTGATATTTTAATTATCTTCAGTGACAATAACAAATGATACATTTATGTTGCTATCAATATAGATAGGTTGGAGGGAGGTTTATGGTGTGGACACATAGGAAGAATTGTCCTTACTAATTGGTTTGTATTGGTAAAATATATTTTGTCTTTTAACATGCGCAGAAGGTATTTTTCCTGATATTACATGTACAGCGAGACAGAGAAATAAATCGTTAAGGACTGTACCAATGATTGCTATATATGTGATTGTTGTTTCAATTCCAGCCATGCACAATGGAATCTCCTTTTGTAATATAAGTAATGTAACATTCTGAAAGCTGCTTACTTAAATTGACAGATATGGAAATGAGACAGTTCTTGGAATTGCAACTCAAGCTCTTCATGTGTCAGCCTTGTTGTTAGCTCTTCCCAGGTTCTTGGTCTTCTTCTGTTCTGTTCTCTTTTCCATGGTGTACTTCATGGCCACCATTCTCTGTACTTCCCACAGAGAGGGCTCGCAACTTAGGTGTCCTCCTGGATTCACGGCTATCTTTAGAAGAGCACATGATGGCCGTGGCCAGGGGGGCCTTTTATCAGGTTCGCCTGATCCGCCAGTTGCATCCCTTTCTGGATCAGGATGCCTTGCGTACAGTCACTCATGCCCTAGTCACCTCCCATATGGACTACTGTAATGCTCTCTACATGGGGCTCCCCTTGAAGAGCACCCGCAGGCTCCAGCTGGTCCAGAATGTAGCCGCGCGGGTGATTATGGGCGCAACTCGTTACGCCCATGTAACACCTCTCGTGCGCGAGCTGCACTGGCTCCCGGTGGTCTTCTGGGTGCGATTCAAGGTGTTAGTCATCACCTTTAAAGCGCTTCATGGCTTAGGACCTGGGTACCTACGAGACCGTCTTTTGCCACCAATAGCCTCCCACCGACCAGTTCGTTCTCACAGGGAGGGACTACTCAGGGTACCGTCAGTCAAATCATGCTGACTGGCAACTCCCAGGGGGAGGGCCTTTTCTGTGAGGGCTCCAACCCTTTGGAATGAACTGCCCCCAGAGATACGGAATATCCCTGATCTCCGTGCCTTCCGCTGTGCCCTCAAGACCCTGATGTTCCAACAGGCGGGGCTAAACATGAACATGTGAATGATCTTTTAAAATGTACACCGCCTTGAGTCCTACGGGAGAAAGGCGGTATATAAATATAATAAATAAATAAATAAATGGCCATTATGAAATGCTTATAGATAATAAAGAAGGGATGCCTTACAATCCCAATTTAATAGTGAATTTGTTGGAGCCAGACAATTATCATTTGCAAAGCAACAAGCAAAGCAAAAAGGCATATTTGTTTATAATTCTTATAGAAAAACATTGAAGCATTTTGCATATATTTGACTACCGGTAATTAGATACTGTTCATGAGTAATAGAAAACAACTGATAGATAAAACAGAGAAAGGCTACGATTGCCTCTCATTGCTCAATGTCCTTCATTAATTAGGATCTGAAGAACTTTACAACTGTCTTAACCGATAGATTGGAGATCAACACCCAGTACACCCATTCTGATCAAATGGAATTCATCCCCTGATGATACCTGATGGACAAAGTCTTCTACATTTTTGATATAATGCACAAGAGAGAAAAACCTATCATTTGAGTCCCATGATAAGAAAGCTGTTGTGATGAATTTACTCAACTATTTTCTTTGTTAGATGCTTTCTGGGTTTAACTCTACCATGGCTTTTCAGACTAATTATTTACATTGTTATGAGCTGATTTAAAGAATTGACTTTTATGCTTTTCATCTCAAAAGGGATGTTAGACAAGCTATCTGTCGAACTATAACAACTTCTATACTGTTGTAATGAAGGTTATGTCAATCATCATGTGTCCATGAAATCACCAGATTACGAATATGTTTTGAAGAAGACTTTTTATTGGTGAACATAGTGAACCAAATATGAAACAATACGGCCTTTTTGTCTTATTGGACCTTCAACATCTCCCTACCAGGATTGACTTGATAGATTTTGTAAAACATCTGAATATAAAGCCAACTATTACTGGAATTCAGTTGCGCCTAAAGCAATTCATCAATTTGTTCAGCATATCAAACTAGTGTCACCTCAGGTCTTTCTGGTACAATCAACAATCCCTTTTTAATCAACTGCATGCTAGAAACAAGTTAATCCATGGACTCTTCTATAATTTCATCAGTTTCCCGAAGTCAACATAAAACTCTTAAGGATAACTATGACTAAATCAGTCCGATACAACAGAATATGATTCATTGTATTTTACACCAACTCACTACAATTATTAACTGAATATCTGTATGTCTTTCAAAGCTTCAGTGGATCGGACATCCCAATGGCAATCACTTTACTCTAGATGCCTTGATTTGGAAGTTATTTGTTTAGGAAATATCATAGGGATAGGTTTAGTAAATACTCAACATGTTTTCATTAAAGATACACTATCTGTTTGGAACTACTGAAAAAATAATCTGCTTTCTGGCCTGATGTTATGTAGGATTTATCTTCTCCGCCAACTGGAAAGCAGCAAAGGAACATCAACTTCTTAAAGAAAATTCTTTCTTCTTCAAGGACCTATTGCAAAAAGCTGAAGTAATATAGTTTCAACCTTGGCGTTTTCAAATGTACCATTTTCTCAAATCAGTCAAATAACATGTGGAAACTTTACTGACAACATTTTAAGCATGTAGTCTAATAATGTAATGCTATCTTTCAAACAATTTTTGTCCCTTGATTTGTTTTTTTTTGTCTTTCAGTTTTTAAGAAGAAACTCATAGAAGGACATTAGAAAATGGAGGGTTTGATTTAGATTATATCTGAAACTCAATCCCTACTAACATTAATTTAAAGAAAATGCTATTTAAAATGCTTTCAAGCAACATCATTTAGTTCAGCTAAATGAACTAGGACTTTATCTAACTGCGATGGGAGAATTTTTCAACTGACTAGCTGCACATTTTTTGCTAAATATGACTTTAAAGCCACCTATTCATAGAAAGCAGTCTATGTTTCCTTTGCAAAGTCTTGATGAAAAAAACAAGATAACCAAATGCCTAGGAAAGATTTAAAGAGTATTTGTATGTTTGGTACCATCAGGCTGTTGCCAATCCCTCAGGCACTGACATGGCAACACTGTAACTGCAGCTAGCAGATGCCACATATGAATCAAATCCAATAACAGATTTATATAATCACCTTCTGCAGATAGAAGATACATTTCAAAAATAATGCAGTTGCAAATTTGGAAACTGTGTTTAGTTTCAGGATTTTTCAGATTCTTTATGTGACAGAGTGCAGTAGTATATATTCAGAGCTATTTCAAACAGTGATTGAAAATGTACTGTAATTTGGCAATTGCAAGATAGCATCACAGCAACTCTTTAAGAACACAAGGATATTCCATCCCAGCCCAATAGATGGGGCTATAGTCATGCTGCCATTTGTTTCCTTTGTGAAATGTTGGTTAGACATACAGTCTTGTACAGTTGGTTCTGTATAAAGAAGAGGTTAAATCTTGATGGCTTGAGAAAACAATTGTGTCATGAACACAGGAGGGAAGATGTGGAACTTCATGTGATAGTTGCCAGTGATATTGTATATTGCATTCTCAGTGTCAGGGCTTCTGGGAGAAAGATCACTAAGTATACAATATTCTTTGACTGTTCAACTAAACACTGTAGTTTTGTAACAAAAACTCTATTGTATTTGGTAATGTGTGGATGATATATAAAAATATCGTCATGTGCAACTCATCAAGATATATGTAAGCATATCAAGCATATGGATTTGTTGGTAGGAAATTATACTGTGCACAAAGATGGTGATGATTATTTGTACTTGGTTTGCAATTGCTGTGATGACCTAAGCATCATACATGTAACCTGTTAAGAACCCAAAGCATCAAATGAGACCAATAGCAGTACTACTCAACTTTCATTTTAATTCTCCTCAAGTTTACCACACATGCAAACACTGATCATTTAGGTACCGCATACTAGGACAATAATAATAATGTCTTCACTTCCCTCTTATAAAAGTACTATTTGAAATAACTACTATAGCAGCAAAAATATGACCAGCATATGTGCAAGTACAGTGTCATATGAAGACCATCTGTACATGATTATGACTGTTTGAGAAATCTTTAAACTGAAAAGTGAGCACCATCTCAGAACGATTTAACAGCAATACTTGTCTGGGGTTTAGGAAAAACAAATATTTAAACAGCAAACAAGAATTATCAGAGCAATTTAAATTAATTACAATAAAATTGTGTAATTTCATTCTTTATCTTGGCTCTTTTAGTAAAATGTGTCCTTTCCAGAATGTTTTTTATGATGCGGTAAACCTATGCATGTTATTATTTTCTGCGAAAAAGAAAAAGCTACACGTAATCTTTCAATGTGCATTTATTTTCTTTTACATTTAAAATCTACAACATAGTGCCATTGTTATCATATGCAGAGGCTCAATCAAGCTTTTGCAACCAGTGCAGGTGATCCATATTCCACTGAGGAATTCTTGCCACATGTCTCTTGTGTTGTTTAACCATTTATTTTAATGTGAAGCCAGCATAAAAACCAAGACAAGAATAGCACTTTTGGAGTCTTCCTCCTTCCCTTCCTCCTCCCTGAGTACTAGAAACCTGGGATTGTAAAATTAAATTTTATTCAATTTATAACAAAAAGCTTTGGCACTATTGCGGATGTGAGGTTTCAAAATATATTGATGATTGAAGTCATTTGTGGCTAAATCCTAAATCTTGCTGCACTGCTAAATATGCACCTGACATAAGCTTACAGCTTTATCAGAATAACTTTACCAGGTTTTCAAGCTGTTTATTTTAATAAACTCGAATACGGATACTGATCTCCTAAAGACACCTCTTATCCCAAGGTCTTTTGACATTTAAACAGATTTGTTTCTGTCATAGATTTAATTTAATAGGTTTACTTCTGTTGTTTACTTCTCTTAATTCTATGAAAAGGCAGGGCAATTTATAAATAAGTAATAATATTTTATTTGTTTATTTTGTAAGCGTATGTGCCATCCATCTTGCTATCCAAAGCACCTCTACATTTGGAATTCACTTAAAATGATTGATGATGTGATAGCACAAAAAAGTAATTCTATTACTAATCAAGCGCTCAGGATAGAGTAAGAATTCAGCATCAGCCAAGTTGTTCTTTTCAGATCATGTCTTGAGAGAAGCTATTCTAGCCATCTCTCAGTACATGCCTAGCAACTATCTTTTGTCTTCTTGACCATGTGTTTGAACAGGCAAGCTGGTTTGAACTTTGCAGAAAGGTTGCTTAGATTTTTCCCTTGTTTTAGGTCAGTTGGCAGTCCTAAACGTTAGAAATGATGGCCTGATGCCAGTGCATCACAAATGTCATGGAGGTAGATAGATCAGTTGAAATGGGCAAGGTTCAGATCCTTTTGGTCTATAAGCATCTTGTGAATCTTGGAGCATTAGAGAAGGCCAACTCATCTAGCCTCCCCCTCCCTTCTTTTTCTTTTAGGGGAGACAATTGTCAAATTATTTATTTTTATTGTTATTAAACAAATTTTTCATGTTATTTTTATTTGACTTGAAAGGAATATAAATAATACACAGTACCATGTGTTTTGCTGACTGTTTCTAGGGTGTTAAGCCAACTCAATTTGCTCAGGATGAATTTTTACAGAATACAGAGCTGATTTTATACTCCCTCATGTGCAAACAGGAGTCTTTTGATCAGGAACAGTTTATTTCAATTCAGGGGTAGGCTTCTGGTCACTCTGATTTAAACTTGAGCTAACTTGATTTGAATTATTGCATTTGTTTTAATTTTACAGCATATAGAAGTTGCCAAGGGATTGTTCCACTTAGCTGCATCTTTTATTACTTTGTAGCCATTTACTCTCAGTAATTTCTCTGCAATTGCAAAGATTCGATGCCATTTTAGCAAATCCCAAACCTGTTTTTTATTAACAGTTGTCATTTCTTTATCCAGTTTATTCTGTAGCTTGTTTTGCACATATTTTTCATTCTATTCTCCCTTTTTACTGTTGTAAATAAGACTTTTATCTTTTAAATAGGCATTGTCCCTGCGTCATCACTTGATAGCTTCCTGATACTATAAAAACAAGAAAGTTAATATTTTCTCCACTTTCATGCCATTAACAGTATCATATCCTAATTTTTCCATATAAGACTGACATTAAATGTATGGAATAAAGACAGTGGAAACACTGATATCTACAATATTAAAGTTGAAATCCACACAGTAAACATGAAAGCAATTGTAGGAAAATAAACACTTTTTTCATTAAGGTCATAATTAATCATTTTCATTTTAGATAAAGAGCATCATTTCAGATGCTCCTGCAATTTATATGTTAGTGTAAGGAGAAATATAGAAGTGAGATAATTCTTTCACGACATGAGTAGAAACAAATGAGAATGAGTAACAAGTGAAAACGTAATGATTGAGAAAAGAAAGCAAACTGCAAAATATATGTGAGGATGTAAACAGATGTATTTGCAATATACCATATATAAAAAAGTCAAATGAATTTATAGCACAAGTTGCAGCACGAAAGCATATGACACGAATGTTTGTGATGTTGAAAGATGAGATATTAAATCTTTTTAGACAACATAAAAATAGGATAGAAGTATCATAATTTAGGGCAGTAAAAACCACAGGGGGAAGATTCCTCTCCCTTTCCTCCACTAATGGAAAAAGGAATGATAATTTTAAGGAGATAATTAATTGAACTTAATGAGCCTTACTCCCAATACATTTTTATTGCATCCTTGACAGTAGCTTTGTGAATCAGCACGAAAATGCATCAGATCTTGCTAGGATCTTAGATAAGTAGGCACACACACATGTACAACATTTCACATACACATTTTATTGGGCAATGCATAGTTTCTTCATTATTGAAATCACAAAATTAATTTTTATTCCAGAGAGAACTAGGCAATTTGATAGCTTCGTTTCCTATTTCCCCGCTATTTTTCCTTCCTTCTTTTAGTAAGTTTTATGTAAGATTTTAGTAAGATTAATGTTTTATATTGACTTAAGGAGTTATATTTTCCATGTAACTATGCTACTAATAGAATTTAAATTCTTTAATGATATTGGCAATTTTTGGCCTAAGTACCAAGTGTCTTTCCCAATCTCCTATTCATATTTGCACGTAGTCACAATACCTTAACAGTGACACTGTCCTTACTTGTCTCCAAGATGTTGCCCTGATCTCAGTCATGGGTGAGACTAGGTGAAGGCATAATTAGCTGTACCACTAACAAAGAAATATTTCCTCACTTTTCAATGCCATCTAAGGACAGCCCCAGTGTGCAAAAAAACCTTTGCAGTTTATCATCCTGATATCTTGGATGGATGTGACCAGAGTCATATTTTTGGAATGTACAGAGGCAAGGATATACCTCTTATCTAGTCACTAGTCAGCATTCATTTTGACCATTTCTCCCTCAGCCTTTGCCTTAGAACTTTATATCCCAAAATTAGTTCTAGATCTGTAACTACTCTCCTCTTTGCTTTCGACATCATTTCCCCCCCAGTCTTTTAACAAGACAAAGCATCATTCATCTTCACTATTTTATTTGTTTATTTCCTTGCTAGTTTCCTTGTATTTGCCATGTTCTGTACCTTCTTCCTTCTCCTTAAAGGAAGAAAGGTATTACCCATCAGCAAATCAGTTTTAGTTCTTCTACTCTAGTTATGCAACCAGTTTGCTGTCTTTTCTGGAGCAATTTCCGCCCTAGTGCCTTCCCATATATTTGTTATTTAAACTTGGGAGATGCCCAAGTGGGGTGTGGGAGGCGGGTCCATCAACTCAAGCTAAGGAAAATGGACCATGAGAGATGCCACATTGATGGGTTTTTCCACTGGCTGGTGGTATGCTGGAAGGGGTAGCAAGCCAGAGGAAAGAAACCAATAATTTTGTTTGTGAATGACATATTCTCAAATCAGAACAGTATCAAGTATTAAGAAGATGTTGGATAACCATTTGTCTGAAGTGGTGTAGTGTTTCCTGCCTGGGCAGGGGGTTGGACTAGAAGACCTCCAAGGTTCCTTTCAACTCTGTTATTCTATTCTATCATTTTGTAGTGACTTAGAAGTCATCCAAAACAGAAAGCAGAACAGGGTTTGGCAGGGAAGACATGACAATTTTAGCTGGAACCAATCAAGGATGAGTGGTTAACACTTTCACCCAATAATACATACAGTAGTCAGAGAATGGTTCAATCACATGAAAGTCCCAAAATTTTGGGATATTTGGAGATACTTCAAATCCTGACCAGCACTTGGAAGCTCTAATATCTTGATTCCACAAATATGGAATCTCCAGTTGGGGAGAATTTTTTTCAGAACCCACAGTGTATGAAAGTTCCACAAACCAATAGATGAACCAAAATACTATAACTCTGTCATATATGTAGTGTTCCACATTTTGTAATAAGAGTTCCATGATGAAAAATTAATACAATTTATAGGGAAAATCTCACAATAATATGAATAAATAGACAAACTAATTCTCAAAGTATGTATATGTTTATTAGATTTAAAATTATTTATTAAAATAAAAACAACTATCACACAGAGTATTAAGAATAGTTATTATTGTATCTATCAAATTCAAATTTTACAAAATCCCAGACAATGAGTTTTTGTTCTGGGAATTAATCTAAAAATTTTCAATATGCCAGAGAAAAGAAACTATAAACTTCTTTTTATAGTTTTTTTGTACATACTTCTGTAAAAGCATGAAGGATAAAGGGAGAACTCTTCTTGTGACAAGGCAGTTTTCATGCAATTCTGTAAGAAAAAGCATTCTGATTAGATGCAAAAAACCCAGCTGATTTAAGATTGTAAATAAATGAAGAATTAAGAAAAATCTAAAATGAGGTTTTATTTATTAATTTGTCCATTATATTTGACTCAGAATAATGTTGCATTAGATTTAGAAGCACACCAGCTGGCTGCTGACTGAATAGTTATTTCGGGATGTCATATCAGAAATTCATGGTGCTAACATGTTTGGGTTGAATGTCCAGCATGCAGTGTCCATAGCTGCAGTTCATTTGTTACATAATTCAGTTGCTACTTTGAGACACACATAATACTCACAAACCATCTTTTTATGTTTCTTATGTAGCACTTTAATTTTCCCAGGAAGTAGTTCCATTGTCTCAAAATATCCTAGGATTGGACCCATTATCACCTTCCCATAGAAATCAGTGGCAGAGTAGGAAAAAAACAAGGAATAAAATAGGGAATTTAAGAAAAGAAACGAGAAAAGAGAACAAGGAACTTAAAGAAAAAAATGTCTTCCATCTGGCCAATCTTTGAAAATAGTGAATTTGATAGAATATTTTTACTGAGAGAAAAAGCTTCTTTACTAAAATCAAACATATATAATTAAATCATATGTTTAAGATACATTGCAATTTTATTGTTAGTGGCTTTGAGATTTTTTAAAAATAGGAAATAGAATACAAATATTTTAAAACAAATAAATAGTTTTATATTAAAGATTCTCCCTTAGCATAGGGAAAAATAACATTTTTATATAACAACAGGAAAAAAACCTCTCTTCTTTCCTTCTATATAAAATAAATCAAAATATAAAAAAATCATAGTTTTGTAAAATTTGCTTGAAGATTACGTACTTGCAACCTTATTAACATAATTATTTTGAAAAGCCATTCATTATGCTTTTAAATTTTATATCTGAGGGTTTTAAGTGTGTATGATTTCAAAAAGAAGCATTTTCTATTTTTAAATGAGATGACAAAATATCTTTTCTGTTAGGACATTGTCCATGAATGAATGAATGAATGAATGAATGAATGAATGTTAAGAAAAACACATATGTTGACTGATACTTGAGGAACCTTTTAGTGGATTCAAACCAGGGGTGAAATGCTCCCGGTTCGGACCGGATCGCCCGATCCGGTAGCGATGGAGAAAGGTGGTTTGGAGAACCGGTAGCAAAAATCCCTGCCCCCCTGCCATGCCTAGCTGAGCTGCATGATCATCAGAGGCTGTTTTTTTAACTTTTAAAAGCATTTTTTCTACAACCTTTTTGGCCGAAAAAATGCTTTTAAAAGTTTTTTAAAAAGCCTCTCATGATTGCGCGGCTCAGCTGGGATCGTCAGAGGCTTTTAAAAGAATTTTTTTAAACAACCTCTTCGGCTGAAGAAGTTGTAGAAAAAATGTTTTTAAAAGAAAAAAAAGTCTCTGACGATCAGGCAATGCAGCTGGGATCATCAGAGGCTTTTAAAAGAAAAAAAGCCTCTGCCGATCAGGCAACTCAGCTGGGATCATCAGAGGCTTTTAAAAGCATTTTTTACAACCTTTTTTGCCGAAGGAGTTGTAGAAAAAATGGTTAAAAAAAAAAAGTTGGCCATGCCCACCCAGTCACATTACACCGCCCCCCCCAGCCATGCCCACAGAACTGGTAGTAATAAATTTTACATTTCACCACTGATTCAAACATTTAAAATAAGCCATTATTATGATAAGCATTCAGAATGGTATTCAACAAGATAAAACAATTAAACATTGTAATATTGCAATCAACCTACAAAAACCTTCCTAGTGAAAGAATTAATGTTGCAATGAATACTGAGCTTCCTATGGTCTTTTTTCTTCCCCCCAGCGGTCAGCTTCAATGAACATAGTGGGTTTTCCAAACATTTTAGAAGTTGATCTATCTTCATCAAGGGCACCCAGACAAGCTGATTCACAGGCAAAAGAAATCTGCAGTGCAACATCTAGCCTGTCCCAGAATGTACCGCATGTCTCTGAAGTGCTTCCTGAATCTGTATCTACTTATAATCTGTCCTTGGATAGAACGAGGGCCCTGAGTTCTGAAAATATCGAACACTTAGCAATTGGTGGCATGCCTTTGGTAAACACAGTTTGCAAGGTAAGAACAGTTGATCCATCAGATAATCATTTGGTAGGGAAAAAAATCACATGAATGGTCATTCTAGTTTATTTCATAAGCCACCACACAGCTGGAAAACCTCTGCTGAGATTATTGGAATTTGAAAAATTGTGCCAGTATTTTTATGCAGGTCTCATTTAAGTTATCTGGAACTTCAGTACTGATGTGCCTTTTATATAAACCCAGTTATTTTCAAAAGCTCCTATGCAGATCACATTCCTGCCAAGAGTTTCTTATTTCTTGACTTAGAGACCACCCTAGAATCCTTGCGTGACATTTCTGTTCTTATGGCAAAAAGTTAAAAGTGTCCTTCAAGAAAAATTAGACTTTGGATTTTCATGAACAGTTCCAAGGAATTTTATTGGCAGCGTTATATAAGTAATTTGCCATTGCCACATAGAATTAGCCTGATACTGATAGGATGTTGAGAAATTTGTGAATGTTTTTTTTTTTTTGTAGATCTGTGGTTCAAAGATCTTAAATTATTTGAACTCATGCTTTGTTGTGCCCTTCAGAATGAAGCAGGAGTTAATAATCAATTTTCTATTGATTATTTTGTTGACGTATAAAATAATTCGCAAATTTCACTTTTTTTTCTCTTCAATTACCAGCTGGAAAATGAAGAGTTTAGCCATGTGAGTTATCCTCTTGGGAGCAATATTGTCACAGCGCAATCTAAAGACATACATGAAATGGCTCTTCCTTTACAAAATATTTTGGAAGAGCCTATTAATCTCTCAGTGAAGAAAACTCAGCCATGTACCTCCCCTCCCTTACTTATCAGCAACACAACCTTCATGCAATCTGTTCATCCCAAACCAGGACACACCGAAGGTACCAGACTTTTTTTCTTTATATTTCATGGATGTTTAAAGTCATATATTGTATAGCATAATTATTTCAAAGGATTGCTTCTGAAAATACAAATGTTTTGTAATGAGAAACCATAAATTAAATTATGATTTCTGTAATTGTCCCATGTTTTCTATTAACGTCCACTATACTGGCCTTTAGTAAACATGGAACAACTTCCTGGCTAATAATGGGATACATAAAAATAGAATATTTGTCTAGGCTTGATTTAATAATAGAGATCTATTATATTAGAGTTCTATTAATTTGAATGAGCCAGATAACATAATAAATAAAAATGATACAGTACAATTTTAAATGTTATCAGTAATGTTATACCAGTGCTCAGAAGAGAAGTAGCAGAGAAAAGTTTATTATGCATTAAGATAGAAAAGGTAGCAGAGAGTTTGGCTATTCAAGAATGACATTTTGGAAGCATCCAGATATCATCACCATCACTTGATCATCTTCCTTTGCATATTTTATTCATTGTGATAAACTGGTACTTCAAGGCCAGTTTACAGAATGTAAAAGTGATGTAATTTTGTCAGATGAATAGTCATTTTCAACAGATCTGCCAACTGTCATTCAGGTTCTAGTAACATCCAAATTAGGCTATATTTTCTATACGAAGATACCATTGATGGCAATTCTGTGTCACAATTCTTTCAGAATGAAACTGCTATTGAATTCTGCTATATCTCAAGCTCTGCTGGCTTGTCTCAGATAGAACAATTTTTTTTCTTTAGCTTTTTTGCTCCAATGGCTCTTTGAATTTATAATATTCTCCTTTCCCATTTAGGGAGAGGCTATTATGGCAACTCCAGGGTTGGTATAGGTGACGGGACCAATTAGGTCATTTGAGGGAATAGGATGGCTTTGGATCCAGTAGACCTAAAACTGACTCTTCCATGCCCCCACCCCAGAACACCCATTTTGTGGCTTCCTGCTGACTACTGCCGGAAGGAGAACTACCAGCAGATTTCCGCCTGCTTGAATGCAGTAAAGGTCTTCACCGTGGTTGGATCCCACCCCAGCAGTGCTCCTTGCTGACAGCAAAGGCCGTTGGAAAACCACCAAGCTCCTAGCTTCCTCCAGCCACTAACGTTGTTGCCAGTGGAGGACTTGTGCTCTCAGATAATAACTTTATGAATTTAAGATTCATAATTGAGAGTTGATAAGATTTTAGACTTGTGTCAGGTCCGAAATAGGGAAACTTTGTGAATAGATCAGCCTATTTTTAGATATGTTATATGTTAAATGTATCTCTAATTTTTGTAATGTTGCTTTATTAATAAAGATTTTTGTAAAAAGCATTTATTCTCTGAGGTCAACATATTGACACTTAATGATGGTCAGTATTATAATTAAGATTAGCAATGCCCCCTTCCCCAGGAAAACACAAAAGTAGATTCATAAAGAAAAACAAAACTATCTCTATATTAATAAGAGTCCAAGAACATTTTCTTCCAGCCCTTCTTGTCCCATGCGTTAGGATACAGTCCTGTAACCCCTAAGAAGTGTCAAGAATCATAGATATTCTAAGTTTTCCTATGAATGAATATAGAAATTTGCATGCTGACGGGAAAGAAAATTTCAAATTCCCTTTGACTTCCAGGGATGAGCTCCACCAATATAGCTGTGCGAGGGATTAAAAAGATCACACGAGTGACAGATTAGAGCAGAATCTGTATCTGCTGGATACAAAGCCCCTTATTTCTCAGTATCTTCCTGTAATTGGAGAAAACTATGTCATCCCTGGAGCTGTTGTAAATGTCAAAAGCAAACAATGAATAAAGTTTAAGGCAAAAACTCACCCTCCTGCTTTATGGTTTTTGGAGCATCAATTCAACAAGCATTAGGAGTTATTCTGCCATGAATTCTCTCTTCTTACATTATTTCTCTGTTAATGGACTATGGAAGGAAGGAATTAAGGATATGCATATCAATCTAAGTCCAGTAAATGCGACATACTTTACAAAAACTCCCAGAATTACAACTTTCTGATTATCTGCACATCGTCGTCACAATGTTTGCTCTGCATTCAGGGGTGGGTTCTACTTACCTTTACCACCGGTTTGCAACGGGATCGCACGCACGCACGCACGCACGCTTTGCTTGTGTGTGTGCCTTGCTTCTGCGCATGTGCAGAAGCTTATGCACATGCGCAGATCGCTGATGACAACATCTGGGGCGATGGATGGGGCCTCTCCCCAGTTTTACTACCGGTTCTTGCGAACCAGTCCGAACCGGGGACAACCCACCACTGCCTGCATTCAACTTTCTCTATGCAGTTCAGTAAATTCCTTGTCCACGTCTTTTGAACTAAGAAATATTTTGAGACAACAGTAAGAAATTCTGTGGAATACACCTGTTCATGTTCCACTGGATTCCATTGGAGCAAATTTTAGTAATTTTCATTGAAATTACAGTACAGATAATCCTAAATTTATGAAAATCCGGACTAGAATTTTGGTTACTAAGTGATGCAATCATGCAACCAGACCTGATTACAACCATTTTTATTGCAGCCATGAAGCAAACCACATGATCATTAAGCAAATCACATAGTTATTAAACAAATCACACAGACACACTTTGCTGACTTTGCTTGTTATAAGCTGGCTGAAAAATCACAAATTGCAATCGTGATCACAAGGTCATAAATGTGAGCCAGTTGCCAAGTGTCTAAATTGTAACCCAGGGGGGGTGGGACAGTTGTAACTTCAAGGATGTGTTGTATGTCATTTTTTTCAGTATCATCGTAGCTTCAAACCATCATTAAACGAATTGAAGTTGAAAACTACCTGTACTTCTGTGAGAAATTTACTGTAGGTCTGTATTTTGGATGCTAAAAAAAACACCTCTCCCCTTTAATCAAGGTAGCTTTGTGTTATTTTACTCATTTTATTTCTTGTAGATTGTCCTAACTGTGAAGAAGAACATTTTGAAAAGGAAATTAAAAGTAGTCAGAACAACAGGTAATCAGAATTAATGGATCTTACAACTTTAAGGCTCATTTCAAGAAATGATTTTTTTTTCATTTAGAAAGTATGTAAATTGGAATTAATGGATTGTTGAAATGAAGCAATTCTAGATGAGAAAAATGTATGAAACATAAATAAATCCAAATTATATGGCAAATGGAAAATTGTAAAATTGTCTGTAAAACTACAGATGTGAATACTAATATATCTAGCTATTATGTTTAGTACCATACCTAATAAGATAGGAGTGGCATTAATGACTCACTACATCAAAGGAATTATATATCCTGCAGAAATTATAACACGGTACTATGATTACACAAATCCATTTTTCAGTTTAGTTTATCTAATTTGGACACAATTGTATATGTCTTTTAAAATCAGATATTCCCTTTATATGCATTATAAGAAATCATAATATCTAATATATTTATATTGCCTTTTTTCTAAAAGGCCTAGACATCATTCCAAAATTACTAATATATGAAATCAGTATAAAAATTACTTGAGTGTGGAAATGTGCAAACAGCTTACTGTTGTGTATGGGAATCTGTTGATTCTAAAGTAGAAATGATAGTGTGAAAATATAAGATTAATTAAAAATAATGTTAAAATATTTTAATTTTTTTTAATTAAAATTGTTAAAACATCAGTACTAATTTAAATATTAACAAAATATAACATTTTGACTTTATTTGCCAAATTGTGTTACAGTGGTAAAGGTAAGATAGAGGAATGACCCATAGCACTGATAAAGTTGATCCACTATTTAACACTTTTTAGAATTTGTGCCAAAGAAGTAAAAATTCCTTATGTGCGATTGGAACGATTGAAGATATGCACATCAGAATCTGGAGAGCTTCCAATTTTTAAATTGCAGCCACAGAAAAGTACACATGATGGGACATTTCTGTTGATTATTGAATGTGGTACTCAGTCTTCAAGCATGGCTATTAAGGTAAATTCAATTTATCTGCCTTAACTTGGTCTCCCCCCCCCCATTTTATTAAAATGCATTTAGTAGCATTCACTGAGGACCATGATTAGTGAATTTGATCATGGTGGTATACTTTGAGCCAAAGTATAGGGACAGCTAGGATTCATAATCATATCCTCCAAATTTTTACTGCTTAAGAAGTAACATTAAATTTGGGCATGAAATTTGGCCAAGCCATTTTTCTGAGGTAAATACCCATACCCAAATATCAAAATGAATATCCTAACAGGTGAGAAATATTCAGAAATAAATGCTATGTATAGATCTTGACATGGAAGTATTCGTTCATTAGAAGTTGTGATGTTTTTGGAAGGGTAGGTGCTGACAAACGGAAGCAGTATACAGTAGAATACTACGTAAGAAAACAATGAGTTTTCAAACATTGTGTACCAAATGTTGAAAGTAGTTGCATTTGTGTTAAGGACTGCCTTGTGGAAGTGAAATATACAACTGTTCCTTTTCTGCATATGTGCTGTGCTAGAGCATGGGGCATGCAATCCTTTTGAGAATATTGTTATTATTGTTAAATGGCTAGTGATTGAAATCTTGTAGAACCCAAACATTATTGTATTTACTCTTATTGTATCCTCATCATGTTATATTCTTTAAGAGACTTTTCCTGCTATGCCACTGAATAGAATAAAATTTATAAATTAATGAATATTAAATTAATTTCTTAATAATTTAATTTTCATTAATTTATAAATTTTATTCTATTTTAAATAATACCAGTCTTGAGGATTATGTAAAGCAGTGGTTTAACTTGTAGCAATGCTGGGAAGTGAAGAATAATTATATGTTCATCTCAATTTGTTGTGCTTATATTTCAAAAGTAACACAGGTAGTCCTGAAGCAGTGCTGAAGGCTGCAGATATAAAGAACAAATTGGCAAACAATGCTCTTCTTCCCGCCACTACCCCATGACCCTTTTCTTCTGTTAGGGCATGGGTGTCAAACTGGCAGCCTGAGGGCGGGATGCGTCATGCACGGGCCACGCCCACCCCAGCTCCGTGAATGGGGAGAAACATTGTGAAACATCACGTGACAGCAATGTGACATGGCGAGTTTGACACCCATGTGTTAGAGTGTCTTCATTGAGCCTCTCTTCCCTCTTTAAATGGAAGGAGTCTTTTTTCATTAAAAGGCCAATTTGACTACAAGGAAGGGTTTATATATCTAACTTATAAGGTAAACTTCCATTCAGATGCTAACATTTTAGCTTTATAATTAGCTGGTGACTATGTTGGCTAGGTCATTTAAAACTCTGGGCAAAATTAATGAATTATATAATAAGTGTTAACTGGAGATTATGTAAACTGAAACCTCAGGAGACCTCCGCAATATCCAGTTTTCAGAAGAAACTAATATATTACATTCTCTACAGAAAATGTGCTGTATGTAAGCTTCTGCAGTATATCAAGCACTTTTTGTGAAAACGTTTTCCCTTTTTATCCCAGGTCAATCAAGGACATTCATCTGAAAGTCTAAATCCTAAACTTGGAGAAAACCTGGAGAAAAGCAGGATCCTCACAAGCCAGTTGACTGAACAGGTGTTACTTCCTTCAGGAGATCACAGGCTCAGTAATAATATGAAGAAATCTGGGCTTCCTCAGGAAGATCACACTATTGAGAATGAAGACTTTTGTGCTGTTTGCCTGAATGGAGGAGAACTTTTGTGTTGTGATTACTGCCCAAAGGTGTTTCATCTCTCATGCCATGTTCCTGCATTACTTAGTTTTCCTGTGTGAGTATAACAGAATTAGGTTCTCTCCTTTAGAACTAAATCCTTGCAAGTGAACTGCTTTAGAACATACATACCCAAATATTAAACATCTGTCCTTGAATGGATGTGTTACTTTTAGTACGTCTTTCCTACTGATTTTGTTTACTTGTTTTGAAATCTTGAATAAATAAGAACTTATTCAATGTTAAGTTTGGATTATATAAAAAATCTGCCACAGGATAAATGTTTCCAATGGAATGTTTGTTTGTTTTTGAGAAGAAACAAGGCAAACATTGAGGATAACTAGTTGGACAAACATCAAAAAGACTTGTTTGGGTATTTTTTCAGGTTATTACAATCTAACTTTCTACAAACAATGAAGTATATTTGAAAGAATATTGTAACTTTTTTCTTTGCTCCTGATGTTTGTGAATCCTGTTTATGTCTGTGCCCTGTCTTATGTTATTACACTTGTTATAATAACTTAAAGAATGTATAATCTATATAGATTTTTGCAGTATTTGTTGCAATGGGATTTTTTTTTGCCAGGAGTAATGAGTAAAAGAAAATTCTTCCCTGATTTAGCATTTCAGATTTTAAAAAATCAAGAATTTTTTAGTTTAATGAAATATTGGTTAACTCATTATCTACCATTGGCATTTTACTCAAACTGTACAGTACCCAATGCTGCATATTGTTTTGTTTTTTTTTTGTGCTGCAGAGGTGAATGGGTGTGCACACTTTGTCGCAATGTGGAAACACCAGAGGTAGTCTATGATTGTGAAAACACACGATTTGACTACAATACACTCATGCAAGCAAGACCACTTTATAGCCTTGGTGAATATGACCAAAAGGTAGGTTTAGGTAACAGTATTAATGACAAATCTATCTTCTTTGCTGATAATGTATTTTCCCTTTTTAGTAAGTTTGCATGTCCCAGAAAACAAAGAACTTCTTTAAGAATTGGGTAGAATTGAGTTCTAAGATTTGAGTTACAGTAGGACCTGGACTGACTTTTATCTAGATGAATTAAGTAGTTTTGAATTATTTTGGCTTTCCTCTCTTTTATGAAATGAAAGGGGATAAGAAAAATATGTAAAGCATATTTTTTTATATTGTACTAATTTTTAACTTGGAATGTATTTATTTAAATGATGTGTATGGCTGACCATTTCATAATAGCGATTCAGGATGGTGTACAAAGATTAAAACACAAACCCCAACATATAATCCACAATGTCCAAAATTAAAACAATAACCCCCCGTCACAAAAACACAAATCAGCATCTGCAAAGCTAGTCTTAACCTCCTGCCTGAATGCCTGGAGAAGCAACCAGATCTTCATGCCATGCAAAAGACTAATAGGATCAGGGCTCCCCATTCAGAGTATGTTACAGTAAACTAATTGTATTACTACATTGTTCTGAATTGTACTATAGATATTATGTTAAAACAATAGAAGTGAAACAGTGGAAGCCAGCCAAGAATTTGTTTTGAGCTGCACGTAGATCAACCTGTTTTAGAATTATTTTACGAGAAACTAGGAATATTAAGAAATACAAATGTCTGTGTAAAAAATATTAATTGAAGCCAGTATAAATATTTGTACAGAATATAGATGTTCGTGTAGCCATTTAATATACATAAGTTAATTGTAGATTTGTATTTTATAGAAGTGTGAAAAATTGGTGCTTTCACTGTTCTGCAATAGCTTGAGTCTTCCATTCCATGAACCTGTCAGTCCCCTGGTAAGTACACAGAATGAAGTACCGTAACTTCTCTGGGCAGTATGACCTTATCAATCAATACTCCCTCCATCTTTCAGTGTGTACAGTCTTTTTTGTCTTTGCCTTCTACAATGAAAATGCTTTTATCAATTAAATGAGCAGAACTATTTCAACAAAATTGCCAGTTACGTTAGAAATTGATCTAATCTTGTAGTTGAGTCAGTTGGTAGATTTGTAAACAGAAAAAAATGTGAAGGCAGTTTGGAGATTCAATGGACTTTCAAACATTGTTCCGGCTTTCTTTCCATATACAGTACTGCATGTACAAAGCCGGAGGAAGGAGGTACAATGTGCTCTTTGATATTGATATGAGTACAGTACAGATAGTCCTCAACTTACAACCACAATTGAGCCCAAAATTTATGCTGCTAAGTGAGACATTTGTTAAGTGAGCTTTGCTCCATTTTATAGCTTTTTCTTGCCACATTTTTAAGTGAATCACTGCAGTTGTTAAATTAGTAACCCGGTTGTTAAGAGAATCTAGTTTCCCCATTGACTTTGCTTGTCAAGAAGGTTGCAAAAGGTGATCACATGACCCAGGGACACTGCAACCGTGATAAATGTGAGTCAGTTGTCAAGCATCCAAATGTAACTCACATGACCCTGGGGATGCTGCAACAGTCATATGTCTGAAAAATGGTCATAAGTTACTTTTTTCAGTGCCGTTGTAACTTCGAGCGGTCACTAAGTGAACTGCTGTAAATCAAGGACTACCTGTAGTTGGCCAGTAAATTTGATGGCTTCTATAAATTCTGCCTACTTCAGGAATAATTGCTTTATTGTTTGTTATAATTTATTTAAGGGCATTTCTTTTGAAAGGAGAAAGTGTTGGTATGTTAGAGAATTGGGTATAATTTGGTTTCTTCACTTTTATATTAAATAATAATAAATACTCACTTTTTTGTAATTGTTCCACAAGCAGTGCATAATCCATCATTCACAGAAAAGACTAATCTTGCCAATAAGCCATGCCAACCAATCTGCCATCCCAAAGAAACCAAGCGGTCATGGCTTTTTAAAGTTTTTTCTCTTGGTTGGTATAAGATATTCATTCCATTGATTGGTTCAGCATGATTTGTCTATTGGTGCTTTGCTGAAGAGTTTTAAGGTTGCTATTCTTTCTCATCCCTGCTATCTCTCCTAAAGAGGTGCAGAGGAAATGTTTAAAATGCTTTAAAAAAACATATATGGCTAAAACTTCACATGGCTAGTATTGCCAAAAGCATTTGCATGCTCGTTCTTTTGGGTCAATGTTCCAAAGGTGTCTTTTTCAAGAGGCAACTGGCCTTGAAGTCATTTTTTTCCCTTGAAGACATTTCACTTTTCATCCAGGAAGCTTCTTCAGTCAGAACTGAAGACCAGTTGCCTCATGAAAAAAGCATCTTTGGGACAACCATGACCTGGATGACTGAGAGTCGCCATAGACATTTTGGGTCAATGGTTGCACTTGCTTTGAATGGATTGAGTGTGGCCACTCTCCTTAAAAGTAGGGAGCAGAGTCATGACAAAGGTAAATTGAATTTTATTCCATTGACTTTGACTAAACATTGAATTAAAATTCATTGCATTATTATGACTTTGTAGTCCCGTATTTAGTAATTTTGCCCTTTTCTCCCAATAAAAATTAGTTTCAAAACATGACACCATCTTGAGCCCCACATCAACCAGTGGGACCTCACTCTAAAATATGCATCAGTAATGGGCTTCTATAGGTACCAGAGAAACTCGCAGGTTTTGTTAGAATTGCTAATTACAAATATTAAGGAAATATTTGTTTTGTGAATGATTTGTCATCATGGGATTTATCAAATATACTTCTAATGGGATTCTGTACAGGCTCGCCACTATTATCAGATTATCAAGAAGCCCATGGACTTGTCCACCATTCGGAAAAAACTTCAGAAGGAAGACCAACTGCATTATACCACTTCAGAAGAGCTGGTAGCTGATGTGCGCCTTATGTTTTGGAACTGTGCAACGTTCAACTATGTAAGTTCTAGTATTCCAGAATTCAGCACACATTTATACACAAAAAGGACATGGCTTTTCTTTTGCAATGGATATTTTTCTTTGAGTTTTTAAATGAGATTGTAGATAAAGAAAATATGGAGTTGGCTAGAGGTAAAAGGAGAAAAGATGCATATAGAAGAAACACTGGTACTAGTTCTGATTTGAATATTTAAATTTTGAAAAGTGTAATTCAAAATAATTTTAAGGGAAGTAAAGGAGAAAAGAGTACTTCATCCTTTCATTCTGTGCCCATCTGCTTTGAAAGAAAAAAACAATCAAGGTACAAAAAATGAGGGAACTGGTACCTTCTGTATTATTTTAGACTTTATAGTTGACATGTTTTCAGCAAATTGTAATTGGTTGTCACCTTTGCTTGTCATGTGTTTTTTTTTTATTCTAGTGGTAAAATACTGTATCTGAAAAACCTGTCATTCAACTGTAGGGCACTGGAGACTATTAATAGCTTTTAAAACTTTATTAATTTTCAAAATATTGAGATAGATAAGGAATTTAGAAGAACAGTTAATCTGTCTTCTGTTTCAGTGCGTAGGTGCCATTCATTTCCTATATTAACAAGAACCTACGCTTATTATCACCATTTTGATATGCTGATAATTTTAAATTATATTCAATGTACACATAATATACTCAGCTTATGCAAGATCACACACTGATTATAGTCAATGACATAAAGCAGTCATTGACTATAATCATAAAGTAAAATGATTAATTGGACCATCTATAAATTACCATATGCCAGGTATAAAAAAGTAGGAACCTATAGTTGAAAAAGTAGTGGCTAACAAGCAGATTAAAATATTGTGGGATTTCTGAATATATAAATGGATAAAGTCTTGGCTGATAACCCATTGCATTTAACTGTGGTTGAAAAGAAAGTGTGGATAATTGATGTGATGAGATGGTAGAATATAAGAAAAAGAACTAGAGAACATCAGAGATATCAAGAGCTGAAAATTAAAATTGAAAGATGTATAAACTGGCTGTGGTGGTTCCAGTGGGTAACTAGTATACTGGATGCCATACTAAAAAATCTTGGATGGCACTTAAAAAATGTGCACATTGACAAAATTCCCTTTGTCAGTTGCAAAAGGCCAGATTGCTTGGATTCACACATATACTATGCTGATACATTATGATATTCTAGGTTCTTTGAAAGAATTTGATGCACACGAAAGCCAACACCAGATAAAGAATTGGCAGCTCTAACTTCACATTGTTGTGAACAGATAATTTATTAAACTTATGTACCACCCACTCTGGATCCATTACATAGTATAATATATATTACAGCGGTTCCTTGGCACTCTGGAACTCCTTGAATATGGTACTCAGTGCATTTTGACACAAAAAAATTGTGCCGGTACTCATTGTTTGTTTGGTACTTGATGCACAAGCTAGAACTTGTTGGTGTTGGTTGCCTTGTGACTCATTACATTATTCCTTACGGGAAAAAAATATTCAGTACTCATCGGTTTTGGTATTATCATGCCTCCTGGATCCAATTAATGATGAGTACTGAGGTACCGCTACATATATATGTTATATTAATAGAGTATTGTTTATTTTGACATGCTATTGCTGTTGACCATTTTTCTTAGTCTATGTTGCAACTAATATTTTGACTTTATATATGAGCTGTGGTGGCACAGTGGTTAGAATGTAGTATCTGCAGGCTAATTCTGCTGCCTGCCAGGAGTTTGATCCTCACTGGCTCAAGGTTGACTCAGTCTTCCATCCTTCCGAGGTTGGTAAAATAAGGACACAGATTGTTGAGGGCAATATGCTGACTCTGTAAACTGCTTACAGAGGGCTGTGAAGCAGTATATAAGTCTAAGTGCTATTGTTATAAGTATATATGTTACTGTAAAGTGATTTAATTTTGAAAAATAAATATCCTTAATAGATAAAATAATAAAGATTTATTATCCTAAACAACATTATGACCTAATTAATTATGGTGTTTCTTTTGCAGCCTGATTCAGAGGTTGCTGAGGCTGGAAGGTGCCTGGAAATATTCTTTGAAAGCAAGCTCAAGGAAATTTATCCAGAGAGACGGTTTCCCTTGGTACAACAAGATGATTCTGATTTAGAAGATGTGGAACATGAGAATAGTCAAGCAACCCCGGAAGGATTGCAGTGGCCTTCATATAGGCAAGAGTGTATCCAGCCTAAAAGAAGACGAAGACATGCTGTAAGAATTCAAGAGCAAACTCCCCTCATAGCTAAATGGCCACAAAGCTAATTCTGTTCAAAGCTGTTGGTACAGAGTTGATGTGTTTGAGAATATATTCCTAGATACTGTTTAGATGAGGGTGCTGCTTTCCATATATTATCATAATGTAGAGTTTATTATTCAGGTACACCCACAGCTTTATTGTGAAGAGACCATTGAATACCGTATATACTCATGTATAAGCCGACCCACATATAAGCCGACCCCCCAATTTTACCCCCCAAAACTGGGAAAACTTGGTGACTCGCGTATAAGCTGGTGGTGGGAAATGCAGCAGCTACTGGTAAATTTCAAAATAAAAATAGATACCAATAAAATTACATTAATTGAGGCATCAGTAGGTTAAATGTTTTTGAATATTTATTTCAAAGAAAAACAGTAAACTAGCTCTGTAAGTGGAAAAGAGGGTCAACAAAAACAATATGGTATCAACAATAACTTTAAAAGTACAACCTTTAAAACCTTAGCTCAATCAGCAACCAAGCTAAAACACAAGAGTTAAAATCCTTCAAAACTGGATTCCTGGATAGGAAGGAAGCTGGATACTATCTGTACTTTAGTACTGTTTTATTTAATTAATAAAGTCAAAATTTTATCCTTGTGATCTATTTATGGGGCCAGTAATGTTTTACACTGACATGATGGTAACATAATCGAAACTGAATTTTAGATTAGCTAAATGTAATAAAAATAATAAAATTTTAGTTCCTTTATTTTAAGAAGACCCAAACTTCAGATGTAACAGCAAGCCATATCCAGAATTGTACAAAACATTTTGCATCTCTAATAGTACCTTGCATTCTGCAGTGCTTTAATACAGTAGCCTAAATCTGTGCTTGTAAATATGAAATAAATATGTAAATATGAAATATCTTATAATACTATAAACTTTCAATGATGTACTGGAATATATTGGTCATATTAACATTAAAATTTATTGTTTATCTGTTCATTTTTCATTATCTAACGGGACATAAAGAGGATTGCTTTTTTCTTTCTTTTTTTTTCTTTTTGGTGACAGCCTGTTCAAAGACGTATGTACAAACAAAGAAAAATTGTCCTAGTAATTCAATTGATATCTTATTAAGGGCCAGGGTTCACTGAGTCAGCCAACAGGGAGAACAAGGGGAATTTGGCCGGAGAGTTCAATTGAGAAGCAGGAGAAGGCAGAAGAGCCAACAAGGGTGCGGATGATGACTGTTTTGCATTAATTGTGTGAAATGGAAGCATTGTTTACTGCTGACCTACCGGTAATTGAGGAAGGTTCAGGGAACCTGTAAAGAAGATAATAGTCCATAAAGTAAATTCCCCCCCCCCCCAAAAAATACAGCAGCCGCGGGAGAAGCTGCAAGCGTCGCTGTGGGATAGCTGGCTGCTCGCTCGCTCACTCGGCACAGGCTCGCTCTCGCAGCCGTGGGAGAAGCTCCAAAAAGCTGCAGGCGCCAATGTGGGATGGCTTTCTGCTCGCTTGCTCGCTCGAACTTCTCCTGCGGCTGCGAGAGCGAGCTGGCGCCACGCTAGCGAGTGAGCGAGCAGCGAGCCATCCCACATTGGTGCCTGCAGCTTTTGGGAGCTTCTCCCAGCTGCGAGAAGCTCCAAAAACTTGCAAGCGCCAATGTGGGATTGCTCGCTCGCTCACTTTTTGGAGCTTCTTCCGCGGCCGCGAGAGCGAGCCTGTGCCGAGAAGCTCCAAAAAGCGAGCGAGCGAGCGAGCCATCCCACATTGGCACTTGCAAGTTTTTGGAGCTTCTCACAGCCGGGAGAAGCTCCAAAAAGCTGGAAGCGTCAATGTGGGATTGCTCGCTTGTTCGGCGCCAGCTCGCTCTCGCAGCCATGGGAGAAGTTCGAAAAAGCTGCAGGCGCCAATGTGGGATGGCTTTCTGCTCGCTTGCTCGCTCAAACTTCTCCCGCGGCTGCGAGAGCGAGCCAGCGCCGAGTGAGCAAGCAATCCCACATTGACGCTTCCAGCTTTTTGGAGCGTGGAAGCGCGCTGGCGTGGCGAGCCGCCGAAAGAAGAAGCTCAGCTGGGAAGGAGCCCCGCGACGCGCAGTGCCAGCCCTGCCCAGCCCAGCTCCACCAGGGATGGGCTGGAGGAGGGTATGCAGAGCGCTCTCCTTCCTCCCTCGCCAGCCAGCCACAGGAGAAGCCTCCCTGCAACCCTTAAAGCCAAAAAGGGGCACGGGGGAGGGGCGCTGCACCCCCCCACACCCCATTTTGGCTTTAGCAAGTGTCCCTGCAACCGCGGGAGCCAAAACGGTTGCAGGGAAAAAGTCATTTTTTCCGGGACCCACGTATAAGCCGAGGGGGCGTTTTTCAGGCTGAAAAACGGGCTGAAAAACTCGGCTTATACGCGAGTATATACGGTAAATCAGGATATTTTAGAATTGCAGATTTATACATATCACATTTGTAATTCACCTGTTTGTTTCCTTTTTTTTTAAAAACAGGAAAATGAAAAACCTAAAAGACCCATGTTTTGGCCTGCGAAAGGTTTCTCTCAAGTATGACTTCTGGAACATTGCTTGGTATACTATGAACAACAGCAACAACAAAGGAACTGACTTTGTAAGAGGAGGTGGAAAATGTGTATTTAAAGGCTTAATATGAATTTCAGAGTGATTGATTGATTTTATTTCTGTGAAGGGAGGATACATTCTAAACATAATATATTTTAAAGGGCAATCTCCAAGTTATCTGTTATATTTCATTATTTATATTTAGACAGATGTTTAATCATGAAATAATAATTAGTAATGGTATGCTATTTTTAAAATGATTTTATAAATTCCTTTGATTTATAGTTTTAGGTAATATAGCTAGTTACCTGGCTGTTTTCTGTAGGCAGGACATATTTCCCACTTGGTTTTCTTGAAATAAAGTTATTAACTGTTGTAGGCATCACTGACTAAGTCTATCCCCTCCTACATTGAAGAAACTGAATTCCACCTTGCAGTGCCATTCTAGGCATGTGATGTTGGCTAAGCGGTGGGTGGTTCTAAGAGGCTAAATGAAACAGGAGGTCTTGGTTTTTTACTTAACAGAATTCTAGAATGTGACTCTACAAGAAATAAATGGAAAGCACATCATGAAAGAATGTTACTCCTGGAGAAATTGGGAGGTTTGAATATCCTTTTTTTTGTCTGATTTCACTACTGTGTTTTCCCCAAAATAAGACCCTATATTATATTTTTTGAACCCCGAAATAAGCGCTTGCCCTTATTTTCAGGGAGGTCTTATTATCTTGGGGCGTTGTAGGGAATTGAAATACATGACGTCGGGCTGAATGCAGCACACTGCTTCCGTTTCTGGTGTCATTGTATCTTCTTCCTGTATGATCTCATTCTTGTTCTGGTCTGTGTTATCTGACCTTCTTCTGAGTGGGGGAAGTGGGAGGAGGATTGTCCAATTAGAACACTGTTGCTTGCCTGCCTTTTTGTCTGCCTGTAAAAATTGTATAAAAATAAAAGCTCTCGGGGAGAGCGAGAGAGACATCTTCGCACAGAACAAAAGCCTGGACTTCTGATTTACAACAGGATGTGTGGAACAAGATGGGGCTCTTCTTGCCGTCATACCTGATTTCCAGCTCTGCGTTTAAATATTTTCAGGGAGGGCTTATTTTCAGGGGGAGGCTTATTTTAATGCATGCGCTCAAAAGCCGGATTGGGCTTATTATCAGGGGATGTCTTATTTTCGGGGAAACAGGGTATAAAATTGAGAGGATGTTATTGGAGCCAATCAACAAGTGTGAGTTTTTGTAACTATCAGAGTGATAGAGGAAGAGAATATTTTTCTTGCCCTCTTTTGATCAGTATGGAATCTGATTTGAAATATATTGAGCCCTGATCATGCTATGTTCATAAAGCCACCCATGTGCCTCATTCTCAAACCCAAGTGAATTATGTAATTCATACAGAGCGACTGGAGGTATGGGTGATGGATGTTTTATCTTCCCCCATTCTCCTCTATTAAAGCAAGGGTGATTTAATAGCTTCAAAGGATAACAATTTCCCAGATAAACTAACTAGACGGTACTTTAAATCAGTGTTTCTCAACCTTGGCAACTTTAAGATGTGTGGACTTCCACTTCCAGAATTTCCCAGCCAGCAAGGAATTTTAAAGTTGCCAAGGTTGAGAAACACTGCTGAACACCAAGAGGGATTTTCAGCACAATCTTTATGAATTCATTCAATATTGTATCCATGAATGTTTCAGTGGAAGGCACTTTAAGTGAGATTATAGAGTTATTAGGAAGTTTGGAATATTTTCTCCATTATTGATGTGAATAATATTCAACATAAACTCTGTAGAAAATGTCTTTTTTTCAATTGTATAATAAACTAGTCTATGAAAGAAATGTAAATTGTTTTGCTACATTATTTTCTGATAATGTAAAGTTCTTAGGGTAATTCTTCCCAGCAGTCTTAATCTGCTTGCGTATGGTGCTGTTAACTTAAAAAATTGGTGTCTGGATTTCAAGCACTGGTAATTTTATTGGCCAGATGTTCTATCTTGATGGCATTGTCTATGGACTCCGATTGGTGGATTCCCATACTTATTTGCCCCTCCCATACATGCTGCAAAAATAAGGACTGGTCACTTTTCTTTCTGTGGGTGGATCTTTGAGGATACATGGTTTCCAATTGCATGAGCAAACAATGGCTAACATCATAGAACCAGAGTTATATGGAGTTGGAATGGATTTTAGAAGTCATCTACTCCAATCCCAGGCTCAGTATAGGAATTGTTTTCCTATTCAATAGTCCATCAAGGGGAAACCCACAGTTTCTTAGCTCTTCCAATCACCTGTTTTAAAAGAACAGTGAACTCTTGTCAATTTCACCCAGCTCCAAAATTTTCTTAGTTGACAATTTGTACAGGGGAATGATGGCAGCAAGTAGCCTCAGCACTTACCTAGGGATATTAAAAGAAAAAGGGAAAGCAATGTTCAATGTTTCAATGCACCACCAGTGAACGTTAAAATCCCCCCACAATTTTATCAATGGTGAAAAAAGGCAGTTTAGCATGAAAATGTTCCCTATGAAGTGTGTGTGTGTCGGGGGGGGGGGGGGACAGGCAGCTTGGTAACCCAGATGATTGACATGGAGGTCTCCATCCAAATTCAAAGGGGAGGGGCCATGCTCATCAAACAATAGCTGTTTGGAGCAAAGGCATCACCTATAACAAAATGAAGCACAGCACGTGGACAGCTTATCCTGGCAGAAGTGAGAAAATACTACTGCCGACATGGAGGTAACAAACACGGGCAGATATTTTCTTTGTGGTAGGTTGCTGATGGGTTGAAGACAACATTGGGCAGTTCTGGCCTAGAAAAACAGCAAACTGTCCTGTCTAGCACAGTTGGCAACTGGTCGTAAGTGCAAACAGATTGCCAAATGCCCAGATTGCAACCAAGAGACCATGGGGTGCTGGGATGGCTGGAACTCTGAGGATTGGTTGTAACTATCATTTGTTCAGCAGCACTGCAACTTCAATCAGTAGCTAAATCAGTAAGTCATAGGTTGAGGTCTATCTGTACTGTAAAGCTTCTGTTGCCTTCCTTTTATTTCTTTACATTACAAACAGGAACAATGGAACTTTGTTTTTATGAAGCCAAACAATCAGCTCAACATTGGTATAAAGTTTCCATGGACCTACAGAGGAAAGTGGAAACGAAAGAACATCCTGTTCCTTATTACTTTTGATTATTGTAGTGTTGGAACCACAAGGGTACCAAAAGGATAAAAATAGAAACAGTTTGTGTAAATGTTAAAAGGCGTAATATGAGAGGGCTAAATCTCTTTCTTTCTCTCTCTTCATCTCCTTCCCTTCCTCTCCCCCCCCCCTCTCTCTGTGTGTGTAAAAGCATCCATGTATGTAAATATAAGGGAAAGGAAAGGTACAGGAAGTAATGACAAGGAAAGGAAAAGGCAGGAACTGATAGACTATTCCACATAGAAGCCAGCCACTGAGGTTTGCCAACTCAATCTAGTGGGGAAGAGCAAGGACCAGGAGGATTACCAATTAGCCCTACAGTGTGGCCCGACCACCAGTCTGGCCTCATTCTCCACCTATTGCAACACAAATCCGAGTTTCTGAAGTTGGCAGGAGCAGCACAGGAGAGAAGCAGTTTGGAACTGCCCTATTTCTTTGCTTCCATCCAGTGGTTTACAGTTCAAATCCAGCAGTCACAGTCAATGCAATTACTCTCTAAGCATCTACTTATTTTCTTCTTTTGTACTACTAAAAATTACTTTTTGTAATTGTGTTTAGAATAGAAATCTTAAGACTGCCTCACCTTAGAAGTAAATTTCCTTAAGTGTGGTGGATTTGCACCTAAGTATAAATCTATATGACTAGGACTGTATAGATGCATATAGAAGATTGATGATGGTATCTGTTCTTGGCGATTCTATGGACTAGCTCTCTCCACATTTTCTGATCTTGTATGGTTTCAGTTTTATGCCGTGACTGGTGTCAGCTTTGAGGGTGTCCAGTCACTGTTTTTGGTGCCCTCATTTTCTTTTACTGCTGAGCATAAATGCCTTTTCCCAATTAGTTTGATCACCTGACATGGCCAAAATAAGTAAGGTGGAATTTTGTGATTTTTGCCTTCCGGTAATATGTCTGATTTTGTATACTCTGTTACTTGCTTGCTTGTTCCCTTCGCTGACCAAGAAATGAACAACACATTTCTTCAACACAACTCGAACAAGTCAATTTTTCTGTCTAGTTTTTCATGGTCCAAATTTTGCAACACTAGATAGATATGGGAAATGTAGTAGTGCAGACTAATCTGCATTCGGTTGTCAGGCTGATGTCCTTGCTTTTCCACACTCTATTTATGCTTATCATTACTAGATGCAAAAGCCAGTTAGTATATAGCTCTTTGATGAGAAGATAATACAAATCCACGCTGGCATAAGACATACTGAAATGTTTTTGGCAACTCAACTTATTCATACAACACAACTCTTGTATTCAGTAGCAACTGAAATTTCCAGGTTGCCCTGAAATATCTGCTGGGTCATCTGTGGACACAGACACAGTTCACTGGAAACAAATGAAATATTTGTTTAGTGACCCAGTCATTAGTCTCAACAATGATGTTTGCACTTGATAAACAAGATAAAAAACATCTTGACTAGAAAATAGACCTGAGACTTTGCTGAATTGAAATGTCTTTAAAGAGAGAAAGTGTTTTCTAACATTAAGCACTTTACCAAAAAAACCACAAGTGTCATCCACCTTTAAAAAACAAATATATACCCAAGTATATACTTCAATACAGCTTACCAGAATAGGAGCTGGTCAATTGTTTGAGAAGAAAATTTGATGAAAGTGAATGTTATATGGGTAGATTGTTTTCAATTCTTCATAATTGCCTAAATGTATTCTCAAAATATGTAATATAGATCTAGCAGAACCTTCAGAGCAGATTTTGAGTACATACAATAAATCATTCTCTGAAAGCAAGATGCTATGTCACCTACAAGCAAACTTTTTTGACAATATGAACACTAAAACCATGAGTAACTATCCATGCATAATAACATATATATATGTAATAACCTCTACATTGAGTTGTTAACTAAGTTCTGAAGGCATAGATGATAGTATATGTGTTTTCCTTGTACTAAATCCAAAATGACAATTAGCTATGGACATACTGAAAGTTCTGTTATTAATATTTGCTCTTGTTGTTTAATTAGATTGTTTTATGGTAATACTGAGTAATAGCTTTTGAAATTCAGAGTGTGAAGTTTTTGGTTCTTATAACAAATAGAACATCAATCTGATAAATGATGATACATAAATTTTTCCTAGGCAACCAACAAGCTGGGTTCACCTGGTATACATTAGGATAATGTAATTGGGAAATTTGTATTCAGTGTATTGTGCAGTCCCAAGTAATTAAGTAAACTCATCTGAATTATGCAACCTTGATAAACTATGGCTTGGGTTTTGTGAGCAGAGTCACAACATTGCACTATGACCATTCCTTCTCCCTGAGTGATTGGACATGTTAATTCTTAAGCAAGATTAGTATAGGTAGTCCTCGACTTACAACCACAATTAAGCCCAACGTTTCTGTTGCTAAGTGAGAAATTTGTTGAGTTTTGCCCCATTTTACGACTTTTCTCGCCAGATTTGTTAAGTGAATCACTGCAGTTGTCAAATTAGTAACACTGCTGTTAAGTGAATCTGGCTTCCCCATTGACTTTGCTTATCAAAAAATCAGAGAAGGTGATCACATATCCCCAGGACATTACAATCATCATAAATATGAAATAGTTGTCAAGCATCTGAATGTAAATCACATGACCCTGAGGATGCTGCAATGATTTTAAGTGTGAAAAATGGTTGTAAGTCACTTTTTTCGGTGCTGTTGTAACTTTGGTCATTAAATGAACTGTTGTAAGTCGAGGACTACATGTACATTCTATGGAACTAACACTTAATATGTATGTTTGCCATGATTCTAGATGGGAAACCGTGCCACATAATATTTCTACAATACACTTATCTATGGTTAATTATAGAATTGACTAATTTTCAGTAAGCTAAAATGTGGTTAGCTAATATGTGGTTCAAAGTGTCATGTAAACAATGATTATATATGGTAATAATCTCATGTCATCCTATAGATAAACATTTGATGAAACCAGCTGCTCAACTTGGAGCTTCTAAATAACTGTGCACAAAGGAAAGGCAGCTGCAGAACTGTCATTTCTTCCAAAGAAATATTGGAAAAATTAACACTGGTTGATTACTTCGTATCTTTAAAAATAGCTTCGAACCATTGTACTGAAAAATAAACTCTGGATTTACTTTGGATAATTTTTTTTCTCCTTACAGCCCTGTAAATCCCTTGCTTTGGAGTGAAGTCGGGGCAACTGAATGGAGCTGAGCGTTTATTGGACATGTCCTTCCCGATGTTTACGGAGAACTCACAGCAAATATTTTCTGTTTTCACCCTGATAGAGAAACATCTGTCACTGTCTAGGATTGAATTCTCAACCTTCCGAGTAGGAGGCAGATGTCTTTGCCTTTAGGCCACCGTGCCGCTCTGCTTTAGAGAATGTTCTTATGTATTTGAGCTGTAATAAATAAATATATGTGGCAAATAAATATACATGTGATAAAATAACATTTGGGGCAGTGGTGGGATTAATTTTTTTTTACTACCGGTTCTGTGGGAGTGGCTTGGTGGTCGTGGCATGGCTTGGTTGGGCATGGTAGGGGAAGGATACTGTAAAATCTCCATTCCCTCCCCACTCCAGGGGAAGGTTACTGCAAAATCCCCATTTCCTTCCGATCAGCTGGGACTTGGGAGGCAGAGAATAGATGGGGGCAGGGCCAATCAGAGGTGGTATTTACTGGTTCTCTGAACTACTCAAAATTTCCACTACTGGTTCTCCAGAACTGGTCAGAACCTGATGAATACCATCTCTGATTTGGGGGCTTTTCAGGCCTTACAATGATTCATTTCAGGAATCACCTCCTTTTACATGAATAAGTCTTTGTTTCTGGGGCCTTTTACTCCTCTGAAAAGAAGTGCAGCTGGCAAAGGTGAGGTCTTTCTGTTGCAGCACCTGCATGATGCAATAGCCTTTAAAAAGTTTGTCGTGATTGCCTACTTTGGGTTTTATTTTGATGAAATTTTTATATTCTCTAACAATTGCTTTAGCTATAAACATACTATATTTCTAAGTACTTATACATAGGATTAAACTGTCAATAGTTTAGAGGTCTCTATGATTACCTGTTTATTCTTTTATTGTTATAAAAAACCTTAGATTTCTGCAATTTGTTTGCAGCTATGCAAACAAATTATGAATATGGTAATGTAAATAGGACAAAACTATACACAAGATACAGAAAATAGTAGTAGCTGCTTATATTAGCTATATATTATTTAGAACTTAGAAACACATATTTACATGTCTGTTTACAAAACGATGTAATATTTTCTTCAGGTGAAGTAGCTTTGTAGGTGTCCCGGTGTTGTATGCACATATAAAACTGCAGGGCTTCTATCCAAAGTAGTGTCTGACACCTTAAGACCTTTCCTCCTTCTCCCCCACCACCCACTGCAGAGGCCCTGCCTTGTTAGGGATTCACTTGCCACACCTCTTTAGATTGGATTTCCTTGGGAAAAAGCAGAATGTTTATGTTTCTTTAGAAGTGGAAATGATAGCAATAGCACTTAGACTTATATACCCCTTTACAGTGCTTTACAGCCCTCTCTAAGTGGTTTACAGTGTCAGCATATTGTCCCCAACAATCTGGATCCTCATTTTACCCACCTCAGAAGGATGGAAGGCTGAGTCAACCTTGAGCCTGGTGAGATTTGATCTGCCAAATTGCAGTCAGCCGACAGTCAGCAGAAGTAGCCTGCAGTACTGCACCACCATGGCTCTGATGATGAAAGTGAAGAGATGCTCTCAGCTTCATTAAGAAAACCCTGGATTTTAAAGTCACCTGTTCTCTTTTTCCAAGACAATAGAAGTATGAGAGAGGAAGCAAGTGTTTTTAGTACTTCTGAAATGAGAATTGAAATGTATGACAAAAAACTTATATTGTGGGCAATTACAGAAACTAGTAAAATCTAGATCAACATGCTATAAAATACTAACACAGAAGCAAGCAATTAGAGCATTTATTTATAACTATAGTATCTTCCATTGTCAGGTAATAAAATAGGAATAATTACACCATTTATACTGGAACCGGATCTCAATAGTGTTCACTCTGGAGGCTGAATCATATAATCCCTAGCACCACCAGAACCATTCCTTAGGGTCAGGCATTCTGAAAATAAGGTATACACAGTGGAAAATAGAAGGCTGTTATCATCCTTACTGTATTTCACTTCTTTTAGGAACTCAACTTTTCATTACACCAATTATTTTAAATCTAATAATGTTTTGCAGTGAAGGACTAGAAATCTGCCAGAATCACATAAACCATACTGTATCACTTAACAATATTTTCTATAATATCAGGAGTTTATCTTTCAGCATGATATACATGCTGAATATGTATATCATGCTGAATATGTGCTAATATTTGTTACTAAGGAGGCCTGGTAATGCATACTACCTTCCATACAGGAGATACCATTAATATTCATACAAAAGAAGAAATGGATTATACATCTGATACCGGTATCAGAAATGGCAATATTCAAAACTCAGTGGAAGGGGCTGTTCCCATTTCTTGGAATACTCTGAGCCTTATTTCAATATGAAGTAGGTAGATTTCTGCTCCCACAGCAGAAATTTATCTTTTATTTTCTACTGATCCTCACTATATGCTTCAAAATATTTAGGCTTTTTTAATAAATAGATAAGAGTGCTATCCTATATATTTTAACTAATAAGTAAGCCCCAGTGAGATTAGTAAAATTTATCTTCCGATAAATGCATGTAACATTGCATCATAAATAATTGACGTTTACTGTACAATGACTGTTACTATAGCTAAAGAACACAAGGGTTTTATTAAATTGTAGTTATAATTATCTTGAACATTCTATTGATCTAATGCAAACAGATTGTTTAACTTTCTAGCATGGCTGTCAATAGTTTTGACTTTGAAAATGATCACAGTACCGCAATCCATTGTTCTGTGCTTTTAGTAATGCGCTATCATGTTGATCAACATAGTTTGTATTCTGAAAGCCTATACATTCTAATCTGACATTGGATAGATGAATGGATTTTCAGTGCCTGATAAAATAAGCATTGCTGGCATGCAAAGCCATCTCTAAATGGCAAATGATCAATTCAGGTGTTATATATTAATTTTTTTAATGAGCTGCCTTCTCTCCAATTGCCGCCTCTTTCCTCATATACATTGAAGCTATTTTGGACTTCACACATCACATGATACACTACTGTGATCTGTTTGGTTTTTGCTCAGTGTGTAAGGTGAACTTAATCACTGAAATCTGTAAAAAGATGAAATAGTGCAATGTGTGAATTTAGTTCATTGTAATTTATACAAGAAATAACGCTTGGTGTCATGTGAACCAAGCTTAAATACAGTACTGTATATGAACACCGATCACATTAAGATCAACTTCTCCCCAGAGTGCTCATATTCCAGTTGCTCAAAGGAAGGGTTATCCCTTACTAGCATCTATTCTAGACCTGATACTGTTCAAAAAGAATTGTATTACATAATATTTTGGTATACTTGAATTTAACCATCTTGATAGTGTATTTTGGTAATGTATTTTCATTTTTGCAACATCACAACTTCACTAATCCTATTTAAAAAGGCACCACAGTTATTTCCATAGCAAACTACTTCGTCCCAACCTGGCTCTTTAAGAAAATTTCATTATAATAATGCACTTGTCAGAGTATTTTACTATTGAAAAGTAAAGAAGTCCATATCTTTAGAAACAGAAGATAAGCAAGGAGACTGAGTTAAGTAGCTCTTATAGAATCTGGGATTCTATTAAACTTGACAGTGTAGCAGACAGATATTATTGTAAAACTTTCCACTATAAACACTGCTGTAATACATAAAACATTACAAAATCAATAAAGGAGAATATTTGTAGCTCAGCATTGATGATGTTACCTCGTTTGGGTAATGAAATGTCTGCAAGAAAACAAACAAGTTCAGAGAGCATTAAGGACCCCACATTTCAAAACAGAAAACGGTGGAATTGCTGTTTTGATTTTGAAAATATTTTGAGTTTGTCTATAACAGACAATTTGGGACACAGTTAAACAAACATAATTCCTATTAATGCATCTTTAGGTTTCTGCGCTATATTTCACCCCATGCTTCCTTTTAAAGACGATTACCAGTATTTGAGAGAAATATGTCAAAGAAATATTTTCCCCCTGCAACAAATGTAAACTTTAGCATCCAAATAACAAAAAGAAATTCGGGATATTTAAATGAGAGTTACAGACACCTAGATCAACCTACTGTTTTCAAATTAATTTTTATCAGTTCAATGAACAAGGCACCTATTTATAGGATCGGGGCAAAGGGACTAAAAAAACCCCGTTTACCCTTTCCCCGTAATCCCGTGGTGGCTCGGAGTTTTGAATATAATACTTCAATTGGAGAAACACAAAAAGTCAATCAGCTGTCATCCCAATCATTTCTTCTGAATTCACCCACCCACACACACACAAAGAGACGCTCCGAGGGAGGCGGACGAAAAAAAAGAACTTCCCTGTTCAGGCGCGGGCCAAGCCCCACCAGGGGGCGGGAAGACTTAAGGAACGACTCCGCGTCGTGAACTAGTTTGTCCGCGCGCGGCTGCTGTACCATCTGCGGCTCTCCGGCTGTTTGAACGCGGGGAAAAGTTTCTGCAACGCGATGGTGCCTAAGTGTGTCAGAAGAAGACCGCCGCCCGGCAGGTCAGCGAGGGTGAGCTGCAGGGGGAGGGGTGAGAGGAGGAGGAGGTGGCGGTGAGGTACAGAGGGTCGAAAGCGGGAGAAACGGGGTCGTTTTAGCGAGCGGCTGCCGCCGGGACGACGCGGAGAAGCTGCAAGTTGTCCAGTTGCCATGACGACGGCGAGGATGCTCGCCGCCTTGGGGAGCCCGGAGCCGCCGGTTGCAAGGGAAGGGGAGGGGGGGAGGGAAAGAGCAGCGTCTGCGCCGGTTTATCCCACGGGGGTGGGTACGCGTGAGACACCCCCTCCCTCTTTCTAAACTCTGGTTGTTTATCAGGCTAGCGATGTTCAGGGTGGCGCTGCGTTTGTTTTAGGGAAGGGGAAAAAAATACCAATAGTTTTGTGATAACTTCAAAGCTATCACGCTTCTTGCGACTTTGGATGGCTTGGAGTCCGGTTTATGAACTTGCACGAATGACAACATTGTCCCTTTTGGTAAATGTGTTTTCTACAAATGCTGTTAAGGTGGGGGGGGGGGGGAAGAATGCGTGAGCGATGCATTCAGAGGAAGACAGCCTGCCAAAGGGGCCGACTGCATTGCAATAAAAGCCCATATTATTGCACTTTGCCTTCTGCGGTTTTGTCCTGGCAAACGAAGTTCCACAGAGTTCTGTGAGACTCGCTCCTAAATAAAACTGATTTGTGGTTCAAGCCTAAATGTATACGAAGTTAATGCAGTGATTATTCACATTGGTGCTAACAAGCATCTTGGTATTCAGTTGACATAGGCAGTAAGGCAAAAAAAGTACTTAATCTTTATTAAGCAATAAAATGATGGAATTGAGCATCTTGTTAAACAAGTAATTTAGAGAGTCCTTGCTGAAATGTGTTGCTTCCAGAATGAGTATCTCCAGTGGTGGGATTCAGCCAGTTTGCACCACTTCAGGAGAACCGGTTGTTAATTTTCTGAGCAGTTTGGCAAATTGGTTGTGGGAAGAAATCATTAAGGCAGAGAACCGGTTGTTAAATTACTTGAATCCCACCACTGAGTATCTCTATATTTCAGTTGCGCATAATCCTGAAAAATGGAAATGTTTCCCCACTAATTTCCACATCTTAGTATTTATCATGTAAATTTATGCCATTAATTGATTGGGTGGTTATGTGCCATCAAGTTAAGGTTTGTTCTTAGTGATCCCATAGATATATTTTATCCATGACGATCTGCCCCTAACATGGTTCTTCAAGTATGTACTATTACATCATTTAAATTGTCACATTTAATCACAGTTTTCCTTTTAGGGTTTCAATTAAACTGCAACATTGTCAGTGTCATAATTTTTCATCTGGATTCTGAATAATTTTAAAGGTTTATAATGTTGATATTTTTTCCTGCTTTGCTTTTATCAGTTGTGTAATTACATACACTCTTTTCCCCAAAAGAATACTTTACTTTCCAATATTTGAAAATTTATTATAGATTAGCCCCACATTTTGTCTTTCCGGTATTGTCATATTTCTAATTATTTTATGTCTACAGTCTTTCCAGCTTCTCTATCTTGAAGTATGGTTAATGGAATGATATATATAGCAAAACTGGCTTTTGATACTTCAGTGTAGGCTTGTGTATTGATAGGAAGGCAAGCAAGCAGGGCTTTAGAAAAGTTGGATAAGTAATGCTGAACAGAGGAGAAAGAAAAGAAAGAGTTGAGTCCTTTTGTTATTTAAATTAAAGATTAGTTTGATCAGGAAATACTGATGTGGAATATCAAGTTTTGTATTATGAGCTTATATAACTTAATGATATCTGGAAAGTATTATTTCATATCATTTTGGCTCCTTGTAATTATTTTTTTTGGCAGAGTTCTGATATGATATACAAGCCTAATCCTTTATGCATTCTAAGTTTAAACACCGGTCTTGAATTCTTATACAGAATACATTTGAATTAAAAAAGAAAATGTGTCTTTTGTTGCTTTATTTTAAACTATTCTGTTCTTCTAAGACACCAGTTTGTAACAGTTTGAAAAAAAAGAACTTACAACACTCACTTCTCCATCTGAAATTTATATAAATGGAATTTTGGGATATAGTAGGATTTTCATACTGTAAACATCTCTCTCTCTCTCTCTCTCTCTCTCTCCCCCCCCCTGCTCTCTCTGTCTCTCTCTGTCTCTCTGTCTCTCTCTCTCTCTCTCTCCCTCCCTCCCTCCCTCCCTCTCTCTCTCTTACACATAGAGGAGAGAGAAGGAGAGTTCTATCTATGTAATCTTATTTTCTGCTTACATTTGTACACAACTCAGCACACACTAAGAAAAGCTTTGCTAGATCAGATTCAACACCAGTTTAGCTAATGTCACAATAGTTACCAACCAGAGACAGACTACATCAGATAACGGAGGTAGTATTTGCTTTCAAGTCTAGCAACTCTTGATAATATCTCTGGAGTTGTATGGAGCTCTTCTAAGCCAGATATTATCTTGGTTATGAATTCAATACATAATTGATGTTCTTTGCAAAGAAAAGAGTTTTGTTATGTGAAACAAAAATATTTCTATGGATTTAAAAAAACCCCATTAAAACAGACTTATATACCAACACTAAAGAAGAAAAACTATATTAAAATAGCACAACATCCTAGGAAATGGAAAAGAGTATTAGAATGAAAGAATCAGAATATTAAAGGTATGTAGAAACTACTAGTCATTGTTAGTAGTTCCTGAATTCAAAATTACTTCGCTATACCTATCTACAAATTACCATGGATCATAGGAGATTCGATATTTCTAGCTTCATTACTAGTACAAGTTATAAATTGCGACCATTCTTATAATTAATATTTCTGCTCATCCTCATATGGTTTGTTATGGCCAAGTTCCATACCCTCATGGTACAGATTAATTGAAATTCATAGTGTATTTCCATGAGTGGGCTATAATTTGATAGGCAACTGGAAAAAACTCAGTTACTATTTACCTGATGACTCTTATTTGCAAGTCACCAGAAACATAATAGAATAACAGGGGGCTTTGTAAATAACCCTAATAGGTTTATTAATCCTGAAAAATTACAGTTCAAGCATTTTTAATGGTTGAACATTGCCTGTCATATATGATCACATGTACTGTCCACAATTTTTCTTCCATTATAAATTAATATTTCTCTAACAAATTTATTGTATTCTTTAGGATTTAAGGAACTTAATGAACCATATTGTATTCCCACTGTTTTCAGTGTGAAATAAATTGTATTTAGCTCCTAGATATTTCCTCTTTCCTCTTCTGGGTTGGGGATTCTATGCAGATTTATTTCTGTCTGTCCTATTTCAGTTTTTGATAAGAACTTGTGTGCTTATCAAACATAAACAAATCTATGAGAAATCATTTAGACACAGTTGATTCCACTTTCCAATCCAGAATTAAAATGATTCCCTGTAGTGATAAACTCTGTATGTCTCTATCTCATCACATTTAAAATAATAGGCTTTTATACATTTTATCCCCATTCTCAGGTTTTTACAATAAGCCCTATTTTTGTTGCAGTATTATAAATCTCACATTTTTTTCAACTCAACAGTATTCAAATATCTTAAACTGATCACATCCAGATCCCGCTCACATACATGTTCATAGATATTGAACTCCACTTGTACAGGACTGGTGGAATTACCTGAGGCACATTTTTGCCAAGTTATCTGGGAAGAGTTCTGCTAACCTGGATAAAGTGGACAGGATCATTGGAGTGGTGAATGCGACCTCTTGTCAATCCTAAACCCAAAAATGACACAGCAAGATCCAATCAAATCCAATCCTTATTGCTTTCACCTAATAGACAGAATCTTGCCAGACTAAAGCTATAACTTTATTATGTAATAAATATACTCTGGGAGATTTAGCATGTGGCCTGAACTTTTTCCTCCCTCTCCTATCCAGTTCAGTCTCTTGCTTTGGGCTCCTCTCTGCTACCTTCTCCCTGGGAAGATTCAGTACTATTGCTGACATTTCCCTCCCTTTTTCAGCTGCACATTCTCTCACACCACTTGTGTTTTAGGTGTCTGCCTCTCCTGGTTGATTAAGGTCTCCCAAAGAGTGGCAGGCAGTGCACTGCTGGAGAAGAGGCAGTTGTCTGCCCCCTTCTCAAGAGACCACTGGACTGAACAGATCTAGAACCAGTAAATGTTTGTCCAGTCTCTGACCTTCTCTTTCTGAAAGAAGCAGATTATCTGTACTCTTTACAGTTGGGATTCAGACCTTGTTAAAAATACTGGCAGCATTGGTTATGCTTGTCAATATAGCAGGCTTGGGATAGGGGTAGTGCATCCATCTTGGCTTTTCTTGGTCTCTCAGCAGCCCTTCATACCATCTGTCATAGTATCCTGCTAGACGAGCTCAGGGGATTTGGGTTTGGAAGCACTGTGGTACAATGATTCTCCTTTTTTTCTCTAGGGTCAGTTCATTTCTAGTTGCTGTTGGTGGGGGAGGGAGGGGGAGGGAGAGATTGAGCCTGAAGCCCTTGCTTTATGAGGTGCCTCAGATCTCTACCCATTCTCCATTCCTAAAACATTTACATGAAGGCACCGTGTGAAGTTAACCTTGGCACAAGAGATATGTTTCTTCTCTGGGCTGACCAAACAATGCTATCAAGGTCCTTTTCCAGGACCTGGAGGCTGTGTATGGATGGGAAGAACAGTCTTTGGCTCAACCTTAGTAAAATGTGGTTTTGTTTTTAAGATTTCCTGGTTCCAGGGATCAGGATCTTTAACTTTGCATGGAGGTGCATTTCCCTAATCAAAGTTGGTATGCATTTTGGGGATCCTCCTGGATTCTTGACTCCTGTTCAAAGAGCAGGTGGCTATGTGGACAGGGGAGCTTTTGCACAGATTTGTCTTGTTAGTTAGTTAGTCTTTAATGTCAGTACACATCATATACACAATGAGATTGGTTGAGCTCCCTCAGTGCACCCCCCCAACACAATACAACTCATAGTGAAGAGAGAAAAAAAATCCCTAACCCAATAAATCATATTTATTATAGTCCTATTACAGTAGTGTGAACATGTTACACATTGCACTGGCCCTGCAAGTCTATCGTACTATGTAGTTATGTTACACCTTATTCATAGTGACTCCTGCATTAGTCATCTAATTACTCATGCAACTCACTGTACATAGGGTTGGCCTTGAAGACTACTCAGAAGATGCAGGTTGTCGAAATGCAGCAGCAGGTAGGTTTTGGTGTTTATTATTATGCCCATGTAGCTATCGCTACAGAAGTTGCAGTGGTTCTTAGTAGGCTACTGATGCAATTCAAGATGCTGACCATTACCTATAAACACATTCATAGCATCGGGCTCGATTACTTGCAGGACTTCCTTTTTCCCATGGTTTCTGCCCACCCCACAAGGTCTAGTTGAGAGGGCAAACTCTAGTCCCCTCTATTAACCAATGTCATTTTATTGAACAATGAAGTATCTCCTCAGGGACAGCACCTGTACTATGGAACAGCATCCCCTGAAGATTTAGATGGCCTAGGCCTGTTAGCCTTTCACAAGTCATTAAAGACCAGGCTGTTTCCTCAGGCATTTGGGTTGGGAGTGCATGAGCTCCATTGTTGTTGTGGGAAAGTTGACTAATGGTTTTCATCATTGTTAATTGATGTTATAGTATGTCTTCAATGTTGTCTCTTCATCTTCTTCTGGGTCTGCCTTGTGCTCTTTGACCTTCTCTCTTTTTGCATCTGCCTTATATGGTATCAAGTGGTATGGTATCACCACTTTATTTGCTGTTTTTGTATGTAATTTAAGATTGGTTCTATGCCAATTCTTTCTCTTATGATCTCATTTTTAATCTTATATTTTCTGGTCACTCCAGCAGCTTTCCTCAAGCATCTCATTTCTGTGATGACTAATTTAGTTTATGTTTTATTGTAAGTGTCCATGTTTAGCACTGGTAACACAGGATGAGGATGAACATGCTTTGTATGATAATCTTCTTTGTACAGAACGGTACTGCCCTATATTATAGGAGTTGAGCTAGCTATCCCAATACTTGGTTTGGCTAACTGCATTGTATGTTAATCTCTTCCATTTTACCATCTTTGGTGAATGTTATTCCTAAATAGTTGAACTTTGATATTTGTTTTATACTTGTTCCCTCTATTACTGTATTTAAGGTATACTCCCCCCCCCCCATTGCCATTACTTCTGTTTTCTCTTTGGTGATTCTCATATTATGTGTCTTGCATTCTTGGTTCATGGCCATAAGATGCTGTTGCGGGTTTTTTTAGCTGTACTTGCTATCATTACCTGATTGTCTGCACAGACTTCTTTGTTGATATTATTTCCATTCTTGAGTTTGGCTTTTTTGTTTATGCTGTCAGTGCAGGTGATAAACAACAGTGATAATAGTACATATCATTGTTTTACTCTGAATGTTACTGTGAAGCATTCTAATGTTCCTTGGTTTGTTCTAGGTTCTGCAATTACCATATAGCTTTTGCATAATCTAATAAGAAGTTCCATAGTCCATATTGAGTCAATGTTTGCCATAGCAATTTCCTATCAATTCTATCAAATGATTTCTCTTGTTGTACAAATGTGACAAAGAGATTCTTATTGTATTCCATATTCTTTTCTATTAGTTATTTAAGGACAAAAATTGCATCTGTGCAGCTTCTATTTCTTCTAAAACCCATCTGCTCTTCTGCTAGTTGAGGTTCTATAAGTGGTCTTAATCTTGTTCTATTATCTTGGTGTACATTTTTCTTAATGGCTCAAGAGTGAGGTGCCTCTATATTGTGTGCATTCTTGTTTGTTCCCTTTGTTTTTCCACAGTGATATTATTATTGTATATTATTAAAAATTATATGTAGCTATCTGCTGCTTGAATTATTTCTGTTGGTAGAACATCTGTTCCTGGTGCTTTGTATTTGGGTGACTTTTTAATTTTTTAACAAGTCTCGCTACGTCCTCAATCAGTATTTCTGGTTCTAGCTCTGTTATTTTGTGTTGCTTCTTCTAGGTATGTCCTAGGGCCGTGATGGCGAACCTATGGCACACGTACCACAGGTGGCACGCGGAGCCATATCTGTGGGCACGCGAGCATTGCCCTAGCTCAGCTCCAGTGTGCATGTGCGAACTGGCCACCAGAAGTCGGGAAATGGGGCGATTCCGGCCTCCAGAGGATCCCCAGGGGTGGTGGTGGAGGAGGCCATTTTCACCCTCCCCAGGCTCCAAGAAAGCCTCTGGAACCTGGGGAGGGCGAAAAATGGGCCTAGTGGGCCCTCCGGTAATCTTTTTGCCATTGCATGCCAAAAGTGGGGAGAGCGCGAGGTGTGTGCAGGGGGGCATTGAATTATGGGTGTGGGCAGTGCGTGCGCAGCCTTCTCCTCCCCCCGCTTTTGGCATGCAACGGCAAAAAAGTTAGCCATCACTGTCCTAGAGGATTGAGGAACAATTTGAAGTCTTCTCTCCACCTTTCTATTGCTTCTGATGGTTTTATTAGTGGCCTTCTGTTCTTGTCATTGATTATTTCTGTGGGGTTACATTTATCCTCTCTTTTCCGTGTACTTTTGACTACTTTGAAAAACATTCTGCAGGCTGATTTCTCATTATCTGCTAATAATATTCTGAAGCAGGAATTTTGTTTTGGCTTCTTGATCATCCTGTTTGTATCTCTGCATTGTAATCTGTAGTTTATATAATCTTCTGTTTTCCCTGATTTTATCCAACATTTGTATAATTCTTCTTTTTAACTTTACTGCTTCTTTAACCTCTTCACACCATCATGCAGTGTGTTTGGTCCCATTCTGTCTTTTTCCACTTTTCCCATTTCTGCATAGTTCTGCAATGTTAAGCAGGATAGTTCTTCCATTCATCCTCCACATTTCCCACCTTTGGTGACAATTGATGAAATGTTGTCTCCACCCTTGGTTGTAATTTGTCTACTACTTCTTGTTTAAGTTTTGCTATCTTAATTTGTTGCTATTGGTTGCGAAGTCGTGTCCGACCCATCGCGACTTCAAGGACAATGTTCCTCCAGGCCTTCCTGTCCTCTACCATCCTATCTTAATTAATTCATTGTTTTTATTTGGTCTTTTTCTGTTAATATTAGAATTGTCATATCTTGCTGTTAGCTCTACAATCTTATAATTGGTGTCACATATTCCACTGGGGATACTTTTTGCATCAAGATTCTGAATCTTCTTTTTACTCTTGTTAATATGTAATCCATCTGACTTTTAGTGGTGATGTTATTCCATTTATACCATGTATAACATTGTGAATCTCGTTGTTCAAAAATGTGTTAGTGATAAAAAGTTTATGTCCAAAGCCCGTTCTCATTCCTTTCACTGTTTTTAGCAGCATGTGGGCTGATGAACTGTTAATACTCTCTTCTGTTAGTACCCACTCTACCATTGAAATCTCCCATTACATACAGTGTACTGTTAGCTTCCACTTTCTCTATCTCCTCAGATAGTTCATCAAAGAACTCATCCTTTTGTTCTTCTGTGTAATTATCATTGCATGGGACATATAACTGTACAAATGTTTCAGTTTGTTCTCTTCCCTTGATTTTCAATATTATTATTCTGTCCGAATAGTTGATGTCCGGTGTGCATTTTGCTATGTCTGGATGTTCAAGAAGCCCAGTCCATTCTTTGCTGTGGCCCCTCCTCAGTAAATAAACAAGTATCCTTCGTGAACTTTTTTACTACCATGTGGTTTGCATCTTATATCGGCTAGTCCCATTATCTTAGATCCTTCTTCTTTACATTATTTCTACAGTTTCCTCTGTTTTGTTTCCCAAACTGGCAGTGTTCAAAGTTTCTATTTTGTATTTCGCTGTTCTGTTTTTTAGTACTTTAACATCACTGCGGTTATTTTTTTATTTTTATTTGCCCATTTGTATCTTATTATAATTTCTGTAGCAATATATTATCCATTGCCCAGCCTGCTGGGACTGTCTCCTCTTCACCAGAACCCCTTTAGCCAGGTTGTTTCAGGGTGACCCAAGATGGCCTTTATAGCTGCCCTAATGGTCCTGTAGCACAAGGCCACGCCCTACTTTGCCCACTCCTAGTAACCCCTTACTTTGGCCTGTTACCACCCCTCATGATGTTGATACAGGGTTGGACTTTAAGGAGGCAGGTTGTCATTATTCATTTTTAACGTTGTAAACCAACCACAGAAAAATATATTCATTTGTTACGAGTTTCCAGCAATATTCACAGATTCTGTGATTTGATGTCAGGTTTTTTCCCTTAATTTCTGGCAAGATACTTGGTCCTTCCTTTAAATTTATAACATCATCCACTCGGTGAATGCATTAAATTATATAATTCTAACTATTAAATTCCTTATGAGTGGTTGAAAAAGAAGTTATCTAATGTCCACAAAAGCAATATAGAATCACAAATTAGTTATATTATCTTAATGTTCAGTGGAATCCTATTCATTCTCTCTAAAATTATTTGAGCAGCTTATAAAATAAATGAGTGTTTTTAAATTCTTTATTTTGTAAAACACATTGAATTTAAAGTTTGAAGAGTGGAGAAATATATAAATTCTGTAATAAGAAAAATGGCAAAAGAATGAATAGATCCAAAAGAAAAATGTATTTATTTTGCCTAGTATAAGGATAATTTTACAATATTGTTGCTTTGTACCCTTTCAAGAATCCTACTCTATTCTTCATGGACACTTCATAGTTACAGTACAGGAAATTTCTTGGGAAAAACATTGAGATTACCTGATAGTGAAGCAGCCGTTCCTGAGAATAACTTTTTATTCTCTGATATGAAATTTGCTTCTGAATTTTTATCATCCCTGCAATTTTTGATTTAAAAAAATTATTAATAATAATGATATTGTTAGATTTTGCCAGACCAAAGAACAATGCTATTCAGTCCTATAATTCATTTAGTCCAATTATCTTATTTTCCCATGGTTACTAATTACATAATTAGCCTTTCCTAATAGAGAAAAAAATATTTGAACTTCCTGATTCTTGAAAACTGTTGTACTTATGATCCACGGCAATTGAAAATCAGCTTTCATCTATTTTGTTGTTTTATGGTGAGAGCCAGTTTTGTTTATTATTGAGCTGCTGGGCTAGAAACCATGAGACTATGAGTTCTAGACCTGCCTTAGGCATGAGAGAATGATCAAGTCATTCCCCTATTGAACAAATACATGCTAACGTCATTGAAAGAATTTAGGATCTCTGTACTACTTTCTTATTGGATGAAAACATAGCCCTAGTTTTAGATTTGGTACATGTTTATTTGGGAATAAATGCTTAATTAAATAAATTGATTAATTTCATATCTTATCTACATTATCCACTTTTCCCCATTATACTTACCGTATATACTTGAGTATAAGCTGACCCCAATATAAACTGAGGCACCTAATTCTACCACAAAAAACCCTGGGGAAACTTATTGACTCAAGTATAAGCCTAGGGTGGGAAATGCAGCAGCTGCTGGTAAATGTCAAAATAAAAATAGATACCAATAAAATTACATTAATTGAGGCATTAGTAGGTTAAATGTTTTTGAATATTTATTTCAAAGAAAAACAGTAAACTAGCTCTGTAAGTGCATAGTGTAAACTACACTATAACTAAATTACACAAGAGAATGTAGTATATATATCAAAAATAATTCAAAAACAATTTAATCTGATGCATTGGGTTAAGTGATGTAGGGATCTAATTTCAGGCAAGTTCAAGCCTCTGTTAAGAGATACCTGCACTCTCTCTCTCTCTCTCTCTCCCTTCCTTTTTCTTTTTCTTTTTCTTTTTCTTTCTTTCTTTGTCTCTTTCTTCTTTCTTTCTTTCTTTCTTTCTTTCTTTCTTTCGTTCTTTCTTTCTCCCTCCCTTTCTCCTTTCTCCCTTTCTCCCTTTCAGAAGGTCTTTGGTAGGAGGAAGAAAAGCCAGACATTTTGAAACATTTTGTAGCTTACCCTGAGCAAGGATACCTAGTGCAGGCACTTACAATAAGCTCTCAACTCACGTTCAGTGCACTTAGGGATCCCCAAACAGTGAAGATGAAGTCTGAGTAAAAGGGTTTACCCTTCCCTCCCTCCCTCCCTCCCTCCCCACCCTCTCTCTTTCTTTCTTTCTCCCTCCCTTTCTCCTCATCTGGCATTCTTAGAGCTCCACTATTGATTAGCTTAGCCTGAGCAAGGATAGCTAGCAGCCAGCCTATTACAATAAGCTCTCAACTCAAGCTCAGTGCATGTGAGGATCTCCCTAAACAGTGAGGATTTCTTTGTTTCTTTCTCCCTTGAAGCCCCACCCAGCCCGTTTTTGCTTCCAGGGGGCTGCAGGGAGTTGTGCTAGGCACCCCCCATCCCCATTTTGGCCTTAGCAAGCCTCCCTGCAGCCCCTGGAAGCCAAAATGGGTTGCAGGAAAAAAGGCATTTTTCCCTCACTTGAGTATAAGCCGAGGGGGGAGGGACGCCTTTTTTCATTATTTAAAATGTGCTGAAAAACTCGGCTTATACTCGAGTATATATGGTATATTAAAAAAATTGAGAATATTGGCAAGTAGCTCTGCCCAGAATGGAGACAATCTTCCGGACATGTACCTATTAAGAATAAAAAGCCTGCTAGAAAAAAGTGAGATTCCTAACAGTGATGAAGTACACAGGAATTAAAATATGGAGTATTTGAAATTAATTCTCAAAATTTTCTATCTGGATGAAAATTCCTCCCTCCCTCACTTTTCAAAACTGTTGTGGTGAATGTTCTGCATATATATATCTCCAGTACAGATTGATCTCTCATGATGGAAAGAAGAAAACTAAGTATATAAATATTTACAGTTAGTGTGAGGCTGAAAGAAAGAATAAAGATTCTTTAAATAGCAAACAATGCTAATATATTTTGTTAGGTTAAGTAATAATTTTCTGCCTTTTCTAAAAAAATGGATTTGGAATGAAAAGTGTGCTAATTTTATTTATTTTTTAAAAACTAGATTTTTGTACACTGATAGCCTGGAATTGATGATATACAATGATGTTAAATTTGATAATGTTGAATATATCATCACTGTGTTTGTAAGCAATAGTTTATGGTTTAGCATTTTGTATTCCATTTCCAAGAGCATGTTTCTCCTTTTCTCATCCAGGGAGGTATAATATTCTGCCTTTTTAATATTTCCTAGAATATTCATTCTTCTAGGAGAAGGGTGGGTGCTAACTTCCTGGTATGAATCCGGCCATTGTGGCTTGTCCAACAAATCAAGATTAAAAACAACATTGTTTAGTGTTATGTATGAAGCTAACCAAAATGTATTTGCATGGTTTTAACTGGATTATGATAGCTGCTTAATTATTCAGAAAGTATTTCTGAAGCCAAATTTTGATTTTTGTAAAAGTGTATTTGTAATTCTGCATATGTTGCTTGCAATGTATAAAGTGTGACTTGTAAGACACTACTTAAACGTATCTTTTTAAACAAGCCTTAGGGATTTTGATGCTTAATGGACGTAAAAGTGCCTATTGTTTCTGATTACAGTATTTTATTTGTTTGTACTCTCAGGTTGCTTGGTTGAGGTTCTCTGTATGCAACACCACTTAGAGTTGTTGTATAGAAATGTTGTGAAAGAAGTGAAATCTGCTGACATTTTAAAATAATTTAATATCTGTAAACAGGGAAGCTCAAACTGCTTTTTAGAGAAGTCTCTGTAGGGTTAAATATATATATAAAGCCAACTGGAAAAGAAATAGAGCAATGCTACAGCAAGTACTTGCGGAAGCTAACTAGACAAGAATGCAAAGATTCTATTGAAGGCACTGCTCCTAGCAACCAACCACGTCTGTACGAAACACAAGCATGGTGAACTCCTTTGTTCAATGGATAATTTTTCCATTTAACAGGAGTCTACCTAGGCTTGGTTTTATAAGCTGTTTGTTTACAGAATGTTTTGCACAATTCATTTTTCATAAGATTTTTTTATTATGATTATGAATTTAAGAGCCTAATCTGAAAAAAATGCTTAAAGTATTCACATTATATTGGAATGATTTTATAAACTTGTGAAGGGCAAACTACATTAGTACACAATTGATTGTCATTCAAGGACGTACCCCGGAAAAGGGACGGCAGTGTACAGCAGAAGTGCTCTCGGCCCCAACAGGGAAGCTCCAAATGTGCGGCTTGCTTGGACTCATCCCTGCTGGGAGCCGCAGGCTGCAGGGGGAAGGGCAAGAGCGACTGGCTGGTTCAGGTGCACGGGGCAGCATTTGCTGGCTGGGCAGCTGGCTGCCCCATCTGCTGCTCCTTTTTTGGCATTGGCTGGGCTGGCAGCGCAGGAGCAGGTGTAATGGGGGTCAGGTGACAGGCCCAACCACAGGCAGCGCAGTGCTGGGTGTCGGGTGGGGGTGCTGCACCGAGCCAGGGAATGGCGGCTCCCTGGGGGAAGGAGCCCAGGCAAGCTGTGTGTTTGGAGCTCACTGGTTGCTGGTCTGCCAAAGCCCCGCCAGCCGCCTTCTCCTTCTTTTGACTGACCTGCAGGCCTGGCAGGCCTATTAGTACCGGGTGGGGGAAACCAGGGCGGGGCTACTTTGAAGTGAGCAGCCAGGAAGCTTCCTCGCCAAGAGAGGGGCAGATGGACTGTGTGCTTATAGGGGGAGTGGCACCACACACCTCCCTTTCCCCCTGGCCAATCCCAGCCCTGCCTCTCCTCAGCCTCTTTCAACTCTGGAGTTTGCTGTTCTTCACAGCTTAGCGCTGTTTTCAATCAAAGTGAGGCAAGAGCGCACGCAGCGTCCGTCTGCCTGTCTTTTGGCTTCCCGGCCACTCGCTTTGAAATAGCCGAGCCATTCCCTTGGAAGCACCCCCAGGGCTTGTGATTGGCGGCCTCCACATGGAGCTTTTGGCCGCCTCTCCGGGAAGCTTCCTCACCCAGAGACAGGCAGACGGAGGCACGAAATCCTGAAATCTTTTAAGACTAAATTAAAACTGATACCTGAAGAATCTGAATCTGTCTCTCTCTCTCCCTCCCCACCCACCCCCCTCTCTCTTTTCCTTCTGAAAAATTGATTCGGCAAATAAGCCATCTTAAATTTCCTGAGAGATTTAAGATTCTTCTTAGTCTCAAAAGATTTCAGGGCATGGAAAAGGAGAAATTCTGACTGCCCTTCTACTCCTTCCCTGGCGTTGACTCAGGGACACAACTGTGAAACCCGTCCAGAGTCGAGAGGGGACTTCTAGACAGGGATGCGATCATCGCCCCGTGTCCTCCTTGGCTTGCAACAGATGGCTCGGGTGGGGGCGCAATAATTAAACCTTAATGCTTTACGTAAACTAACCTGTCAGGTTTAATATAATGTGAAAATCAGGCCAATAAGTGATAACAGAATTAACAAACACAATATTACAGTCACGACATAATATAAAACATGGAGATTTAACACTAAGATGCTATTCGTCATTACTGTATTTGTTTTATGTGTGCAATATTATGGAATACATATTAGTGGGTAGGTAGAATCGCTGCTTGTTTATGAGAATACTCAATTTATTTTAAGACATTCATATACCATGGCATGGAGTGGAGTGAAATGTAACAGGGTTTGAGCTAGAAAGGTAGAAAGGTTAGTTAGATGCATAGGCACTAATGAACTTCAAACTGTATTCTGCAGTGTTGCTTTTTCCCCTGTGGAAATTACACAGCATGAACACGAAGGCTTAAGAAACACACAAGTGAGGTATCTATCATCTTTTGTGGAAATAAAAAAATCGATTTTCTGATGATTTGGCAAGAATTACCTCTCTTAAATAAGGCATATGTATTTCAGGGACATTTAAAATGATGGTTCACTGAATTCAGAAGTAGAAATAGCTAGAATGCAAATATACTGTAAAATCCTGGTTAGTTTAATTTGTACAAGAAAGAATGGGACCAGGGTGCCATCTTGTGGAAAAAACAAATAATAACATTGTTATCTGACAAAATATCATTTATTATTACTACTGACTCTAGGTGGCTTTATAAATACTTATAATTAGCCATGTGTAGTTATTTTTTAGAATATTTTTAAATGCATGCATAAGAACTACAATTTGTGACTTGTAAATTTGTGAAATTTTAAAAAGTTTGCAGAATACAAAACTAGCAAAATATGGCTTATAGTTCAGCAATGTATCTTTATCTTTACTTTTTCTTTTTCATAATAATACTAAATTAAATTGAAAATATAAAAACATTTCTTATCTACGGCATACCTTTCAGCATTTGTGTTTATTTCAGATAAAAGTAGAAAGATAATAATCTCAATTTATTTCCCTTTAAAAAGAAAATAATTTAATGGAATATAAAGTATTTAAGCACACTTGTTAAGAGAGTTTCAGAACTATTCTTTTTAAATAATTACCCAGAACCTCCTCTATATTACCTAGTACAGGCACATACACTGAAAACTTTGCAGCAGTTTTTTTAGATAAAATAAAATAAATTTAAATTTGTTTTATCCGCAGACCTGAATATCTTCCATTTGATTTTAGTCTGTTACTGTGGAATTGATGGAATTGTTCAATTCCTGCTCATTCTTGAAATTATTTATGTTCATATATAAATATAAATATATAAACATTCATATATAAATATGATGTGTTTCTCTGGTGCATGAGAGGCTAGACTGTAGTAAGCGTTGCACTCAAGATTCAGTACATAAGTCTAGTTTGAATGTTTTGCACCAGTGTTCTGAATGATTGTGCGTAAGAATGATTGTGTAGAGAAGGATGCAGTGGCTCAATTGAAAATACAATCAAGGTTATAGACTTCCCAGAAAAAGGATGGGGCATTTTGAATGGGATCATGAATAGGAATAACTGTGGGCTCATTTATTTCAAGATAAAGTTGAAATGATCAGAAAAAATTTAAAAGAGGAGAGGAGAGAAGATGAAGAGACAACTAGAAAGTAAAATGAGATGGGTTGTATAAAGCTGCAAAGTGGATATAAATAGATTGCCAAGAAATAGAATAGCAGCTTCATCATAATGCGATGAGATTACTAAGTAATAATTGGTATTAACCTTAGAAAATGAAAATGAAAATAAGTTCCCTAATTCCGTAATGAGGTGCAGATGTGTGTTATACGTATGGAAGTGGAAATCAAGTTTTCCCTGATAGACAGACACTGTGGGACACCACCCTCTTTTTAAATATATTGTTCATTATCTTTACTTTTATTTATGTGAAATAAGCTTTTAAAGCCGTACAATTCTCATGTCATTTTAACTTCCATCTATTAAGCTCACATTCACAGTTCTCAAGTCTTCTCCATCTACAAATTCAGTTTTAAAAGAATTTCATTTTCCAATATGCTTATATTTCTCTTAGGGTACAAATAAATGAAATTTAGCTGGTGTCTTAAAATTCCATGATCACTTAATGCCAACTCTCACCCTTCTGCTTCAGGATTATCTAGAACAGGGGTGTCAAACTTGCAACCCGCGGATGCGTCACGTGCTGGCCACGTCCACGCCCAGTTTAGCAAAGGGGGAAAAAGTTACGATACGTCACGTGATGACGCTGTGACGACATGAGTTTGACACCCCTGATCTAGATCATAAAATCAGACCCCATGAATATGCTTCTGCTATATTTTAGTCTTGGTAGGTGCTCTGGAAAATCATGAATTCAAGTTATATATTCTCTCTCTCTCTCTCTCTCTCTCTCTCTCTCTCTCTCTCTGTATTTGTGAGTATAGGTGTATGTGTGTGGGTATGTGTATATGTAATTAAAGTGGGTCTCTCCCAAAAACTCTTAATACTTGAAGTTAAAAGGCCTTGTTTTAAACACACTCTCATTTGAGCAGAAGCATAGGGATTTCAAGAGAGTAACCGGTTTGAGTAGTTCCCAGCCTTCAAGAAGGGGGGGGGGGGGGAGGAATTGGAAGGCAAAGAAAAGCCAAGAGTGTGAAAGTGAATAGTCTTGCCTGTTTCCACTTTCCAGCTAGAAAGAACAATTGTGGTCATGCTAGGTGCCAAATTAAATGAAAATTTACCTGGACAATAGTTCTTCTGTTATCTTACCTCAACAGATAAAACAAACACCATAAAATAGCATTTTATTACTAGGCAAGGTACAAAAGATGTTTAATACCATCTGCAAAAAGGGTAGATAAGAAACATTTGTGCTTTCATTAGTGTGAGTAATTCCGTCTTTCAGTAAATATGGAATTAACTCAAAAGTGAAAAAAGCAACAACTTACAATTGAGCAGTCCTGCTAAACTATATGATTGGAACAATATAAAATATATAAAATATGAAATATAGCCTTTCACTTATATTATGTTTCATCTATTTAAATAGTGAATACAATTCCATACAAGTGTGCATACTTTTAAATCTATACACTGGCATATATCTTAATATATAAAATTATATATGTTGTATACAAAATACTGCTACATTCTCTATGTAGATATAGATAGGTCCATTCAATTGAGTGCACTTGAGTTCATCTCTTTGCCATACTACCATTTTGTGTGTTTCTAATTTGTTCTGAGGCTTCATACTCCAGGAGCAAATGTAGGAACTGTTCAAGATGACAGTAGCTTATTAAGAATCTTTTCCACTGACAAAACAACATCTGCTGTTGGAATGCTATCGGTGGTTTCAGCTCAAAACATAAATATGCATGTGCTGATCTAACTCGCATTTAGGCAAAGTATTTAACATTGGAAAGAATGCAATTAAACTGATACTGGGTGTTACTCCTATAATAAATTGAATATTATGGTTACCCTCTTATGATGTACAATACTATAATGACATTTAGTGATGGGTTTGCATTGTAAGATGTGATAAAACAGGACTGCTTGAACTAATAAAGTGGGTGTTTTTTATCTCATTTATTGAAACACTTTCAGTTTTCCCACTCTTTCAAAGTTCCATCTAATTTGGGAGAAACCATGGGTTTTTTTGTGTATGAGAATGCTGAGGACAACAAGTGTAATTTTGTGGTTGTTTCAGGATTCCTTAAACAAGAGTAAAGTCTGATATCTAATTTCACTGTTTTCTTCATATGTGAATGTGAGCCTGAACTCACATGTAGTACAAGCAAACACAAATTAGAGCTCTCATTTAGATATTTTTCAGTAAAGAGTGATTTACAGTTATTTATTGTAGAATGAAGGTCTATTGGGGAGACTGGTAAACAGGCTGGGGCCATATTCATATGTATAGCTAATATGAATTATTGTGTGTACACTGTGCACACATTTTTCTAAACAGCGGTACATTTATTATAGTCCTTATTAGGAATATGTAACTGAAATTGATAACTGAAGAGTTACCAATTAATGTATTAGTTTAGGTTAATCATAATCTTTGGATGCATGGATCCGAATATTCCTAAAATCAATGTACTAATCGCATTTTAAACTAAAACTTCAGATACCTCAGTGTATGTAAATATATAGCAAATATCTAGTTCATCTATCCAAGCAAGTGATTTAATATCAGTTATCCTACTCATTAAATTTCTTTCCTCGTTTGTATAATGAATACACATAAACGTTTGTGTCAGAAAAAAGCAACAGCGGAAAAAATATCTTTGGAAAAGTATGAAATACTTTAATTTCAATAAACACATATTATTTTATAAAACGTTAAAGTTCTTCAGAAATTATTTGTAAAAGCTTAGTTATGAATTTGAATCCATGGTTCATTGGCCTAAGGTTGATGTAACCAGGTTTTAAAAAATCCACATTTTTCTTTGAAATTCAGTTATTTTTATAATTCCTGCCATTTAGCTAAGCAGTATTTTAATAAAGGAAAGGTAATGTTTCTTCATTTATTAGTTATATATTTGTTTCCAAGCACCTTTAGATTTGAGTTAATTTTTTAGGTCTTAAAGGAGGTATTCATTATAGTCCCTAAAAGATTAAGATATGTAATATTATCTAATATTCAGTTATTTGTTTAATTTACAGAATATAGTTCCTCAGAAAATCCTATTTTTGATGAGTCCATCATTATATGGGAAGATCAACAAGAAACCTATAAGGCAATTTTATCGAAGTATATTATATATTTTATGTGTAGTGTTCCTAGCAATCTTTTACCTCAATTAGCAGGTTGACTAGTTATAGAATTACTTCTACTTGTACAGACTTGGTCCTTGTTACCCTTGGATGCTTTCATATATAATCAAGCATTTGTTCCCACCCCCTTGGGTATCTTGCTTTTGAATTTTCCTTTTCCAGATGTGCTCCACTGATTATAAGCCTTGGCATCCAGCCATTGAAAATCCAATGAACCTTGCAGTTGCTCTGACTGTGTTACTATATAAGTTGGATGTTCTCAAATGTCCTTTGTGTATTTATCATTTTGGAACAGTGAGTATAATGGAAAGTCCAGTATTATATTTAAGTATAACAGAAAACTTTTTTCATTCCTTGTTAACAATATAGGTAATGAGAAAGATATGAAGTCATGTTGCTGCTTTTGTCCTGCAAATTAGATGTAAATGAATCAGGTAAGAATTGTGATTTTTAATCAATTTAATTAAAATGCTAGGTGTATAGTTCCTTCTCCCTTGGGTATTCTTTAGAAACAAACTAGGCCTTTCTGTTAAAAAACATTATATCTTTGGAAGAATAAAGATACTTTATGACATTAGTAAATTAATGTCCATGTACTTGTGTAAATAAAACTTCATGTTCACCACTCATAGAAAAAGATAATCGCAGCTCCTGACAATCTTGTTTCACCTTTTGTATATTGTTTCTTCCTTTCTAAAAAGACATATAGTGAAATGAATAAGAATACTGCAGATAATTTTCTATAGAAAACCAAGTTCCACTAACCAAGTTCCACTAAAGAAATTAAACACTACATCAACGTAAACGGTAAACACCATTTTCTGGTTTGGAATTGCAATATAGTTGTGAGGAATTTATAGGAGACTTTTTTTTTTACCACTACAGACAGGAAATAATGGAACAGGAGATAAAGGAAGTCAGCCTGCAATAGGATCACCATGTATGCCTCTGTGTAGGAAATCTAAATTCTCTTTGAGGGAAATGGGCGGTTTAGAAACATGAAATAATCAATCAATCAATCAATCCCCAGGACTGTAGTTTGGATTTGCCCCCACTCCAAATGTTCTTGCAAATTACTCTGAAAAGCCACTTGCACAGTTCTTAATTGCATTAATGGCAGTAATTGACTTTAATTTGCATGTAGAATATCAGTATATGATTTAAATAAATGCTAATACACATCTAAGCCACATGTTTATTTTAAGAATTTATTGCTCACTGCCTCAATTCCTAGGTACTACGTTCTGCTGTTAAATATATTGAAGTGGGTAAACTTTGTAGTTTGTAGACTACTAATATGAAAACAACTAGCACATATTAGTATATCTAATTTCAATTTCTGCAGGTGTATGGCAGATATTTGTAGGTTAAGGTTGCAGACTTCAGAAACCTGCTTATTCTAAATACTGTACATTAGGACATCTATTTAAAGTAAGTTTTTTTTTCCAAATTACCATCATATAGCATATGCTAAAAGATAAATTTACACAGATTTAAGTCTGGTAACATCTGTTTGGAACTGCTCTTAGTGGGAGCAATTCTCTTTTTTTCCCATACATTTGTTTTTTCACAAGGTTGCAGATGAGGACTGTAAATAGAAATATTTGAAAAGGTAAATTTCTGTTCTGTACAAAAAGACAAGATCCATATGGTTCTTTACCTTCTGATTCGCATCCAGAATGTAGTATTTTTATTCCAAATTGATTGTAAATGGAGATAAAAGTATGGCTGCTGCAGTTTGTCATTGGAATTGACAAACAGCTTTGTCTAAGAGCCTTTCCTCCACTGTATTTATGAATCGGGCTTTATGTCATTCCTTTTCAGTGGGGACAGTATATCTTTTCAGTTCAGTTCTTTGATTTAGAGTTTACTACACTGCTTAAAATAAATAAGTCTTGTTTTTAGGCAAGCAATGGCTTTTTGACCTGGATGGCTATTTATCTGGAACTGGGGATATTAGAACTCAGATGTAGACATTTACTAGCATGGAGCCCTCTGGATGTGTTGGGCTATAATTTTCTTCTAACATATTCTGATACACTGATTGCTTTTATTTTTTAATACAAATTCTATATGTTTCCCAAATTGATGAGATTTTTTTAAAAAAGTAGAATTTAGAATATCTCATTTTATGCAAAGTATATTATAGAAAGTGGTCAAAATAGGTTACAGTATATAGTGACTGATTCATATGGCAGAATAGTCTTGTTCAAATATTCTTGTTTTGTCAACAGTCTTTGCAATTATTTATATATTTAAGTTTAACTTCTATTCTAAGGATCCAACTGCCAATAATTATCCAGGATAGCAGATATAAATTGATCTTTAGACAGAAAAAACCAAATGCATAGGTATAAAAGAGGCAGTCCCTGGCTCAGCAGTAGTAACTGTGAGAGGGATGTCATAGTGGACCACCACTTGAATATGAGCCAGCAGTGTGCTGCATCTGGCAAAAAGGCCAGTGCAGTGCTAGGCTAATCAGTAAAGGAATAACATCAAAATCACAAGAAGTGATAGTACCACTTTATACTGTACTAGTGATGCCACACTTGGAATATTGCGTCCAATTCTGGTCACCAAGATACAAAAAAGATGCTGAGGCCCTAGAAAGATTGCAGAGAAGAGCAACAAAATGATAAGGGATCTGAAGGCTAAATTGTACAGTTAAAGGAACTTGGTATGGTTAGCCCAAATGAAAGAAGGTTTAGGTGTGATGTGATAGTTGCCTTTTGGTACTTGAGGCTAGTCAAAGAAAGATCCAACCTGGAACTAAGGAGAAATTTCCTGATCAATGGAACAGGTTGCCTACCAGGTTGCCTACCAGAAACCTGGGTGCTCCATCACGGGAGGTTTTCAAGAAAAGATTAGTCAACCATTTCTCTGAGATGGTGTAAGGTCTCCTATCTTGGGCAGGGGGTTAGGCTATTCAATTTCATTGTACACATGTTGTGCATTGACAATAAAGGTTTGATTGATTTGACTAGAAGAACTTGAAGTTGCCTTTCAGCCCTATGATTTTAATCCATATTCTATATTCTAATCTAGACTAGTCTATTCTATAAACTTGAATGGAATATGGAATACATTCACTCCACTCTACTCCACTCCACTCCGCTCCACTCCGCTCCATTTTCATTTCTATATAGAAATACTGGATTGTATCCACACTGCATACTTTATTTTTCTTTACAGTTTGAAAGTTACATTGGCACTGAAAAAGTAACTTATGACAGTTTTTCACACTTAAGACTGTTGTAATGTCCCCATGATCACATGATCAAAAATTAGATACTTGGCAACTGGTTCATATTTATCACGGTTGTAATGCCTTGGGGTCATGTGATCAGCTTTTACGATTTTCTGACAAGCAAAGTCAATGGGGTATCTAACCCAGATTCACTTAACAACCTTGTTGCGATGGTTACTAACTTAACAATCGCAATGATTCACTTAACAATAGTGGCAAGAAAGGTCATAAAATGGGGCAAAACTCACTTAACAAATGTTTCACTTAGCAATGTAAGAGTTGGGCTCAATTGTAGTTGTAAATCGAGGACTACCTGTACTAGCTTACCTCTGTTTAGTGTCCTGCCAATAGAAGAGCAATGAGAGTTATTTCGCTTATTTCCACCCTCTCTGAGGCTTCAGCTGTTTAAAAATCTGCTAAGGAAGTCTGAAGGATACTTTGATGTATTTTTTTTCTAGAGGATGCAAGGAGTTGCAAAGTGAGAGAAGTGGCAATGCTTACCTTTTCCTTGTAGCACTATTGCTCTGTTTGACCACACATTGATCAAAAGAGCTCTTCTAAATAAAGAATGTGCACTTTGGATTTAATTCTTTATAAAAATAGATTTGAAGAAAGAGGGATATAGGAAAAATAAATGTAAGATTATAGATTTCCCCAAATATGCAGATAAATATTATAAAACTTCTAAAAAAACCATCAATACTTGGAAATGATTTTGTGTATTGTGAAAAACCCCCCCCCCCACTTCAACTGGCTAGAAATCTTTTAGATGAAAAGATTAGAACAAAAATTTTCTAGCCAGGCTTCACATAACAAAGGAAGGGGTTTTTTAAGCATTGGAAAAATGACATGGTGATGGCCTTTCAAACAAGGAAATGAACCTTTTCCCTGAGAAAATGAAATCTTGCTCATTTCTCAGTTACCTTTTAAGCTTTTCAACCTGTCAATGAAATTGTGTAATCAAATAATAGCGTGCCTGAGGCTTATTGCCTTTTCTTGAGAAGTAGTATCATCAAATGATGTGCTCTATTGCTTTTAATCACACTGAGCCAGAGATTCCTTAAACTTAGAATATTGGTTTCAGTGGACTTATTCTAGAATTTATATCATATAAATGTTCACTTAAGAAAAATATGATCCAATGTAAATAATAGAATACCATAAGCAAAAGAAAATAAATGGTTGCATTTTATTTTCATGTACCATATTTAAATTGTATTTTTCTCTACTTAATTCTTTACTTAATTTTTCCAGCCATTTGCTTCCATTTTGTATGACATTAAGCATAATTATGATGTTTAAATGAGTATACTGTTTTTCCTTTTCTTTAAAAAAAAAACAATTATATTTTGTATCAGAGCCCTACCATGTATTTAATGCTGAGCTAGAATTACATTTTCCAGTTTTTAGCTGTTAAACAGAATTTTCTTTCCTATGGGATTGGGCTTTGAGATGGGAGGTCAGAGAAGCTTCAGTAAATACTGGGAGCAACGCAGGCTGGAGTGAGAGGTCATTTTTACCATTAAAATCAAAAGGGGATAGGCGAAGCAAGGCATGATCCTCAACAGAGAATGAGAGGAGGTGGGCTGTGAACCTGTGTTGAAGGATTACTGCAAAAACCAATTGCAAACCTCTTTATTGTTGAAGGGTCTTTGTTGCTCTCTGAGCTTGTTTGTTTTCTTGCAGACCTTTCATTACCCTAACTAGGTAACATCATCAGTGCTAGTAAGGAGTGCTGTTTGCTGTCAGTTTATATTCTAGTAACTTACTTTTCTGTGTGATGGGGGAAGTCTTAGAGATTCTTTAGTTGGGCTGTTTACTTTTTCCCCCCCAATGTCCATAAGATGGACATTGAATCAAACAATTCTAAATGAAAAAGAATTTTTACAGCATGTGGAAAAGAAGTTGGTTTTCTTTTCAAAATGTATGGGACACAGCCAAAGCATGTATCAGAGGACTGGCAATAACATACGTGGGAAAGAGAAATAAAAAGAAAGACAAGTTCAAAAGGAGGACCCAGATTGTGGGGGCAATAAGCTGACTTTGTAGAAATATGCAAAAGTATGAAGGCTATTGCTTAACGCATTGTAAGCCGCCCTGAGTCTCCGGAGAAGGGCGGCATATAAATCAAATTTTAAAAAAAATATTGGAGGAGGAATATAAGAAGTTAGAAATGGAATTGCAAAAAGATCCACAAAAAAAGAATATAAGAAATCAAATGGATTTGAAAAAACATAAATTGAATTTAATAGAAAAGGAGGACTTAGCTCAAAAAATTAAGGGGTTTAAACAATTTTTTTGAAAATGCAAATAAACCAGGAAGATGGCATATAGATTGAAAAAAGAGAAGGGGAAAAAATCAATTTATCAATTAATAGGCGATGAAGGGACAGTACATTACTGAAATGATGAGAAGAAGGAAATGATTCATGATTATTATGAAAAACTATACAAACAACAAACAATGTCAGAAGAAAAAATAAAACAATACTTAGAAAAAGCTGAATTACATATTATACCAGAAACATTTAAAAAGGCACTGGAAGAAAGGTTGGGCTGTTTACTGATGGCTCTTTGGCAGTTTCTTGATTGGGGTATTGCTTACTTGATTGTTGGTCTGAAGTAAACCTTGGAGTTAACTTCAGACCATCTTTATTGTTGCCAAGAAAACTGGATAAAATGACTGAAACATTTTGAATATAGGAGTATGAATCTGCAAGTCAGAAGGCTCTTCTTTTTATTGGGAAATAATACTAAAGTCTGGAGTAGTTCTGGAGGTGCTGATATAGCCAGATCAAAATCTCAAGGAAATCTGGTTGTTTATGGTGCCCTTATTGAAAGACAAAAATCCCATTATCCAGAGATACACACCATTGATACATAGAATGTGAGAAATGTATACCAAGAAAAAATTGAAATTGTTAAAGTAGAAGTCAAGAACATTAGGAGAAATTAGGAGTAAGTAAACAATGCCGCCAGAAGGGGGCATTTTAAATTAGATGAGTATATAATATACTATTCAGGACATGAGAGCTTAAGAAGGAATAGAATGGTAGTAAATTAAAAAAAATTGCTAAGTATGTGCTTATCTATAACCCAGGACCCTTTGTATTGGATTTAGTGGATATAATGTGAAAATTGAAATCAAATTGACCACATCATTGGAAATAGACAATACAGAAGTGCAATCTAGTTAGCTGGGACGGTTCAAATACAGAACAGAACAGACATGAGCTACAGAGGTCAAATATATAGATTACACTTAGAAAATTGAAGTATGTCTGCCAGCAAAATTTGACCTGGAGGACATATACCCAAACAATAAAATCAATGTAAGGGACAGACTTACTTTGTGTAACTTATGTGAAAGATAACGTGAGAAACTCTGGGAAGCTATAAGAGCGACTGTGGAATCCAAAACAAATAAAATACACTGCAAAAATTTCTAAGGAAAAGATCCAAGCGGCTTTCAGATCTAGCCAGTGCTTTCAGATCACGAGAGCTAAAGTAAGCTAGAAAATGAAAAGCTAGGCAACAAAAAAGAACACACAGTATAATGGCTGCACACAGACTTTCAGTGTCAGGTAAGAAATAAGTATACTTTAGAATAACAGAGAGGGAAGGTATAACTATTTAAAGAATCACTTTTGCTTTAAGTAGATTTCTTAAAACAATGGAATCTTTTTTTCAAGCTTGCACCTAGAAAGTACATACCAGAGAGGTGTTGTGCACAGAATGAAAGCAGAAACCTAAAAGCACTGCCTAAGACCTGTGCAGTGTTGGAGATAAAGAGTGGATTAAACCTAGGAAAGCAGTGGCAAACTGAAATATAATAATAGAGAGTGAGAATATCTGTATGACAATAAAGATCCGAATATTTAAAGAAATTGTTTATTCATTGACAAGGCTTCAACTGGTTGAGGAAACCTGTAATAGTAGTGTTCTAACAATCTTAAAGTCACTGCTTCGGTTAGTGACAGTAGGCTGCCAGACTCAATTCAAGGTATTGATTATTACCTATAAAGCCCAGTATGGCACTATATTAGGAACAGTCTTGCTAATTGTGATTCAGCTTATAGTTTCTACAGTAGTCATCTAGAGAGGGAATAAAAAGGCTATGAATTGGATATATTTTCTGCCAGCCCTTCAGGGTAGATCAGACTAAGAATTCAATGTTATGCAGGCCAGTACTACTTTTATTGTAACAAAATCTTGCTAGTCTGAATGTGCTTTTCCCTCCTCCCTTTATCTTTGTGAGTACTAGGGAGGGAGATTTCTGAGGTTTTATTCAAGGACAATCCTGTCCCAACTCTTTTATCAGACTGTTGTCTTGGTGGGGCCACCTCCTCTTGTCCTTCAAAGCCATTCCCTGCTCTCTACGTTTGTTAGGATCAACCCATGGAATCATTGCTCTTCTACTCTTCTGATCAGTGCTCTTTGCTTTTGATGGAGGCCAGCAGAGAGGACTAAACACATTATTTTCACATTCTTCACGCTTCAATGTGGGCTGAACGTGAGGGGACAAAAGAATGCCTTTTTAGAACATTTTAGAAAATTTCATACCACCATTCAGATAATGATGTAGTCCATATTATCCTAGTGAAAAAATTGAAGGGGAGGGAGGATACATTTTTAATAAATTAGTATTAATGAGCTGAAATAAAATAATTTAATGTCAATGGAGAATTTTTGATTATACATATTTTGATAAAAATTCAAGTATATAAATTGAACAAATGTTACCTGTCTTATAATACAATTATATCAATTATGCCTTTAGCCTATAACCACAAGCCCAAAATATTCCTAAATACAACACTTAAATAGGCAAAGAATGCCTTCTTGTGAATATATAATAAAAGGCTTTTAGTTTTCTTAGTAGAAATAAAGCTACAATTACACCATATTGGCTTGAGCTATTTTATTAATATGCAATTATTGCTTTTAGGGATGAATAACATGACACTAATTCTTTAGCTCACAATGGACTTCCCATAGCATTCAAGTCTAACTTAATGGGCCTTATAAAGATTTCCTTGTTATTTTCATTTTGAATATTGAAAGCTTTTGTCAGTTTAGAAAGAATAATAATAAAGTTTTCCCCTACTTTTGTGTATTATTAGTCTTATGTTTAATTATGTTGCCCTGTTCTTTTTTGGTATGTTAGGAATGCTTTCAAATGGATTATGAAACAAGGAGAGCAAAAGAATGACCATTTGACATGCTTTGTTAACATTAAAAAGTTTAAGAAGTTCCTTAAGTTAATTATTTCTTGGTAACTGTGTGGTAGACAAAACATACTCTCATTTTGCACAGTTGACCATTAAATAAATGACTGTATCATATGTCATGGACAACTAATTTCTGTTTTGTGCTTGGTATATCCTGAACATTATATTAAGTGTTGAATGAAGTAAAGTTTAAAGTGTGGAATATCTTCCCCCCCCCCTTACATAGTGAATGATTCTATTTGTTTTCCTTACAAATGAAAACTGGAGAAGCAAAAAAAGGAGGGGGGCACTAAAAGCTGCTGTCAAATGTCAATATATTCAATTAAAACATATTTTACTTTTGAAATGACTTGCATTAGAAATAGTTTGGAAAATCCTAAGCCTGCTGATGTTGTGTTTTAAATACTGTAAGTATTGCTAAGATAGACAATGACCATTTGCATGAAATATGAAATGAAATATTAGAGTATCCACTTTTAATAACTCAGCATGTTCATGTTTGAAAAAAATGATAAACATGTCTTGCATGAATTTAAGACTAACTCATATTTATTGGAAACCTCAGCAGATGGTTTAGCAGGCTTTTCTGTAGGAGGGAACTTTGATATGTGATTTGGGCTTGCTTGCTAATACTGTAGTCCCATTTTGTGTTGATATTCCAATTATTATTAATGTGATTTTGCATAGAGAAATATGTTTAAAATTGTTAACATGATTTAAATTACTTACCAAAAGTTTTAGTTTATTAAGAATTTTTTGGTTCTTTGGGCTTGGAATATAGTGAAGAAGATATTTTGCTTTGTTAGAAAGAAGCTATTCAGATTTAAACTGTTGGATTGAAGTTGCAAAATCATTTTCAATCTTAAATTCTCTCCAGTATTGAAACAGAAAGACTGATCTCTTTGGTTCTCCAACAGCAAAGTTTAATTTGTTGTTTCAAAACTGAATTGCCATTACACTGTATATTGATTATATTAATAGAGCCATGATGTATTATGGAGTGTCTGTGAACTTTATTTAGTAACTTCAATCTTTCAGTAATTTAGAGTTTTTGGGACTGCAGAGGATACTGAACTTGCCAAAGACCCATGACTCTTGTAATTTGTGGTATAGAATGAAGCATTAAAGAACTATGTTTTCAAAACAAATAGAATTACATATGGTCTGACAAGCATTGTCTTAAATAAAATGAAATGAGATCCAAAGGCAGGGTTTCAAATTTTATCCAAGATTTCAAGTTCTATCAACTGATCCATTCTTATCAAACAATCTTTAATTATTCATAACTTAGTTTTGATTTCTTGTGATTTTATTGTCTTTTTAGATAGCTCATGAACATTAAAGGGATCGAATCTGTACTTTTGGCATTCAGTGGCATTCAGTGATTTCTATCTATCCGGTATTGCTACTATTCCTTTCCATGACAATATTGCCCATTTCATCATGGGCCTCACTTTATGAGGTAAGATTTTTCGTTTACATTAACTACTTCTTTTCTAATAATGGATGGTTATCTCTGGACTAGCATGGAGGAGGAGATTTGGGGGAGCAGGTTAGGGACAGGCTGGAACATCACTCTGATTATGGGTGTGGGGAGACAGGGGCCAGGCCATACTTGGAGAAAATGGCTTCTATGTATTATACTGGTTTTGGCCTCCTGTATTCAGTCCCATTTCCAAACCATTAGATTTTCAGAGGCCCTGAGTTTTGAATACTGCTGCTGCTAAATACCAGTTAGTCTGCAATAAAGACTCATATGTGATTTAATTATGATTAAGAAGGCTGACCTGGCTTTTGTCACAAAGCATGATTGGGCATGGAGTTGAAATTTCCCTTCTTGGTGATCTACCTGCCTGGATTTTGGGTGATATCAGCCAAGGGCTTGGTATAGGAATGGTGGAGTAGCTATGACCATCATGAATAATCTGCTTGTGTTCAGGGGTCTTGTGTCATAGATAATCAGCTATGGAACCCTATTTGTTAAGTAGGGCTCTAGGGATCAGTTGGGATTATTGCTACTATACCATAAACCTTGCTTCACAGCAACCTTCCTGCCTGACCTTCTGGATTCCATGACTGTACTGGTGATGGAGTCCCTCGGGTTTATGGTCTATCTGCATTCTCTGGAAGCAGAATTTGCTCAAGAACTCATGGCCTCTGTGGTAATCAGAGACTCATCAAGGTCATCAGTGGCCTTGTACATAATAGTGATTATATAGTTGATCTGTTTTTTCTGTTGGGATAGTGATGGAATGATCTGGAGTTAGGAAACACTGCCATCATACATCTGTCTTGGTAACATCACTGATTCCCTTTAAGTTTTTTTGTGATGCTCACTGCCACAGGACACTGGACACATTTAATTAATCCACCCCAATCTTAAATTCCAGAATGAGCTTGGGGTGTTCCTGAGGATATGTTTCATAATTTGACTGAAGCCTTAGTCACCACCTGAAATGAAAGGGCAGCTAGAACTCTGGATGGATTGCCTTATGCAACCTGTCCCCTCTCATTGATCCTGGGGCTTTCCCTGGTTTACAGAGGAGCTGAGAGAAATAAAACTGGAGAAAAATGCCTAGATCAATGCTGGAGGACAATGAGGAGTGAATCTGAGTTCAAGATAGAACCCCTATTAACCTACCTTCTTTGTGGTAGTAAGTACAGCCACACACTAGTATTATTGCATCTGCATTTCTGCAAATAGCCATCTAATGGTCCTGCAAATAATCAACGTGGGCCCCCTTGAAGAAAGTGGGACCATATGGAGACTCTCTGGAAGAAAAATACTATGTACCTATCAGATATAGTTGCTCCAAATTGAGCTCTGGCCTTGATGGAAATCATTGAAGTCCCATGAAATTGATTGAAGACCAGCCTGGCTTGGTTATCTGGGATGAGGCTAATCCTGTGAATCCTGATTCAGTGGACAAGATTCTTGAATCTCTAAGGTGAGCCAACTAGCTCCATGACTTTCCTGGTTAGCAAAGGCTATGTGGTGAATTCTTGAGAGAAGAGATTTTCTGCCAGTGCTCAGGGAGGGATGGTTTATTCCCTCCCAAAGAAACAATAACTGAACTTAATCATGTTGAATAGTTTTAGTCCCATCTCCAACCTTATCTTATCTGGACCCTTTCAATCAGATCTCAGACCTAGGTATGGGATCAAATTGGCATTGATTGTTCTTGTAGATCACCTCTGATGAGGGTAAGATGGGAGCGGTGTGTCTGTCCTAGTTTTTGCTTGATCTCTCAGCAGCCTTTCCTTCTGGGGCTAGTTTCAGCCAGTGTTCATGTGGGAAAGAAGTGTAATCCATAGTTCAATGTTCTTTCTTTAAAAACTACATAAAGCTTTTGTATAAGGCAATTCAATACGCAAGGTGAGGTATCATCAATATTCTGATGATACCCAGTTCTGTCTTTCTATCCTGGGGCAACCAAATGATGCTACCCCAAACAGAACGGGTGTGCAATTACAAGGTCATCCTGGATTCACAGCTTCTGCTTGAGCATCAGGTGGCAACCATGATCAGGAAGGTTTTTACACAACTTCATTTTATTCGCTTATTGTGCTCTTCCTGGACCAGAACAAATTGCTTATGATCATTCATCACTTGATCACATCTTGAATGGATTACTGCAATATATGGGGCTGATCCTAATCCAGAATTTGTAGCTGGTTCAGTGTATGCAGTTATGGGCATACTTGAGTTTGGTGGTCCCCAACCTTTGCAGCTTGGTGGCCGGGCGGGGTGGGGGGGGGGAGAAATAAGGGAACTGGGCCGTGCAAGGAGTGGGCTGGCATGCCCTGCTTTAGTGCATTGGTCCCCAACCTTTCTGGTTCTGTGGACCAGCAGCCGCAGTAGGGGAGGGGATAGTTTTGCGTTGGTGAGTTGCTTACACAAATGTAGCTTCACATGTGTGCAAGTTCACCCACCACTTGTTTGGCCTTGTTCTCAATGGGCTGTGGCCCGGTACTGTGCTGCGGCCCAGGGATTGCGGATCCCTGATTTAGGATATTATATCTCTGCTGTATGAGCTGCACTAGATTCCATTCCATTTCATTGTGATTCAGCATGCAATTCGAGGTGCTGGTGGTCACTTATAAAACCTTTCATGGCATAAGTCTGGGATATTGGTAGGACTGCCTCTCACCAGTTGTTTTTGTCTGTCCCATTTGGTCTGGTGGGAGAGGCATTGTATGAGTTGCACTGATTAAACAATTCATCTTGCTGGATTCAGAAAGCCTCCTGAAGTGTAAGTTGAAGCACTTACACTTTGGAACGCTATTAGCCCCGAGATTAGATTTGCCCCAAACCTGGTTGTCACATTTATTGTGGCTTTATTATGTTTGTTGTATTGTTTTTATATATTGTTGGCCATCCAAAACTGGATAGTGAAATGAGTGGTTATATACAGTAAATTGAAAAGCTAAACTAAAATAATACTAGATCATAAAAAACACAGTGCTATTTTTTCTGCTTTGTAAACTGAATATATCAAGACCAACAGTTCTTTCCGTTTTTGTAGGACTCAGTAATTTTTTTGTTGAATTTTTACTTTGTACTCTCTTAATATAGAGTCATAGTAGAGGTGATAATGATGATTTAACTTTCTTACTTATAGGAATTGTTTTACAGACCCAATTTTTTTGATTGTATTTTTAATACATAGGAAAATCCCCATAATTTTTTGCTGGAGTTTGCTTTGTTGAAAAATACTTTTATAACGTTGTTTTTGACTTTTGCTTCTCCAAAGTGTCTGTAAATATCAAGGGTCTGTCTTTGTTACAATATTGTTGTTGCTTGCTAGTCACTACATATTTTATACCACCATAATTTTTCTCACCTTGTTCTGCTTCCTTTAACAGTGCATAGAGAGGTACCAATCTTTGTGCTACTATTTAATTTGCACAGCAGGATCCATACAATCAAACAAATGGCTGATCTCAATAAAGAAGAGAAGAATGTGAAATGCCTCAAGTGCTCTGCAACATTTCAACCAAGCAATATTGTATTTTCTTGTCCCTATTGCAAAAAGGATTCTGTGCGCTCTGGAGGAACTGTAGTAGAAACCTCCGATGTAACAACTGATAAAGCAAAGGAGAATTTAGAACCTGAAGAAGGCCCCTCAAGAAAACAAGTATCTTCTTCAGAAGATGTAAGCAAACAAAATTTGGACATGTTCTTGTCTCCCTCTGCTCTGCACTGATTTACTTTGAAATTATTTTCTAGTTGCAGAAATATATATACATATATGTGACATTTGCCACCTACAAATTCTCAACCACAAATCTAGACAAATATGTCAGGAGCAGAGCCTTTGCCCTATGAAACAGATGTGATTTTTCCTGAAAATGTATCTTGCTCAAATCTTGGATGGAGCTTCCTTTTGAAATACACATTTTTATGCACATTTGAGTGCTGAGTGCTGAGAAATCTAGCTATAGATGTTGCATCATATATCAATTGCTTTATAGACTAATTCGTCTTATTCCTTCTCTTATGAAATCCTATTATAACCACTGTAACTTCTCATTCTTTTCTAAATAGGCAAACTCCTAGTTACTGACTCAATATTTAGCTGTCTCTTTACTAATCTTCAAATGAATGCTTCATTTATCACAGTAATTGCAACTGAGGACTATCTGCAGGCTATTCTGTTGCCCTTTCCCCATCTGTTCTCTCTTCTAACAGGATCTGACTTCATGTATTCAGATGGTGATCTAGTTTCTGGAAAAATTCTTCTAATGTCTTGTTAATAGGTCGGAATGGAATTCCTAGCATTCATCAACAATAAACTGATCTGTCAGGTGTAGCTGTACTCTTAAGCTACTCCTATGTGGAAAATAACAAACTTAAGGATTTGCTTTCAAGGATGTGTAATGTTTTGAGTTTAAATCAAGAAAGGACATATTTGTTACAAATACATTTGCAGCCATTTGAAAGCACTGGTTTTCTTTTCCCTTACTTATTTATATAGAATCCTCTGTATTTATACCCCTACTTGTAAGATAGGAAACAACTCAGTGAAAGAAATAATAAATAGCAGATTACATTAGATAACTCATTTTGGATCCACTTCCCCAATTTTAATTGTTCCATTTTGGCAAAAATATAACAGAAGGCCTGAATGGATAACATCTTCAGTCAGAGGAAAAGAGATCACAGAGTGAAATCCTATTGATTCTCTGTAATCTCCTTCAGAGAAGGATATAATTGATCCCGGTAACTTGCTGAATAGGTTCTAAAATTGATATAAAGGGCATGCAGGTATAATGATTCTGTGTACAGAATTGGTTCTAGAAGGTGGCACCAATGCATTTCTGTTTGATGCCATGGTATATTAGATATTTTATTCTCAAACATCTTTCAGTGTTTTCAGCAAATGTAGGCAATAGAATAGGTTATCCAAGATTTGGAGTAGGGTGTTTTTTTCCTAGGCATTTAAATTTGAGAGATACCTTACTGGTCTCTGTATGTTTGTTTTCTCATGTTGATGTTTTTATAGATTAATTATATGCTTAAATGATATATGGTTTAATTATATATGATTTAAATCATGTGAATTAATTATATATTTTAATGTATTGCCATAAACTAATTTTATGTTTATAGTTGTTTTTAGTAGAGTAGAATGGTGATATACAAATATTTCAGTAAAGGATGAAATACAAATATTTTGAAATAAGTAATGAATGATTGCACTGACTTTATAAGAAACTCCTCTTATTCCAAGGTAAAGAAAAAAATTAAAAGGCCTTTTACTTCATTTTAATCTACTATAGTGAGATTTTTTTTTCTTTTGGGCTGGTAGAGTTGTATTTTTCTCCTATCATAATATTGTTAGAAGTGTGCATTTAAGAATAGAGTTAAGGCAAAAATTGCAGGAAAAAAGGGCAATTTATTTCTTCCTGTAAATTAGTTTCTTTAAAGAGGCTCTCTTAAAATGAAGAGGCAAAGCTTTATATAATGATATAAATCATATTTGAACATGCCATGAATAACCAATATCTGGGATAGAAAATGGAATTGAGACAGTATGACAGGAATGGAAAATTTCTGAATCATATGACGAGTTACCAGATGACTAGCAAAAGAAGGACATGTCATCCATGCAAATGTTGCCTGGATTTTTGATTACTTTGGTTTTTTAAAAGACAGTTTTCACAACAGTGTCATTCAAATTTTCGACAGCATAGATTTACTTTATTTTATTTCCTGATTCCAGCAATTAGCTTCAGCCCCTTCAAATCTATGATTGCTGTAATCTGTAGATCGCATGATTCATCATATGTTTTTATGGTGAAATTTGAAAAGTGTGTCACTGCTGATTCTATAGCATATATTCTTGAAAATAAAGATTTGTTGGAAAAATAATTTCTGATGCTTAAAAAAATATAATTTCATATATAGGTACATTTTTTTGCAAACTCTTTGCTGTATTTTTTGTTGTGGTTGCCAGCAGAATTAAATAGTATGACCTAGTTTGTCCCCATTTGTCCTGCTTTACAATTGTCCATGTACTCCTTTACTTGTTCAGATATCTGGTAACCCTAGTCATATGCCCTGTTCCCCATATCCTGAGATTAACAGTGAGATATTTAACAGGGGTTTTGTGGAGTTTATGGATGTGAGCTGGTTGCGGTCTTAAAACTTGCCAGAAAACAGACCAAAAACTGTTGGCTCTACTCTTCACATCATTAGATATGATATTATCCAATGGCCTTTTGGGTGTTCAGGAATCTTGACCCTCAAGATTCCTTGTCTTGTACTAAGATATCAAAATTTCAGCTATGAATTCTATATTTCAGGATGGCTAATAGTACGAAAAGAAATATTCAGCCCTTCTGGTAAGATAGATGGGGCATGCCAAGTATGGGACCTTTTAGTTTCACTTGTTTCTCACACATTGAATATTGTATTAATTTAATCTTTAATTGAGTAACCTATAAGAAAATATGCAGTGTCATTTCTTTTTAATTTCTATTAACTTACCTGCAGATGAGTCTGCTACTGTAAGTCTTTAATTTTAAAAATTGATGAGAAAATGTTAGATTATTCACAATAAATTGAGCTGGTAGTTTTTCCTCTTTGGCTATGTATTTCCTCTGAATTTTACACTCAAAGGTTTTTAAACTTTGTGCTGTACTCATGTTCGTTATAATTGAAATTATGTGTTGCTTTTTATTCAGACTGCTCCAAATCTGCAATATTTAAGCATAAGCTCAGTTGTGAAAACATTCATGAGTATAGACTTTTTTAGCTGAATTCCTCATACATAATTCAGCTTCATTTTGAAAGGCGTGTTAAAATTAGCCATTAGGCTTCATATTAATTAACTTGTATAGGTGATTATGTATATATGTATACTTGTGGGGTATATGTTCTGCCATTGAACTATGACATGAACTATTAGGGAACATAACTTGTTTGTCCGATAGTTAAACAAGGGCTTTTTCTGGAGAACACAAGATGAAGTAGGCCTGCTTCAGGAACCAGAGATTGTGCAGGCATGTTCAAGATCCAAGCATACTTCAGGATTTTGGATAATGTTTTCCAGAAAAGAAAAGAAAAAAGAAATGTTTATTTTTCAATAGGAATGGGTAGCAGCAGTAGCCACAAGATTCAGCTTAATTCTGAACAGTGATTCACAAAGCAGTCTGAGCTTTTGAATTTAATCATTCAGTTAAGAACCAAAACTTCCATTGATTATAATAGGAAATTGATAAACATTTCTATATTCATTTATATTTGGCATAATTTAGTTTACAGGTATGGAAATAATTTATTAGGGATATAATCCTGCCCAAGTATATACAAAGAGCTCCAGATGTTTTGTTAGAGAATTATTTATTGAAGAATAGAACTTCTGATAAACTATTTCTTGACAAAATTGGATGAAACATATAACAAAAGTGACACAACCCCTCTGATGGGCTCAGGTTTGCTAGTTTGAAGATTTTAAGTTTAGGGAAACCAGTATAAGTACAAATATAACAATCGAGAGTTTCCAGAAAAAATATATTCTCCACTTAGTTTCTATCCTTTTTATAAGAAAAATCTTAAGAAAATTGTCATGAAAATTTCAGAAAGGAAGCTCCTCTGTTAAAACCCCTTCATTTTGCTTCCTTTGTAATATTTTGGGAAGGTTGTATGAAAATAGAAACATAATAGACATATCTCACAGCATCAAAAGTGAATTTGAAAAATGGGGGTGGGTGGGTTATGAAGTAATGATTAAAAAAAGCGATTTAAGATTCTTTTTAAGGGAGTTGTTATCAGAGTCACAAAATTTGCAATTGGGTATGTGAATGGATGTACAGCAAACAGTGGAAGAGACAGAAGGCTTGGACATATAGTATGACATTTTCCAAATAAACAGCGAATATTATGCTAGCCTAAATCTCTCCAAGACTAACCAATCTGTTTTAATATTCAAGTTTTAGAAAAGAAAAATAACAAATAGCACTGCAGCTGGAGAGCCCAGTACAATATAGAAATTGAAATAACAGAGCTGTCTCTTGCCCTTCCTCATCTTTGCTTTGAAGAGATGCTTTGCATTCTTTCTCCCCAAAAGCTCAGAGTATCATTTTTTATTTTTATTTTTGCAAATAAACTGGCTCTGGATTCCTGTGAGTCTCTAAAACATATATGTACATCAGAAAAGGTCAGATTCTTTGGAGGAATATTGCTGTGATCTGAACCTCTCCTAGATACGTATGAATCAGATTGATTCAATTTAGAATTCAATTGATTTTGAATATATTTCAGTTTTAACCATTAATTGAAACAGAATATAAACATTTGACAAAATGTTAATGAATTTAAATTTCCATAGTTAAATTGATCAAAAGGTGTCTGTATGGAGAAAAAAGCTCAGTTCCGATATAACATATTACAAGAATATTTTCTCTATTACATAAGATAGATTTATACTGAAGTGTTCTTTTAAGCCAGTTAAGTTTGTCTTTTTTAGTTCCCGTCCCACTTCATATATTTTCTTTATTTGTAATAAGTTACATAAAATGTATCTCATATGCTTGAAGCTATTTCAAACAGTATATAGTCTTTAAACAATGGCTTGTGTTTTAATTTCATGCTTTTCTTTTTATGTTCCTAAAGATGTCAAAGGCAGACTTAACAGACACTCACAAAAAAATGCTTGTTACCGCAGGCATTCGTGGCAGTATTGCAGAATGCAAAATCCCACATACACGAATAGATGATGGAGCAGCTATTCAGGTTAGTAATTCAGTATCCTTGTGAAATGTTGTAACTTTTTAAGTATGATGTTATGATAAAGACATAATGGTTTAGGATTGAGTAGGTTTGAAAAAAGTTTAAAACCATAATATAGAAATATCTAAAGTCATGTACAAGCTATTGAATTCTTCAGAAATTATCAGTCTCAAAATTAAACAATATAAAATGGATTTTGGACTAGCTTACATTACCTTATTTAGAACACATTTTCGAAATATTTGTGTAGGCTACTTCTTTGTGCTCAGAGAAATTTTATCAACTTGGCACACAAACGATCAAATGATTCTAGGGATTTTCCCCTCCTCATTGCAGTTATGATTCAAAAGATATGGTACTCTGTTTATCAGAACTGGCTTAAATCAGCATGTTTTATTCAAACACAAGGGTACTAGCTGTGAGTATTTTGGATAATTTATTCAAGATAACAGAGTTGACTACATGACTTGCTCAAGGAGACAACATTCTCACACAATTTTTAGTTTTGTTGTAACACACACAACCGTTTTACACAAAATGAGAGCTTATTATTGCAGGCGTCCCAGGAATATAAAGGATTAATTTGGGGACTGCATTTCTGATGCACCATGTTAGCTTTAAAGGAGAATGAAAGATTATAATTTCAAAAACAGGGACAAGAAAAATGATATTGGGTGGAAAAACTCAGTTTTTTTTTAAAAAAACCCGTCTTTCTGAAAACCAGAGAAGGAGGACAAATTTTTGTCAGAGAGCCAGTTTCAAGGTAATCAAGGCACCAATGTAGAACTCAGGAATCTGTGACTTCTAGAGTCCTACTTTAGACAAGAAAGCCAGATGGATGATTTTGGATCAGTCCTCTTCTTTCAGCCCAATTCACCTCACATGGTTTTTGTTGTGGGGAAAATGGGAGGAAGGAATATTATGTATATTCACCACCTTGGTTTATTTATAAAAATAATAAAGGCAGGATTAAAAAAAACTAAAAAGAAAAAATAACCCTAAGGTTGTATGAGTGGCCCTTGAGCTGGGATTCAGAAAGCTAGACAACTGAGTTTTGTAGAAAAAAACCAAACTGATTATGAAGAGAGAACATAACTTGAAGGAGATTTACAGGAAGAAGAGTATTGAGTATCAGAAAGCTGTTGTGCCGAAGGGTATATCTGGGAAGATAATTTCTGTGAAAGCTTTTAGTTTAGAACGTTCAGTTTTAACTAACTGGTGATGAAGGAAAGATTTGTACTCTTTTCAGTTAATCAGCCATTAATACTTTGAGAATAGTTGAAACCATTTGGGAGTTAATCTGTGTCTCTAAAACACCTGAATCAGAGTGCAAATGAGAGTGGAAACATCTTTGATTATGGATTTTATTTTCTAGCAACACTGTTGTTTTCACAAAGTCTGATTTTTCTAGTTAGTTGCTTTGCATTTTTGTATTGTTACTCCTGTCCCATAATTCTCTTAGCTGGGGCTAAAGGTCAGTCTGCCAAATATTTCTGGATAAAAAAAGGACAAGTCCAGGGCATTTGTACATGAGGCTAGGAGCAGCGCTGGGATTCCGTTTTTTTACCAGCGGTTTACTACCGGCATGACTTGGTGGGTGTGGCATGGTTTGGTGGGTGTAGCAGGGGAAGGATACTGTAAAATCTCCATTCCCTCCCCACTCCAGGGGAAGGTTACTGCAAAATCCTCATTTTCTTCTGATCAGCTTGGACTCGGGAGGCAGAGAATAGACGGGGGGGGGGGCAGTCAGAGGTGGTATATACCGGTTCTCCGAACTATTCAAAATTTCCACTACCGGTTCTCCAGAACTGGTCAGAACCTGCGGAATACCACCTCTGGCTAGGAGTAAAAAAGCTTATATCATTTTTTTAAAAAAAATAACCAGGTAACAAAAATGGCATTAGATTTAAAGGAATATAAATTAGAATGCATTACCTTAAGCACCCCAGGCATTAAATTGGAAACAGAGGGAACTGTCTATAGTGAGCATTTTAAAAAATGAGAAATTCTAATTATTTTTCTTTTTTAATTCATTCAATTCTATTGTCCCTTCTATTGCCTTGTACTTTTTTTCTTAATGCATAAAACATCATTTACATGTAATTGTGCATATTTATCATTTCCCTAATATACATTTGGTGATTTCTTGGAACTATCGTCTAAGTATCTTTCTTCTGTACTTTGTCCTCTTATTTATTTCTTTACATATTCTCTGTCTGCAGCAAATTTATTCTTTTGGAAGGAAATTAGGACAGGGCAGCTTTGGTGTAGTGATTGAAGTAACACACAAAGAAACAGGAGTAAAGTGGGCAATGAAGAAAGTGAACCGTGAAAAGGTTGGTATTTGTAATAGACAAAGAGTTTTTCACCTTCTTGGCAATGGTTACCTTATTTTAACATTTAATTTGAATAACCATGCTATAATTATGAACTTCTAAGTTTCTACTGTAGTTGGGAAATATTGATTATTGTGCATTTATTATTTCTTCAACATTTTATGGGCGATACAATAATGTTAATTTATTTTGACTATATTTGTGGGACTGCAGATATGTCAAATGAAATAAAAAGTTTTACAATGCAGCTTAGCATATTGTACAAATCAAGTATAATATTTCATAAATGTTATGATAAAAGACTGTTTTTAAAAACTTTAATAAGTGATATTGGCAATATCAAATATGTAATGATCAAATTATGAAGTATGTATGTTTTACTCAAATTAAACCCTTTCAAAGAAGATTGTGCAGGACATATGAGATTAAATTCTTAAACTTTGAACCAGCAAGTATCACTGAGAAGTGACACCATCTTTAAAAAATGACATATGTTATAAAAATGGAGTTGAGGGTTTTCAAAGGAAGAACAAAACTGTGAGCAATTAGCTTTAATGATTTAAAGAATTGTAATGAAAAGTAGCAGTTACAAAATTAACATATCATAGATACTAACAGTACTACCAAATGTATATAGATGTGATTTAGAAAAGACTGAAGCAAATATGTTCTTTGCTGTTCTGGCAAAAATGAACATGGGAAGAGTAAATAGATCTGAATAAAATTTAATTAACTTTAGGGACCTCATTTTGTAAATATAGGTGGGTGTTTTGGATTGGATAATTTAGAGCAGCTTTCAGTATACATATAATTCTAAAAAACAATTACAGTCTCTTGGAGAGGCTTCTATAAATATATAGAGCTTTTATAAATGTAGGAAAAAACAATAGTTATTTTTGACTGAAGAATTGACTTTGATTTAAAGAATTGATTTCTTTAATTAGAATATTTAAAATACCAATAAGAGCCATTCAGAGAAAAAATGGCTCCTGTCACTTTTCCTACTTGGTATTATTATTGGTAAGTAGGTAGGAAGATTTCATTAATATATAGAGATAAAATACTTCCTGAATTATGTGAGTTCTGATTTAACTCTAGTTTTGTGTGTAAAAGAATGCAATGTACTTAGGAGGAGAAAGCTTTCCGGCATCTTTCATGTGGTAAGCAGCACTGCCTACTGAAGGTGCCTGGCAATGCAGTCCAGAAGTTTCAGGGACTAGCTAAGAGGTGGGCATCCCCCTATGTGATGAGAAGCAATTGCATCTAAGGATATTGATCCTACCAAACCCTTTCTGTACCCATTACCTGGTGAGGAAATATTGGATAGTTTAGATTCCCATATATATAAACATTGATGTTCATAAGTCTTCCAATAATGTGAAAGTTATGTGGCTGTAAACCACTCCTTGAGATCTGATTAGAATCTGTTTCTAATCAGATAGTTCCTTAGAAAAACCATGCTTGGGGTGGTCAACACTGATCAAGTGATATGGGGAACAAGACCAGGCAAAAGAGATTATAGTAGCAGCTCCAGCTAAGGTGAGAAAGTGATAATGCCATATTTACACAAAGAAAAAGCAACCTTAAATTTAATTCCACGTAAATGAAAGAATAGAAACAACCTACCCACCTTATTATTTTAGATTTGCCAACTTGTTTGTCCTTGGAAGCTGGAGGGTTATGTGAGGTAATTTTTCTGTGATTTAATATTTCTAAGCTGCCCAGAGTCACTTTTGTAAGATGGGTAGCTATGTAAACCATATACATAAACAAACAACCAAACAAACTCCAAGCATGTGTCTTTATACAGGTAGCTAACAGAGCCACACTTTAAAAAAAGTGTAGGGACAGGACAAAATACATTGTATTTCTAAGGAATACATATGCATATATTATCAGCAAAATAAATATTTTTGTGTTTGTCTGTTTGCTTCAAACAGATGGTGTAAGGAATCAGAGTGGTGACAAAAAAAATCAGTGGTTCTCATGCCAGAGCAAACTGTTATGTCAACAAAGACCAAATAGTCCAAGGCCCTATCAAAAGAATGGTAACAATGTCTGTTGACTCAGTACGGCAGGTGGAAAATGCTAGAATTTATATCTTGAAACCTGGACCTATATATAGGCCAGTGATGGTTAACCTTTTTGCCGTCGCGTGCCAAAAGCGGGGGGAGCGCGGCGAAGTTGCCCACGTGTGCGCCCACACCCATAATTCAATGCATCCCGCCTCTGCGCGCGCCCCCCCGCTTTTAGTACGTGATGGCACAGTGGGCCCGATAGGCCCATTTTTCACCCTCCCCAGGCTCCAAAGGCTTTCTAGGAGCCTGGGGAGGGCAAAAATGGCCTTTCCCACACCCCCGGAGGCCCTCCAGAGCCCGGAAACAGCCCATTTCCCAACTTCCGGTGGGACCAAAAGGCCCAAAAATCAGCTGGCCAGCGCGCTGGAGCTGAGCTACGGCAACACTCGCATGCCCACTGATACGGCTCTGTGTGCCACCTGTGGCACCTGTGCCATAGGTTCGCCATCACAGATATAGGCTTTGCCTTTTGGGTACTGCAGTAGGCAAATTTTATCTTGCTTAGTTTTGTCCAGAAGCCTTCTGCCAAGGCAGACAATTTCTAAATCAAGGTTCAAACATTTGGTGTGCACGATTTCCTGCTTTCCCTTGTATGAAGTGTGACAAATGGCCTGGTAGCTTTACAAATCAGACTGAGAAAATACTGCAGTTCAGGGAACTTCACAAAATATTGTTTGTTTGTTTGACTGATTGATTATGTGCCATCAAGTTACTATTGACTGTGGCCAATCATATTTTCTTCATCACCTAATCCAGTCCTTCAGGTCTTCCAGCCATGTACTCTAACCCGTATAGCTGAGTCTATCCACTTTGCTGCTCATCATCCTCTTCTCTTTCTTTCCATCACATAAAGTGGCATGAAGTCAGCATTTGGATGATTTTTTTTTTGGTATTTTGTTGCTCCAAACAAACATTCAGTTGCACAGTTGGCTTTGTTGCTTCTTGTTGTGTCTGATAACCTCTATAGCCTCAATCTCAAATTCTTTCTGTAGAAATGTATTTTGGATATGTTTACCGCCTTGAGTTACAAATTAATAAATTAAAATACATTAAAAGAACAAAAAATAATCAAATTTAGTACAGTTTGTAAAAAAAATACTTTTCTCACATTAAGGCTGGGAGTTCTGCTGTAAAGCTTCTTGAACGAGAAGTAAGCATTCTGAAAAGAGTAAACCATGAGCATATAATACATCTTGAAGAAGTGTTTGAGACGCCAAAGGTAAGATTTTATAAAACTTCCAAGGTTCAGTTAATGTCATGTGGAAAACAAGATATAATGATGGCAGTTAGGTATATTATAATTGATTTGCTCCTAAATTCTTTAAAATAGTGTTAACCCTTCCCTAACCACTTTCTTGTGGTTTGGATCAAAACTTTCTTCTCTATTATTTAATGCTACATATTTTCCTGTCTCTCTGTTTCAAATTTGCAGTATTCAGATATCATTTTTTCTGAACAAATCTGAGATAAGCTTGCATATTGTGAAATGTATTTGGGTTTTTTTGCCAATTCAGACTTGATGAATGTCAGATCATTCTTATATTGGTTGGCAATTAAAAATGGTGAGATGGCAGTTGCAGCTAAGTGACTGAAACCCCATCCCTTTGGGAAAAAAAAAGCTACTATGACTATCACCTTGCGTTTTGATCCCATAGATTGTGGTAGGTAACAATTTAATAAATGAAAACGTAAATAGTCGACATGGAAAAGCTGGCATACTGTATATAGCAATCCCAATGGAAACAAGTAACAAACACCACAATCTAATCCAATTCTCAATGGCTTACAAATAAAATGAACATAATAATAAATACAGTATAGCACCTCCTCCCTGGACATAAAACATACACCATCCATCACGATTCAAATGCCTTCCCAAAGAACTCAGTCTTCAACTTCCGTTTGGAAAAGTATCAGCATTGGGACTAATCTAACCACAAGTGGGAAGCCATTCAAAACACCAGCACTGCCGCCCTAAAATACACCTTCCCTCTTGACTTCCTGAAAATTGGGAGCAATCGGTTGCCTCTTCTGGCACAATTGTGAATTCCAGTGAGAAGATGCATTCCTATAAATAACCTGAAATCAGACCATAAGGGTTAACATCAGTGCTTAAAATTGCACTTGAAAGATAATAAGTAACCAATGTAGGACCTGAAATATATACTATCACATAATCCCATGTGGGCCCTAAATTTTTCCATCAAGCTCAAGTTTACTGAAGTTTTTAAAGGCAGTCACATGTAGAATCCTTTGCTGTAGTCTGGACAAATGGTGATGCTAGCATGAGCCACTGCAGCTCTCACTATAGATCTAGCTACAATAGGTTTACCAGCTGAAGCTAGGCAAACCCCCCCCCCCCGCCCCAATCTCCATAATGTTGTGTGCTGCAGCAGGATTCTAGGATGACATCCAAGCTGTGGTCCTACTCCTTCAGGTACAGTACCTCTGTGTCTAGAGTTATCAGTGGGGCCAAAAGAACACTAATATTCTAAGTAAAAAGGGCCTGGTGGTTCAGCAGACGAAAAGCATTGTGATTAACACCAGCTGTCTGCAATTACTGTAAGTTTGAATCTCATCAGGCTCAAGGTTGACTCAGCCTTCCATCCTTTCTAAGGTAGGTAAAATGATTACCCAGTTTGTGGGGGCAATAAGATGACTTTGTATAAATATACAAAAGTATGAAGGCTATTGCTTAACGCATTGTAAGCCGCCCTGAGTCTCCGGAGAAGGGCAGCATATAAATCAAATTTTAAAAAAAAGTATTGGATGAAAGCCCTCATTGATATTGAAGTTTCAATGTTAAATCTAGAACCACCAAGAGTTTTGGAATATGCTGAATAATTATTTGGAAAAAACTTATCAATTAAAGTTACTCACATATTACTTCTTCAGTTCAATATTCTATGTAAGCTAAGGTGGTAGTACACAGACACAGAGACACAGATATATTCTTTATTAATGTCAGCGGGTGTATCTTGTAATGGAGTTATGCGAAGATGGAGAACTTAAAGAGATTCTTCAAAGAAAAGGTCAATTTTCAGAGAATGAGACTCGGTATATAATCCAAAGTCTTGCATCAGCAATTGCTTATCTTCACAAGAAAGGTAAGAATGTTCATTTTGTACTATATTTAATAATTGCAGTTTTCCAATTTTCACTGTACTTTTAGCTGAAAATCATTTTTTACTGTAATATTTTTAGTATAATAGATAAGTTAATAAGTTTATTCAAAGGTAGTAAGGAAATAGAATATTTCTAATAATCATTATTTTCTTATCATTTCTGTGGATATAAGTTTTAGTCCAGAAAATGAATGGGATGTATCTTTTTCAAAATAATCCCTCTATTTCATCACTTCCTGGATTAGAGATTCAGAAAAGACCCACAGTGTAACAAGAACTATTAGAAAGTCAAAGAAAACATAGAGTCTCTTACATGTGCTTTTGTCTTTCAGCCAGTTCGCTTTAATGTTGTATAAAACATTTAACAAAATTTGACAAAACATCCTTTCCTTCTATAGTGACATTACAAATTGATGCATAAAAACCAGTGAGATTAGCAATGAAGGTGCTATTTCTAGAAATATTTGGATCCATTTCACAGCATACTTATCAAGTTTGGGCTTTTCATTTTTATCAGTGTGAATTTGGGCAAAGGTTAATATGGTTTCTGACTTTTTTTAATCATAATGATCAATGTGAGCATTTATGTATAGCTTTCCGTAATCTTCATTAAGAGAATTAAGAAGATAATGTTTTAGAGAGAGAAGGGCCTTGAGCAGAAATTATATCTTTCTAAGATTATATCCTGATTTATTCACCTTGGTTTTGAATGGACAGTTGATGAGCCAATGATAATTCTTACTTGATCCATACAAGGAATGTTTTATTTTTTAGTATTTTTAGTATAATAGGGCTCATACCTTCCTTGGGTCCTATCACAAAGCTTTCCTCCAACTTCTTGGATTAAAATTATATAGAACTGGAATCTTTTACTTATGGATGCTGGTGAATCATCACAGGAACTCTTTTTCTTACTATGTGATGCAGTACAGAGGATTTGAGCCTCATCTTCAACATTTGGCCATTCATTCATTCTTCCTTTAATCATTAAAATATGTGTGCGTGTGTTACAGAGAAGTTGAAGAGAATATAGAGAGTTCACACTGTTTTGGACAGGGTCATTTTATTCCACCAGGATGCTCAGAGAAATAGACATACATGAATATGTGACAAAATACTATTGTGATATTTGATATAACTAAAAAAAAATCCTAAGAAAATGATAGAAATCAGAAAATGGGTAGTTTGTGGTTCAACTATGAATAGAAGTAAAACAGTAGTAGTAATGAGAAGGAACTGAATAAGAAATAAGTGCTCACCTGAACCTTTTTTAATGTTTTGTGTTTCTGAACATAGAAAGCAAACTGAGTATTTTCATTTGAAAATATTAATTTTATACTTTAGTGCTTTTAAAATATTCCTGTGACACATTATATTCTTTAATGTAATAAAATCTAAGCAGGCTTCTCTTTCATTTTATTTGAAGAATAGATCTAAGTTTGACTGAAGTTTGGAACATACAGAAGCTGTTCTTTTTTTTATGAAATAAAGAATACAGTGTCTGCTTGCGTGCATTAATGTAAAATGAAATGCACATAAATTATTCAGTCAAAGGGATTTTAAAATATTTCTGTCAGAATATTTTTCAATGCATTTGATAAATAACACTTTTACTTTTTGTTCTCCATCTTGACAGATATAGTTCATAGAGATTTGAAATTGGAAAACATTTTAGTTAAAAGCAGTGACATTGATGAACAAAATGAAATGAAATTAAACATAAAGGTAAGAAATTGTAATACTTCACTTTATACACTACTTTTTGTTTTTTGTTTTTTTCAGATACAGGTATCAAAAGTCACTTTTCCTAGTAAATGCCTATTAGTAGCTTTTAAACTGAAGTGTAATGGTATAATCAAGCCAGAAAATAAGGTTCTGACATTGCAGCAATTGACAAGAATGTGGGAGTCAAGTGCCACTGGTGAAAAACTTCTTATTGAACAAAGAACAGTATAGTTATATGTAAAGAAATGCTTTTAAAAGTATACTTTATTCTTTTTGTTCACTTTTTGGATAGAGTTTTAAACTGTTAGCAAATGTAAGCCTAGAGATCCATGATTAGCATGAATTATGCATATTGGCAAGTTAATTTAAACATTTTAATAATTTTGAAAACTATAGTTTTTACATCCCAATGGCTTTCTACTTTATGGACTTCAGATGAATATTTACTGCCAAAATGCATTAACTGATTCAAGAACTTACACTTATTTATTTATAAAGAAATAATTGGCCTTTAATAAATATAATTACAAAATGCTTACTATTTTTATAGTTGCTTTAAAATGACTGGGAGGATTTAATAAAATGTCTATAATGATACCTAATATTAGGGTACATTTTATGGGAAATAAAGCCACATATTATGACCAAGTGTATTTTATCTCCATGAGTGTTCTGCATGAATCAAGGTTTCTCTTAGGGCTAATTCATGCTTCTCTTCCTGCCTTTTGATTCTGCATATCCTCCTGCTTGCATTTCTGTGGAGAAATGTATGATCTTTCTTGGGTTTGAAGAGTGGCATGTTTGCGTGCTAAAGCAGACTATTGTTTTTCTCCTCTTCCAACACAATATTGACTCTGTGTTAAGACTGCGCGGCCTTGATTTTTGGAGACTTCCGGTTGGCGATCCGTGGTGTCATGGCGTTGGGAGAGTGACAGCTGCTCCCCAACTCCTTTAAACGCTGTGTTTTGGGGACCCTTTCGGGGGCGTGGAGCCTGGAGAGCCCCGCGGACGAGAGGGCGAGCCGGAGGAGCGTGAAAGCGGATCGCAACGCTGAGCGCAACGACCGGGCGGCTCTGTCGAACCAACACAAGCGAGTTAGCCAGCTAATGGCCGACCTGAAGCCGCGGTAGCCGACAACGAGAGAGGAAGCGACAGAGATCGGAGATCGCAGTGCTAGCACGTAGAATACCTTTCCCCTTATTACTGTAAAATCGCTGTCAACGGAAGGTACCGGAGGAGTCGGAGGAGAGGTGCTCAGAGGAGAGAAAGGCGGCGTCCTGAAATAAAGAGCCGATTGGGGAGCGGAGCAGCCGACGAGCCGGTGAAGGAGGAGTACGAGACGAGGGGCCAGAGGGACACATGCAAATGGAATAGAGACGCGAGAAACGGAGATTTTGAGGTTGAGAGCACTAGAAAGAAAGCGACTTGAAGTGGAGCAGACAGAGGATTAAGAGCTTCTCTGGATAAATTTAGAGATTGGATGTGCAGCCACTACAGAGCCTCTCTCCTTTTGTTTTTCTCTTCTTGAAGAGAACAGGAATTGCTGACTCATTGTTCCAGGGACTGACTAGCACGGAGAAACACCAAAGAAGACATTAACCAGTAAATTACCATCTACCCCCTGTTAAACTACCTCAGTAAATGAGACTCTCTCTTGAAAATTATATCAAATCATACTATTATATTATTATATCATTATATTTGTACATATATTAACTTATTATCTATTATTTACTATATACCTATCATATTTAGCAACTTATATTAGTACGTATATTATATCTATTATATATTACTACTCACTATCTTATTACTATACTTTTATCACTCTCTCTATTATCTAATTTATAGATAGAACTATAGCTGTTTGACATTTCTTATTTATTTATCTACGTTAATAATAATTAATTGCCTTGATTGTTTTGATTTAATAGATTAGCCCATTTGGAATTAAGTTAGAAATTAACTAAGAACGAATTAAGAGCTACTTAAGAAATTAAATTGTTTAGGATACTGTAGTTATTTTGAAAATTAATTGATTATAATTAATATATATAACCAGGAACTTTATACTAGATACTAAATAGAATCGAAATCATATCGAATACAAAAAACCTGTTTAGTTATCTGGACAAAATATCTAATAGCTCGATCATCTATCTCGGAACAAAATTTAGAGGAAAACAAACTAAAAGAGATTAAAGACAAGATCTAAGGAAGAACCCTTGAATATACTGCGGCAAGTGCTATTGGATGGTTATCTGGAGGAATATCGAGAGAATACTAAGAAAACAAAAGTTGACCTTAAAGGAAATGGCAACCTTGACCTCCACAATAGCAAAAACAGGAAAAAAGGTCCCATCCAACCCGACACTGTCAATGGCGTCTCCAGCAATGCCGAAATCATTAGAAGGCCTTCAAAAAGTAGATAAACCCCCAACCACTCCAACTCTGCAAACAGTGCAGTCCTCTCTGCTATCAATCCAGGAGACCATGCTAGCAATGCAGGAAAAGCTATTAAACAGCCATTCAGAATTAAAATCAGATATCCATGCACTGGACACGAAAATGAATGAGATCCAAACCTCCATTGCCAAAAACGAAAATAGAATACAAAAAGTAGAACAAAGGATTGAAAAAAATGAGAAAAAATTGGATATGGTAGATCAAACCCTTTCGGCACAGAATAAAGAAACAGAGGACTCCTTGATCCAACTTGAGATGGATAGGGCTGCGTTCTATCTTCGGTTCCAGAATATCGTGGAAGAAAAAGAAGAGAATTTGGGAGACAAGATGGCGGAACTGATCGCGGAAACCCTCCAACAGGAAAAACAAGAAATAATCAAGGAAATCGACGAGGTTTATAGAGTACAGACTAATTATGTGAGAAGAAACAAATTACCAAGAGAGGTCCACGTGCGATTTGCAAGGAAACGGGTGAGAGACATTCTCTATAATATAGCAAGGGAAGAACAAATCATCTATGAAGGAAAGGAGATAAATGTCCTCAAACAGATTCCAAGAAGAGTGAGGGAAAGGAGGGCAAATTACAGATTTCTGACGTCTCAGCTAAATAAAAGAAGTATAACATTCCGCTGGCTTTTGCCGGAAGGAATGCTAATATCATGGATGGGGAGAAAAATCAAAATTGACAGTATAAGTATGGCCCAAGAATTTCTTGATCAGTTAAGAGGAGGTGAAGAGGAACAAATTAGCAAGGAGGAGATAGAAGCGACAAATACAGAGGAAGATACACCCCCAGAACAGAACACAAGGGAAGACATAGAAGACGAAAAGAGGAAAGAAGATATAGAAGAAAAGGGGAAGAAAACAAGACCAGTAAGGGCAGTAACCTTAAAGGCAAACAAAAACTAAGAACTAGATACCAACAACGGGAATGAATAATATGAAAATTCTATCGTTAAACGTAAACGGCCTAAATGAACCCAAAAAGAGGAAATTAATACTGACAAAATTAGCGAAACAAAATCCCGATATAATCTGTTTACAGGAAGTTCATATAAAAAAAGATGAAGCATTCCGTTTAGATTACCCTAAATTTGGTAAAGTATTTGTATCGTTAGCCGTAAAAAAGAAAAGGGGAGTAGTCATTTATGTAAAGAAAGGGATAGAGGCCGAATGCAAATACAAAGATGAAAAAGGGAGAATACTTATAGTTGAAATAACAAGAGGAATGTCTAAAATGCTGTTAGTAGAGATATATGCCCCAAACAAAAAACAAGGGAAATTCTTTGAAAAATTACACGAACAGCTCGCAAAATGGCCACAGAATGAAATTTGCTTATTAGGAGACATGAACGGAATTATAGATCCGAACAAAGACTATAAAAGTGCAAAAACTAGGAAAAATAAAAGATCCCCCCTACCTAAAAGTTTTTTTGATCTAATAGAGGAAATAAATCTAATAGACAGCTGGCGCACATTACATCCCAATGAAAAACAATATACATATTACTCGATCCCACAGAACTCTTGGTCCAGAATAGACATGATTTGGACCACCAGGAAACTAGGACTGGAAATAAAAAAAGTTGAAATATGTACAAATACTTGGGCAGATCATAAACATTTGGAAATTAATTGGCACCATACCAATAAGAGAAAACAACCGAGATGGACCCTAAGGACAAATCTGTTAAATGATAAAGAGTTTTTAGCAAAACTAAATAAAGAAATTAAACAATTTTTTATAGAAAACAAGAAACAAGATACGGCCAAAGAAATTATTTGGGACACTATGAAAGCCTATGTGAGGGGGCTAGTTATCTCATACACAGCTTTTAGAAACAAAGAAGAAAGAAAGGTGAGAGAGGGTCTTACTAAAACTTTAACAGAAATTGAAAAGGAATTACAACAAAGCCCGGGAGATGAGGCGATTAAACGAAAATGGTTGATGACAAGGCACAGAATAAATATATTAGATCAAGAGGAGGTGGCGCAAAAAATAAAAAGATCCAAACATTATTGTTTTGAAAATGCCAACAAGTCAGGAAGGTGGCTTGCTTATAAATTAAAAAAAGAAAAAGAAAAAAATCAGATATTAGTACTAGAAGATTCTAAAGGTAATATATTAACAAAGGAAGAGGATAAGCAAGAAATGGTGAGGGAATTCTACGAGAACTTATACAAAGATGAAAAGATCGATCCAAATAAAATAGAACAATATCTGATAGATGCCGACCTACCTCAAATCACGGAAGAAGAAAAAGAGATGCTGAATAGAAAAATTACAGTAGAAGAACTAAAAACAGCTCTCTCTAAAACTAAAAAAAATAAATCACCAGGCCCAGATGGACTACCAGGAGAATTTTACGTAAAATTGGAAGAAACATTAAATTTAGAGTTACTAGAACTATTCAATGAGACTTTGATTGGCACTAAAATCCCGGACACTTGGAGGGAAGCATTTCTAACACTTATCTGGAAAGAAGGAACCGACCCCAAAAAAATAACAAACTATAGACCCATCTCCCTTCTGAACTCGGATTACAAATTGTTCATGAGTGTTATAGCAGAGAGAGTTAAAAAAATACTAAACCCCTGGATTCATAGCGACCAAAATGGATTTCTACCGGGGAGGCAAATCAGAGATAACTTGAGAATAATACTAAACACTATAGAATATTACGAGCAACACCCTGAGAAACAGCTAGCACTAGTTTTTGTCGATGCCCAAAAGGCTTTCGACAACCTAAATTGGAGCTTTATGATAAACCAAGTCAACTTAATGGGATTCGGGGCAAATTTCAGAAAGATGATACAGAATATCTATCATAAGCAGAGAGCAAATATATTAATGAACGGGGATAAGACCCAGACATTCCAGATCCACAGAGGAGTAAGGCAAGGATGCCCCCTCTCCCCTTTACTATATATTTTGGCATTGGAAGTATTATTGAGAAAGATCAGAGCGAACAAAGAAATTAAAGGGCTCAGGGTTAGAAAGGAAACTTATAAAATACAAGCCTTCGCGGATGATGTAGCTCTTATTATAGAAGATCCGCTAGAATCAGGACCAAAAGCTTTACAAGAAATACAAAATTACGGCCAAGTGGCTGGCCTAAAATTGAATAAGGAAAAAACAAAAATAATAACCAAAAACATCACGGAAGTACAAAAAAAAGATTTGGAAAATCTATTAGGCCTCCAAATAGTTAAAAAAGTCAAGTATTTAGGAATTTGGATCACAGCAAGATACTCATCGTTAAAAGATGATAATTATGTCCCACTGCTAAATAAAATACAGGAGGAACTAAGGAGATGGGGAAAACTAAAATTGTCTCTGCTAGGGAAAATAGCGGCAATTAAAATGAATACTTTACCAAAAATTTTATTTCTATTCCAAAATGTCCCTTTAAAACTAGATAGAAAATTCTTCCAAAACTTGAAAAAACATGTTAGGAACTTTATTTGGGAAGGAAAGAAATCGAGAATCTCACTTAAAACTCTACAAGGGAAAAGAAAAATGGGCGGATTTGGACTCCCGGATTGGGAAATCTATCAAAAAGCAGCAAAACTAATCTGGATCAAAGAATGGATTACTCTACGGAATAAGAGAATTCTAACAATTGAAGGCCATGACCTACAAGAAGGGTGGCACGCTCACCTCTGGGACTTGAAAAATAAGAAGAAATCCTATTTCCATAAACATAAAATTAGAGAAACCCTTATACAAATATGGCAAGAAATCAGACAGAGGATCTACTCCAAAGTCCCGAATTGGCTTTCTATCATGGAGGCTTTGACCACCCCAAATAGAACAGAAGCTATAAAATTTGGCACATATAAAGAAATTTTAGAAGAAAATGGAAATATTAAATCACTTGAGACTCTTAAAGAACAAGGCTATAAGGTGGATTGGTGGAATTATTTGCAGATGAATTCGAGATACCAAAAAGATAAGGACAAATTCGGCATTGAAATGAAATATGGAAATTTCGATAAAATTATATGGGGAGTAGATAAGAAAATGCTAACTAAATTATATAACTTTCTATTGGATGAGGATAAAGCAGAGACCATCGCAAAGAACAAACTAAGTATTTGGGAAAAAAATTTCGGATATAATATTAATTATACTGATTGGGAAGAAGCATGGAATAGGAACTTTAAAATCACAAAATCAGCAACGTATAGGGAGAATCATTACAAGATACTACATAGATGGCATCTAGCCCCAGCCAGATTAGCAAAAATGTTCTCAAACCTTTCACCCAAGTGCTGGAAATGTGGTAAAGAAGTTGGTACTTATTACCATATGTGGTGGTCTTGCCTAGAGGTCAAAAGATACTGGGTCAAAGTACGACAGTGGTTACATGAAATATTAGATCAGGAGGTACCATTGTCCCCAGAGTTCTTTCTGTTGGGTATAGTAGGCGAAGGCCTAAACAAAAATAAAATTCAACTTACAATGCAGATAATAACTGCAGCCAGATTAGTGCTAGCAAAATGTTGGAAAAGCAAAACTCAACCGCTAGAAGAAATGCTAATAAATAAAATCTTAGAGTGTGCAGAAATGGCGAAGATAACGAGTTTGTTAATGGATGATGAGACAAGTAAATTTAATGAAATATGGGGAAACTGGTATAATTGGCTAAGTAACAAGAAAAAGTAAATGATATGCTTTATATATTAATAGCTCTGATAAAATGTACATAGAGAGGAATTTAGTCTAAGATGAAATAGATTGGATATAAGATATAAGATATATAACGGATAAGAAACACTGTATCTCCGAGCGATATCTAGAAGTTTGTAAACTCTTTTTTTTTT